>OX101756.1:136913459-138146714 GCA_944452675.1 Tachina lurida
GCAGTTTTGAATTTTTTTATAAGCTTTTAGAAAACAAAAATTGTTAAATTTTTACACCAAAAATTAATTTTTCAATATTATTTTACAAATATCTAAAAAACCATTGATTTTTTTTTTAGCTAACCATATTAAGATGATTTGAAGTAAATTTTGTTAGCTAACCGATGGTATTTTATTGGTCGCTGTCGGATATATTAACTTTAAGTTTGGCTGAATTATAGGCTCATAAGCAAAAATTCTGACTTGATGGAATTTTGTTATATATTTTGTTATATTTTCTGCAGCTTAGTATTTAATACCTAACCGAAGTGCTTACTAATTTCTTAAGGGGAAAACCTTCATGGGTTTGTGTGATTGTTGATTTATTTGTTATTTAAAATGAATTAAATGCGACTTATCAAAGCAACTAATTTTAAGTATCCTTTTCATAAAAATAAATAAAATAAGTGTTTTTTTTTTAAATATTATAATTTCAAATTATTTCTTCTATATTATTATTTTTAGTAGCATTTTTCCTTGCATTTTCAATTCAAAGTGAATAATTTTTTAATACATACTACATAATAAATATCTTATTTTTTAATATCAATGACTAGTTTTGTATAATTACAATAAATTAATAAATTTTTTTTAAGAATTTATTGTATACAATAGATTTTTCTATAAATATTTTTGCTATTAATACTAAATAGAGACTAATAAAAATTTATTTTGATTTTTTTAAGCTATTAAAACTATTCCTTTTTTTTAAATTTAATTTAAACAAACATAAAAATGCCATAAATAAGAGTTTGTTGTTGTTGTTGTTGTTCAGCTAAAATAGTTCGTTTTTAGAAGATTATGTTTATATTTTGGGTTTTCTTTTTTATATAATAAAGCTATTTTATTTATTCTTTCTTTTGGACGGTGGTTTCTGTTAGATGTGTTGGAGTAGTAATTGTTGCAGTAAAATGTTCACGACGCACAATGGAACTTGTTGAAATGCTGCGCCTAAATCAGCTGCACAGCATGTTAAAGAAACCTTTACCTTTTTCGGAACGTGGCGCCATTAACATAGGAACTTGATTTTTGTGTGTAACTTTGATCTATGCAAAGATAAATAAAATAATATAATTAAAAAGGAAATGTAATTTTACAAGGTTTGTTTTGTATTAAAAGAAAATTAAGGTTGCGATATAAATGGCTGGATTCCATAGATCGAAATTAAACAAAAAATCCAAATATTAAAAAAGTGAGTTTGAATTGTATATAAAAATAACATCGATTTTAATTTCGCACAGTAATAATTCCGTACGAGAGCGGAATTGAGTCCATATCTAAGGGTTTAAGGTCCCAGTTAGTCCACTGTAATGGAATGTAACTGAAACGGTAGGAAAGATCTGATCGATATTGTTAAGGCTCAGTTACCCGACTGTTATGTAAAGTAACTGCAACAGTAGGAAACAGCTGATCGATATTTTTATATGAAAAGTAGGTTACGTTACATTACATCTCTATAACCATTTTCATTATTTTTCACATAACAACAATATCGATCAGCTGTTTACTTTTGGTGCTTTGTCAAATATGTCGTAAGCGCCTTTAGGGCTTTTACTATTTGAAAGAAAGAAACCCCTTGTTCCGGCTATGATTATGGTGTGGATTTCTGCTTCATAACAATATTATATATCAAACACAAACTTACCGTGCAGGGCTGTTGCATCCAGGGTTCACCATCGATTTGCATGGGAAATGTTTTTCGTGTTTTTATAATCACTTCGCTGCATTGAGCCAATCTACGTCCCGACGCTCTGAGGCCTGTGCGTACCTGGCCCATGTGTAGACAATTTTCTAGTCCTATAACTTCAATTAAGCGATCACCAAAATCTAAAAAAAGTATTTGTATAGTAAAAAAATGTGTGTTTAATTTCCTAATATTTATTTTTTATTACAAGTTTTTACCTTGAGTTGCTACAGATAGATCCACCGAATTGAAACTAGTGGCTGATAGTTCTTTATCGGAGGACTTAAGTTTCTTGCCCTTGCGAAAAGGACCAGCACTTCGGCGTATACGTTTTTGTGATAAATGCTCACCCCACAAATTGGATCCGCCGTGTGTATATGGAATGTTAAGAAGTGCCACACCCTGTAGGTGTGGACCATTTGCCAAATCCAAGGAAACGCCATCACACTGCAAATGATAGTTAAAATTTGAAACTTTTTTTTTTTGTGGAAATGAGTAATTGCATTCAATTGTATATAAAATCATCATTTCTCAAACGATTTTCATGATTTATAACTTATTTTATTGCTAATGTAATTAGCTTTGTGATTAATATATAAAAATTTTGAATTCTCTTTTTATGAATGTTTTAAAAATAATTAATGACCTGCCCCACGATGTCGACAGAATACTTTCGATATACTCTGGTATTGAAAACAACAAGATATAATAAAATTTGTTTTTATATTTATGATTAAATAAGGCTAAAGTTCGTATCGCTCTGTAAGTCCAATTACAGGTGATAATTATTAATGAACAAATAACACCAAAGTTAATTGTAAACATTCTGACAAACACTAGCAGAACGGAACAACTAGCTGTTTTCGAAGATCGACACATCTTGATCATTAGCGTTCTTTGTGTTTGGTTCAGTGTGTGTGGTGCCAGTTGATGTAGATTTCTGCTTTATATGTATGTATATGTACTCAGTTTTCAGTGCAAATGGAATATGTGAATTGTTGTTTTGTTATTGTTTTCTATATAAACAATCGCTAGAAGGTTTTCTGCCGACATCGTGTGGCACTCAGTATATTTATCAGAAAGTTTTTCTAAATAACTGCGAAACAGTTCAACATATGAAAACATAATTGTAATAATTTCGTTGATCATTTAAAATCGCTTGAACAACATACCACACACATATTGTGGTGTAACATCGACAAAGAGAATATAAGAAACAGGTGTAGTATCGACCATACAAAATATTGCCACAGTGTAATCTTATAAAAAGGTCGTATCGTCTCACATTTAAGCAAATACTTGCTTAGTGTGACTACAGCATAGCGAATTGTTTAAATAATAAATAAATTTATGCTAAGCCATGCTCGCTTAAAATAAAAAAAAAACATACAAATGCCCCATCAACTACTTTTACACACACACACGCACTTAGCGCCAAAATTCAATTTACAATAAAATTAATTTTTCATGCACAGAAAATGCACGTTGAGCATTTAATTAGACGGGTTCAAAAATAAAGGAAATTATACTGATATGAAAGTAAAGGCTCAGTTACCAGACTGTAATGTAAAGTAACTCCAACAGTAGGAAACAGCTGATCGATATTTTTATATGAAAAGTAGGTCACTTTACATTACATCTCTATAACCATTTTCATTACTTTTCACATAACAATATCGATCAGCTGTTTCCTACTGTTGGAGTTACTTTACTTTTACTGTTAAAAGTAATAAATGATTGTGCTAAAGCAAGCCACACACTTTGCGACCGTTGGTTCAACATGACGTCTGGTAACCATCCGACGATGAGCAGATTGTGTATGAGATCATTGTTGATATAACAAATTAAAATTTTTCTAGTCATTTAAATTACTCCAAAAAATTATTTGGAGTAATTTTCGATTCCTTCAACTCCGAAGTGTTCGAGAATTAGCTTTATGCGACATTCCCAAGTTATTTACTTTTTCTTATTGAATCTGAACAGTCTTCAGTTTACAGCGACCTCTGTCAGATTTGTCGGATTTTATCAAGATAAATTTTTATATATTTTGTTTATATATATATTTATAAATTTTTATATTTTGATTATATAATGGTGCCAGTTTATTTATATAGTCCATGATTAAGACGTTTTTACAAATTGGACCAGTCTAATGTTCATTGTGTCTGTGTGTGTGCGTCACTGAGTGTGTACAAAATATGTTACGAAATACTACTTATGTAAAAGTGCTTTGAAAATAAATCTCAGTGTCTCACTTTATAAAGAATTTTTGTGTTTATAATTTTGAATGCTTTGACACGTTTTCATACTTACAACAATTTCAATATGTTCGTGTAGATTTTTGCAAGATGCTGCAAATGTTTCCGATGTTGCATATTCAAAATACCAAAGTTTATTTTTCATGCGACTATTAAATTTATGCGGATTCTTTTCACGTTCCAAATGAAATTTAACACAAATTGCGGCATCCTAAAAAATAAAAAAATAAAGGTGAAAATATATACTTAAATACAGGTGTATAGAAAACACATAGTAGGTGTGCATGTACTAAATGCTATTAATGAAAGGGTGTTTCTTGAGGGTGTATTAGAACTATAGTTGGCGGAAATTGAATAAATTCAATTCGCATTACAAATCAATTTTATGTTTAAGTTTAAATTTACAATTTTTGTTAAGTCTTGTTTAATTTTTACATTTATAAATATATATTTGTGATAAAAATAATCACGAAATTAAAAAAAAATTATGTATATCTTGGCAAGTTCCAGAAAGAGTATAACAACTTAATTCTTACAATTGTAACTGGGAAATTCCCTAAAACTATTACATGGCAACATACATTTTATTATTATAATATGGCAGCCCCTTTTAAGAATTTTACTGTTAGTTTTTATTCTGATACTAAGTCATGTTTTACACTCGGCAGTTTTACTTGAAGCAAGTCTGAGTTTATAGGAGAGAAAGGAAAGAAGAAAGAAGAGGGGTACTGACTTGCCTGTACAGAAAAGTTACTTCAATTCTGTTTTGTTATTTCATTCGCTGCATTAAAACAATACGAAAATTGAACAAGAAACCGTCTGAGTGTAAACAAATGGGCAGTTTTAAAAGAGAATTGAAGAGAACTGCTTCAAGAAAAACTGCCAAGTGTAAAACATGACTAATTTAACATTTACATACACGTGTGTGAACAATGTTAACCCTGTGTTAATTTTCTCAAAAAAATACTCGTAGATTATTTGCTTTGAAATAAAATTTTATTAATAAACATAGACTTTTTTTCAATATACAAAGTTTACTTTGCAAAGTGTTGGAGGGAAGAGAAAGAAGAATGGGACTACATACATAAATATTCTCGAAGACTCACACATTCCCAGTCTGGATATATTCGATCGGATTTGAACCCTGTAGAACATTTTTAGTCCAGTTTAAAAATAAAGAGTTTTGCTGAGAAAAACCCCACCTGCTTAAACATTATCTTCTATATAAGTATCGTCGGGTGGTTACTGGTTTGCCGCAATAATACTGTATTCTTAATATCTGTGAGCCAAACCAGTAACCACCCGACGATATACATAAATATCTATTAAAATAATTCTTTCTGCCAAAAAAACCGACTTAAATGAAAAGATCTGATAGAAGAAGATATGAAATACGTGATATATAGAATTAAATTTTAATGGTTGTGCCTCCGCCCATTGTTTAAATGCAAGATTGTATGTTTTTCAGGGCTTAGGTTGTGTGTTAAGTTTTATAAAAATCGGTAAAGTAGAACCACGTAAAATAAAAGATTAAATTTTAATGGGTGTGCCTCCGCCCATTTTTTAAATGCAAGATTGTATGTTTTTCAGGGCTTAGGGTGTGACATACTCCTCTAAACATCGCAAAATAGAATCACGCAAAATAAATATGTAGTAAATTTTAATGGGCGTGACTCCGCCCATTTTTTTAATAAAAGATTTTGTATATTTTAGAGCTCAATTTGTGTGGTAAGTTGCGAAAAATTCGGTTAAGTAGAACCGCGTGAAATATTAGGCCCTATTATGAGTTGCATTCGATTTTCGATCTTCGCTGGGTATCGAACATCGAAAATCGAATGTTAAATTCATATTATGAGCATCGAAAATTTCGTTGAGCAACGAATTTTCTATCGAACAGAATTTAGCTTTCGATGAATTTTTTTAATGAGAAATTTTGTTTAAAAATCTAAATCTTAAACAAGTTTTATTTTTAAGTACACAAACAAGAATTATAATCTATTTTTTGTCCATTTTATTCACAATAACGACATTCTTTGTCGAATGCTCGTCATAATACCATATGACAATTCGTTCGATCAGTACTTTCGACTACAGTCGAAGATCGAAAGTTGCTCATAATAGGGGCCATTATAATAAATTTTAATGGGCGTAACTCCGCCCATTTTTTTAACTTTCAAATTGTGTAATTACAAGAAACAAAGATATTTTATAGGTTTCCCAGCAATCAAATAAGTAGAATATTAGGGAAATTTCTGCCCCTCCGAAACGCTCAAACCGATTTGAGTGAAATTTAGAACATATGTAGATAGATCTGCGTCTAAAAATTTAAATTGGCTATGTACATTTTCAAAACTAGGATCAGGAGGGCAATAGGCGGCAAATTTCTGCCTCTCTAAAACTATCAAACCGATTTTAATGAAATTTAGAACATAGATAGATCTGCCTTTAAAAAGTCACTAAATTATCATAGCCATTTTCTATGCTAGGGCCAGGTGGAAGTAAAGGGGACAATTTCTGAGTATCAACTCGGTTTTTGGTGAAATTTAAAACAAAGTTCGTTTAGAAAGAGACATACTCTATGTACCGTCTCAAAAGTAGGACAAGCCAGGGGGTAGGGGACGAGTTCTGCTCCTCCGAAACTTTTAAATCGATTTTAATAAAAGTTAAGGCATGTTCATTCAGAAGAAGAAAAATTGTATGTACCTAATGTACCCAATTTCTGTCCTTCCGACACTTTCAATTCCATGTAAATGAAATTTAAAAGACGATGGGGATACATTTTAAGGATGATGGGGGTAGCGAATCTACCGGGAGTAGCTAGCATGTAAGTATGTATATAAAAACTTAACATAAAACTAAATAAATTGTTACATGGCATTATTGTTGAACGAAACTAGTGTTGCCAGCAGCTTCTTACGCGTATTAAACAACCCAGCAAAAAATTACACATTGCCATCAGAACTACTTGCCATATAATAATGACTTACTTTTCTGATTACCAAATTTCATTACTCGCTTACAAATCACATTTCCTAAAACTTAAAAATTATAAACTAGTTGCTAAATGAAGAGAATAATTTTTTTAGATTAAATAGATTACGTGAACAAGTTGCCAAATAAAAAAAGTAAGTACTTCTCAAGAATCGATTATTTTAGTCTCACGCCTTGTTAAAACCATTAAGTTGGTAATCCAGTAAGGAACAGCTTCCACCAAAAATGCTTAATTCCAAACCCGATTACCTTTTTTGAAATTTTTTACTGGGAAATTTCGAATTTTCCCAACACGTTAAAAACATTTTCCTTACCAAAATCCCTACGAAGAAAATAAAACAATTTTTATAAAAAAATATTTCTTCTTTAATTGTACAGAAATAAATAGCGAACTCAATTTAGCACAAAACATTGAACTAATCGAAATAAATATTGCCTGTAATTTGCGCTGTTAAATTATAATGCCGATTTACCAAAAGCTTAAATATGTTCGCTGTAAATAATTGAGTGTTAAAATGACTGATAAATAATAAAGCCAGAGATAAATTGGGTAATAATTTGGTGCTGCTGGAACATGGAAGAGTGTAAAATAGCGCTTTGCTATAGATAAATCATTTCACGAAATAAATTTTTGGTAAAGTACAATAAAAACTGAAATTTACATAAAATTCTTAATGCCAGGCATTAATGTCTGTTAAAGGAAATTTACATTTAATTGGATTTCGTAAAATGGCATAAAATGTAAAATTTTTACGCTTAAGCTTTTCGGAGTATATGTATATATACATATATTTTTAAGAATATAGAATTTATTTTAGACTTTGGATAAGCAAATAGTATATTTATTTTATTTATTTGCAAATTAATTTTACGTACATTTAATACAAAAAAATTAAATTATTTATAAACATCCTTCTTTTTCACTGAAGCCATTACAACATTCATTCACATTAGTACTCGCATTAAAATACATTTAAATACAACAATCAGCCCATTTCATTTATTTTTAATGAATTCATCCTCTAGAAGAAAATTGTAATAAGTTTCATTTAAGACAAAACTAATCCCTGCCGTTGTCAGCAAGTCTTAAAAGGACATGTGCAATTTAAATGAAAGGTATTCGAATTCCTTTTCCCAATTTAGTTTAAGCATGACATCAATAACACTAGAAGTATTTAGATAATTTTACTACATGCCAGGCATGGAAAGTTTGCATAGTTGTCTACTTTAGGATAAGAACTTTAGTTTAATTCAGCTACGTCTAAGCCATATGCACAATGTGGAAACTTTTACAAAAGAGCTTTTGTGCTTTTACACCGACGAGAGCATAAGAAAGCACAACAGCCAAGATCTCGGCGACAAATGTGTTGCAAAAAAACAAGAACACATTTAAGAGCTTTAAAAGCTGTTTACCTCAACTGAAAGTGTCAGAGTATGTGTGTTTGGACGTAGCTGGTCTAAAGGCACAATTACCCGACTGTAATGTAAAGTAACTGCAACAGTAGGAAACAGCTGATCGATATTGTTATGTGAAAAGTAATGAAAATGATTATAGAGATGTAATGTAACATAACCTACTTTTCATATAAAAGTATCGATCTGCTGTTTCCTACGTTACAGTTACTTTACATTACAGTCGGGTAACTGAGCCTTAAGCCATATGCACAATATGCAAACTTTTATAAAATGCTTTTTGAGCTTTCACACCGACGAGAGCACAATAGCCAACCAAATATAGGCGACAACAATGCTTGCTCTTATTTTGCAAATAAACAAGAAAAAATTTAAGAGCTTTCAAAGCTATTTACCTCAAATGCAAATATCACAGTATGTGTTTTTGGACGTAGCTGGTCTAATTTAACAACTTCATAGTCGGCTTGAGTCGGCTGACAGCCTTTGGTTTCGTTTTGCATTTCTTTTATTAAATTTTGTACATAAAAATATTTAATTTTTTTTTGCTTATTAAGCTTTTATAAAGCCTTAATAATTTTTATGAATTAGGCTGTAAAAATATATTTAGCACGTAATGAAAATAAAAACAAGTTCTCAAGTTCGAGTTCGGCACATTCTAAAATCTTTATTTTCCATGCCTGGTATGCTCATATGTAAGTATGTATATGTGTTCTGTGTGAAAGTTGTTCACCGGATGACCTCTAAACTTAATAAAACTAGCCTCCTCCTGATATTCACAAATACATACATACATATGTAAATATGTGTGCATGTAAACATTCATACGAAGAAATCAAACCGTATGGATGGATGATGTACATACACTGCGCTTTACTTGATTAAGTTTCATTACATTTTCGTAGTTTTATTTTAATTTCTCTTAAAATTTAGTTTAAAATAACAATTTATAGGGCGGGTCAATAAGCACGTGATTTGTTCAATGAATTGCAGTTTTTTTTGATAAAAAATAATTTTATTTTTCAACGTAGTCTCCTTTGAGCTCCATACACCTTGTTCAACATTTCTCCAATTTTTTTATACTTTGCAAAAAATAGATTTAATGAGGTGATAAAAATATTTACATAGTTCTTAGTTGGAATCAAATATCAAATGAAGAACTATTCATTCGAGGCTAAATCTGGAGAATATGGTGAATGAGCAGTGAATTGGAATTATAATTTATGGATTTTTGCCATGATAACTCCACCCTTGCATAGTTAAGGTAGAAAAAACTTTGTTGCTATGCAAATTCGGTCGTTTTTTTCATATCCTCACTAGATAGAGGCAATAAGTTGGCATAATATTCGTCATTGATTATTTTAGCCTTTTTTAAGGTCTTTAATGTGGATTATGCCGCTTGCAGCCTAAAAACGGCCTCCGTGACTTCCGTTGTTGATAGTGCCATCTTGGACTTCTTTAACATGGATTCGTCCAGATAAGCTCACTGTTTTTACTGCTGTAGGGTCTTTGGTGTGCTATGTTGGATTTACTTTTCGTCCACGCTTAAGAAACACTGCAAAAACACTTCCATATTGTGGCTGTACAACGCGAAATACTCATGCGAAGTTGAAAATTCCCCATAATATTTAACAATCTGTACCTTGGTTTGGGTTTTGAAGCAAATTCACACACAAACTAAATGAAGCAGCTAGTGCTTGTAGTCAACTGACTGGGTGCCTGTTGACAGGAGTCGTAGTACCTTTTCAGCTAAGATGCGAAAGATTCATAATTTTCGGACTTATACTCATTATTAAGTCTTTGTTAAAACATTTTGAAAATCTGAAGAATTTTTGTTTTTTCTTGGTTAAGCAACATTTACATGCATTTCGTCTCTGCTTAATTCTCAATAATATTTTGAGAGTTTTTCTGAAAAAAATACGGTTTGTTTTAAGGCTTTCCCAGAATTTGTTTAGTTGGAGTCTCCTAAAGAGTATCTTAAGCAGGAACGGAATGCATATAGGCGTTGCTAACCAAACAAAAAATGAAAATTCCATATATTAATGCACTACATATTTATGGCATGGGCCACGATCCCGACAAAGTTCGACTTGTCGCACACTTACATTTGAAACAAAAACAAAATTAAAATTTTTTTATTTGTTTTTTATGTCAGTGTGCGACAAGTCGAACGTTGTCGACATCGTGGGACAGGTCCTTAAAGTCAGACCAACGTACTTTAGTATTTTTTTTTTAATATTATAAAAATTTTTAAAAATAAAAAAAATTCATGTTGTTGGTTTTTGGAATTTATGACGCTGATCCTAATCAAACTTTGTAACTACGAAAAAAATGACTGACGTAATTTAGGTATTTTCACTATTTAAAAATTTAATAAAGACAATTCCTCATATTCATAAAAAAATAAAGTGAATTTAAAATCCATTTTAGGAAAGTTTTTTATGAAAAATTTGAAATAAAATACATTACAAATTCATTTTAAATGTTATCAGCCTTATTTATAAAAATTATTAATATAAAATTTTTATACAAAATTTTTCTTAAAAGGCCTTTATAAGGACTTAATAAGTTTTATAAATAAGACTGTATAAATATAGCGTTTAAAAATTTTTGAAAAAATTGGAATGTAAAGAAAATTGTGAACCTAATCAAGTGAACGATAGTGTATGCATGTTTGTATGTATGTAAATACATACATATGTTAAGTAGATGTGATATTATTTATGCACGGCTGTTATGTGACGTTTTGATGTTATAACATACATATGTATGTATGTATGTACATATGTATGGATGTGTTTACAAGATGACACACACAGATACTTAGATTAATATGTCTGCTTACACGTGTAATAGACACATAACCATACCCTGAAGGAAACGTGGGGTAAAGTGTCCCCAAGTCACCACTTTTGTCAACTATTATGGTGGCATTGTCAACGGAGCGTCAACATATTAATATTGTTTTTGATGCGTAGAAAACATTTTTTCAGATACACACAGCTATGCTTCTTCTTAATGTTTTATTGGTTTGTTAAAAATAAAAGTGGCGTCAAACAAAATTTAAGTGTTTATAAAAATTAGCTTAAGAAATCAAATTAAAAGGTTAATAAAGGTGTATTGAACAATAATTAAAAAAACATTTATATAAAAGAAATTACAAAAAAGAACAAATAAAATAACAATCCATATTGTATAAAAATAGAAAATTAAAAAATTTCAAGTGAAAGTGCTAATTATGGAATCTTTTTTGACCCTGTGGAAGATTTTGTGCCATCAGTTAAGGATTTGTCACACTTTCAGATCCATACTTAAGTAATCAGTATAATTTTACTATTGACATTTCCTGCAGGTGGTGACAGCGTCCATAGTGAATCAGTACAGTTTTACTACGGACATATCCCACAGTGTGGTGATATCGTCAATAGTAAGTCAGTACAATGTTACTACTGACATTTTCGCCATATTGTCCCACAAGAACTACCTAGTCAGTATTGACGAAGTCTACTGGTAGATTTCGTAGGACAAGTCTGTGTTAAATGTCAAAAGTAGATAGCATTAGTTGGGGTATAACTTGTCAGTAGTACTACCCTGAAGGAAACGTGGGGTTAAGTGTACACAAGTCACCACTTTTGTCAACTATTTTGGTGACATTGTCAACGGAGCGTCTACATATTAATATTGTTTTTGATGCGTAGAAAATATATAATATATAATATATATATAACTATATATATATATATAATATATATATAACTATAGTTACATCGTCAATAGATAATCAGTATAATTTTACTATTGACATTTCCTACAGGGTACTTACTTACATACTTGTGTATGTATTGTATATATGTACTTAGATATGTATGTATGTATGTATATGATCTTTATGGATACCAAATGGAAATCCCATGTTTGCACTTAATGTCAAGTTGTAGCATTAAATACATACTTTAAGTCTGTATGTGTAGACATGTTTGGCTGGTTGGATGGTGTGACTGTCATTAAACAAAGTAAGAAAGTGGGTTAAAGAGCAAAAAATAAAATGGATTTATTAAAAATGTGTACGTTTGGGAATCTCCTAAGAGTTTTTTTACACACACACACTTGCATATGACAATCTATAACGGTTTATGGGAGAGTGTTCTGTATGTGAGTCAAATGCGTAAATTGGTCCTTACTTGGATTGAGTACTAACATTTATGAAACACAAGTGTTATAATATTGACCCTTAAAATATTTTTCCTTTTTTTTATTAATTTTTTTGTAGCTTTGGTATGCCTTGCACGGACATTAATAATTTATTTATTAAGAATTGTGTTGGCTTCTGCCTGATTTAACCCCATTTAATGGAAGGGGTTAAAAAGGGCCGCACGGGGAAGGGTTAAAGGGTTGAAGTATTTCACAAAAATTTTTATTGTGGTATCTTACATGAAGTGCTTGGCATATTTCATAACTAAAATGTAAGGCGTGCATAAGTGAAAAATTAACCCTCAAATGTATTTCAAGTTGTGAGTAATACAAATCTGATGTTAAAGTTTTAATTTGAGACTTGGCTTAAGAGTTTAGCAGTACCCTTCTACCGCTTCCAAGCCGAGAACAGTTAGAGTGTTAAAATGTACCACCAAAAAATATTTTTCATAAGATTTAAAATAAGCATAACATGCCTTAAGCTTAAATTAGACGTGATATAACCATAACCATATAAAACAGCTGTTCGAACCAAACTTATGGGCAACACTGTATTTGATTATAGGTGACTCGCCATAATGCCACAGCCATTACCATAGACACCAACTGAATTTTGGTTTGGTAATGGCTATAACTCGTCGAGTTTAGGCTTTAAATCACCTACTTCCAAACACACATACACTCACATTTGCATTTGAGGTAAACAGCTTTGAAAGCTTTTAAATTTGTTCTTGCAAACTAAAGCTTTATGGCAAATATTTTTGTAGAATATTTTAATCAACGATAACCCCGTTTGACATCTTTTTCCTCCCTATTTTTCAAAGGTAATAAAGGCCCATGCGGATAAGAGTTATAATGTTAATATAAACTCCATAAACATATTTAGTCCAACGATTTTTTTTGCAGGTAAATATTTCATATAGAAAAATTAAATAAATAAATAAGTGGTATTAAAATTAAAAGGGCTATACATGGTTCACTTTTCACATAGAAAAACTAGATGGCCTATATGTACATGGTACATTTTCCATGAAGAAAAATTAATTGGGCTATAGATGGTACTATTTTATATAGAAAAATTAAATGGGCTATACATGGTACATATTTCATATACAAAAATTAAATGGGCTATACATGATACATTTTTATACACCAAAATTAAATTAACTGGTAAATTTTTATATAGAAAAATTAATTGGGCTATACATGGTACATTTTGATATACAAAAATTAAATGGGATGTACTATACATGGTACATTTTTCATAAAGAGAAAACTCAAATGGGCTATACATGGTACATTTTGATATACAAAAATCAAATGGGCTATACATGGCACATTTCTCACATAGAAAAATTAAATGGGCTATACCTTTTACATTTTTATATAGAACAATTAAATGGGCTATACCTGGTACATTTTTTATATAGAAGAATTAAATGGGCTATACATGGTACATTTTTATATATAAAAATTAAATATGCTTTACATGCCACATTTTGATATAGAAAAATTAAATGGGCTATACATGGTACATTTTCCATATGCGTAGAAAAATTAAATAGGCTACACATGGTACACTTTTTGTATATAAAAATTAAATGGGCTATACATGGCACATTTCTCATATGGAAAAATTAAATGGACTATACGTGGTACATTTTTCATATATATAAAAATCAAATGGGCTATACATGGTACATTTTTTATATAGAAAAATCAAATGGGCTATACATGATACATTTTTCATATAGAGAAATCAAATAGGCTTTACGTGTCACATTTTTTATACAAAAATTAAATGGGCTATACATGATAAATTTTTCCTATAGAAAAATTAAATGAGCTATACTTGATACATTTTCCATATATAAAAATTAAATAGGCTACACATGTTACATTTTCCATATACATACATAGAAAATTAAATGGGCTATACATGGTACATTTTGATAAACAAAAATTAAATGGGCTATACATGGCACATTTATCGAATATAGAAAAATTAAATGTACGGGGTACATTTTTCATATAGAGAAAAATCAAATGGGCTATATACATGGTACATTTTTGGAAAATAAAAATTAAATGGGATATACATGGCACATTTTTAAATATAAGAATTTAAAAGACTATACATGATACATTTTCAATATATAAAAATTAAATGGGCTATGCGTGGTACATTTTTTATACAGAAACGTGTGATAAGATTTGAGAAGATAAATTCAAAGCCTTAGGAGATAAAAGTTCTTTTTACGATATTTTAAAAGAGTTTTCTTAATTTGTTGTTAAGGTATGGGCACACTTGGCAATGATTTAGCTTAAACAGCGTAACCACTAAATGCTCAAATGAAAAACCGTTTGGTTCAGACACGTGTTTAATATTAGTGTGTATTAGAAAAGTAAATAGCAGAATATAACCTTGTGCTCGTATTTTATATGAAAGTATATTATTACTCAGAATTTATAGTTTTTATTCCTTAACCTCTGTGTTGTGTCTTCTATCGTGTCACAAGAAGTCATCAGGGTAGAGGGTAAAAAAGAAAAAGGAAGCAAGACCGACAGGAAATAGAGCCATTTAAGTTACAATAAGATGGTTGGTAAACAATAATAAAACAATACTAATTTGCCACGTTATATGATCTTTTTCATTCCCATGCATTGTGTTCTTCAAGTGGCAACGAAATGTAATGTGAGGAGTAGAGTGTATAAAAACTCAATTACTTGGGTGTTTTGTGGTCTACTAACAAATTAAAATACTATAACGAAGTAAGATTTTATATCTTCATTTAACTGGTTCTTTTCTTTTTTTTTTGCATTGTTTTATGATGGATGTTTAAAAATTCAAGTGAGACTTAAAAGGAAAATGCATATTTGTGCCTTGAACTGTAACTAATGCACTCGTGAGTATAGTTTCAATGACATATAACTTCGAGAAAGTACATACATACATATATAATTCGTCGGCTAAGGGTGTAAATCTAATAACTCACTTCAACCAAATTTTATATTAGAGGCAAAATACTGTTAATATTTCCCATACATAACTGAAGAAACTAGCCTAATATAATAAGTTTTTTGACATGTAGAATTTCAAATTAAAATAAATATTTAAGCCAGTCGATGCGGCGTCTATTTGTCTTTTGAACGGCCTTAAAATGTCATATGTTACAACAAGTGGACTTAGCAGGTTTGTATTCCAAGCCGACAAATTGCCATTCGTGCACTTTCATGAGCCTGCTTGAATGTTGAGATTAGGCCTTTTTTTAGAATCCAACTCGGAAGTTGAGATGTAACTTTGGGTAATTTTAGACTGACAATCATAAAATGCCCACTTATTCTAAAGCACGCTATATTCCGCCTAGGAACTTGTTTAATAATAATGAAAGTATTAATATATCCAAGAAGCAAATATAAACAATACATAATATACAATTTATTTGCTGGTGGTTAAATAATAAATAATAAATTTCCTAAATATAAACAATATACTAAAATATTTAAAATGTTAAAAAAAAAGAATACGAGAATTCTTCGCAACTTTAAATATTCCTTGAAAATAATTTTTTTGGCAGTTAAAGCTTCTTAAAATTTCAAACTTTTTAAACCAATAGTTGAATATTCTTTTTTTCTATTTACTTATGTAAATTTTATATCTATTAAGCCCATTGTGCACTGAATTGTGACAGCCACATAAAATGTTCAAGCCAAATCTGCCTGCAGGAAGTCACTCGGCAAGTCTTACATATTTTTATAAATTTGTGCACAAGTGTCTTTCGACATACATGTATGTATGTACATATGTGTGTATATCAGAGAAGCGCAATGAGTAGTGAAAAAGTGAGTAGAGTTGAATCATTCCTTATAATTTCTTGTAATTATGCGCACTCATACTTATTGCAATGTTGTCTATCAATCATATTCACTCGAAGGTTTGAAGTGCGCATCGAACTCATACTTAGCCACATTTATGACGTTGTTGATTTCGACTCTCCTTAACTCAATGCCTATGGACGATGCAAAATAAGTATGATTCACAATGCGAACTTCGCATACGAACATTAAAGTTCTCATTATGAGGTTATGTATTTCTCTGTTGCTTTTTTTTGTTTTTTTTTTGCAGGAATTGAAAAAACCCTTTTTACTACTATTGTATACTATTTGCAAACTCTTTAAGGACTAAAACTTTAAGTAAACATACATTCATGAGTTGAGTGAGGTGAATCAATGTGAGTAGTATAAGTATTTTCCTGAAATTAGAAATTAAACTGAGGTGATTTATGAGTGTGAGTGTGATATGACTATGATGCCGACGTCGCATTCATATTTATTTCAGCCTATACTTATAAATGAATGTCATCGTGAGTATGCGTAAATCAGAGTAGTTGATTTTAAAGGATGTCTACTCACTTATATTTAACATTTTATGAGTTAGTGTGATTAGCGAAAACATGATTCATTGCCAGTCACTGGGTGTATATTCAGTGCAGCAAAAATCTTTTATGCCAAAAACATTCTTAAAATTTTATGTTAAGTGAAGTATTTTATGTTTGTCTATTTAAGCGTGGCAGATAAGGATACGAGCGTCAGCGCTTACACGCGTATTTTATATTATGCATTAAATACTTAAGTGTATGAATACATATGTGCATGGGTACACATGGATGAATGTATGTGTATCTTTTGAAGATTTTCTTTTAACAAACTGCCTTCAAATAAATGTCATTTCCGAGTTATGTATTTGGGCTTATTAGGCATTTGCTTTTAGGTTATAAAATTTTTAACGACTGACTTTCTTTATGTGCATTCGGGGTGTGCAATCGCTTGAGATAAATATTAAGGATTTTAATATTAAGATTTCAGATTTAAATACTATTCTTCGCCGATATGCATTTGCAGCAATTAATCGTTGGCGAAGTAACAAATATTATTAATAAATAACCAGTTCACATCACCTCCACGCAAGATGATTAAGACTTCAAATCGCTCGTGCGTGTGTGCCACGCAGCGCCATTCTGTTTTAACCACATGCCACACAGTGGGAGGGCTTCATACATTTTTGTGCATCTTGAAATTGATTATTTTTTTTTTGAATAAAGAGAAGTATCTAACAGTGGGACAATGAATGTCTACTACTACTACTATTACTAGGTGTTACCTTATTTAGGAAGGGGATAGTGATAGGGAAGAGACAGAGGAAAACTTCATTCGTTTACGACTCTGGTTTTTACACGTTTTTTTATTTTGAAGGCAATTTTGCAGCGTCTCTAATGTCAATGAGGCGCATTAAATATTCGAAGTAGCCATTTTATTGGTTATTTTACTTCACCGATGATTCTGCTACAGAATGCCGACGAAGGAAGGAACTCAGATGTTGGTATAACCAGTTCAGTGTCCAGTAACTATGCCTTCATAATTTGAACTTCCCTACAACAACTGCCACAAAAAGAAGCTAATGCATTATAAAATGCGCAGGGTTGTGGTTTAATGACTTTATCGGTGACAGGGCTCAAACCCAGGACCTGCGCTTTCGTGGTCAACGTGCTAACTACTTCAGCCAATGCCACCCTCATTAGGAGAACAATTCTGTCCAAACGAAGTTGGTAATTAGCGACCTGTAGTGCTTGCGACTGTAAAGTGGTCCAGGCGCTTGGTACATTCCCCGAATAGAATACCCATTTTGATAAAACAATTTTATCCTTGGCACATATTGTTAAACGTTTTATATGGCGATTTGACAAAACAAACTTAATCAATGACAGCTGACTGGACAGATGTAGCTTCAACAATACGGCCCTTATTAAGTCAAAATTGGAAGACCCATACATACATACCGTATGTACGTATGTATATATTTTTTACTTTTATTATTTTAGATTTTAGTTTATTTTAATTTACTTATAAAACTTCAACGTGAATTTCCCTTAGTTTTTAAGTTAATATTTAAGTACGTAATTAGTTAATTTTTACTTAAATTTAAATTGTATTTAAATACGATTTAATTTTTTCAGTGGTTAATTAAAGTTCTTATTAAATTACGTTGAAAGTACGGCAGCTTTCCAAGCAACAGCTGTTTCACATAAACAAAAAAGTTAGCTTATCAACACACGTAGAAAATTAAAATAGCATAAAAACTCATTTTATGAAACCCAACAAGCATCAGAAAGCATTTTTCTATTTATTTATTCCATGTTATGTATGTATGTATTTATGAAAATTAAACGAAATTCTTTTAAATACGACCATATGATATTCATGTGCATGTTTTCAATAAACACACACACACACACGCACAAAAACATATGGTACGCTCATCAAGCTTAAATTCAATTTAAGTACACAAGTTTGTTAAATTAGTATTATTTAAATATGCACTCAAAAACACATAATTTCGTATTTAAATAGAACTTAAAAATAATTACAATTTGATTACGAGTAGCAAGTCAAAAAATGGGCATTAGACTGGGGCAAGTGTTTGTTATTTCTTTATTTTTCGTTTAACTTATTGTTCTATTATTTCTTTAACTTCCTTATGCCTTGGCTTTGATTCTCTCCCATTGCCTTGTAATTAGTCAATTATTTATTCAGTAGTGTTAAGGCGTTAAAGTTTGTATGAAAGGAAGGAAAAAAAAGTATTTACTGCTTATTTTCTTTTAAAACATAAAGTAGAGACCATAAAAGCACACAGAAATTTATCTAGAGTGTAATAGCTTATCATCAGTGTGGTTGAACTTTTTTTCTTTCTTTTTTCTTTCAAGGCAAACTGCCACTTGCTGGAGACATACATACGTACATAATAAAAAGCCCCGCAGTTCGTTTACTGCCTTAAACAAAATTTATTTATTTCATGTCTCTTACACTTTAAGGATATCTTTAAGGTAGTAAAAAAATACTGTTTGGTAACTGATACCATAACGATTTAATTGACTTCCCCACTCAAGTTATCAAGTTTGTTTGTGTGATTTGTCTAGGGGTGGCATACAAGGATATTTTAATCTCTAAGTGTGCGCACACTGCTGAAAAGTTTTAAACTTTGTTTCTTATTTTCTTTCAAGAAAATAAATAAAATTTAATATTCCATTATTAGTTTATTTTTTTAAATGTACTCCTCATATAATTTATTTTTTTTTTGGAATGTTTTCACTAAATATTAATTATAATCAAACTATTTTATTTCTTTTTGTTAGTTCCAAAGAAACTTATAAAAATAAAATGCTAGCATTTGTAAATAATATTAGGTGTGTTCATTTACTTAAAACTGTTACAAAGAATGTAACAATTGCTACATTGTTCAGTGAGTTTTATTGAGTAAATTGAAAACTTTAAACTTAATTTTCAGCAAAAGCAGCCTTTTTAAATTAAAACCATATTGCACTAAAAAGGCGGGCAATGTATGTAAGCGAGAGCGGACCAATAAGTCCGTGACTTTCCGAATTTTCCTCGTAATTATATGAAATGCAACACTGTTACCATCAAGTACCACATGCCAATAGACTACTGTCAAATTTTGAGCAACTGTGTTCATTTACTTTGCGTTTAACAGCTGTTCAAAACATACAACCTCGTATATTTTGCTAAAAATGGGGAAAAAGTGAATTTCGAGTGCTCATTAAACATTATTTTTTGCGAAAAAAAAGGCGTCAATCAAACTAAGGAAAAGCTCGATAAATACTATGAGGACTCTGCAGCATCGATTTGAATGGTAAAAAAGTGGTTGTGGTCGCACAAGTACAAATGATACTGAACGTTCTGGAGGTCAGTACACCCGAAAATATGGAAAAAAAACTCCACGATATGGTGTTGGCCGATCGAAGAGTAAAAGTGCGTGAGATTGTTGATGCCATAGGCATTTCATATGGCAGTGTGGTTTCGATTTTAAGCGATCAGCTGGGTTTAAGAAAGCTGTCTGCAAGATGGGTGCTGCATTTGCTCACAATCGACCACAAATGCATGAGCAGTTTCCATGGCAAAAATCCATGAATTGGGCTACGAATTGCTCCCTCATCCGCTCTATTCTTCAGATTTAGCCTCGAGTTACTATTTCTTATTCCCAAACTTGAAGAAATGGCTAGTCGGAAAGAGATTTGACTCCAAAAACGAATCATTCCACATACGTATTTTTTTTTTTTGGAAGGGATACAAAAATTGGAGAAACGTTGGACTAACTCCCTGCTTCTACAACGCAGACGGTTGACTTGAGTATAAAATTTGTATGGAAAGCACTCATCTTTTTGAGTGATTTTTATAAAAATTTTCTAGACGAGTCGCCTGCCTGACTTGTGGAAACAGCACATAAGTGTATTGAGTTAAAAGGAGAATATGTTAAAAAAATAAATTTTTAAAATTTAAAAAAAAAATTTTAATTTTTTAAAATTTTAAAATTTAAAATTTATTCAAAAAGTCACGGACCCTCGTATCTGGATGTTAACGAATTATTTTCAATGACAATAAATGTATTAAACAATTTTGCTGATGAAAATATGTACGTGTTTTATCAAATGAAACGTGCCATCGTTGATTTCTTCAAATGTTTGCTCAAATCATTGTAACATTTTGTTTTTTATTTTTAAAAATTTTATGAGTAGAAAATTTGCTATAAAAAACATTTTTATTACAATATTTTTTTATTGGCCATATTTGAATTATATGAATGATTTGTAAACAAACCATTGAAATTTAGATTTTATGCTGAGTTAAAAAAAAATATACAATATCATCAAAATTGCTGGCTATAAAACTGAAAATAAACAAGTAAGAGTGCTATATTCGGCTGTGCCGAATCTTATATACCCTTCACCAACGTATGTATGAATATGTAGTATACAGATACATACAGAAGTAAATTCATACATATTCGTTTTGTGATTTTATTTATAATTTTTTATAGTGTAATTTTTAGTAAGTGATTCCCGGTATTTTTCGACTAAAGAATTTGATTCAAATATTTTATTTTCGATATTAGCAATAGTTGAATATTTTATTCTACATTGAGATATATTTTACATTCACCCTTATTCCAATTGACAACATCGATCAATACAATACCGAAAAATTGGGGGTTGTTTACTCGCCCTCAAGATATTCAAAAACCTTGCTACTATTTAATAACACTAAAATAGTCTTAGCATTATACTTCCATACCAAAACTCTTTAGTGTCTCAATTTGAATATCCCATTGCAAATGGTATATATCGCGATTATGTAAAGAATATTTTCGATTTTATTCAGCAGAAGGAATGGCTTTAGGGAAATAAAATGGAACATGGTCTCAATTTATTTTATAGCTGTGACTGTTCTTTAGCGTTTTTTATATTTCCATTTACTAAACATCAATAACAACTCGTTAGAAGCTGTCAACGAAAGATCAAACGATTTTAACCATAACTGTACTGAAAGGATAATAAACAACATGTTACAAACATTCGTTTATACTTATGTGCAGTTTCTACAAGTCAGGCAGACGACTCGTCTACAAAACTTGTATGAAAGTCACTCAAAAATATGAGTGATTCCCATGTAAATTTTATACTCAAGTCGACCGTCTGGGTTGTAGAAACAGGGGGTTAAATTAGATATCCATATAAAAATTCACCAATATAAAATAAATTTTGAGTAAAGACCTTCCTAAAATATGAAATATGTTTAACTGAAAAAAAAAATAGATTATTTTTGGCTTTTTTTTACTTAAAAATTTTTTTCTTCTCAATTTCCAACCCTGGAACTATAATTTTGATTTTTCTGGTTCTTAAAACTAATTTGTTTCTTTCTAAAATATAGAATATATTTAATTAGCAAGGAAATAACTAGTTTTATTTAAGTATGTACTTTTATATATCACAAAAAGTGTAATTTTCCCAGCCCTGGAATCATCCTTTTAGATTTTTTTTTTGATTTCTAACACCAATCTTTTTCTTTTAACAATGTAAAATATGTTAAATTTACAGTGAAAAAGGAAAAATCAGTTTTAGCAGGCTATTTTTATATAACAAAAAAGTTAAAAGTTTCCAAACCTGGAAACGCCTTTTTAAGGTTCCGTACACCAAAGGTGAAAAGGAACCCTATTGTTTTAGCTACGCTGTCCGTCTGTCCGTTACAGGCTATTTCCTCGAGAACCGTAAGAGCTACGGACCTGAAATTTGGACATAGTGTGTAGAATCCTGGCCGCTACAACAACAAATACATGAGAGTTAAAAATTAAATGGTGTTCCAAAACGATTAACGAAAAATTTTAGAATCCCATATAATATACATACAATTGAATATATGTATATGTATACACTTGAAATTTGTAAATTTAGTGTATTTTTATACAGACTACAACAATTAACACAAAAATTTAAAAAAATTTAAATTAAAGGGTGTTCTATCAGTTAATGCAATTTTGACTAAGTAATTTTAACAACTTGCTGTATCTTGGAAAACGTGAGAGCCAAACTCTTGAAATTTTCACAAACGGTAAAACAAAAAAAAAACCCAAAATTATAAAATCGCTAAATCGAAAAAAAGTCGCCAAAAACCAAAAAAAAAAAATCGTTAAAACGAAAAAAATTTCTAAAACTAAAATAAATTGCAAAAAACCAAAAAAATCGCCAAAATGAAAACAAGCGCCAAAATGACAAAAATCGCCCAAATAAAAAAAAATCGCCAAAATAAAAAATAAAATCGCAAAAATTAAAAAACGCCAAAAACTTAAAAAAGTCGCCAAAACGAGAAGAAAGCGAAAAATCAAAAAAAAAAAAAAACGTTTCAGCTGAAAAAACGTCAAAAACGCAAAAAAAGCTCAAAGCCCAAAGTACAGAAGGAACCCTTCGTGCGCCAGTTAAAGTCGCACTTTGCTGAATTTATTTATTTTTCCTATTTTTTTTAAAATTAATGCCAATTTTGTTCGTACTGAAAGATAAAATAAGATTATAAATAAAAAATAAAAAAATTTGTTTTAGGTAATTACTTTTATTTATTTTTTTTGACCATTTCTGACACACCAGTCCAAGACCGAATTCTCTAGCTTTTCTGGGAGCGTCGGAAAACCGATTTCACGTACACCAGACGGACGGACAGAAAAACAGACGGACATCGCTTATTCGTCTTCCCTATTCATAAGCACCCAGAATATATATATTTTATGGGTCGCATATGAATATTATGGAAATTACACACGGAATGACAAACCTATATACTATACCCTTTACCATACCAGCAGCCAAACCAAAAAAAAAATCCTTACAGGCCGCCATAAAACTAATTGCAACAAAGCGGCAATATGTAAACGCAGAATCAACACTGATAGACAGTGTTGCCAGATTTTAATAAGATTTTCTACTATTCTACTGATCGCTTTGAAATAGTTTCTTATTTCTAAAATAACGTTAAATATTAAATTTTTTGGAGAGTTCAAAAGTTTTTTTTATAAATATTTTACTGTTTTTCACGGGATTTTAAATAAGATTGAAGGAAACGTGGGCAAATTAAATTAAATATATTCAGAATCGAATAAAGATGGTTTTTAATGAATTTTCTTCTGTTGAAGGTTTCTTAACTTGTTACATTTTGCACTTTAAGGCTTAAAGAAATAATCTAACGTTGTAATATTTGCATTCAAAAGGATTTCGTACAAGCAGCTGCCCGTTGTAATTCCTCGTGTTATAATTTATGTCTTTAACTCACATTTTTAAGTTTTAATGGAGTTTTTTCCTTAATGTGTTTTTGCTACTTGAGCCAAATAGTAATTGTAATTACTCCTTCAAACCCATAAAACAAAAAAAGAAAGAAATATTTCATCTGCAGCACATAAATGAACACAAATTAGGTGAACGCCCCAAGTTCGTGTTCAAAAATTGCAATTATTTTTTACAGCTCACAAAGTGGCTTGCCTGCCAAATAGCTAAAATAACTTCGCTAAAAATATCTTAAATAAAAAAGAATATGATAAAAAAATAAAATAAATGTACGTTTCCACTTACCACTCCCACAGAAAAATAATTATTGATAATATTGTAGGGCACTGTGCAGTCCTTTTCCGCTTGGCTTTTCAAAGGCTTTTGTATGGGAATGTTGAATGTTTTTGTTTCTGAAGCAGTGGGCGTGGGTGTTGGTGTTGCTGCTGGTGTGGGCACTGGCGTGGGTGAGCAGGGCTCATGCGATGTTGCACACTCGTCAAGGGCTGCTGCCATTCTATTTTGAGTGGGTGTTGTGGCAAGTAGATTTTCATTTTCTGTTACTACAAAGGCCTCATTTTTGTTGCCATTTGCAGGCTGTCGTATCATGAACTCTTCCTCCTGTTTGTTGTGCTCTGGAAGTGACATTTGTTTATTTTCACAATACGATTTCATTTGATTGAGTGATAAATTTTCACTGAACGTAAATGATTTGTGTTTAGGCGTTGCATTTGAATTTAAGCTTGTATTGTCAGCCACAATCATTTGCTCGTCCGTGTCCACAATAATAATATTGCTGTCATTATTATCATCATTATCATTTACAAGTGTAGAGTTAAATTGATTATTGTAGATGTCATTGTTAGTTGTAGCAGCATTATTGAGATGGTCAGGACACATATCATCGTTTGTTAAATTGCTGTTTTCGGCTGGCAAGTGTGTTGGTGATATTGTTGCTGGCTTATATTGTTGTTGCTCTTCTTCATCATCTTCTTCTTCTTGTTGTTGCGTCTGCTGTTGCTGCTGTTGTTGTCTTGCTAAAATGCTTTGTGTGCTGCTGCCTGATGTTGTTGGACTACTGGCGTAACTAATCATTGTGTCCTGCCTCCTGTTCTGTTGCAAACGTTTAATTTCAAATGTTGACATTGATATGCTTTTTGTTGTGATGCATGAAGACGATGATTTTGTTGTAGCTGTTGTAGCTCGATATGTCGATGATTTAATTTGTTCTGCAGCACTTACATTTTCAACTTCTTTCGATGTCTTGTGACCCGTATTTGTCATTGTTGTTACATCATCACCATCATCATTATCATCTGTAAATTGTGTCTGCTGTTCTGGTAAATAGTCATCACGTTGACAAAGATCTGTATTACAACTGCTGCTGCGATGAATTTCTTCATATTTTCCCATAAACGCCTTTTCGACAACAACGCTTTGCGATAATTCGAAAACCTTTTGCATGTTTGAGTGTAACGTCACCTTAAATGATAAATAGAGCAAACGCAATAAAATCTAAGAACAAGGCGGATTGTACTTTTATGTACTTAGTTTAATTTTTCTACAACTTGATCTTTCAATTTTAAATTACATTTCAGTCATAAAATAGAAATAAAAATAAAAATACTGTTTGGCGAAAATTGTTTTACTACACACCCTTTTTTACACATAACAAAAAAAAAAATTAAATTGAACGGAAGGAAGCGTTAACAAGTTTTCCATTAATGGATAAGGGGTATCAACTGAATGATTGTCATTGAAAATGGAATCGTGGGTATTTGGCAATCTTTCAAACTCATTAAATTTTTAATTACCAAAAGGTTAAGGAAAAGTAACAAAAATGTTTAAGTTTTCATCCGCAACACGAAAGCTGTTTTACAACGTATTAATATGCTATAAAAATTTAAAGATTTTGCCCCTAAAAATATGCTTTTAAAATTATTAGATACAAGCTAAAATTGCTAATACACTGAACCAATAAAGCATTCTATAAAACAGTCATAACCACTCCATAGCCTCGCGAGGCAGTTAATAATCGTATTTTTCACACAGACACGGTCGGCAATTCACATGTATACAACAACTTTGTTCGTTTCGAAACATCAGTCTCTGCTCAAGCTTTGTGAAACCAACATCACGCACGCTTGTTTGGCTTTGTTGTTGTTTCGTTTTCGTAATCAACACAAAAGCACACAGAGCAACAATGTTCAATAATTCTGCTTCTGTTTGCGACCGCACACAAGCACATAATATCTTTGTGTGCGTGCGTTCGGGGCTTGTTATCACTGCTATAAAACAACAGTTTTGGGGTATCCTTTTGAAAAAGGGGAAATTATTTAAAAAAAATGTTTAATACTGATATATATATATAATATTGGGTGTTTTCGTAAATTCATCACTGCTCTGCATCATACGTGTAAAATTTTATTTAAAATGTAATACAAGTTCGCTGATAGTCTGTTTTAGTAGTAATCGTGTTTGTACGCCATGCTTGACACTTATTTGTGCGTTATATACTTCATTGAACCAGTTTGGAACATTTAAATTTCCATTTGCAGCGCAGTGATGCATTTACGAACGCAGCCATTGTTATTTTTACAACGAAGCAGTTTTAAAGCAACAACGTGCACTTTTATTTTAAAAATGAATTAAACTTAGTTCTATTTCATAAACGTGTCGTTTTAAAATTAAATTTTTCTTGATTTAAAAACTTACAGCCTTATATATAAAACTTATTAAGGCTTTATAAAGGGTTTTTAAAACAAATTTTCATAACAAATTTTTCTTAAAAAGCCTTTATAAAGCCTTAATAATTTTTATAAATAAGGCTGTTAATTTTTTTGGGTGTACATTAAATTTTAACTTTAATTTCGTTTTCTAAAAAAACTAGTTTTTTGAGTTATAACGTTGTTGTAGTAAATGAGCGATAGTGCTGGTGTTTGTTAAAATCTGAAAGCTAATATTTGCTTTGATTAGAAAAATATTGAAAGTACTTATTATTTTCTTTATAAAACAAACTCTTTATTTGCCAAACTAAATGAAGATTGCTTTACTGAGAAATGTTAACAAATAGACTTAGGTAGTTGTCATGTATTTTAAATATGTCTGGCTCTAATTATATAGTTTTTTAAGCCTAATTTAACTTCTTTTATAATAGTTTCACATCAAAAGGTCTGTAAATGTTATCAGACATTTATTTTTGCCTTGCTAACGGAATGCACAATGGGGCCACAGGCCAATAAAATTGGTATACATTTATATTTATTTTTTGATTTAGTGAGACTTATAACATCAAAAGAAGACGATTTAGTTTTTCACAGCAAAGAGTATAAGCGAAAATACAAGCACAGTGGGTCGTAATAAGAAAAATAATTTTTTTATTGTGCTTTAAAAAAAATTATACCGTATTTTTAAGCTTTAGGTCTTTGTTCATATGTATGCTTTTAAATTTTTATTTCATAATTCCGTTAAGCTTCGGGTAACTTATTCAGGAAGAAGAATATTTCGTTAACCTTTGGTTAACTTCTTCAGGAAGAAGAAGAAGTTGTTCAAAAAGCTTAAGTTCTATTTCATTTAATTTTTACGCTCTTCACGAAAAGCACAAGTTAACGCTTAGGCCACTTTAATTGCTTCACTTACTAATAATTTTCAGTGATTCTTGCAGCCTTTGTGACACTGTATCTGGGCGTATTCCTGATACAACTATTCTATATATACTTGTATTAAAATTTTTTATATACATACATACATACCGTCTGCTATTAACTGTTTATTTATCCCTTGACCCATTTAATTTTATTTCTACTAACAGTTAATTTGAAAATCTTTGAATTTGTTGTTGACAATTACTTCTAAACTATAATTCTTAATGGCATTTCCTGAATGGCGACTTCCTTGTTTCGTGAGTGTGTGTTTGTGTGCGTGTGTGTGTGTTTGCATGTGTTTGTATTGATTGTATTTTATGGCCAGTATAATTTTCAAGTGAGCTTTTGTTTATCACACATGACCATTTTGTTTTCGTTCGTGCAGAATTGAGTTTGTAAAATGGAAATAAAAAAATTCACCCAAACACTAAAATGCTTAAACATAAAATTAAAGTGCAATTATGTGGATGTAAAATTACAAGAAAACTGTAGCAAGAGCTTTTAAAAAGGGTGATGCGATTTTAAGGAGGCAAGATTGAAGAGATTTTTTAAACATTCTGTATTGATGTATATAATCGTAGTACTGCAAAATGAACAACTTGAACGAGTGAAAGGGAATAAAAGCGAGACAAAGCAAGTAATATAAATTAGCTTAATTAAGTCTGTACAACACATAATTTATAATGGAGACATTAGCCCAGGAATTTTTAGTTTTTTTTTTAATTTTTTTAAAAGCTTTTATTTAACTTGAAATATATGTAATATGTATATTAAAACTCAATTTTAAAGCAGATGTATCACAATGCTTGTTTAGCTGTGTGACGTTTTTCTAAATCCAACATGGCGGACTACCCAAGATGGCGGACTAGTTATTTTTAATGCTCTCCTACAATTTGGTTATCAAATGAAAAGGTTCGCTGAGAACAACTTGAAAAATAAATTGACGTCACTCTAAAGGCCAATTTTCGACTTGGTAATTATTTTTAAGTTCTATTTAAATACGTAGCATATTTAAATAATACTTAACTAATAATTAAATGCCCAGCTTTGAGTATTTAAATTCTATTTAAGTTAAATGAGCATACCACATCGCGCATTTACTCAAAGAACGTCATAACTCAAGACAACAAGTTTGCCAGAAAACGTGTTGGAAATCGTTTATTCAAACTTTTAAATTACAGCACTTCGATTTAAATTCTTTAAGCTTTTGCCATTTGTCGAAGAAAAAAGTAACCTTTTCTTTAACAAAAAAAAAAAAGATTATTATGTACTTGTATGTACAAGGATTGCAATTGCATGTTTTTTGTGTGATTTATTAATGCGTTTTTAGAGCTTTTAATGAATTTTGGCATGGTTTTGTAAGTGTGCAAATTTTTGCATATTTAAATTTTAAAGAAAAAATATATAATTTCGTTTTAGTACAATATTTAAATTTTTTTTAAATTAAAATTAAAATATTTTTCTTAATCAATACAGTTTTTCTGCAAATTCTTACAAAAAAAATTTAAGCGAATTTATAAAGAATAAAGCAGCGAATTTATTAATTAAATTATTTTTCGTAATATTATTAAATTTTTTCACACGCTCGTGAGCGCGTATCAACAAAATTTTTGTTTTAAATAACTTTTATTCACTATTCCGACCCTGGTAATTTTAAAACTAAAATACACCATACACACCACCCACGCAAAGCCTTAAGCCAATATTTGCAGCATACTTCTAGGCTGTTTATATTGAAAAAGAAAGAGAGGGAGTGGGAGTGTGTGTGTGTGTGTGTGCATTTGTGTGTTTGAAAGAGTAGGAGAAACATGGTTTTTGAATATTTAATTGAACAGAAACAATTTAAACGTTAGATTTTCTATTTGACCTCAAGGCTTAACGATGAAAAATTGCAAAATCAATTATTATTGATTGAAGCTAGTTTTTTTTCTTCTTTTAAACATTCATAAGCGAGCACATAAAATTTTAGTATTATTTTAAACAAATTTAAGTTTAACTTTAATGTGCAATAACAATAAACATAAGCACTCAAACATTCTACATTTATTTTGTTTTATTTTAAACTAAAATATGAGGTAAAAGAAGAAAGGAAATTTACTACAATGTGAAATTAAAGCAAAATTTTTTTCTCTCAGCGATGTTTGCCTGTAAACAAGAAATTTTAATACGCAAAAAAAAATTTATTTACAACATTGTAAGGGAATCCATATCCGTTTCAGAGTACATATGTATGTAAAAAAGTATATAAATCATGAAAAGTCTTGACTGAAGCAAAACCGAATTTGTAGAAAACTTGGTGTAGCAATTTATTTATGTATATCAGCTATCAAAGTTAAATGACTGAAGCACAGGCCATGGATATAAAATGTAATTTATGACCATAAATTGGGTATTATGAAAGATATACGACAAGAGACACAATTAAGTGCAAAATAATATTAAATCTTAAATGGTAAAGGCCTAATTCAAACAAAAATATTCTCCTTTTATAAAATGTTTATAGAACAGATTTTCAAAAAAAAAAATTCCTGCAATTTGCCTAAAATATGACTTTTTTCAAATTAATTTTTAATTTTTCGAAAGTTCCAAACCTATTTCAGAAATCCGGCCATTGATAAGTCACGTATGTTGGTTTCGGCTTTAAGATTTAAGAAACTTTGTTCTTAACATATTTTTAACATTGCTTCGGCTTTTTCTTAGTGTAAATTTCATCAATTTATTTAAATATCAATTCATATTTAAAAAGTAATTTTTCTATGCAAAAACTAATGAAAATCGACATTTAAATATGAATTGGTATTTAAATATAGTTGGTGAAATTGGCCCTTAGTATTATTTTATTTTGAGTGCATGAATTGGTTTGTGAACACGATGGCATTGCCATTCAATTCAACTTTAAACCCAACAACAGTTATAAAATTGTTACTGTTTCATTAAACGTTTCTTAGGGCCAATTTCACCAACTCTATTTAAACATCAATTCATATTTAAATGTCGATTACCATTAAGTTTTTGTATGGAAAATTGTCTTATAAATATGAATTGATATTTAAATAATTTTTGGTGAAATTGGCTCTTAGCCTTAAGATTTTCAAAAGCTCTTGAATACTTTAAACTTGAAATAAGATTTTCTTTTTGTGAATTGAGTTTGATTTTGAATCAAATTGATTACGATTTTCATATTTAGCGAAAAAAAAGTGTTAATAGAAACTTACTTTTGGTCTCGGTATCTGCTCATAAATGGGATTATTTGTCACTTCTATGCTCCATCTGTCCAGCATAACGACATTCGAACGCTTTATTTTATCCATCAATTTGGGTATATTTTCACCCTCATAACCGCCACCCCAGCGCAAACAGCGCGCCAAATCATTTCCAGTGCCCAGTGGTATAACACCAATGGCCGGCTGTGTGGCAAAGTCTACCGAGTCTAAGGGAAAATTAAAAAAAAAAATATTAAAAATAATTTAAGAAATTGGAAAGTTATTAAATAAAATTTAAGGTGTATGAGAGATTTTTCAAATTGGTATTTCTTATAATTGATTTTGACTTTGGTTTTTGTAATTAAGAGGAACACAGAATAAATAGCAATTCTCGTATATTAATTTAAAAGCAATATGCACTTACCCATGGCTTCTAAGACCCAACCAACAGTACCATCACCGCCGCAACAAATAACCTTGAAATGGGGTAAATCTTTAAATAATGTAAGCCCTATAAAAAGAAAATTCAATTAAAATTGTTATATACATATACATATATCTCAGTCTAATAATATAAAACAAACACAAATAAGAAAAATTCAAATGTTTAGGAAAATGAGTTTAATGTAAAAGTGTGGCAAGTATCTAAATTAAAATCATTGTCATGTATGGCTTTAGCATTTGGTAGCCTGTCTTAAGGAAAAGGAAGTATATAGATATATTACAAAAATTGCAAAGAAGAATGCGATACAAAGTAAATTTCTTCCATAAACAGATTTATGCAAACAAAGTTTCTCACAAATTCTAAATTGTAATTTTCTTTTCATTTATTATTAATTTTCATTAATTTTTTATATGAATATAACAAACTTAATATCTAGATATTCTTTCTTTGAAAAGAAGAATAATATACAATTGAATATATTAATTCCTTTTTCTATCAATATAAAATCTTTTTTTTCTCTGACTAACGAACGATTCCTTTTAATCACTCAATTGACTTGAAGTTTCCACTACATTTGACTTTTGAAATTTTAAATTTTCTACCAGTTATTTTTATTAATTAATCTTTTACTTTTTCTAAAGGAAATTGCTAAATGAATTTTCTGTTTTTAAACTCTCAGTATTCCAAATAAATAAAATCATTTATACGGCATGTGTGTTTTGCATTAATCAAAATCAACTTGCAGCACTTCTCGCCACACATACGGAGCAACTCGCACTTCTGCATGCTTAAGTTTACAAATTAGTAAACTCGTAGTTTGTGAAAAGTTTTAATTAAAATATTTTCTCTGCTAAATAAATATGTATGGATGTATGAAAAGAAAGTGAATAAATAAATGCATTAGAGGGGTCCAAGAAAAAAAATAAAAAAAACATTAGATTTTCATAGAGAATAAACACTCCAAGTGTTCAATTTCTGAAACGTTCCATTTAAGTTCATGACAATTCAAATCCTTTAGAATTACCGCCTCTACTGTGAGTAAAAGTTATTACTTAAAATAATTTTTAACTAAAAATTTCTTTTCTTGCCTTCCTTTTGTCTGCCTGCCACAGGCTGCTTTCTCGAGAACATAAATCGTTAAAAACCGAAAAAAATTCCAAAAAAAAAAAACGTTTCAACCAAATCGCCAGAAGTCGAAAATATCGCCATTAACTAAAAAAATCGTTGAAACTAAAATAAATTGCCAAAAACCGTAAAAACCGCCAGAAACCAAAAAAATTAATTCGAAAACGAAAAAAATAACGCAAAAAACTACAAAAGTCGTTAAGACAAAAAAAATCGTTAAAAGGCGAAAAAAATCTCCAAAACTAAAAACGCCAAAACGAACAAACGCCACGGCAAAAACAAACTTTCAACTATAATAAGTCGCCAGAAAACGAAAAAATAAATTCGAAAACGAAAAAAACGCCAAAACTACAAAAGTCGCTGACTAAAAAACTCTTTAAAAACCGAAAAAATCACCAAAACAAAAAAACACCAACATGAAAAAATTACCAAAACCGCTAAAATTCCCAAAAACCGAAAAAAGCACTAAAACTAAGAATAAGCGCCAAAATTAAAAAAAAAACGAAAAAAAGTTTACCGGGTACTTAAATTTTCTTAAAAAATTTTTACATCTTACCTGACATTTGATTATCTAGGCTAAAGTTCGTATATTATTGCATATCGTCACCTTAAATGCAAACCGACGTAACTATACTTTTATATTTTTTACAGGAGCAACAAAAAACATTACAGAACCAATAATAATAAAGTATTCTTGAAGTTTTCTTCGAAATTTACTTGTAGTATGCATATTTATATATTTTTAACCATTTATTTCCTTTTTATGTAAATTTATATATCTTAGTTACGTTGCTTGCAATGAAAAATAGATGCACTCGTAATTTTTGATAGCAGGGTTCTAAATATTTGGGTGAACATGTAGTTTGATAAAATGAACCATAATCAATCAAAAAGTCGCTTTAGAATTTGTGTGTAGTTACGTCCGTTTACATATAAGGTAACGATATATAGTGTATGTAGGGAACCCTTCGTGTGCTAGTCAAAGTCACACTATAATGATTTTATTTTCTATATTTATGATTTGATTAGGCTAAAATTCGCAAGTATCGCACTGTAAGCCAAATTACTTGAGCTAATTTTTTAGGAACACATAGCATTAAGGTTTCTTTTCAGCTGTAACATGTATTTTCGGCATCCCAAAGGAGGCCCTATGCTCCTTGCAGAAGCATATATATACAAAGAAGGAGCAGCTTGTTTAGTTTAATTCTATTTTTTTTATTTTAATTTTATCACCTATTTCTTTAAGAAACTATTCAGTTTCCAATACTATTGGTATTTGGCAACTCAAATTAACAGCTGTTGACTGCCAGTTGCCATATGTAATAACATTTTGCAAAACAGTTGGCAACGCCACTAATGTTCGGTTGCCTCACATAATCGAGCCATACATTTTTTTATAATTTAATATTTTTTATTAAATTATAAAATTATTTATATAATAGTTTTTTTAAATAAAAAATATATATTTTATTCTTAATAATGATTTTGTACCCATTAAATTGAAAATAAAAAGAAAATGGAATAAATGCGGTAAAGTGCGACTTTGACTCGCGCACGAAGGGTTCCGTACGTTGGGCTTTGAGCATTTTTTCTAATAGTGTTTTATACGCTTTTTCAGCTGAAATAATTTTGTTTTGATTATTTTTCGTTTTTTCTCGTTTTGGCGATTTTTTTTTTAATTTTGGCAATTTTTTTCATTTTGGCGACTTTTTTCATTCTGGCGATTTTTTCATTTTGGCGATTTTTTTTTCATTTTGGCGATTTTTTCGGTTTTTTGCGATTTATTTTCGATTTAGAAATTTTTTTTAATTTGGCGATTTTTTTTTATTTTGTCGATTTTTTTTCGGTTTGGCGATTTTATAATTTTGAGATTTTTTTGTTTTACCATTTTTGAAAATTTCAAGAAGTTTGCTCTTACGGTTTCCAAGATACAGCAAGTTATCAAAATTACATAGTCGAAATTACATTAACTGATGGTACACCCTTTAATTAAAATTTTTTAAATTTTAGTGTTAATTGTTGTAGTCTGTATAAAAATACACTAACTTTACAAATTTCAAGTGCATATACATACATACAATTGTATGTATATTACATGGGATTTTAAGATTTTTCGTTGCTCGTTTTGGCACACCCTTTAATTTCCAACTCTCATGTATTTGTTGTTGTAGCGGCCAAGGGTCTACACACTCTGTCCAAATTTCAGGTCCGTAGCTCTTACGGTTCTCGAGAAAATACCCTGTGACGGACAGACGGACAGACGCTATGCTATTGTATTTGAATACAACGGTCAGTCTAGTTATAACAGGCAGATTTTGTAAAAAAAATCGTTTGTAAACGTTTAAAATTTTTTATGAAATTAACGAAAATTCGTTTAAAAACATCTACTCTTAATTATAACATAAATATATTGGCTGCACCTATTAGTGCTGCCATAACCATAAGCAGCTGTTTATGTTTTCATTTGTTTATTCATTTGAAAAGTGCAACAACAAATATCTCTAACTAGTACCTAGCAGGTCATTGCTAATGGTTAAAGCGAAAAACCAAAATTCAATTAGTTTCCAAGGCGAATTCATAACTGATTAACTTATGAATTCACCTTGTTAGTTTCTATAATTATAGTTATGGCTTTGGCATTATAGCGAATCGCCCATAATCAAACACAGTGTTGCCCATAAGTTTGGTTCGAACAGCTGTTTTAAGAAGAAGAAAATATAATTTCCATTTGAATATTTAAATAAATATGTATTTCTTTTTTCGTTCAAAATATCAAATTGAACACTCACTAATAAAATCAATATGTAAAAAAGCACGAGTTTGATTTCCTGTACATACTTATGTAAGCTAATGCCAGTTTAATTGCAATTATTTGAAATTCATTATTAGATTGGAATGGACTTACCTTCTTTGGGACCACCTTTGGATAAATCGTAGACCTGACGGGGATTAAGCATGTATTGAAATTTGCGTAGAATGCGGTCACCTTGATGACCGCCGCTCTTGGGATTAACGAACACCAGCAGAGGGCAACTGTTTTCATTGGGTGGTGTCATTTGGAAATGTGTGGCCTGTTGTTGATGCGTTTGAGAAGCAGAAGATTTCTGTTTTAGATTCAGCAAATTTAATTTTACAGATTTTTTTATTTACATGCGCAAGCAAACAGACAAACAAACAAACAGTGGATTAAATTTTTGTAATTTGCATTTTATAGTTAGAAAGGGAATTTGAAATTCAATTTTACAAAATGTTGTAGTGGATGATGAGAATTATTGAGAGAGGACGGTCCAAGTCGTTAGAAAATGATGCAGAGATTTATTGGATTAATGCATTCATCGGACAGTCAATTGGAAATTAGTTTAGTTTTTTTTTATTTCAGGAAAAAAGAGTAAAAACAAAAATGAAATTTAAATTAGTTTTAATGAGTTTTGAGCGGTGATAAATGTTTTCATTTATAAAAATTATTAAGGCTTTCATGCGAAAATTATTATCTTATTAATTGATAACTTAATAATTTTTATAAATATGTAAGGCCGTAAAAATATTACGGCTTTATAAAGGCTTAATAAGAATTTTTTTATGGAAATCAGTTTTATAAACCCTTTATATTAAGGCTTAATAATTTTTATAAATAAGGTAGTTGGTGTTTAGGATTGGCATATCTAATACTCGTAATATTAGGAAAGAAAATTATCGAATTTGAAAGTTATTATGTATTAAATATATATATTTGTTAAAGGGATTATTAACATTGTCGCGCTGTTATAATTAAACAAATTGTTTAAATGCAGTTGAGAAAATAAAAAAAACTACACAATTCCCTAAAAAATTGTAACTTATCGATATCTGGCGATTATGTGGATGTAGTCGAATTTCTAAAAATTGCAAAATGGCCTACCGAAAAGGGCCTACATCATTCATACATTCATTCGTACTCTTTTTTCAAGCACGAGTATAACAAATAATTGTCATTTTGTAATAGTGTATTATCATAGCTATGCTATTTATGGCGCGGTACAGGACTAAGGACATGATTTTCGTAACAAAAATAATCGACACTATTACAGTTATAAATAAAATTTTGTTTTGATTTCTTTGTACCTAAATGCAGAGTTCGAAAATAAAGGAAACAAATTGTTTGTTTTTGCTTTGTTTCGCTCTTTGAAATGAGTGAAACAAAAAACAAAACAAAAACAATGAGAACGATTGCACAATTTGTTTTTGCATTGTTTTTGCACATGAGCACAAACCAGAGAACACAGCCGATTAGCTGTAAGCCGGCAACAACCGCAACCGCCACCGCCCACAAACAATACATTAATTTAATCGTGAGAAATAAATGAAAATTTTTTGAAATTTTTGCCATGATCATATAATATAATATAATTTTATTGCATTGTTATTTAATACATTAAGTTTGTTTTATATAGCTAAGCAGCATAGCTATAAACGGACAGTGTAGCAGTAATTTATTTCGCAAATAAGCCAATAAATTATACACTGCAAGGAATTTAATTTTATCAACTTTGAAGGAATATTTGTCTAAATCAAAAAGAGTATAATATCGCTGGATTTTATTTGATGCATACAAAATTTATATTTCCATATTTGCCATAAAACTCTGACTAATTTCATTCATTTAATTATGATTCACAAAACAATTCAACTGATTGTGCTAAAATTAAATCAAGTGCAAGAAAGTAATAATAAAATTATTAAAGACAATTATTTTTTAACAAAAGTTAAGCGTAAGAAAAACTCTTCTCTGCAATAAAAGAAAAGCAATTTAATAGAGCATGATAAATTAATTATAAGGAAAATAATTATGTATCTTTCGTACTAAATTGCTATCGCTTGCTTGGTTAAATTATATGCACAAAGATATTATTATGCCCGTTTACTTCAACAATGTCATAAATCAAGAAATACTAAATATTTAATTGGGTAAATCACATTTTAGTTTTAACGGACTGCAAAAGGCTATTCGTCTACATTTGTTTTATGTTTTTTCCTTCATAACTCAGTGACTTTTCGACAAATTAATTTTTCTTGTCTGAGTGGGCATAGCTTCTATTTGGTCCCATTGTCAAACAGTGGGCGGGGTCACGCCCAGTAAATTTTTCTTCAATTTAATGATCTTTCACTGATCGGATTGCTGCAAAGCTTAGCACACGCAATGGGCTCCCGCAATGACACAATTTCGAAGTCGAAGAAGTGGGCGGAGTTACGCCCATTAAAATTAAATATTGTTTTTCACCAGCTTCTCCTTGTACGACTTTAACGCAACTTGGCACACTCCTTCAGTTCGAAAAAATAAAATCTTGCATTTAAAAAAAGGGGCGGGGCTACGCCCATTAAAATTAAATATTATCTTTCACATGGTTCTAATCCAACACTTTTTACGAAAATTGGCACACAGCCTGAACTGTCAAAAATACGCAATCTAACATTTGTAAAAGTAGGCAGGGCCACGCCCATTAAAATTTGATATTACATTTCACGTGCTTCTTTTTAATTGATTTTTAGGAATCTTGGCACTTATGTTGAACTTTAAAATACATTCAATCTGGTATTTAAGAAAGTGGGCGGGACTACGCCCATTAAAATTTAGTTCTATATTTCACATGCTTCTACTTGACCGATTTTTAGGAAACTAAGCACACACCCTGAAATCTAAAAAAACACAATATTAAATTAAAAAAGTGGGCGGGGCTACGCCCATTAAAATTTAGTTCTATATTTCACATGCTTCTACTTGACCTATTTTTAGGAAACTTAGCACACACCCTGAGATCTAAGTATACAATATTAAATTTAAAAAGTGGGCGGGGCTACGCCTATTCAAATTTCATATTATATTTCAGGTGCTTATGCTTAATTGCTTTTTATGACGTTTAGCACAAATATTGAACTTTAGAAAAGGATCAATCTAGCATTTAAAAAAGTGGGCGGGTCACACCCATTAGAATTTAATATAATATTTCACATAATTCTACTAATTTGATTTTTATGAGATTAAGCACAAATATTGAACTTTGAAAAGGTAATCAATCTCGCATTTGAAAAAGTGGGCGGGGCCACGCCTACTTAAATTTAATATTTTATTTCAGCTGCTTCTATCAAATTGATTTTTGTGATACTTAGCGCAAATTTAGAACTTTGAAAAACATGAATCTAGCATTTAAAAAAGTGGGCGGGGCTACGTCCCTTCAAATTTAATATTATATTTTGCGAGCTTCTTCTAAACGGATTGTTACGAAACTTGGCATACACCTTAAGATTTAAAAAGTCGTTAATCAAACATTAAAGCAGGTGGGCGGAGTTACACCCACAAAAGGAAAGTTTTAAATTATATGTACTTCTACTTATCCGATTCCCACGGAAAATTGACAAGCAGTTTTGGCTCCTAGAATGCTTTAGTTGTGTGTTTTAAAAAGTGGGCGGTGTCAAGCCCATTACGGCTTAATATTATATTTTACGTTACTTAAGCGATTTTTACGCAACTTGGCACACAGCTTTCCCTTGGTTTTATTTTGATAATTTTCCTTCCAATAAAAGTATTTTAATTTATTTTGGGTAAAGTTATTTAAACATAAAACTGTATTTCTATTTTATTAGTTTAATGTTCTTTTGTTTTTAACTAGTTGTAAAATTATTAAATTCCTTACCTTATTCGCTTGATTAACTGAACGCTGGCGATCCAAAACGGCCGGGCAAATGGCTGTTGGTGGCACAATTAATTCGGAAAATTCACCCAAAGTGCATTCCTTTTTCACAGATGAAGCGCAGCGATTGTGAAGCTGTTAGGAAATGAAAAGATAGAAAATTATTAAAATAAATTTTAGTATGATAATGAAAATTAAAAGCAGGCCATTTCTTTTTTTGCATCATCTACTTTCTATGTCTCGTAATAAAGAATTTTTTTGAATACCTACAAAAGAAAGTGCAGCATTCTTACACTGAGAGAAAAAACTTTTAATTGAGGAAGAAATTTGACTTTCAATTTATGTTGCCACAGATATTTTTATTTTCAATTGAAGGTTTCTTTCAGCTTCGTATTTGGTAAGTGAAATAACACCGATTTAGTACAGCTCTCCAGGGCTATGAATGACTGCTGCTGGGAAATGCTCTCGCAACTAGTTTCAAACATTGCAATTTTTTACCAAAAAATAATTGATATTTTAAAATCTGTGGCAATAAGGAAAAAAAATATATTCCCCTGTTTCTCTAAATGCGAACGATAGATTCAATCGAATATTAATATTAGAAACAAAAACAAATTTCAGTTTCTTGTTTTTATTTTTTATATAAATGTTATATCGAATGTATCGTTCGCTAAAGTAAATAGTCTTAATTTTAGTAAGTGCGTATGATCACAAATGTAGCGCAAACAATTCATGCGCTCATATATTTTCTCCCAAGCACAGATATCACTATAGTCTATTCCAACATACAAGAGCATCTTTACTTCGTTTATGCGAAAAACTAAGATACGCTACAAGTAATAAGAAACGGACACATGCGTATCAAGCGCATTAACTCTCTCTATCTCTCTCTCATACTTGTAGCCTGAGTATGCTTATACTCAGGCTTTAAATATTAGTATGCTTATACTCAGGCTTAAAGTATGCCTAAACATATACTCAGGCTATGAATGTTTAATCGTACAAAAAAAAAAATTACTCATAATACTCGGGATATTTATTCATCATTCGCCGCCATATACATATGTACATTTGTGTATATAAAATGGAATGTAAGTGAATGTGTGATTGTGTGTGTGTGTGTGTGGCTGGTTGAAATCATTTTTTCATGTGTGTGTGTAAATAAAATAGCCCTGTGTATACGCATGTGTAGCCGATTAATAGTCAGAGTATTTTTATACTCATAATTTGGGAAATATGGTGTAAGATTCCTATACACTATACACACAATTTTGCCACGAGGACGACAACATTTCCAAGCAAGCTCTGCGCTGGAATAATTTTCAGCAGTTGGGGCGATGAGTTGAAAGACCGCGAATCACTTGGAGACGTTCCACAGAAGCTGAAATGAGATCTCTAAATCTAATTTGGAATGAACTCAGAGTTATAGCCCAGAATCGAGTTCGGTGGAGAAGCGCTATTGTTGGCGCCCTATGCTCCAGTGGGAGTTAAAGGAGCATATATATATATTCCCAGCAACTTGTTTATTTGGCAACTTGTTCACGCAATCTTTTTAATATAAAAAAATTATTCTCTTCATTTAGCAACTACAGAAAAATCCCGGTATAACGAACGATATAATGTCAGGCCCATTCGTTATATCGAAAAATTCGTTATATCGCAAAGTTTTTTTAAAGTGTTATTTTAACTTTTATTACTGTATAGATGATACAATACAATAAAAAGAATGAGTGCAATTTTTTTGTAATAAGCTACCAATTGCTGCTGTAGATTTTGTTTAATATTATTTGTTTTGCCGTTCGTTATACAGAGCACGGCTTTATCAAAACATTCGCTATATAAAGTAGAACTAAATGTTAGAAATATGATGCTATAGCAAGTTTTTGTTTTTTATTTTGCGATTTTTTCTTTATCATTCGTTATATTCAGTATAACATTAGGATATTATTCGCTATATAAGGTTGTTAATGTAAAATATTTGGACGTTCGTTATATCGGATTTTCGTTAAAGCGAGATTCGTTATACCGAGATTTACCTGTAGTTTATAATTTTTAAGTTTTAGGTAATGTGATTTGTAAGCGAGTAATGAAATTTGGTAATCAGAAAGTAAGTCATTATATGGCAAGTAGTTCTGATGGTAATGAGTAACTGTTTGCTGGGCTACTATACACTATAAAAAATGCATTTGATTTGAAATATACTAAATATATTAAAATAGCCCTGTGTATACGCATGTGTAGCCGATTAGTAGTCAGAGTATTTTTATAGTAATAGCTGGGGAAATATGGTGTAAGCTTTCTATACACTAAAAATAATGCATTCACTTTAAAATGTACTAAAGTATCAGCTAAATTAAGCTTTTATTGCATAAGAGATTTTAAGTAAAAAAATAAATAGAGTCGAACTTCCATAACTCGAATCAACATTATCCCAAAAAAAAAAACTTCGACTTACGGAGACTTCGAGTTGCAGAATTGTATATGATTTGTTCTTTTAACGCTACTGCCAACCAAATTAGTTCGAGTTAGAGAAAATTCGAGTCAGAGAAGTTCGAGTTATGGAAGTTCGACTGTAAATATAAACAGCAAGCCAATACGCTATAACTTGCTGAAAAATCGCATATCATCATTGAGATTTTGCTTGAAAGTACTTTTGAATATGAAGCTTACACAAATGCTATTAAATAAAAATTAGCTTATCTCTACTTAAGCACTTTTTTTCCCTTTCGCCACAGAAAAAATAACTCTACCAGCTCAGCTCGTTATATCTTCTGCTTGACTGGTGAAAACAAAAAAAATCTTTCTCTTTCAAACTTCTTTTTTTTTTCTTAATATTTCAGCTAATTTAATTCAAGACAAATTCGAATATGAATCGTCTTTGCCAGACTTAACAATAATAGTTTTCCAACAATATCGTTCGACATCACTTTGCATGCACACAGAAATATTTGAGAATTTTCCCTTCAAACTTATAATAGCAAAAACAAGAAACAGCTTCAATAACAATTTAACTTGAATCAAGAAAAATATTATTGTTTTTTTTTTATCAAAAAAGAAATTTTATATATACAATAAAAGAAACTGAATTTAATAAAAATGAAAATTGATTCAAAAACTATGAAGTAGAAAGACGCAGAAAGAAACTCTGGCTGAAGAGAAGAGAAGAGAAGAGAAGAGGACGTTTTGTATAGCAGCAAACAAATTTGTTAAAATTTTATCTACAAAAGGAATTGCTAACATGGCAGCAGCTATACAAGGATGGCTTCCCATAAATAAATTCTAGCAACGAAAATATAAATAATAAAAAGGATTCTATTCACTAACTCGAAACTGCTTGAAACTTTTGTTATTAGATACAGATTTACTGCTGCACAACATTGAAAGGGAATCATCATTGTTGAAAATAAATGTGTACAACATCATGTACGTGACAATTTACAATTGTCAACTTAAGCGGAAATATTAAAGGGAACAACAACAATAGTAATATGTAATAATAATATGTTGTAACGAAAATTGTCGTAACAAGGATTTCTATTTTTGAAACAAACAAACAAACACAATCCACATAAAAACAACATCAAATTGTTGTTACAACAATAATGATATGGCAAAAATACCTATCGTTACCTTAATAGAGAAAGGCCTTAACTCATTCTTGTTTTTTAATCGAAATTTTTTGCATTAGATGTTCTTCTATCAAAATATACAAAAAACTCGATTAAAAAAAAAATAATAATATTAATGCGTTAGGGCCTTTCTATATCAAGGTAACGATATGTACAAAAAATTTTTTCTTAACAATGAAACGTTGAAGTTGCGTTAACAGTTCATAAGCGATTGCAAGAAGCGTTTTGCTATAAGCCTGACCTTAATTTCTATTATTTTCCTCCACCTACTACAGGAAGAATAAGCATGCGGGGACAAAGAAGTCAAGCGCAGTGTGTGCTGTGACAAACACGCCACAAGTGTGACAATGTCGCAAGAGACCTTAAAGTATCTTGCGAGACATACTTAAACCGAGATATGCCCCAAGCCAGAAAACAAATGATACAGAAAAAATATAAGTGCAGCAAGTCACTTAGAAACACCCAGGGATAGTTCACAAACAATTCGATATATGGGCTGACTATAGAGCAGATATGCTGGGTAAGACACCGAACAGAACGGAATGCACCCAACACCCTACAGTTAAAGTTTATGTGAACTCTTAATCATACATTGTGAAAAGGGACGTTGTATTTTTACTGACTCTTTTCTTAAAAGGTACCTTTTCCTAAAAATACTATTCAGAGGGATTTTTTCTGAAAGGAATTTTTTGAAGTATCTGGTTTAAACGGTACTTTTTTAACAGACATATTAAAAGTCTTTTTTAAAAGGTACTTTTTTGTGAAGTACTTTTTACAAATATACTTTTTCATAAAGTATTTTTTAAAAGGCACTTTCTTAGAATTTACTTTTTATTGGTTCTTATTTTGAAAAATACTTTTTTAAAAAGTAATTTTTCTAATAGGTATTTTTAATACTATTGACTATCAACAACTATTTTAAAAGTACTTTTTGAAAAAGTACTTATAAGAAATAATTTTTCTAAAAGTATTTTTTGAAGTACATACATACTTATTTTAGAAGGCAGGTAATAAGAATTTTTTAAAAAGCTACTTTTTCAAGAGGTACTGTCTGAGAACTTACTTTTTATTGGTTCTTATTTTAAAAATATGCTTTTTTTAACAACTGTTTTAAAAGTACTTTTTCAAAAGGTACTTTTTCTAATAGGTATTTTTTAAAGTACATATTTAAAAGGTAATTTTTTAACAACTGTTTTAAAAGTACTTTTTTACAAGTAATTTTTCATATAGTACTCTATATAAAAAGTGTTTTTTTTCATAAAGTATATTTTAAAAAGGAACTTTTTGAAAAGATACTTTCTTAGAATTTAATTTTAAGTGCTTCTTTTTTTTAAAGATATTTTTTTAACAACTTTTTAAAAATACTTTTTCAAAAGGTACTTTTTCTTATATTAACAAACTCTTTATAAGTACTTTTTAAAAAGGTACTTTTTTAAAAGGTACTTTTTTGGAGAAGGTACTTTTCCAAAAAGGTGCTTTTTTTAAAAGGTACTCTTCCAAAAAAGTACTTTTTTTTAGAATTTACTCGGTAAAACTGAGAATGTTAATTGCAAATAAATATAAAAAAAATTGCCAAAAACCGAAAAAATCGACTAAACGAAACAAAGCGCGAATAAAAAAACGCTAAAAGCAAAAAAATCGCTAAAACTAAAATGTTAATTGCAAAAACAAAAAACGCCCAAAAACTGAAAAATCAACCAAACAAAAAAATTTCAAAATTAAGAAAATCGCTAACACTAAAAATTTTAATTGTAAAAAAAATTTAAACAAATCGCAAAGAATCGAAAAAATCGGCCAAAGAAAAAAATCGCTAAAAGTAAAAAAATCGCTATAACTAAAAATGTTAATTGTAAAAAAAAGTCTCCTAAAACCGAAAAACCGACCAAACGAAAAAAGCGCAAACCTAAAAAATTGCTAAAAGTAGAAAAATCACCAAAAACAAAAAAAAGTGCAAGCTAAAAAAGTCTCTAAAAGTTAAAAAATAGGAAAAAAATCGCTAAAACTATAATTGTTAATTGTTGTTACCAAGAACCGAAAACATCGACCCAACGAAAAAGTCTACGGAACTAAAAAAATCGCTAGAAGTAAAAATATCGCCAAAAGTAAAAAAATCGCTAAAACTAAAATGGTAATTGTAAGAAAATCGCAAAAACGGAAAAAAATTAAATATTTTAAAGACTTTTTTAAACGAACACTTTTTAAGACGAAATTTCATTGGCGTTTTTGGAAAAACATTTTAGTTTTAGAACACGTTGTGTTAAATAATTCATTTTCTGAAAGTTACTCCTTGTAAAAGGATCTTTAATGTAAATACATTTCATTAAGTATTTTTTTTTTAAATAATTTTTTACAGGCATGGCATAAAAAATAGAACAAATTTTTAAACAAACTGTAAACTATTCTATTTTGGAGCCGATGTTTGTAAATATATATAATTATATATATTTATATTTAATTATTTAAGGGAAAATGATGACAACACCATAATTATAAATTTTCTCTGGCTCTCTATTGTTCTGCTTTATTTTGCATAAAGATTTAAGCCACTGCAAACACAAAATTTTTCAACTTAATATTTTTTTGTTTTTTGTATTTAGGGGAAAACGTGAACGTGATTTTGACAAAGTTTTCTGTATTAAACAGATAGTATTACATTTCAAATTTAATACATACATACATACATATGTACTATGTATGTATGTATGTATGTATGTAAAAAGCGAAGAAAAATAGAAAAGGGCGCTAATGTTACAATTGGACAAATTGACATTTTGAAAAATTAAAAACTTACTTACCATCATGTGACACCAACGGCATGTGAGTCCTGTTATGCCATGATATGCCTTAATACGTTTGCGGCATTTCGAACAGCGCCCATAACAGTTGCCTTCCACCCAATGATGCATTAGATCGCCGCCGCCCTTGACCTTTTTCGATTTGACATACGTTGTTATACAGGATGCTGGAGCATGCTGAACACAACGCTCATGTACTGTATACTTGCACACTTCATTCAATGTTATTTGACAAACGGAAAAGAAAGAAAAAGAAAAGAAAAACAAGAAAAGAGGAATAGAAAATTAATGAAAGTTTTATGCAAAGCAAAAAAATGTCTGTCACATGAAAAAGGAAAATTAAAGAATAGATTAAGATTATTATTCAGCCAAAAAAAATAAGCTTTCAAATCAGCTGCGAAGATCTTTAAAAGTTATTTAATGTTATAAAGATGCCATAGTTTGGTTTTGATGCCGTTTTTGGGGAAAAAAGCGCCAAAAAAAAAACGCTAAGTCAAATATATGTATTGTAAGATAACAAAAAAAAAATCGCCAAAAACCGAAAAAATCACCAAAACGAATAAGAAACGCTAAAACTAAAATAAGCTTCAATACTAAAAATATCGCCGAGAATCCGAAAAAATCGACAAAATGAAACATTGCCAAAACAAACAAAAAATCGCTAAAACTAATAATAACCCTTCGTGAGCGAGTCAAATTCGCACTTTACTGAATTTTTTTATACATACTTTTTCCAAAACGTACTTTAAAAAACAAATGATTTTTAAGGTATTTTTAGTAAGAGTTGCTGTTTTAAAAGGTACTTTATATTAAAGGTACTTTTCATTTAATGGTACTTTTTATAGAATGTTGTTGTTGTTGTTGTAAGAGGTATTTTTTTTTGGAAAATAATCTTTTTAAAAGGTATATTTTTCAAAAGTACTTTTTATAAAAGGTACTTTTCTTGAAAAGTTTTTTTTTTCCAAATGGTACTATTATAACAAGTACGTTTTTAAAAATTAGCTTTGTTTAAAAAGCACATTGCCTGAAAAGTACTTTTAAATTTTTTCAAAGGTACTTCTACAAAATGTACCTATTTTTAAAAGTACCTTTTTTTAAAAGCGCCTTTTTGAAAAAGTTCCTTTTATTAAAAAGTTCCTTTTATTAAAAAGTACCTTTTATTAAAAATAACCTCTTATTAAAAAGGACGTTTTATTAAAAAAGACGTTTTATTAAAAAGGACGTTTTATTAAAAAGGACATATGTATATTAAAAAGTAAATTGTTCAAAAAGTACCTTTTTTTATAAAAACTACTTTTTTTATAAAAAGTACCTTTTTTATAAAAAGTAATTTTTTATAAAAAGTACCTTTTTTATAAAAAGTACCTTTTTTATAAAAAGTACCTTTTTTATAAAAAGTACCTTTTTTATAAAAAGTACCTTTTTTATAAAAAGTACCTTTTTTATAAAAAGTACCTTTTATTAAAAAGTATTTTGCTTAAAAAAATATTATTTTGAAGACATACTTTCATAAAAGCTTTTGTTTTAAATAGATGCTTCTTTGAAAACGTACTTTTTCAAAAGGTACTTTTCTCGGTAATCTTTTAAAAAATAATTTTTTTGATACTTTTTCTAAAATATGGTTTTAAGAAAAATTATTTTCAAGGAACTTTTTGCAAAAACTTCTGTACAATAAAGTACATTTCATTAAAAGTACTTTTTATAAAATGTACGTTTTGCAAAAGGTGCTTTTCTTTCAATAATTTTTTGTAAAAGGTAAATTTTTTAATAGTTTTTTTGCAAAAGGTACTTTTCTTGAAAGGTACTTTTTGCAAAAAGTACTAGGCTGATAGGTAATTGTTTTTTAAAAGGTACTTTTTGCAGAACGTAATTTTTTTCACTTTTCTTGTCTATTAGCTATACTTCTCTTAAAAGGTGCTTTTTAAAAAGGTACTCTTTTAAATATGTACTTTTATAAAAAGTACTTATCTAATAGGTACTTTTATAAAAGGTACTATTCTAATAGGTACTTTTATAAAAGGTACTATTCTAATTGGAACTTTTATAAAAGGTACTATTCTAATAGGCACTTTTATAAAAGGTACTATTCTAATAGGTACTTTTATAAAAGGTACTATTCTAATAGGCACTTTTATAAAAGGTACTATTCTAATAGGTACTTTTATAGAACGTACTAACTAGTCTAATAGGTAGGTTTTTATTAAATGTACTTTATTTACTAACCCCTTGCCTAAAAGGTACCTTTTGGCAAAAGTACTTAAGTACTAAAAGGTTCTTTTTCGAAAAAGTACTTCTGTAAAAGGTACTTTTATAAAAGGCAATCTTTTGAAAAAGTACTTTTATAAAAGGTTACTTTTTGGAAAAAAAAATTTTTTTAAAAAAGGTGCCTTTTTGGAAAAAAGATACTTGTTTGAAAAAGTACTTTTATAAAAGGTTCTTTGTTGAAAAAAGTACTTTTATAAAAGGTGCTTTGTTGAAAAAAGTACTTTTATAAAAATTGCTTTGTTGAAAATAGTACTTTTTTAAGATGTAATATTTGGAAAAAAAGTACTTTAATAAAAGGTACCTTTTTTTTAAAGGTATTTAAAAATACTATATAAAAATCAATAATATATTTGCTACTTACATACACAGCAGAGGCCTTTCTTGCCTAAGCCAACCAACATATTCAGGCACAGATTACAATATGCTGGTTTCTTAAAGTGTTTCAAACGCCAGACATGTATTCCATCTTCCTTTAAAGCCGTACTATCGACACCTTCAAAAAAAAATGTACCAGATTACTTAAAATCAAAGCGAAAAACTTAAGCAATTTGCAACAAAAAAAAAAAAATATTTGCGAAACTAAAACTAAACTGACAGTGTCATTATTATCACACAGTGCACACGCCAAAATCAACTTTATCACACTTCGTGCGCGAGGAGTCTCTTTTACTTTTAAAAATCAAAATAAATTGTTTTTTTTTCTTCTTTTCTCTCCTTTGGACAAACATCTAAGACATCTTGTCATATGCATACGTTGCTTTGATAAAATGAGCAAAAAAAAAAACTTAAACTAATATAAAGTTAAATAGGAAAGGAAAAGAAGACTACATACGGTACGAGTATATTGAAATAGTACTTTGCAAAAGAAGTCTGCTTATGTTTAATTCCAAAAGTACGAGTGAAGAAGTTGCAGCCAGGTTGCCAGCCCTTGAACGTTGTGTTGTTGCAACATTTACTCGTGTAAGTATAATTTAAAATGATTATTTCCTGTTTAAACTGTTTTCTTGCATTTCCTGTAAAATGACTACAAATATGCAGCAGACTCTTTTTAACAGGTGCAACTGTGATAATGTGAATAGATGTGTCTCTGAGTGTATGTGTGTGTGTGTGTATTCGTGTTAGTAACTTAACACTTGCAACAGCAGCACTTAAGCCAAGTAAAAATAGTTAACTTTACCTACCTAATAGTACCAGCAAAGGTATCGTTGTCATGCCGCCACGTTGCCATTCCTCCAGGGAAACAGTGCCATCGGCATCATAGTCAATTTCTACCATCATATCTTGCAGAATCTGTGGACGAAAAAATTTTTTTTTTATTAAATTGTATTACCAGCAAATTGTCAGAGATTGTGTAACTAGAGATCTTAGAAATAAAAGATTTGGTAAGAAGATCTTTAAAAGTTTATAAAACTTTAGTAGAGAATTGGGTGGGGATAGAGATAATTGACAAAGTGTCACTTCTGTTTTTGTTATAGTTTCAGCAATTTGTTGGAATTTTGCGTTGGTCTCAAAATACGAGTAGTGGCATTCATGGACTGTAAGTCGATATCTGTACATAGTAGAGATGGACGCGTGTTGAATTTTTTCAACACAACACTACCCAAACACGAGTACCAAATTGAACAACAAGTGCGAAACAGGCACGCGAAAAATTTTCGAAACACGACACAACAAAAAATATACACAAAATTAAATTAAATAGCAAAAAACTTATTTTTTTATATTCAAATAAATACAAACTCTGGATTAATTTCAAAATGTTAAGCTTAAGAGAGAGAGAGAGAGAGAGAGACCCATACACTTTCAACAAATTTGCTGCTGTTATATGTTTGACGATGCAAAATATTAAATTAACAGCATTCGGTGTTTGATGCAAATGGTCTTGCGTGAGTGATGGCGCCATGAAAAATTGATAAAAGAAGCGCTTAAGTGAAAAATACCACCAAAAATAAAATAAATCGCTACAATTAAAAAAATCATCAAAAACAAAAAGGTCACCAGAAAAAAAAATCGCCAAAACGAAAAAACGCCAAACTAAGGAAATCTTAAAAATGTAAGTAAACAAAATTAAGTCGCCAAAACGAAATAGATGCGCCACTAAAGAAATCGCTGAAACTTAAAACAAATCTCAAAGAACCGAAAAAATCTCTAAAACGAGAAAAAGCGCCAAAACTGTAGAAATCGGTAAAACTGAAAACAAATCGCCAAAATCTAAAAAATCGCCAAAACGAAATAAATGCGCTCAAACTAAAGAAATTGCTAAAATTAAAAAAACGCAAAAAAAAATGCCAAGGCGAAGTAGAAGTGCCAAGACTAAAAAAATCTCAAAAAACCGGAAAAAATTGCCAAACTAAATAAATCGCTAAAACTAAAAATAAATCGCCAAAAATCGAATAAACTGAAAAACGATATAAAAAACGCCAAGACCAAACAAATCGCTAAAACTTGAAATAAATCGCCAAAAACCGAAAAAATCGCCAAAACGAAATAAAAGCGCCAAAACTAAAGAAATCGCTAAAACTAGAAACAAATAGCCAAAACCCGAAAAATCGCAAAAACGAAATAAATGCCCTCAAGCTAAAGAAATTGCTAAAACTAAAAACAAATCGCCAAAATTTAAAAAATCGCCAAAAACGAAATAAATGCGTTCAAACTAAAGAAATTACTAAAATTAAAAAAACGCAAAAAAAAACGGCAAAGTGAAGCAAAAGCGCCAAGACTAAAAAAATCTCAAAAAACCGGAAAAATTACAAAGCCAAAAATCGAAAAAACTGAAAAACGATATAAAAAACGCTAAAACTTAAAGAAAACCCAAAATTCGAAAAAAACTGAGAAACAAAATAAAAAACGCCAAAACTTAAAACAAATAGCCAAAACCCGAAAAAAATCGCAAAAACGAAATAAATGCCCTCAAACTAAAGAAATTGCTAAAATCAAAAAATCTACAAAAACCCAAAACAAACAAAAAAAAAAAAACCCCAAAACGAACTAAAAGAGCCAAGACTAAAAAAATGATCCATAAAAATTAAAAAAAAAATTACACAAAAATCACCAAAACCGAAAAAACCACTAAAGACTAAAAAAAATCACCAAAAATGAAATATCGCTAAAACTGAATATATATTTTGTGAAAAAAAAAATCGCCAAAACAAAAAAAAATTATAACTTAAACAAACGCCCAAAACCGAAAAAATCGCTTAAGCCAAAAAAGAACCGAAAAAACGCTAAAAGCCGAACAAAATCACCAAAACGAAAAAAATCGCCAAAACAGAAATATTGCTAAAACTGAATATATTTGTTGTGAAAAAATCGCCAAAACGAAAAAAAAACATTACATATAACTAAAAAAAAACCGCTAAAACTAAAAAACAAGCAAAAAATGCAAAAAATCTAAAAAAATTACCAAAACGAAAATAAGCGTCAAAACTAGAAAACTCTAAAACTAAATAAACATGTGTTGTAAAAAAAACAAAACGAAAACCGCCAAGGACGGAAAATAAACGCCAAAACGATAAGCAACATCATTACTAAAAAAATTCCCATAAAACTGAGAATATCGCTATAAATTGTTGACAAAATTATGATTAATATCGATATTTCGCTGCAACTTTGTGAAGTTTCTTTAGGAAAAAGTAAAAAATGATTTATTATTATATTTAATAAAATTATTTATACAATTAAACTATTTATCTCGAGCTTTAGGTCTGATTAAATTTTTATTTTTTAGTTCGAACATTTTAAAAATGTCATTTATTTCTTGAAGAAGCTACACAATTTTTCAGCGAAATATCGATATTTATATAGATTTTTTATCAATTAAAAAAAAAGAGATGAGTACGGAACTTTCTGGTCTTAGCAATGTAATTTTCGAAAAATCATAAAATAAATCATATAATTTTCTACGGTAATTTGGCATCAAGGACTGGATAACATAGACAAGATGAACACAATGGACCATCAGAAACCATAGGATTCCATACTGGGAAACTCTTGGCACAAGTATGTAGTCTAAAAATGTTCTGACTGACGACATTTTAATTTATTTTTCTATTTGTCAAATACACGAATACTTCTAGGAATCAATGGAAAGTCTGTTAGATAAATGAGACTGATATAACATTTCGAAGTATTTTGGTGGTTAAAGGCTTTGATACAAAATTTTTGTCTACTTATGCCACTCCAGTGCTTCAATTTTAATGCCACCCACAACAACTCAAAATTAAAATGATTCCTGGTTGGTTGGTTGGTGGTGTGAGCGGCCAGAAATAAGTTTTAATTATATGCCTAATTAAAAATTATAGATATAAAGCATTTTAAATAAAATCAAAGGCAAAAGCGTTGAAAAGAAACCCAAATCCAATTAACTTTAGAGCTAAAGGTAGAAAACAAACTGCGACGTAAAATTTCTAATAAAAAATTATTTAATTTAATTATTTAAAGGCTTCTTTTCAACTGCTGGCTTTTGTATATATACAGATGGTCTCATTCCACAACAACCAAGTGGTATCCTGGTATCGTGACTGCTGGTAGTGTTTTTCCTTTCATTTAAAAAGCAGTAGATTTATAAAAATAGGCATAAGGGAACAATACGAGTGGAATTGTGGTGCAAAAGATTTTTAGTTTTTACATTTACATATTTAATATAAAATTCTTGCCATAAAAGTGCATTAAAGGAAATAAATTTTCCAACAGTTTTGTTTAGTTTTCTTACATTATTTTTTTGTAATGAAGTCTCGTGATAAGTTTTTTTTATCACTGTACCATTCCTACTTTGATTGAGTAATTTAAATACAAAAATAAATTTGCAGAGCAATTCTATTAAAGTCCTTAACAAAAGTTTTTAGAAAAGGTATTTTAAAAGCTATCTCCAACAAAAGCTGCTCATAGCGATGGATAATTTTTGGCAAACGAATTCGTATCAACAGGGAAAATGGAGGAAAGTTAAGTTATAAATAATTACTATTTAATATAAACTATTTCTTGTAAAATAAACTTTTTACAAAAAGTACTTTAAGCACAAGGTACTTTTTTTTAGTAAAAGGTACTTAATTTTACACAAAAAAGGGAAATTAACAAAAGTACCTAAAAAACACTAATAACAAAATAAGTTTTTATTACAGGCACTTTTTACCAAAGGTACTTTTTACAAAAGGTACTTTTTACAAAAGATATCCTTTACAAAAGGTACTATTTATTTAAAGTACTTTTGACAAAAGATACTTGTTACAAAAAGTACTTTTTACAAAAAACATCCTTTACAAAAGGTACTATTTATTTAAAGTACTTTTGACAAAAGGTACTTGTTACAAAAAGTACTTTTTACAAAAGTTAGTTTTTACCAAAAGTGCTTTTACAAAAGTTAGTTTATTCAAAAAGTACTTTTTACAAAAGTTAGTTTATTCAAAAAGTACTTTTTACAAAAGTTAGTTTATTTAAAAAGTACTTTTCAAAAAGTACTTTTTTCAAAATGTACTTACTACATAAGGTAGTATTAAAAAAAAAACTTTTTGCATTAAGTACTTTACTTATTTTTTTAGTAAAAGGTACTTTAAAAATGTTGTTTACAAATTGTATTTTTTAAACGAGTGTTACTTTTTAAAAGAAACTTTTTACTAAAGGTACTTTTAACAAAATGTTCTGTTAACAAAATGCACTTCTTACAAAAGGTTGTTTTTTACAAAAGGTACTTTTTACAAAAGGTACATTTTTACAAAAGGTACATTTTTACAGAAGGTACTTTTTACAAAAGGTACTTTTTTACAAAAAGTACTTGTTAGAAAAGGTAGTTTTTTACAAAAAGTACTTGATAAAAAGTACTTTATACAAAAGGTAGTTTTTATAAAAAGTACTTTTTTATTAAAAGTAATTTTTACAATATTAGTTTATTACAAAAAGTACTGTCTACAAAAAGTACTTTTTACAAAAAGTATTTATTTTACAAGGAGTGCTTGTAGTTGGCATATTAATGATTTATAAATCGCGGTCTAAATAATTGCCAAAGAGATTCTAAAGTGTTGCTAATGAAATGCTAATGAGTTTAATTAATGTTTTATGCGTAAAAAATATTTGGAATGCAGTTAGCAGGTTGAAATACCAAGGAATGTAATTAACATTTTATGTGTAGCAAATAATTGGAATTGATAGCATATATAACGTATAACAAATATCTAGCATGAAGTTAGCAAACTAATGATATATATAGCACTGTTTAAATAATTTCCAATAACATATAAGTCTTGCTAATGAAATGCTAAATAATTTAATTAACTTTTTTATGTATAAAAAATATCTAGCATGAAGTTAGCAATTGGTAATTGGCTGCTAAAGTGCTGCTAATGAAATGCTAATCTTTTGCTTACTTGTAACAGCTGTTAAATGTTACTATAAATATAAATATATGTAACACATATACAATAAAAAGTTGGCCCAAGCATTAATGAAGTACTTTTTACAAAAGTTAGTTTTTTTTTGCAAAAAGTACTTAATACAAAAGGTATTATTATTATTGCAAAAATGACTTTTTACAAAATTAAATTTTACGCAAAAGAAACAAAGAAATAAAACAATTATTTTTTTGGTAATAAAATTGATATTCTGGTAAAATTTGTTCACGAGGTCAGCAAATGATCAGCATTTCATTAGCAACACTTTAGCAGCCAATTAGCAATTGCTAACATCATGCTAGATATTAGTCATACATAATAAAGTTAAATAAATGCTTTAGCTTTTCATTACATATGCTATAAATTCCAAAATATGTGGCTAAATACATACATACATATCTTTGCTTTAATATAGAAAATATTAAATACAAAAAAAACCCGATTTCAAAAAGCTAATAAGTTATGTCCTTTCTATATTAAGGTAACAATATAAGTCAAATATTTATGTAACAATGTTTAATTTACTATTTTGTGCTACGACACAAAATCATTTATTGACATGACTAATTAATTTCTTTCCGTTTCCAAAATGTTAGGTTAAATTATGTCCACTCACCGGTCTTAATTCGCTGACATCCCAACCCAAATATTCAGCGACAGCCATCATTTGATTAACGATAGCATCCATTTCAGCCGTGTCCAAAACACCATTGCCATCCGTATCATACAAACGGAACATAACTAAAGGGAGAAGAAAAAAAAAACGTTTTTTTTTTTACTTCCTAAGAAACATGTACAGAATAAAATATTTAGGTCAAAATTAATTAAAAAATTTCTTAATATTTCATACAAATGACGCACGAAATATGCTTCACATATTGGTTAAATCATTTTCCTAAAAGTATACTGCAATTATTATTTTTTTGATTGCCATATTAATCCCATTAGTTGAGTTGAAAGCAAATTTCTCTGACTTACATTCCAATTTGTCCTCTGGTCGCCCTGCTTCCAACAATGACAAATAGCATACGACATCCTTAAGGGGCACTTTCAGTGTTAAGGGATCAAAATGGGAAAGTTTGCGTGTTAATAATTTAATATCCGCTGAAATCATAAGCAAACATACAAAAAAAAAATCATAAATTTTCTATAGACATTAATAAAATTTACTGCTAATTATAAGGTTTATTACGTTAATAGTCACTTATAATATTACAAAAATTATGTGGAATATATTTATGGATACTTGTAAAATATTGATGTGTGTGAGTGTAGATGTTTATATGCCAGTTAATATTATGAGCTGAAATGTTTACTTAAAACTGACTTAATGAGTTCATTAAGCATGTATTTATTGGTTTAAGTTTATATGTTATCGTTATTATAATATATATTGGCCAATTGCTGACTAACATATGATGTTGTTTCATATATTGTAATTAAAATAGATTAAAATTATATTAAAGTTTCATGCTAAGAGGTTTTATATATACATACATACAAACATTAATGCTTGAAGCTACTATACATATGTATGCGTAAAACTCATAACAATTGTTAATTATTATTGTGAAAATATATGAGTATCATCTAAATTGCTAATAGCATTTGTTTGAAATTTATAGCATCTCGATAGGAGAGCTCTTAATTTCATAACAGTACAGACATCACTACAGTGAACCGGATATTAAAATTTTGAGGGTAAAATATTTTTTAATATATTTTCTCTCAAATACTAACAGGCTTAGGTAAAACAAATATTTTTCATGAAGGTAGAACATTATTGATTTACAGGGTATTATTTAAGCAATTGCTAATAAGCTGCTAAAGTGTTGCTAATGAAATGCTAAAGAATTTGCCAAAAAATTTAAAGGAATTTATAGCATATAAGGCATAAAAAATATCTAGTATGAAGTTAGCATATCAACGATTAATAAAGCACTGTCTAAATAATTGCTAATGAGATGCTAAAGCATTGCTAATGAAATGCTATAAAATTTAATTAAAATTTTAGCTATAACAAATATCTAGCAAAAAGTTAGCATATTAACAATTTATAAGGCATGATCTAAATAATTCCCAAAGAGATGCTAAACTGTTGCTAATGAAATGCTAAATAGTTTAATTAACGTTTTATGTGTAACAAATATTTGACATGAAGTTGGCACATTGATGATTTATAAAGCTCTGCTTAAGCAATTGCTAACTAGCTGCTAAAGTTCTGCTAATGAAATGCTAATCTTTTGCTGATTTGCAAAAATTCATAAGTGTCACTATAAATAAACATTTTGGTACGTACATAATGTACATGTGCCTATTTCCCATAAAACTTAAGGCAACTTATAGCATTTGTAATGTGCAACAAATATCTAGTATGAAGTTAACATATTAATGATTTATAAATCGCTGTCTAAATAATTGCCAATAAGTTGCTAAAGTACTGCTAATGTAACGCTAAAGAATTTAATTAACGTTTTATGTATAATAAATATTTCGAAGGATTAATATAAAAAGGACGTATGTATCTCTATTTTTTTCGAAATCGCGTTTTTAATGTTTTCTGGGAGACAACGTATGATTGCATCCTCCTTGAAGATCTTAGTACGTTACAGTTCCATATCAAGGACTTATGGCAATTTAAAAAACTATTTCTGCATGTAAATGCTTTATTTTTTCTTCAGTTTTTTGATTCTCCTATAAAATATCGAAAATTCGTGTTACGCCTTTTTATATTAAGCCATCGATTTGGAATGCAGCTAGCACCTTGATGGTTTATAAAACGCTACCTAAGCAATTGCTAATGAGCTGCTAAGATGTTGCTAATGAAATGCGAAATAATTTAATTAACGTTATACTTAAACAGTTAGTACGTTTGATGGCTTATAAAGCGCTATCTAAATATTTATCAATGAGATGCTAAAGTCTTGCTAATGAAATGCTAAGGAATTAACATTTTATGTATAACAAATAATTGGAATTCATAGCATATATAATGTATAACAGATATCTAGCATGAAGTTAGCAAATTAATGGTTTATAAAGCGCTGTCTAAATAATTCCCAATGGCATGCTAGTCTTGCTAATGAAATGCTAAAAAATTTAATTAACTTTTTTGTGTATAACAAATATCTAGCATGTAGTTAGCAACTGATAATTGGCTGTTAAAGTTTTGCTAATGAAATGCTAATCACTTGCTTACTTGTAACAGCTGATAAATGTCATTATAAACAAAAATTCATGTGAATATATAATACAAAGTTGCCACTAAACTCTTTTCCCCAGGCATCATTTACTATTTGAAATTTTTAGAAGAAGGTTATCAATTTGTTTGGTTTTTAGAGCTATGCTCTTTATGCCACGACACAGTAGCTAGGACGTGATGTTCGTAACAAAAACAGTTAATTTTCTTATTTGTGTTATAACTCCATCATTTTGAAATCGATTCATAATTCCGTTACTATAAAGTGGGCGGGAACGCACCGATTTACTTTTGGTTCCTTGATTTTATGTTATTTTACTTATCGTATTGCTAGAAAATTAGCAAACTTTTTGAACTTTTGTATAGGGCACAAACCGAAACTTAAAAAATGGGTAGAGCCACACCTATTAAAAAAAATAATATTATATCTCACGAGACTTGGCACATACACTGAGGTCTGCAACTGACATACCTTTTAAAAAAATTGGGTGGGGCAACAACTATTAAAGTTCATTTATTTTTATTAAATTATTATTTGTAGTTCCACTTATCCGATCCTCACGAACCTCGGCAAATAGTACGAGTATTTTTTCCACTTAAAAGTTCTATTGGTTTTTAAAAAATACCCTTTACAATGTACAGATTTGTTTTCAAATGTAATAGCACTAAGACATCAACATTTCAAGAGTTTTCTCTTTTTGACCAGAAGTATTGCACAAATACACTTTAATTTCTTTTTCCAGCAATCACAACAATATTACTTTGTTGCAGATGTTTCCTGCCTTGAAATGATATTTGAGTCAACTACAAATTTTTTTATGTTTCAGTCTAAAACAATACTCGTAGACAATGACGTCAGTGATTTTTATTTACTTGCCACATAATCCCCAAAAGTCCTTAATCCAATTGGCAGTAAAATAAAAACCAATTCAAAAGTGTTTAAGAAAAGGGAGGAAGGAGGCTTATAAGAAATAAGTAAAAAATTAATAAGAAAGACCTTAACTTAAAGAACAGAATTTTTTTTTTAAATTTTCATTAAAAATGCTTTATTATGCTTTTAGCAAATGCGAGTAGAAACAGTTTGTTTATGAAATTTATAGCATACCCTTAGGATGGAACTAAAATATAAAATATGTTGCATGCAGCTTAAGCATATAAATATATTTTACTTTTTTTTAAATTTATTTTTCTTTAAAACAAAACCAAAGTAAGTATGTGTGTATGTGTGTGTGTATTTATTTGTGGTATCTTACGGCTCTTTATTCATAAATATTTGTTACTGTAATGGTTTTTAGTAAAAAATGCTTCATAAATTTCTTAAAGGCAATTAAAATATAATTGCTTTAAAAGCTGGTAGCAATTTTAATAAAATTTTATGATACGTTAGACAGATGTTATAATCTTATTATTTAAATTTAAAGAATTGAGATACATTTTGCAGCTTAACTGACAAGAAATAGTTGAATGTAAAGAATTTTTTACTCTTAATTTGAGAAAATAAAGAAAATTAATTCCATGAAACTTGTCTTCCCATTTCCCAAAACTAGAAGAGAAGAAGCACATTGGTTGAAAACTATAAAAAAATGCTTCAGAGCTTCTTTATATGCCACATTTCACTCGCTTCTCTAGCACAAATAACATAGGGTCTACACCTAACATAATATGTAAGATGAGAGCGTCATTGCAAGTCTGGACAGGGCCTAAATAATTTTAAATTTAAATTTTCTCAAAATAATTATGAATTTAAAAACAAGTTTGTTTGTTGTCGGTTCAGCACGTCTAGATGAACTTCATTGCTGCTAAGACGGATATATGCTCAGCTTTTAAGGGCATAGGGCCAGCTGGGGCCGCGGCCGGCCGGTAAGTCCTCTATACCCCGAAAATATTTATTATCGTTTTAGCAGAGATCTATTTCAGCAAGAGCTTTTAGGATTTCGTACTAAAAAAAAACAAATACCCTCCTCCTGTCTATATTTTCTCCTTCCATAGCGTCAGTCCGCCCATTCGTCCTTGACGGAATAAAATAGTAACTGTGCTTATTACGCTTTATCTGCTAAACGGTTAACTTTAAATTTAATTTAAATTTAATTTAGATTTGCGCCTAAAAGATCTAAATAGATTTTAAATTTTTTAATAGGTAGGACCAAAAGGCAGGCAAGGGGCGATATCTGCCCTCCGTAAGTATCCCATAGATTTTTATCAAATTCACAGCGTAGACAGATCGGCATTTTATGGGACACACAGGTTTCATATATTGTAGAAATAGGGACTAAGAGAGAGGATAACGGGATGATTTCGACCCCTCCGAAACTATAAAATTGTAAATTTGTAAAATTAAAAAAATATATACAGGCCTTATGTTTGAGAAAAAGTATTAAACTTGGACTAAGAGGGAGGAAGGGGAGAGATGGCGGCCTGGGAGAGATTTCGGCATCTCCGAAAATATCCAAACGATTGTTATAAAAGGTAAAACATAGATAGATATGCATTCAATAAAATATACAGGCTACATATTAAAAAAAAATAGGACCAAGAGGGGGCATGAGGGCAATTTCTGCCTCTGCTAACAATGATTAAAAAAAAAATCACACGAGTCTCATATTTTTTTTTAAAACTTGGCCCCTCTTGCCATGGGGTCGATTTTTGCCCCGCAAAATAATCGGACCGATTTTTATGATAAATAAAATATAGATAACTATGATTAAAAAAAAAACACACGAGCATCATATTTTTTTTAAAAACTAGGACCAAGAGGAGGGCATGAGGGCAATTTCTGCCTCTTCCAACTTACCGACTGATTATTGTGTAATTCAAAACATGGATTGATATGCATCTAAGAGAAAACACATATTAGAACTAAGTGAGTGTTACAGTGGTTAAGGGGGGGGGGGGGCAATTTCCACCCTTTGAAACTTGGCAGGCAATTTTTGTGAAATTCAAAACATACAAAGACAAAAATAACCACAGTAAATAGCATTGTTCATTTTTAGGGTTCCGTACACCAAAGGTGAAATGGAACCCTATTGTTTTCGCTACGCTGTCCGTCTGTCCGTCCGTCCGTCACAGGGTATTTTCTCGAGAACCGTAAGAGCTACGGACCTGAAATTTGGACACAGTGTGTAGACCCTTGGCCGCTACAACAACAAATACATGAGAGTTGGAAATTAAAGGGTGTACCAAAACGAGCAACGAAAAATGTTAAAATCCCATGTAATATACATACAATTGTATGTATAGGCACTTGAACAATTAACACTAAAATTTAAAAAATTTTAATTAGAGGGTGTACCATCAGTTAATGTAATTTTGACTATGTAATTTTGATAACTTGCTGTATCTTGGAAACCGTAAGAGCAAACTTCTTGAAATTTTCAAAAACGGTAAAACAAAAAAATCTCAAAATTATAAAATCGCCAAACCGAAAAAAAATCGCAAAAATCAAAAAAAAAAATCGCCAAGACGAAAAAAAGCACCAAATTAACAAAAAATTTCTAAATCGAAAATAAATCGCGGAAAACCGGAAAAATCGCCAAAATGAAAAAATCGTCAAAATGAAAAAAATCGCCAAAATGAAAAAATCGCCAAAATTAAAAAAATCGCCAAAATTAAAAAAATTGCCAAAATGAAAAAAAAAAATCGCCAAAATGAAAAAATCGCCAAAATGAAAAAAATCGCCAAAATTAACAAAAAATCGCCAAAATTAAAAAAATCGCCAAAACGAGAAAAAAGCGAAAAATAATAAAAAAAAATTATTTCAGCTGAAAAACGTAAAAAAAAACTGTATTAAAAAAATGATCAAAGCCAACGTACGGAACCCTTCGTGCGCGAGTCAAAGTCGAACTTTACTGAATTTATTAATAGTTTTTAAGTTAAAAATTAATTGCGAGCAGGCAGCGCCATGGGCACAACTGGTACCTTAGGAAAAAACTCACCATTTTTTTTTTGTTTATTTTGCTAGAAGAGCATCTAATGTATCGAAAATATGCAAAAATCTCGATTTAAAAAAATAATGAGCTGCGGCCTTTCTTTATTAAGGTAACGATATATAAAATTACCAGCTGATGTTAAAAGTGTCCAAATAAATTAGAAATTTGGCAAAGCCTTTATAGTTCGACTTTAACCATTTCGTTTCACTTGTTAAAACTTTAAGCCTGCTCAAGCAGGCTCAAGTTGTTGAAGAAAATAGTTATTTATGATAATACATGATTTCATATCGTTACCTTAATATACAAAGGCCCTAACTCGTAATTTTTACGAAATCAAATTTTTTGCATTTTTCAATAGAAGAGCATCTAATGTATCGAAAAATGCAAAAATCTCGATTTCAGAAAAATAATGAGTTTAGGGCTTTTCTATATTAAGGTAACGATATGATCATTTCTAATTCACGCCAATTATGTACGTAATCGATGCCCATATATTTCGAAATAAAACAGTCAGATTTATAGTAAACATTTTTATATAAAAAATTGGTGCATATTCGTAGTCAAAACAAAGTATACTTTAAAAACTTAATACCAGTATTACCATAGAAAATAAATAAAACCAGTATTTTGTGTGATAATAATACTGGTTTAAAATTTTTAAAGTATACTTTGGTTTGACTATGAATAGGCGCCATTATTTTTATGTTCTATTTCCATCTTTAATTTTACAATCCAAATAAATACAATCAAAACCAAGAGCATACTTTTAGGTGTTAAAAATAACTTTAGTAGCAATTGCCATTCTAGGTCCTTTTAGAGTTCAACTAAATAATTTAAGGCACTTGGCAAATACACGACATCCTATTTTTTTTTTTAAATATGTATAGCATTAATTTAGATTTCTCTATGTGCTTGATTTGTATTTACACAAATCTGTATGCACTGCAGATGAACAAAAATTTTATTATTGAAATATTTTCAAGCATATCTTACACATTTGTCTGAGTATTTTTTTTTTTTTTTGTAGCTGCTTGCTTGCCATTTTTTATTTTATTTGAGTTCATGACAAATATCTAAAAGTGACAGTTTGGAAATTCTATTGTTGTCAATTACATTTTTCCCTACAAAGAAATAAAAAAAGTCCTGATATTTAAGCCAAAAATATATCCGTACATGAAAATGTCAAAAGGGAATGAAGCAAAAAGTACATATACATACATATGTACTTTTTTCGTGGCATATGAATATACAACTGTAATATACAGACACAAGTAGACTATGAAATATAAGCAAAATGAAGGTGACACTGCCTGCAAACACATTTGCTACGTGAAAAAAAAAAACGTTAAGAGAAGAAATAGGAAACAGGATTAGCAGTCAAGCCCTATTATATCGATTCCAGCTGTTAAGACGATTTCTGGGGTTGAGAATCAAGGACTTGTGTACGCAAGAACAAATATTTAATTGGATTTGACACGATATATGGATATTGACCGCTTTTTTTCAACTTTGCTTGGCATTTTATTCCTACCTTGTGTTCCCAGCGAGTGTTACATGAGTATTGAGCAAACACTTTTTTTAGAAGGTACTTTTTGTGAAAGGTAATTTTTTTAAAAGTTATTTTTAAAGTAATTTTTTATTAATATTTTACACTAAATATATTTCATTTTAAAGGCCATTTTTTAAGAGGCACTTTTTTATAAAAGGTACTTTTTATAAAAGGTACTTTTTATAAAAGGTACTTTTTATTAAAGGTACTTTTTATTTAAGATACTTTTTATAAAAGATTTTTTATACAAGGTACTCTTTATTAAAGGCACTTTTTATTAAAGGTACTTTTTATAGAAGGTACTTTTTATAGAAGGTACTTTTTATAAAAGGTACTTTTTATAAAAGGTACTTTTTACAAAAGTTTATTTAGATTAATGGTACTTTTTATAAGAGGTATCTTTTATAAAAGGTACTTTTTATAAAAGTTGCTTTATATTAATGGTACTTTTTATAATAGGTACTTTTTATAAAAGGTACTTTTTATAAAAGTTACTTTTTATAAAAAGGTTCTTTTTATAAAAGGTACTTTTTATAAAACATAATTTTTGTAAAAGGTATTTTACATAGAATGTACTTTTTTAAAGAGGTACTTTTTTTAAGAGGTACTTTTTATGAGACATTATTAGATTTAATTGAACTATAGTGAATTTTTAATCAGAAATAATTTCTTAATCAGGCTTGAGTTCAGTAATTTCAATTCTTATGAATGAAATATTTTTATTAATTAATGTGAGTATCTAAAGAATAGAAGAAAAATTAAACTAGACACTATTAGCTGGGGGAAATACCGATATTTTTCTGTGCAGCCACGCACTTCATCAGCACCCATGTCTATCTACTGGGGTAGAGATTATTATTAACATCAGCTATTAAACTTAAATTTCTATGAAATGGAATATGAGAATTGATTGTGTATACAATTATTGATTTGCCTTTGGCAAACACATTTGTAAGTATCACTATTCATTTTCTGTTTTTCCATTTTCTATTTAGGTTAGCACGAAGTTATATCACTCTACCTAATAATTTTTTTAATTTTTCTTCTATTCTTTAGATACTCACATTAATTAATAAAAATATTTCATTCATAAGAATTGAAATTACTGAACTCAAGCCTGATTAAGAAATTATTTCTGATTAAAAAGGTACTTTTTATATTAAGTACTTTTTTATAAAGAGGATTTTTTTGAAAAAATTTTTAAAAGTTATTATCAAGGCAAATTCATTTCCAGGTAATATCAGGATTACAAAAACAATGAAAAAATACAACAATGAAAAAAACAACATGGGTTTTAGTTCATCCAAAACTTCAAAAATAGAATTTGTTTAACACAATAATAATAAAATTGATTCACATAAATTTGAAAATATTTCTCCACGGCAGCTACCACTAACAAAATTTGCAACGTTTAGCACTTCTCACAATTTTTTAATAGTTTTTTTTCATATTTTTAAATTTGTTTTCACAGAATTTATTTTAATAAAATATTTTTCATACTGAAATTTTTTAACATTTTCTTTTAATTTCTCTTTCGTAAAAAATTTTTGAAGTTTCTGATGAACTTTAATTTGAAAAAAAATAGCTCAGCTGAATTTCTGCTACTACCTTGTGAATGTGCCTTGGTTATTATATTATTTGTTTATTCTACCAGGTTCCTTTTTAAAAAAATTTTCTTTTATTTTATTAAGGTTGCATTTTGATGAACGCTTGTTTTTATAAAACAAAAAAATTTTTAAAAGTTACTTTTTTAAATTTTTTTTTAATTAATTAAAAATGCTTATTTTAAAAGGTTCTTCATTATAAGTTATTTAAAAAATTTTTTTCCGAAGATATTTTGGTGGATTACATTTTTCCAGGCTTTTTTTTATGGATTAATTTTACGGCCTGTCCCACGATGTCGATCGATAACTTGTATTGAAGACAACAATCAATCAAGAAAATTGGTTCTCGTGGGACAGACCATTAGTTTTTGTAAAAGTACGTTTTTCGCTGGGCATCGAACATCGAAAATCGAATGTTCAATTCGTGTTATGAGCATCGAAAATTTCGTTGAGCAACGAATTTTCTATCGAACAGAATTTAGATTTCGTTGAAGTATTTTTGTATAAAAAATTATTATAAACGATTGTTTTTTACTTTTAGGTAAAGTTGTTGCAAAATTATTAAAATCACTTTAAATAACATTCACAATAAGGACATTCTTTGTCGCATGAACGTCGTTCGATTAGTACTTTCGACTACGTCGAAGATCGAAAGTTGATCATAATAAGGGCCTTAATACTTTTTATGAAAAGTTTTTACTTTAATATTAGTGCTTAAAAGGTAAATTTCTACATTTCTATTAATTCTATTTTTTATAAAAAAATATTTGCAATTTTCTTTGGCAAAATCTTATTTTTATTATTTACATTTTTATTCTATTAATAATAAAAACAAGTAAGAGTGCTATATTCGGCTGTGCCGAATCTTATATACCCTTTACCAACGTACGTACATATATATAGTATACAGACACATACATACATATTTGTTTTGTGAAAAAATTTATCATTTTTTTAAAGTTTCCATCTTTGGAGCTGTAATTTTCTTTCAGAAGCATAAAATATATTCAATTTATAAAGAAAAAGAAAAAAAATTGTTACACCTATTTAATTTTACATAACACAAGAAGTGTGAGTTTTCCAACCCTGGAGTCATAATTTTGGATTTTTTTGATTATTGATACCAATCTAGTTCTTTAAAAAATACATAAAATATGTTAAGTGAAAAAAGCAAAAACGAAATAAGGAAAAACTTAAGGTCAGATTTTGTAAATTCAAACGATTTTTTCGTTTTGAAATTTGTATGGAAAAAATATTTTTTGAAAAGAATTTTCGTTATTTTTCATACAAATTTGAAACGTTTAGAAACAAAATTTTTTACAAAATCTGCTTATTAGTTTCATTTAATTCCTTTAATATTAAAAACTTCAGTAAAGTGCGACTTTGAATCGCGCACGGCTTTTTTGAAGTTTTTTCTTCAGTTTAAACGATTTTTTCAGTTTTGTCGCTTTTTTCTCGTTTTGGCGATTTTTTTCTGTTTTTGGAGGTTTTTTTTATTTTGGTGATTTTTTTCTGTTATTGGGATTTTCTTCATTTTGTAGATTTTTCTCATTTTGACGATTTTTTTTTCATTTTTGCGATTTTTTTCTGTTTTTGGGTTTTTTCTATTTAGGAGTTTTTTTCCTTTTTTTTCATTTTGGCGACTTTTTTCTGTTTTTTGGGTTTTTTTTTCGTTTTGGCGATTTTTTTTTATTTAAGCAATTTTTCCGGTTTTTCGCGATTTATTTTAGTCCTAGAAATTTTTTTTAATATGGCGATTTTTTTCTGTTTTTGGGTTTTTTTTCATTATGGCGTTTTTTCCTGCTTTGGGGTTTTTTTTATTTAGGCGATTTTTTTCTCTTTTTTGGGGTTTTTTCATCTTGGCGATTTTTTTTCATTTTGTCGTTTTTTTCCTGTTTTGGGTTTTTTTTTTCATTTTGGCGATTTTTTCATGTTTTTTTGGGGTATTTTTCGTTTTGGCGATTTTTTTGTTTTTCGCGATTTTTTTCCGTTTGGCGATTTTATAATTCCTTGATTTTTTAGTTTTACCGTTTTTGAAAATTTCAAGAGTTTTGCTTTTACGGTTTCCAAGATACAGCAAGTTGTCAAAATTGCATAGTCAAAATTGCATTAACTGATGGAACACCCTTTAATTTAAATTTTTTGAAATTTTAGTGTTAATTTTTGTAGTCTGTATAAAAATACACTAACCTTACAAATTTCAAGTGTATATACATATAATTGTATGTATATTACATGGGATAAAATCCCATGTAATATACATGGGATTGCTCGTTTTGGAACACCCTTTAATTTCCAATTCTCATGTATTTGTTGTTGTAGCGGCCAAAAGTCTACACACTGTGTCCAAATTTCAGGTCTGTAGCTCTTACGGTTCTCGAGAAAATACTAATATAGTTTTAGACATAGTTAATTTTACATAACACAAAAAGTTAAAGTTTTCCAACCCTGGAAACGTCTTTTTAATTTTTTTTATATATTTTTTTTAATTTAAAATACCAATTTTAGTCGTACTGAAGTGTAAAATAAATTTATTTGTTAAAAAAAAATAAAAATTTGTTTTCGGTAGTTACTTTTATATGGCAAAATATAGTTTACGTTTTCCAGCTCTGCAATCGTCTGCCCGATTTTGCTGAATTTCAATACCAATCTAAGTTGGACCATTTCTGATACATCAGTCCAAGAACGAAGTCTCTAGCTTTTCTGGGAGCTTCGGAAAACCGATTTCACGTACACCGGACGGACGGACAGACGGACATCGCTTATTCGTCATCGCTATTCATAAGGACCCAGAATATATATATTTTTTTTGGTCGCAAATTAAAATTATGGAAATTACACACGGAATGACAAACCTATATATACCCTTTTCCATTTTTGGTAAAGGGTATAAATAAGTATTGCTGTTAGAATACTAAACAGTTTAGAGGTATAATAAAAAGCGCTTAAATGAAAACAAAAATAAAATAAATCGCTCAAATGCAAGGACATCACCAAAAGTAAAAAAGTCGCCAAGAACCTAAAAAAATGGCCAAAACATAAAATAACGCTAAAACTTAAAAAAGCGCCAAAACTAAAAAAACGCTAAAATTAAAAAAAAAAAATCGCCAAGCAACGAAAAAATTGGCAAAACGAAAAAAAGCGCTAAAAATAAGAGAAAAGTTTAACAAAAATTTTCTTAAAAAAAAAATATTTTCATCACGGAAGATATTCGATTATATATCGATGGCTTAATATAAAAAGGGTGTATCTCAATTTTTTTCAAAATCGCGTTTTAACGTTTTCTGTGAGACAACGTATAATTGCATCCTCCTTGAAGATCTTAGTACGTTGCAGTTTAAAATCAAGGACTTATGGCCACTTAAAAAATTATTTCTGCATGTAAATGCTTTAATTTTTATTCGGTTTTTCCTTCTAGTGTTAAATATCAAAAATTCGAGTTCTTATATTAAGCCATCGCTATGTGTGTATGTATGTGTGTCCGAACGGAATCCTTCACACTTAACTGAATTTATTTCTAAATATTTTTACAATTTGCTTTTACAAAATTTAATTTAATAATAACTCGCATTTTAATTCTTTTAATAATAATAATAATAATATTGCGGTTAGAACACTAATCATTTTAAACTTTACCCTACGTCTACACGTGATATGTTTTTGTCATGACAAATGTCAAAATTCCATATAGAAAAAAGAGTTAACATAACATAACATATTTTTCAATAGCACAATTCACAATCTTAAGCAAATGGTCTTGCATCGTAGCATGTGCAAAATGGTATATTGATACGCACCATTTGACAATTCTTAGTGGTGAGTATCAATAGCCTAATATAAAGTTTGACTTTTGTTATGAAAAAAATTATATCAGGTGTAGACGTGGGGTTAAAGCAATAAGATATTTAAACGTTTTTATTTTTAAACCATGACCTGAATTATTTATAAATTGATTGGGATGTGGTAGTGAAATACTTGCAAAACCAATTATAGATTACATGCACAAATATAAAGATTTAATAAAATTAACAATATCAATTAATATTAATAATGTCGAGCATACAAACATACATAATAATATTTTTGATTTAATACGCAGTATATTTAATGCAAAATAAAATATTTAATTAAAATCCCACATATACAAACGAGTGAGTGGCCACAAACTTATGATTAGAATGTTATATAAAAAAAAATATATATATGTATGTATATATATTTGGAACAACAAGCACTTACCATCTATTTTGCAATTAACTGAATTGCTACTCTTTTTGGATGAGTTGCGTGACATTTGGGAATGATTGGTATGTGAATGTGAAGGACTTGAATCGGTCGAGCAGCGAGTATTTGTTGTGTTAATACCAACACCAACACCACCACCAACACCAACACCGCCCGAACTGACCACATTTTGGCCACTTGCATTTAGGTTGCCCGTGGCCGTTGCCGTTGCCGTTGTAGCATTTTGAAACGCCGCCATGGGACTGGGTGTAACTGTAACCATTGGATGCACACTGCCTGGTTTTTTGTTTCCAAGTTGCATGATTTCGCATGCAATATCGTGTCGACAGCCATGTTGATATGTTTATATAGTGAAGTTGCAACAATAGAATGCAAAGGACACGCACATTGTTAGATACAGACACGCACACACACACACATACACACAAACACACAAATGCCCAGTGAGCGAGAGCGCGCCAGCACAAGAGCACGCGAGTATAAGTATGAGTAAAGGAAAAACAAGAAGATAAATAAAATTTCCCATAAATAATGGAGCCAGAAATAGAAATTTTAAAACCGATACGAGCGAGTATTAAAACAAAAGCAAACGAAAAAAAAAATTAATTTAATTGGATTTAATTATGTTATGTTTTTGAAATATCAAGCCAATTAAAAACTAAATATAAAATTAAATACGAGTACGTTCGCCGGATGTGCGAGTAGCCAGTCAGCTTAGTTTTCCATTAAGCTCTCGTTAGTTGTTTTATGTTCAACGGGGAACGGGTTAGCAACAACAACACAAAAGATAAAATAATAAAAACAAACACTTGAATAAATAAAAAAAAAACTATCTCAAGGGAACTGAACGAAAAAAAAAGTGAAAAACGAGCAAACAAATGGGCCAAACTCACCTGTTTTGCTGGCATCGTGTGTCAAATGTCCACTTAACGAATGCAGTTTATCGGTAATGCCATGATGCAATTTATCCACAAAACTGCTGCGAACACTTGTTGTTGTGGTTTCACTGGCCACGCTGGAAGGGTTAATTTCTGCAATGCTATTTATGTTTGGTATAGAGCCTGCAGATGACAATAAAAAGGGAAACAAAACTGTAAATATAATGGCTTAAGCAAGAGCAGTACAATAAATAGTGTTGTGGTTGGTGTTGGTCGATACAATGAATAAAGTTTGTAAAACAAAAGTGTGCAACAAAATCAAACATTACTAAAAAAAAAAGCTTTCAGCAAATTGTAATACGCTGTATCAAAGCAATTCACATATTCCATTTGCACTGAATAGATGAGTATATAAAGCAGAAATCTACCACACACCGTGTACCAAACACAAAAGAATGCTGATGATGATGGTGTAGTGGCTTTCGAAAACAGCTGGTTGTTCCGTTCTACCAAGTGTTGTCAGAATATTTACAATTAACTTTGGTGGTATTTGTTCATTAATAATTATCACATGTAATTTTCTTACAAAGCGATAGAAACTTTAACCTAATCAAATCACAAATATAAAAATCAAACTTATTTTTTCCCTATAAATGATGCTAATGGAGCGTCTAAGAGCATTTTAAAGTTTTACTTCGGAAACTGTTAAAAAATTGTCTTTTCACATTATTATGCTGATTCATTATATGAAGGCCTTAGGCTTGTTTAGATTTGTCAAGTTGCTGAGAAGCGAAAGTAAGTTTTCCACTCACTTGAGTGTTACCTGAGAGTAGGAAAGGAATAATGTAAGTAAGGCGAATTGAGAAACAGGTGACCTCACCAGCCCTGATGATGATCAGCTGTTTGATGGCGAATTGAAATGCTTTACAACCCAACAGTCAAAATCTATGTTTTTTTAAACGTTTTAAATTTTGACAGATGGGGCTATTTTAAGCCAGACAGACCTACTGGGGTTAATATACAAAAAGTTTTCTAGCCCAAATTTTATTTTATAAAAAGTAGAGAACTATGTATATTTCTTTCTCATATCTCTTATACAAAAGCAAAAAAAAAAAAAAAAGAAAATTATTTAAATGTTAAGCTTTTGAAAAAATCTTATATTAAAAATGTAAATTTCTTTGAATTTTAATAGTTTTTAAAGTTCCGTACACCAAAGATGAAAAGGAACCCTATTATTTTCCCTACGATATCTGTATGTCCGTCACAGGTTGTGTTCTCTAGAACCGTAAGAGCTACGGAGACGAAATATATGACAGTTAAATATTAAAGGATGCTCTAAAGTCAGGAACGAAATCCTAATGTTATATACAATTATATATTGAAAATTTAAAATTGAAATTTTCAAAGTTAGTGTATGAGTATTTTTATGCAGACTGTACCAATTAACACTGAAATTTAAACCAAAGTCCAAATTAAAGGGTATTCTATCATTTAATGTAAAAAGTTGTCAAAATTGCATGTGGGCATTTCCACGAAAAATTCCACATTTTTGTCACATGCGACAGCAAGCAATTAAGCTTGTATTTCAGAGCAATGTGACTCGATTTTTCTTAAAATATTAACCAATGTAGATCTGCTGACGGGCTATAAGAAGTATATAAAAGAATAAAAAGATAACAAGTATATTCGTTTGGTGTCGCACGCTACAAAGATATTCCTGCGTAAATGCCTATATTTAGTAAGAAATTTTGAAAAGTTTCTTTCTCTTGAAAATTTTCAAAAAGGCTAAAACTAAAAATCCCAAAATAAAAAAAAATCGCCAGAAACCGAAAAAAGCACCAAAACTAAAAAAATCACTCAAAATAAAATAAATCGACAACAAACAAAAAATTCGCCAAAGATGAGAAAAGCCAGAACTAAAAAAACGAAAATATGGAAAAAATCGCTAAAGCAAAAAAAAAAAGCGCCAAACATATGAAAAAGAGAACAATTTTTTTAATTAAACTTTTAATTGGTTCGAAAAAAATGTGCAATTAAATTTTTAATTGTATCTTAAAAATATTTTCAATTAAATTTTTAATTTATAAAATATTTTTTTTTATACAGAAAATCGCAAAAATTTTTCAAAAATTTAAAAATATCATAAACTTTTTTTCAATAAAAATTCTTTGGCGATACTACGCGATTTTCGTCATGGGTTTGAAAACTAATTAATATTTGAATACAATATATCTTTTGTGACACATGTTTTCGTTAGACGTGAGTTTTGCTAATGTACCTTAAAAAGACCTTAAAAAGGGCCTCTATGCATAAGGCCTTTATGTAAAAGAAACTTGAGAATTTAATTCGCTAAGTCGTACACAGAAAAAAATAATTACTAATATTTATTTCAATATTTTATTTTTATTTAACGCTTAGCAGCAACGAAATGCTTGCAGACGTGCTAAATCAACAACAAATCAATTTTTTAAATTCCCACAGCTTTATTTATAAAAATTATTAAGGCTTTATGAAGAGTTTTTAAAATAGATTTTCATAAACAATTTTCTTATTAAGCCTTTATAAATAAGCTTTTTGTCAATAAGGCTGCTAGTTACTAATAACAATTTTAAATTAAAAGTTTAATTTGAATAAATTTTTAATTGCTTCAATTCATTAAAATGGAAAAAAATGTACGTGGAAATTCAATTAATTTTGTAATTGATATTTATAAATTTTAATTTAATAATTTAATATTTTTTTCAGTGTATTTGTAAGCTTTGGAAATAAAATTTAGTAAAGTCCTTTTCTTTTTCTGTATTTACCTTTTGTATGCGCTGTTACCGGCGCACAGGCAGCCGTACTGCTGATGGCTGCCATTTGATTGAGTGTCCGGCCCTGCAGTAGTTGAACATTATTAACGTTGGTCTTTAGAAATGATACAAATAAATGCTGCGCCAATTCTATGGGTGTTTCACAGTCCAAAAAAGCATCCAGAAAACGCCGAAAGCCATCATAATCAATGTCCTGGAATGGAAAATAAAAGAAATAAATATAAATTATTGGAGAAGTAAATAAAATAAATGTTTACATAAGAGTATTAAAGCAAGATAAATATATATAATTATTGGCAGCCTCCTGTATAAGATAAAACTGCACACAACACTGAAAAAAATTTTTATGCATTAAACACTTTTAATTAAAAAAAACAACAACAATTAAAAATGTATTTGAAGCAAAAATTGAATGAAATTAAATTTAATTAAAAGTTTAATTGATGCAATAAAATTTTTAATTGATTTTTGTTTTTTTATTCCATTAAACGTGTTCAATGCAGGAAAATTTCTTTCAGTGCAGTTAGCATAAGTGACAAAATTTAACAAGCTCTTAACAAGTTTCGCCACACTATTTTACATTTGAAATCACGTTACGATTTAATAGTGGGCGATGTTCAATAGCAAAGGCCTTAAAATACACCTTTTGACGTACGCCTTTAACAACAACAAGAATTTTCCCCCTGAGCAGCTAAAAATATTAATAAATATTTTTTTTATGACGACACAACACAATACAATAATACATCATTCACGTCTGTCACATGAGTGGCACATTTGTAAGTACACGTTCGTGTGTAGATATTTGCATGCATGTACTTTTTCTTCAATAGCAAACAAATTTACTCGAGTATACTAAATATCCTTGCAAGAGTTTTATCAACAGAACAGAAACATGAAATATTTTCACAAAAACTACACATGACGACAACAAATAAAATGGAATTTTTCATTTCAATTCGACAAACTCTTAAGCAAAAAAAAAAAAAATACTAATGTATTAGTATTAAAGACGTGCACAGGTACGTCTGAATGCACAAGCGCCCGTGAGATTATGTTGTAAGTGAGTGTTAGTGAGTAGCTCAATGTTCCCAAAGCAAATTGATTTTATTATTTTCTGTAATAGTTTAGGTGTAAGTTAAGAGTCCCCAAATAAGTTTACCTTTTAAATATACGTTAACCTTAGAACTATTAAAAGAAAAGTAGATGAAGGTCTAGAATGAGAGTTACATATACCAAAGACTAGGCTTCGCTCACATTTATATTACAAACACTTATGATAGGAACACAATTAGGACGAACGACGAAATTCGGTCAATACGACAAATTTCTTGGTAAAAAGATCGCTGTGTAGAATCGTGATATAAAGCAATGGTTGCCAAATGTAGTTCCACGCACCCCTGGGCCCCTTATCAATCATTCAAGGTAACGGCGTGAAAAACCGAAAAAAGTGTTTTTAAAAATAATATAAGATTTTATTTTAATTCTACAAATATTTTAGGGTTCTGTAAACCAAACGTTAAAAGGAACTCTATTGTTTTCGCTACGATGTCCGTCTGTCCGTTTGTTCATCTGTCACAGGCTGTTTTCTCGACCACCGGAGGGGCTATGGACCCAAAATTTTCCCAAAATATGTAAGACTTTAGTCACTGCAACAACAAATATATGACAGTTAAGAAATTAAAGGGTGTTCTGAAGCGAGCAACGAAACATGTTAAAATTCTAATGTAATATACAGACAATTATTTTAAGACAAGAAATTTTCAAAGTTAGTGTATTTTTAACACTGAAATTAAAAAAAAATCAGAATTAAAGGGTACTCTATCAGTTAATGTAATTTGTATAACTTGCTGTCTCTTGGAAACCGTGAGAGGCAAACTTTTGTAATTTTCAAAACGCTAAAACTAAAAAATCCCAAAATGAAAAAATCGCCAAAAACACCGAAAAAAATCGCCAAAACTAAAAATATAAGCTTCAACTAAAATAAATCGCCAAAAACCGAAAATATCGCCAAAAACGACAAAAATCGCCAAAAACGAATAAAAGCGTCAGAACTAAGAAAAATCACCGAAACTTCGAAAAAGCGCCATAACTAAAAAAAGTCCCTTAAACTAAAATAAATCGCCAAAAACCGGAAGAATCGTCAAAAAAAAAAAACCCAAAACTAAGAAAAAAACGCCAAAACTCAAAGTCGTGCTTTACAAATATTTTTTTACTTTTGAAATTCATTCAATTTGTGCTTGTTGGGAATTTCTTTTATTTTAAGCTTTTATATTTTTATCGCTTAAAGGCTTTATAAAGGCTTAACAAGAAAAAATTTTTATGCAAAATTTGTTTTAAAACCAATTTATAAGGCCTTATAAATTTTTATAAATAAGGCCGTAATTGTTTCTAAGTTTAACATTTCGTCGAACCAGAATAGTTTTGCTCCAACGACCATTATTAAAAAAATTAGTTAGGTATGGAATATATACATATATTTTGAATACCCTCTTTCTGAATCAAAAATGCGTTTCACGAAATTTGTTAAGCATTCATTTTGCTCCATAACCCACTATTTTTGGGTGTGGTAACTGAGACGATTTGCTTATGTTAGTTCAAATACGACTGGTTTATTTTATTTCATTCTTTCATTGTACATGGTAAACGTATGCTGCATTTACATATACATACAAATATAATGCGTATAACTTTTATGTGTGTTATAAGAATAATACATAAGTATATGACATTAGGTTTAATAAGTATTGTTTTGCTGTACACGCCACTGTTTGGCGATTGCATTTAATTCTTCATACAAGAACGTACAAAATAAAGTTAACTCTTGTTTTGCTTCATTTCTATAAGAAATTAATAATAAACAAAATAAAGGTGCCGTAAGAAAAATTCAACGGCGACTGTCAAGCAAAAACATCGTTATCCAGACGCAGCCACCGATTAAATGTTTTAATATAAACTTAATAAACACTAAAATAAAATAAAAGAAACGTAACCCCCTGTTTCTACAACGCAGACGGTTGACTTGAGTACAAAATTTGCTGGAAAGCACTCATCATTTTAAGAGATTTTCATACAAATTTTCTAGACGAGTCGTCTGCCTGACTTGTGGAAACTGCACATTAATTATGCATGTTTGAGTATAACAGAAATCATTTAATTTAATTTTTCATTACTTGTTTTTCTTGTGCAAGTGTGTACAAGGATCGATAGTTAAAAACATTCGGCGGCGGCTGCTTGGTCGGCGTTAAACAGCAATAAAAATAAATAAAAACGCGAAATTCTCAATTCACAGCAGCAAAGTATACTACGTATGGAGCACAATAAGCTTTTTTTTTAAATAAATTGAGAAAAGTGGTGTATGGGGCACAAAAGGAATTTTTACTTTCAACTCCTAACTTCCTTTGTGGAAGCTCACAAAAATATATAATTTTCTTTAAAACATATGTGGGAAGCAATGGTGCAAGTACAAAAAAATCCATCGCGTATATTTGAGAGAAAACTTCATGTAAACCTTCTTAGTCGTTTTTCGACACTCCACGTTTTTGGCCTATGGGCTAAACCAATTCTGAGGCAACGATTTGTTAACGCACTAATAATTATTATTACATATTTTACTTCGTCAGTAAAATATTTTTTTATTAAAAATACATTTAAATTAATTATTGAGGGGTTAGCTGGATCCTATGCGCATTTCACTGTTGCTAAAGCAGATCACCGGGGAATCTTTAAGTAACGCTATTTTCAGAGTTTTCATACCCCCTCCACCTCCACCACCCCTTAGTAACGCTTTTTACAAAATTTTCACTTTAAATTTTCTAAACCGTAGCATCATAAATTAAAGCATCATAAATTTCAAAGGCACATGATTGTTAATTTAGCACTACTTCTTTCATGTGTACCCGTGCACGTGTTTAGTTCGTCTGCATGTATGCATGTATGTGCGTATGTGTTTGTACACTTATTGCATTATTCTGTGTCTGGCAAATATTTTACTTCTGGAATAAAATACTATTCTATTTAAATTTTATTATTGAATTGATTTCAAAATAATATGTACTTGACACAGCAAAATATGAAATTTTGTGTCGTAAAATAAAATAGAATAGAAAAGGAAAAAAAAAAGAATATAAAATCTGGCAAATAAAAATAACATTTCAAAAAAAAATATGTATGTTTTTCTCACTGGTGTGCAAAAAAGGCATTTACATTGGACAAATAATTGGCAAAATCCTTAACATGAATTTTATTTTAATTCTTCTATTTTTCACAAAGTTTTCTTTAGGAATTCTTTGAACTTAAAGTGTTAAAAGTTGTTTAAAAGATTTGCTCAATAAGAGGCAGCCTCAAGCGTTATTATTATTTTTAAGGACTTGCTGTAAGTGTGTAAGTGTGTAAATATGTATGTATGTATGTATGTATGTATGTATGTATGTATGGGTAGTTATAATGGGAAATTGTTTTCTTTTTTTTAGATATATTTTTTGTGCTTTTTATGTTAAAATAGTTAGTTCAAAAAAAAATACTTTTGAAAAAAATATTAAATCTTGAGGCCATTACATTTTAGTGCGTTGTGTACTTTGCAAAAAAAGGGGGCAAATCTTTCAAATCAATCAAATACATAAATGGAGCTAATAAAAAGTTTGAAATTAGTAGTCATCTGCATGAATGTAATAATCTCCTTTCGAATCTTACAAACGCATTATTTTTTAGAAGCAAATTATTTAAGACATTTAGGGAGTTCACAATAGGGTTTTAAAATATCCCTTAATATTGCTCTAGTTGATGAAAAAAATATGCGGTGGCGTATTGGCAAACAATTTGACTACAAGCCGCCGGTTATGCTATTTTAGATGGCACAATGTTGTTACATTAAAATTTCAAGATACTCATTGTGAATTGCAACCTTAAGGCTCAGTTAGTAGACTGTAATGGAATGCAACTGCAATGGTTAGAAACAGCTGATCGATATTGTTATGTCAAAAGTAATAAAAATGGTTATACTCGTAGGAATGTAAAGGTTCAGTTAGCGTTCTGTAATGGAATACAACTGTTGGAAACAGCTGATCGATATTTTATGTGAAAAGTAATCTTCAGTACATTCTTACATTCCGGTTACATTTTGATAACCATTTTCATTACTTTTCACATAACAATATCGATCAGCTGTTTCCTACTGTTGCAGTTACTTTACATTACAGTCGGGTAACTGAGCCTTAACAGAGCCTTTTTTTGCTGTACTAAAAATTCAGTGCTGCCAAGTTAAAATGGCCGCAAGCAGCTGATAATGTTTATGCCAGTGAATGAATAAAACTAGATAACGATTGAAACATTTAAACAATGAAAAAATTTCGGAGAAAAATAAACTTTTGGACGTAAAACTATGAAAATATTATATTAGGGAGATAGTCATTTGCAAAAATCAATGAATATCTTAACTTGTAATGACAAGGCCAGGGAACTGGTGTCCAGGAATGTAGCTTGGCAGAAAGGCAGCGCTAAAAGCTTTGAAGGAACACAATGTCAAATCTAAACTTGTTAGTGACTGTAGGAGAGCCCTCAACTTGCTTATGGATAAATATAGTGTCAGACTATGTTGGGTTCCTGTCCACTGCAGTGTTGAGAGAAATGAAATTTCCGATGAGCTGGCAAGTATAGCGTGGGCATTAGATGAGGGAATGTGTGACAGATCGATGAAATTACCGATAGGTCATTACTATAGGGAAGCCTACTTTGCCAACAGTTCGTGGCAAAGTAGGGAGTATTGTAGAGTCTCGAAGGATATGTGGCCAAAAAAAACTACTACTGGACATGAATAGAAATGGGGTGCGAATTGTGATAGGCGCGTTGACAGATCACTACTCGGTCAGAGCAAGAACTAGCATTTGGTAAACTGGCACTCCAAATTTTTGTAGATTGTGCGTGGATGAGGAGGAACCACAAACCATTGAACATATTATCTGTCACAGCCCGAAACTGCAACGTCATAGGCTTAGATGGCTGAGCAGACATTTCCATGAAAGTAGTACTGATATCGGGAAGTGTGCGCTAGAGGACAACAGGGGATTCATCATGGGAATTCGGTGGCTGAATGACGGATAATAGGGTCACTTCTGGCTACCGCAGGGGAGGGGGGGTGGGTAAATATTTAATGAATTTACCGCCTGTTTCTACAACCCCTACACGCAAAGAAAAAATACGGTTGAGGTAACCATAATAAAACAGCAACATACTCTGATTGAATTATATGGTTGCAGTCAAATCATATTATTGTCAATGGAAAAGCAAAGTTTAAATAATATTATTTTCTGAGTTAATAATAATAGTATCTACAAAAACAATTAACTTTGTTATACCTAATGTTATTATTGTAAATAAGACAACACTATTGTTAGATGTGACTAAAATATAATTGATACTTACAATACCATGTTCTAATATTATAATAATATTGTTAAATATGACCATAGTATTATTTTATGTAGTAATAATATTTTGTTTTTTAATCATATATTTATTGGCAAATCTTTTGTTTAAAACAGCTGTGCGGTAAATCCGAAATAAAAATACTTTAATATTGTTGAAAGAAAATGTATGTATGTATAGAAATGTATACTTACATATATGTATACAGACATATCTGTATAAAGAGATGTACATACATACATATGTACATATGTACATATTATTTTTATTTATCTACCCTTTTGTTTATACTTTTTTTGTTTACTTAACATCACGCGTGCACTACCGATAGCTTACAAACGAAACACTGAACTGACAGAAGATGTTTCTGAAAAAGATTTTTTTTAAAAACTTAACATAGTATGGTTTTGGATAACATTATATTGTTATTTACATCATATTATTTTTACACAATAATACAAATTATATTGTAGTCATAAATTTTTAACAAAACTATATTGTTAAACTCTAACCATATCGCACTTTCTATGAATATAATAATGTAATTATTAAATTCAAACATTACTGTGTTTATCGTGACGAAATTAATGTTTAAAATAACAATAACTAGTTTTCAACGATCACACATTTGTTTCAGAGAACATAATATTGTTTTCTCAACCATTTTACAACCATATCTTTTCTTTGCGTGTACGGGCGACTTGAGTAGAAACTTTGTACGAAAAGCGCTTATATGTTTGAGTGACTTTCATAAAAATTTTTTTAGAAGAGTCGTCTGCCTGAATTGTGGAAACAACGTATTAATGAGGGAGTCGTATTTTTTTAGCTTTAGATGTTAAGTTCGTAAGTGCTAAGGTTTTATAGAAGTTATAAGATAAGTTATAAGCTGTTAAGCAATAGCAGCAAAAAATTTCACAAGCCTTAATTTACAATATCTGCTTCACTACTATGCATATCTTCAAGATTCTTTCGCTCAGCTATAAAATAATGTTTTATATTCCAACAACTGTATCTTTAAAATGCCAAATATCTTCACTAAGCTAAATTCTTGCTTATGCATTATTAATTGATTTATGTCATGTTACTCTTAGATAAGCATAATGCTTAAGACGAAAAAGCACCCGAGATGCGTACATTGTATCATTGTATTGTATTCCATATTGTATTTCCTTATAAAACAAACAATAAATATCTCGCTGGCAGCTATAAAATATCTACATTATTAACTTGCAAGTTGTAAATGTTTCCTTCTTTTTTTTTTTTTTTTTTTGAACATTATTCTTATACTCCAGTTAGTTTGTTAAAGATAATTGTTTTGCTGCTGCTTTCTTTTCTTCATTATTATTATTATTTTCGTGGTGTTGATGGTTATAAGTATTTTATCTTTATTTCCTCGCCCATCCATCCGTATATATCAAGTTAATGCTGTGTAGCAGTTTATGTAAAATTGTTACTTGTTTTTATTCGCTGTGTAGCAGAAGATCTTGTTTTTTTTTCTCTCTTAACGCTGCTGCTATCATTAATTATGTCATAAAACACCCAAGTAAATGTATGTGTATGAGAGAAGTGGCAAAAGGACGAAACAGCAGCTATTATACATACATACATATAGCATAATTTATTAAGAAAACTAAGTGGCAGGGGACAGACATGCCAAAAATATCTCTTTCTTTGTACTCGTATGTAAGAAAGAATTTTATATTCGTGTCATCCTTCATTTTAATTTGTAAAAGCTTTGTAAGAACTTTTTTCTTCCATGGGTAATTTGTACAATATGTATGCATTGTGACTGTCTTGATAGATAAAAAAAAGAAGCTAATTTAATATTTTGTATTTGTCCTATATGTTGGTTGGGAATCTGCACACGCAACTGTCAGATACATTTTGAAGGTACATACTCGTATGTACATATTTCCCATTGAGTATTAAGTAAAGCTGGGTTTATTAATCACAAAGCTTAAGGTAAAAAGCAAAGGCCAAACTACCTTTTGAAGTATGTGTGAGAGTGTATGTTGTTGTTTTATTTTCATATGTTCTTGTTTTAAAAGATAAGAAAACAAATACGAGAGTTAGTGCTTAATTTTACCCACAAACATACGAGTATTTGTAGGCCTTTCACGTCCGTGAAGAAATTAAAAAAAAAAGTAAAACTTGTGCTAAAGTTAAAATATGCATACATAAATAACTTTAAGTATTAATCTTCAGGACCAAAAGCCTATTTCACCAATTCTTTTTATATAACAATTCATATTGAAAAGTCGTTTTTCGTAAAATAAAAATAAATATGTATGTAAAACAAATTTTATATATGAATTGATATTTAAATAGAATGCGAACAATTATAGAAAATCACCCTTTTTTTTTAATTTTAAGCCCAATATTCACAACTCAAATGCATTATTCCAAGCACTACAATTTATATAAAAAGGGTGTTCCTGTTTGAAAAAAAATCTATTACATTGGCCAAATTCAGTTATTTCCAAAAATACAACCACACAAGGTAGACTAAACACAAGAACCCTGATGTTGAAGTTGTGGCAGCCTTCAAATACACCATGTTGTTCCGTTCTGCTAGTGTTTGTCAGAATATTTACAATTAACTTTGGTGTTATTTGTGCCTTAAATATTATTACATGTAATTTGGTGTACAGAGAGATACGAGCTTTAGCCTAATCGAATGATACATATAAAGAAAAATAAAGTTCGAACAATATTATTTAACAAAACCGGTTTTAATTTTTGAAAAAAATCGGGGTTTTTTTTAGCAAAAGAAAAGAAAAATCTGTTTTACTCTACCTATGTATAGCACAAGCGATTATTTGTTATAAGTATTTTGAAAACCGATTTTTGTATGTGAAAAAAACCGGATGCATTTCAAAAAACCGATTTTTTTAAAATACCCCATTTTATTAAAACAGCGAAGAAAATTAAGTTGAATTCTGCCTGCCTTGAAAGATAAACGAAGCTATGCTATTTTCTGAAAATCGGTTTTCATATGTGAAAAAACCGGATGCATTCCAAAAAAAAAAACTATTTTCATGTTGTAAATTAACCCATGTTATTAGACAAAACTATAGTAAAATCCTTTTAAATCTGTTTTCTTAAAAAGGATAAACAATTATTTGATATTTAATGAAACCGGTTTTTATATGTGAAAAAAACCGGATGCATTCCATTAATTTTTTTTTTTAATTTTAAAATAACCCATTTAATTCTGCCTGTCTTAAAGCTTAAGCGATTATTTGATGCATATATTTTTAAAACCGGTTCTTAAATATGAAAAAACCGTATGCATTCCAAAAACCCATTTTCATGTTTCAAAATAACCCATTTTATTAGCAAAATTGAAGAAAAAAATCCATTTATTTTGCCTTTATTTTTAAGCATAAACGATTATTTAATTTTTTCTGAAAACCGGATTTTATATTATTTAAGAATATCGATCTTCATGCTTGAACAAATAATTTGTATTGGCAAAAGTAAACAAAAATTTGTTTCATCTCCTGCTTTATAGAATAAATGATTAATAAACATTTTCTGAAAACCGGTTTTTATTTTTAAAAACAACCGGATGCATTCCATAGAATCCATTTACATGTTTAAATAAACCCGCTTTATTAGCAATACTGAAGAAAAAATCCATGCAATTCCACCTGCTTTAAAGGATAAACGATTATTCGATACTTTCTGAAAACCGGTTTTTATAAGTAAGAAACCGGGTTCATTTCAGGAATACCGATTTTCATGTTTGAAAAAAATTATATATGTACTGGCAAAAGCAAAGAAAAAATCGTTTAATCCTGCTTTATACGACAAACAATTATTGTACATTTTCTGAAAACCGGTTTAATGTGTAAAAACAACCGGTTGCACTCCAAAAAAATAAATTATTTTATGTTTGAAAAAATCAGTTTTAGAAGCAAAAGTAATTGATATTTTCTGAAAACCGGTTTTTATGTATGGAGAAAAGCAGGTGCGGGTTTCATGTTAAAAATCCCTGTTTAATTAGCAAAAGTAAGTGAAAATTCGTTTAAGCCTGCCTTATAATATGAACGGTTATTTGATATTTTCTGAAAAACGATTTTATTTGTTTAAAAAATCCGATTGCAGAAGCTAAATTTAAGAAAATCTGCATTTTTACGTCAGCTTTTAACGATGTTTTTATATTTTCTAAAACCGGTTTTTATATAAGAAGAAAACCGGTTGAATTCTCGCTTGCTTTTAAAGGATTAATGATTATTAAATGTTTTCTAGGAACCGGTTTTTATATAAGACGAAAACCGATTACATTCGCCCGAAGTTAAGAAAACTACGGATTTTCTCGCCTGCTTTAAAAGGCTTAAGTATTATGACATATTTTCTAAGAACCCGGTTTACTAATATATGCTGAAAACCATCCTCATTCGCTAAAATTAAGAACAACCCAGATTTTTGAGCCTGCTGTAAAAAGATTAGGTTAGGTTAGGCTAGGAAGGGTGGTGCTAAAACGCACCTCCACTCGGAGACCCTGTTGGGTCCATTGTGATTAAGAGTTAACGTGAACTTTAACCGCAAGTTCTTCATAGTCTTAGTTTGTTTTTAATTGTACAAAAAGGGCCATAACCTTTGACCTCTTATTTTAACTTTGTGTTAATACATTACATTATTCTTTTTTAAACTACCTGCTTTGTTACTTTCCTCTTTTTTACATTTCTTTTTTTTTATTTTAATACACATGTACTTGAGCTAAAAAAAAGCACTTAACAGTTAAGAAAAGGCAATAAAAAGGGCTTTGAGTTATTTAACAAGCGGAAACGCAGTGTTAACTTTCTTTGAACACTCCAAAGTCATTATGCTATTTTTCATTTTCAAACACTTTTCCATTACTTCTACTTACACTTTCGATTTTGCCAAGGTAAAAAATAAAAGCAGATAATGCAAAAGAAGCCAACAGGAAATAAATAAATGGTATAGAGTTAAAGCTTATATGAAAGCAAAAAGCTTCTTTTGCATTTTGAACTAGAAAAGTGTAAAATTACAACAAACATACAGCGCAATTTTTGCGTATACTTTTAGGGGCCAAAAATAAAAAATTTTGTTTATTGAAATTTAAAAAAGCGCCTTTACACTTACTAAGCTTTTGTTAAATAAAAAATATGAAAAAAATATATATATATTATATACTTTTAAGAGCAACAAATAAATATTTACTGCCTGAATTCTTTTTATGTGAAATATGTTCTCAGCAGCTCCTTACAGCCTAAGAAGTTTTTGTGCCAAAATATATTTAATGAAAACATATGGAAGCAGTAGAAGTTAAACCAAAACTTTACAAATTGAAAATATGTATATGAATTTATTTCATTACACAATACTATCATCATACCAATTCTATGACAACTTACAAAAAAAAACACAGCAAGTTTTGAAAGTGAATTAATATAAATATTATACTTCTAACATTTTAAGCAAAATTTCTAGACAAAAACTTTTTCACATAAATTCGCCAATTCTAAGAAGATTTGCTAAGCACAGTCTTTTTCTCTTTAGTGGCTGCATAAAGAAATATGAGAAAAAGTTAAAGCAAATGAATATTTATTACACACATATGTACGCATAAAACAAATATTTTAACACAATTAAGGCTAGTAACCCACTTGACCAAATAACTGAAAAATAAAGAAAGTTTTTTAAGCTCCTTTATGCAAGTAAAAAATGGATATTCTAACTTTTGGCCTTAATAATTTATAATTTATTGTGTTTTATACTTAGTTGTGACATTTTGTTACGTGAATGTGGCCATGTGGGTATTTAAATAAATCTAAAGAAATATATTCATATATTTGCCAACTAGTTTATTAATACTTGCAAGTAAGTTAAGCCATTAATATGAGATTGTACTTCAATCAAGGCCATATTGCAGTGTTACATAATGAGAATATATTTGTAAGCAGCATAAGTTTGATTAATAAAAAAGATTCACAATATATTATATAATCTAATTGAAATTTATTTGCTGGTGGCTAAGCATGTCTGTATATTAAATATCATTTATATGATGAATTATATTACACCTGCTGGACATGTTTGCGTAATTACGCACAATCAATATATAAAGAGAATATGCATTTTCACAGCCCTGGCTCGAATGTTTACAGAAGTAATTTTTTTAAAAGAATTTTCTAGTAGAAATATTTTTTAAAAAAGGACCATTAAAAAAACATTTTACATACATTTTAAGAAAGAGATTATAAAAAAGTACCTTTTAAAAAAGGTACATTTTAAAAAAGGGACCTTTTAAAAAAGGTACATTTTAAAAAAGGTACCTTTTAAAAATAGTACATTTTAAAATAGGTACCTTTTAAAAAAAGTACATTTTAAAAAAGCTACCTTTAAAAAAAAGTACCTTTTAAAAAAGTACCTTTTAAAAAAGTACCTTTTAAAAAAGTACCTTTTAAAAAAGTACCTTTTAAAAAAGTACCTTTTAAAAAAGTACCTTTTAAAAAAGGTACCTTTTAAAAAAAGTACCTTTTAAATAAGGTACCTTTTTAAAAAAAGTACATTTTAAAAAAAGTACATTTTAAAAAAGGTACTTTTTAAAATAAGTACATACATTTAAAAAATACCTTTTAAAAAAATGTAACTTTTGAAATAAGTACCTTTTAAAAAAAACACCTTTTAAAAGGGTACTTTAAAAAAAACACATTTTAAAAGGGTATTTTTAAAAAAACATACTTTTTAAGAAAATAACCTATTAAATTAATAAATTTTAAAAAAGTGCATTCTTAAAAGTATCTTTTAAAAAAGGACATTTAAAAAAATCCTTTTTAAAAAAGATGTATACCTTGTTAGAAAATATCTTTAATACAAAGTACTCTTTAAAAAAGTACCCTCGAAAAAAGTAACTTTTAAAAAATACCTTTGCATCAAAAGTTCTTTTTTAGAAAACTACCTTTTAAAAAAGTTCCTTTCTAAAAAAAGTACCTTTTAAAAAAAGTACATTTCCAAAAATTTCCTTTTAAAAAATGCCTTTTTAAAAAATGCCTTTTTGAAAAAGCACCTTTTGGAAATTGAACCTGTTGTAAGAAGTACTTTTACAAAAAGTACGTTTTAAAAAAATATCTTTAAAAATATACCTTTTAAAAACAGTAAGTTCTTAGAAAAGTACCTTTTAAAAAACTGCCTTTTTAATAAAGTACCTCTTAAAAAAATTCCTTTTAAAAAATTACCTTTCAAAAAAAAGAGGGGCTTTTTAAAAAAGTATTTGTTTCAAAAAGTACCTTTTAAAAAATACCTTTTAAAAAAGTATCTTTTAAAAAATACCTTTTAAGAAAGTACCTTTTAAAAAAATGTACCTTTTAAAAAAGAGAAGCTGTTAAAAAAAGTATTTTTGTCAAAAAGTACCTTTTGAAGAGTACCTTTTAAAAAAGTACCGTATGAAAAAGTACCTTTTAAAAAAGTACATTTTGAAAAGTACCTTTTAAAAAAGTATTTTTAAAGAAAATTCCTTTAAAAAAATATTTTTTTAAAAAAGTACATTTTCAAATAAAGTACATTTGAAGAAAAGTATTTTAAAAAAATAACTTTTAAGAAAAGTACCTTTTAAAAACAGTACCTTTAAATAAGTACCTTTAAAAAGTACTTTTTCAAAAAAGTACCTTTTCAGAAAAGTACGTTTTCAGGAAAGTACGTTTTAAAAAAGGTACCTTTTTAAAAAAGTTTCTTTGTAGGAAAGTAGTTTTAAAAAAATACCTTTTAAGAACAGTACCTTTTAAATAAGTTCATTAAAAAAAATACCTTTTGAAAAATTACCTTTATATAAGTACCTTTTTAGAAAAGTACCTCTTAAAAAAGTAGCTTTAAAAATATACATTTTAAAAAAATTATCTATAAAAAAGTACCTCTTTAGAAAAGTACCTTTTAGAAAAAGTACCTTTTAAAAAATTATCTTTTAGAATAAGTAGCTTTTAAAAATTGTGCTTTTAACAACAAGTACCTTCGAAAAAAGTACCTGTAAGGACAAGTACCTTTTAAAAAAGGTAAAAGGCCCTATTTTAACCCACTGTGGTACCACAAGGAATACAAAGTACAAATTCAAACCTTAGGCTCGACTACGTCTCCTCTGCAGCTGTGTGAAGTTTCAACAAAATCTAGCAAATTTATTTAGAGACTGAAGAATTATTTCCATTGAATTTTTCAATTTAACCACTGTGTATCGTAGGAAGAGGCTGTTAAATCAAATGAAGTGTTTAATATTGGTGGATTGACCGTTTGGTAGAGACCCAACATTAGTCGAAAGCTTGGGGTTGGCTTGGTGGGTATGTTTGCCAATTTTTTGGATCGCTTTTATGGATTTAAAGAAGAAACAGCCGCATTTGGCAAAGTTATTTTCCCCCAAGAACAATGCAAGTGTAAACACATGTGCAATTTCCAATTCAAACTCGTGTCAAAAAATTCCAGAATTCATATTTATTTATTTTTTTTTTTTTGCTTTAAATTTCTGCATAAGAAATTATTCCTTGATTATAAGGTAAAGATTTATTTATTTGTCCCAAATTTATCAAATATATTTTACAACGAAATCAAAATCCCACTAAGAAGCCCTCCAATTCACAAAAAGCCTTAATTCCATGATAAATGGTTTTAAATAAAAAACGAAAAGGAAGTTTCTCAGAAATATATTTCTTCTTCATGTACGGAAGCACGCCGCATTCTTAGAGCAAAGAAAATCTTATGCTAAAAATCAGTGAATAATAAAAATAATATTGTAACACACGCGTATGATTAATATTAATTCAAAGGAAATAAATAATTATTAATCATACGCACTGGATTATAATGCTAAGAAAAAATACAGTAGGACCTCGATATACAGTAACCTAACAGACCATATATAATTTAAAATTGCAGTTTTAATTAATTTTTAAAGAATGAAGATAAATAAAACAATTGACAACAAATATTTAAAAGATCTAAGCACATACATTTGTGGCAGGTACTTATCTCAGCTGTTTGTAACTCAAGTGTTCAGCTTTAGCAAAACATTGACAAACGTGTGTTGTGTTTAGTCGTGCAAATAAACCAATAATATAGAAATTTATTCAAGTGCACTAAATGCTTAATATTACATTTACAATATTATTTCTTTTATTTATTATTTATTTCTATTTGTTGCTTTTCAAACACTTGAAGTTAAGTTAATGGAATATTTACAATTACATGACAAAGCATACGTAATTGAGTGAATAAGCAACCATCAGTCGTGAGATTCAATAGACATTTTATTGAATTAATGCAACAATATTCCATCGAATGCAAAAAGTAAAGAAGAGGATCTGTTTAAACTATATTGAAACAAGAGTTTTTCTTTTCTTTTTTGAAGCCTTAAATAATTTTGCGCAAATTTTCTGATTTTTATTTTATTTCGTTCTTTGGTTTTTTATATTAAAGTCGTCTGTGTGTGTGTGGGATTTTTACGCTTGACAGTCATATTAACTCATGCATAAGGCCAAGAAATGCCTGTATAAGATTTTTTTTAATATAATTTTTCTCAGTATTTGCTTGAATGATTTATTTAAAATAAATTCAGGCCAATTCGTTACTGTTTCGCTGGAAAATTTTAGCTGCTGATATTTAATTATAAGACTTTATTTGATAGAATTATGTAAAAGTTTCCTTTAGTTCATATAATGTAATATATACAAGCTCCTGCCTTATACATATGTATCCCGGTATTTTAAGCCATTTTTGAGAAAAAAGACATAACCAACTTTGAAATATAGGCCTGGCAGATTATGCAGAGGCTTGGAAAAGTGGCTGAATCAAGAAAAAAATATTGGCAATAATATACAAATTGTATGATAAAAATTGTAATCAATTCACATGTTTATAAAAAGAATGGAAACACATTTTGCTGACCATATTGTAAGATCTGACAAACGTCGGTACTTAGCTTAATATTTCTGTCTATTCAATTTGAAATATCGAAAAATTTTTTGTACTTTTATTTGACATAAATCTGTTATTTACGATCACAAATAATTGATTTTGGTAAAAAAATTTAAGTTCGTGTATTATGACGCTTAAGCCTTTTCGGCGGTTATGGCACGATATATCAAAGTACCCAAACATCAGTATCTGTAGAAAAATTTCACAAATTAATTGAGATTTTGCCCAGAGATATTTTTGAATATCACACATCACAGAGATACCAGAAACTCAAAATAAGCTTATCTTGACTTAAGTAGTTCTTACACCAAAAGTTAAAAGAAAAAAATCACCAAAAACGAAAAAAATTACTAAGACTGAAAAAATCGCTGGAACTAAATAAAAAACGAAAAAAATCGGAAAAAGCACCAAAACAAAACAAAAAAAAATTATCTTAAAACCAAAGAAAAATTGTCTCAAAATGAATACAATCGCCAAACGAAAAAAATCGCCACAACTGAAAAAAATCGCTAGAACTAAATAAGAACCGAGAAAGCGCCAAAAATTCAAAAAAGCGCCAGAACAAAAATCGTCTTAAACCGAAAAAATCACAAAAAAGAAAAATTAATCTTAAAGCTTGAGAAAAATCGCCTAAAAAGAAATATAATCGCCAAAACGATAAAAATCGCCATAACTGAAAAAAATCGCTAGAACTAAAAAAAACAACCGAAAAAATCGGAAATAGCACCAAAACAAAAGAATAAACCTAAAGCTTTAGAAAATTTTTCTCAAAAGGAATAAAATCGTTAAAACGAAAAATATCGCCATAACTGAAAAAAATCGCTAGAACTAAAAAATAACCAAAAAAATATAACGAAACACCAAAACAAAAAAAAAATTATCTTAAGACTAAAGAAAAATTTTATCAAAAGATATAAAATCACCAAAATGGAAAAAATTGCCAAAACTGATAAAAATCGCTAGAGCTAAAAAAACCAACCGAAAACTAAAGAAAAATCACCTAAAAAGAAAAAAATAATCGCCAAAACAAAAAAAGTCAAAACTGAAAAAAATCGCTAAAACAGAAAAAAACAACCGAAAAAAGCACCGAAACAAAAATTAACCCTAAAACTTAAGAAAAATTGTCTCAAAAGGAATAAAATCGCCAAAACGAAAAATATCGCCATAACTGAAAAAAATCGCTAGAACTAAAAAACAACCAAAAAAATATAACGAAACACCAAAACAAAAAAAAAAATTATATTAAAACTAAAGAAAAATTTTATCAAAAGATATAAAATCACCAAAACAGAGAAAATTGCCAAAACTGATAAAAATCTCTAGAGCTAAAACAACAACCGAAAAAGAAAAAAATCACCTAAAAAGAAAAAATAATCGCCAAAACGAAAAAAGTCAAAACTGAAAAAAATCGCTAAAACAGAAAAAAAACAACCGAAAAAAGCATCGAAACAAAAAATTAGCCCTAAAACTTAAGAAAAATTTTCTCAAAAGGCAAAATATCGCCAAAACGAAAAAAATCGCCAAAACTAATAAAAATCGCTGGAACTAAAAAACAACAGAAGAAAACTCAAAAATTCCAAAAAAGCGCCAAAACTAAAAATAAGTCTTAAAACTAAAAAAAAAATTGTTTCAAATAAAAAAGGAATAAAACAGCTAAAACGAAAACAAAGCCAGAACTGATAAAAATCGCTGGAACCAAAAAAGCAGCTGAAAACCTTTACAAAACAAAATGCAAAAAGCGCCAAAACTAAAAAACAAAATAAAACAAAAATTGCCTTAAGCAAAAAATCTCCAAACCGTAAAAAGCGCCAAAAACTAAAAAAAATCGCTTAAACAAAAAACAACAGAAACAATTTTATTTAAACTTAGATGTGGCGCACATCTAAACAAAACTGAAATAATCGCCAAGAACAAAAAAAAAAAAAAACGAAAAACAGCGTTAAGAGGAGAGAGAAAAATTAAATTTTATTTCTCCATTAAGTTGTAAATAAATTGCAAAACTTTTAAACTCGTTTTTTTTTTAGTTATGACGTTGTTTGAGTAAATAGGCGATATGTAGTGACAATTCGTGTGAGAGTCAAAATTGTACTTTACTGAATTCATTTCTTTCTGCCAATGAAATATTTCTCTAGATGGAAGTTTTCTTTACATACTTATGTAAAAATAAATTGTCCATGACTTGTGCCATTGCGACTACGTCAGTGTTAGCAAAATATATTAAACTAGTGAATTTAGCTACTGTCAACATCATTTCACTTAATATTATTATAATTTAATTAGCTAATCGTAAATGGCTAGAAAGTTTTAGCAACAACTATACGAACTTTAATTTCTTTGAACTGATAAATTCTTTAATACTTACCCCATCTGGATTTAATTTCGCTGAGGCATGTGGAGAACAAAATTCCTGCAAAACATCTTGAAGTTTACGTGTAGAATCTATAATGCGGGAATATAAAATAAGAAAAAAAGCAATTAAAAATTACAACAAATGCTCAAGCTTAAAAGGAAAACCAAAAACAGGAAATGAAAGGATTTGCAAAACTTACAAGAGTTTGAGGGGGAAAAAACTCTTAACTAATATCAACTGCACAACTATAAAAACCATTTAATTTAACAATAAAAGAAATTAAGAAAAGTTTTTATTTTATTTTTTCACTTTCTGCATTCAGCTCAAAGGCGCCACCAACTAATTTAAACTTAATAAGTTTTGCAGTGGCTTTTTGTTTTGTTGTTTTCACTCTCAACAATAATTGCAGTTTTTTTTTTGTTTAATTTAAAGCCAATTTTCCTTAAAAAAAAATATAAACGTATAACTTTTAAGGATGGTTGTTGGGTATTTTTGAAATAAAGGCTTTGAAGGAAATTTTTTAATAATTACTAAAAGAAATTTAAAAAAGCTCTTATTTTTGAATGTGAGTGAGTTATTATTATTTTAAACGAAAAACTTGCAGCAGCATATAAAACTGAAAGTGAAAACAGCTTAAATACGATAAACAAAAACAATAAAAAATTAGCTTGACCTTAATAACAACAAGTCTTGTGAAAGTCTTTTGTTCTTTTGTTGATAAGAGTGCATAAGAAGCTTATGGGAGTGATTTTTGCTTTTGGTTTGCGTAAATAAAGTGACCAACTAACAAAAAAAAAAAAAAAATAAAAGTAAAAAAAGTTACAAAAATCTCTACTTACATGATGCCAATTCCTGCAGTTGCAAAAACTCCTTTGGCGACAATTTCTCCCATTTATGTGCGGACATTTTGGCTGCAATCATAAGAATTTAATAATTTAAAATTTACTATTGAGCCGAGAACTAAATTATTAATGAAATAAGAAAATAAAATAATTTATAATTAATTCATGATTAAACAGGCATTTTAGAATTTTTTTTTAAATGTAATTCGCAATTAAACTGACGATATGTTAGAGTGAAAAATAATAAAAAACTGTTTAACAAATTGCTGCTGTTATTACGCCTTAGTTGCGCAAAAATTATAGAAAAAAAAACAATATAAAATAAAACATATTAATCATATAAAATTGATGATCGAATATAATAAATGACAAAATAGGCCATAACAAATAAATTATAGCAGACTAATGTGTCAATTATGTTAAAGCAAATGTCAAATTTAACTACACAAAATTGATGAATGGCACAAACTAATTCTTACATACACTGCGCATCATTTGAATAAGGAATTTAATTTTACCAATGTTAAGCGAATATTTTTCTAACGAAAACAAAGTTTAAAGGCGATGGACCGTCACTAAAGGAAGTAAAAAATATTTTTTGAACAAAGACACAGTACAGTCAAAAGCTATGGCAACAAGGACTAAATATTTGAAAAGGAAAAAATGAGTGAAGCAATATACAAAAGGATATTAGCAGGTGTGTTTCTGAAATCTAAAAATTTCTTGAACCTATTAAAATACCAACGCTACCACATTCTCTTGTGTTCAATTGCTAAATTGCAAAAAAAAATTATAAGAAATATTTTCACTGAAACAGGATATCAAAAGGACCACAAAATTCATAAAATTACCGGCCTGGCCCACGATGTCACGAGAAATCGTTCGATCAACAACTTGTATTGCAAACAACAACAAAATTTCTAAAGTTATTATTGTTTGCAACACAAGTTGTCGATCGAACGATTTCTAGTGACATCGTGGGCCAGGCCGTAAGTGATACTTACGTAGAATGAAAAACCAATTTTTTCCTTATTAAAATAATGTGCAAAATATTCATCAAACTAAATTTGTACACTCAATAATAAAATTTAAAATTAATTTCAAAAACATATTTGTCAAATAAAAGACCATTCATAATTTTTTTCTGTCTGGCTTTAAGCTATGGTATACCTTAACTTAAAGCAATTTAAAATAAATTCAGTAAAGTGCGACTTTGACTCGCGCACGAAGGGTTCCGCACGTTGGGCTATGAGCATTTTTTAATATAGTGTTTTCTTTTTAGTTTTTTCAGCTGAAATAATTTTTTTGTTTATTTTTCGCTTTTTTCTCGTTTTGGCGATTTTTTGTAATTTTGGCGATTTTTTTTTATTTTGGAGATTTTTTTTATTTTGACGATTCTTTTTCATTTTGGCAATTTTTTTAATTTTGGCGATTTTTGCATTTTGGCGATCTTTTTAATTTTGGCGACTTTTTCATTTTGGCGATTTTTTCATTTTGGCGATTTTTCCGGTTTTTCACGATTTATTTTCGTTTTAGATTTTTTTTAATTTGGTGCTTTTTTTCGTTTTGGCGATTTTTTTTTATTTTGGCGATTTTTTTCAGTTTGGCGATTTTATAATTTTGTGATTTTTTTGTTTTACCGTTTTCTAAAATTTCAAGAAGTTTGCTCTTACGGTTTCCAAGATACAGCAAGTTATCAAAATTACATAGTTAAAATTACATTAACTGATGGAACATCCTCTAATTAAAATTTTTTAAATTTTAGTGTTAATTGTTGTAGTCTGTATAAAGATACACTAACTTTACAAATTTCAAGTGCATATACATACAATTGTATGTATATTACATGGGATTTTAACATTTTTCGTTGCTCGTTTTGGCACACCCTTTAACTTCCAACTCTCATGTATTTGTTGTAGCGGCCAAGGGTCTACACACTCTGTCTAAATTTCAGGTCCGTAGCTCTAACGGTTCTCGAGAAAATACCCTGTGACGGACAGACGGACAGACGGACAGCGTAGCGAAAACAATAGGGTCCTTTTCACTTTTGGTGTACGGAACCCTAAAAAGTTCTTTTTATGTGGTACTTTTTTCTGAAGTAGCTGCTTGAAATAGAATTTTTTAAAATACTTTTTGAAAAAAGTTATAAAGCACATTTTTCTAACAGTTAAAAAAATAACTTAAAAAAAAGTACATTCTAAAAAAAGTACCTATTAAAAAAAGTACCTTTTAAAAATAGTACCTTTTAAAAGTAGTACCTTTTAAAAAAGTACCCTTAAAAACGATCCTTTTACATACAAAAAAGTAACTTTTAGAAAAAGTACATTTTGAAAAAAGTACTATTCCTTAAAAAAAAGTACCTTATTAAAAAACCTATCTTTTGAAAAATCCTTTTTGAAAAAGTAACTTTCAGAAAAAATATTTGAAAAAAGCTATTTAAAAAAGTATTTTTTAAAGTAACTTTTTGAAAAAGTGCCTTTTAGAAGAACCTCTTGGGGTAACTGCCGTTTAAAAAAGTATCTTTTAAGTGAAGTACCTTTTGAAAAAGTCTCTCTTTATAGCTTTTTAGCTTTTTATAGAATCACCTTTTATAAAAATTACCATTTGAAACAAGTAACTTTTAAGAAAAGTATCTTTTGAAACAAGTACCTTTTAAGAAAAGTACCTTTTAAAAATAGTACCTTTTTATAAAAATACCTTTTAAAAAGGTACTTTAAAAAAGTACTTTCTAAAAAAGTACCTTTTAAAAAAGAACACTTTTAAAAAATTACCTTTAAGAATAGTACCTTTAAAAAATATACCTTTTAAAATAGTACCTTCTAAAAAAGAAACTGTACAAAAAAGTACCTTTTTAAAAAAGGAGGTTTTAATATAAGCACTTAAAAAATACATTAAAAAAATACTTTATAAAAATTATATTTAAAAAAAGGTACCTTTTAAAAAAGTATCTTTTAAAATAGTACCTTTTAGAATTTTAGTATCTTATTGGAAAATAAGGAGTTATTAAATTTATTTTTAATTTAAAATTTTTGATTAACCTGTAAGGATATTGGCGAAATAAATAAATAAATAAAAAAAGTACCTTATAAAAGAAGTATTTTTTTTTTTTGATTCTTTTTAAAAAAGTTCCTTTTACAAAAAGTACCTTTAAAAATAGTAGTATGTACCTATAAAAATATTACATTTTAAAAATAGTACCTTTAAAAATAGTACTATTCAAAAAAGTAGCTTTTAAAACGGTACCTTATAAAAGTGTATTTTTCTAAAAAAGTACCTTCTAAGAAAGTACATTTAAAAAAAATAGCTTTTAAAAAAGTACCCTTTAAGACAGTACCCTTTAAATAAAGTACTTCTTAAAAAAGTATCTTTAAAAAGTACCTTTCAAAAAAGTAGTTTTTAAAAAAAGTACATTTAAAAAAAGTACCTTTTAATAAAGTACCTTTTAAGAAAGGAACCTATTGAAAAAAGTACCTTTTCAAAGAAGTACTTTTAAGAAAAGTCCTATTAAAAGAAGTACATACTTTAAAAAAGTGCCTTTGAAAAAAAATCTTTTTAGCAAAAGTGCCTTTAAAAAAAATACTTTTTAGCAAAAGTGTTTTTTCAAAAAAGTACCCAATCAAAAAAGTACATTTTGATAAAAATAGCTTTTGAAAAAGTAATTTTTCAAAAAATTACGTTTTAAAATAGTACATTTTCAAAAAGTACCTTTTAAAATAGTACCTTCATAAAAATACTTTTTGGAAAAAGTACCTTTTAAAACAGCAAATACCTTTTATAATGAAGCATCTTTTAAAAAAGTACTTGCCTTAAAAAGTATATATGTACATATATATTTTGGAAATAGTACTTTTTTAAAAGATAAATTTAAAAAATGTTTCTTTTTTTAGCAGTCTTTAAAAAAGGACCTTTTTAAATAAATAAATACTCGCACTAAAAATGTACCTTTTTTTTCTTAAAAAAATTTACAACTTTAAGTTGTTTTTTGTGACCCAAGTTAGTGTTTTAGTTGAAGAAGTTTTAAATTTTTTATATAATTTCCTAAAGATGTGGCAGGCAGGCATCTTGATCTACCTTATTTTAACTTAAAAGGGATTGATTGTTGAATTTTAACTTTCATAATTATGTTTGTGGAAAAGTTTCAATAAAAAGAAAAATAAAAATTCAAATGTGTACAAAGTTAACAAAGCGACACATAAATATTTAATGAAATGCTGATGGGCACGTGTTAAAAGAACAAAATAAACATACGATACAATAACTTAAAATAGAAATGATTGATTCCCCAGACATTTACTTTCGTAGTGAATGTTTTAAAACACGAGTTATTAAATTTTTGTTCTCTACATAAGCAATAGAATTCAACATTATTGGGAGCTGTTTTAAAAAAAGTTTTTCTTTAGTATTTAGTGGTTACGCTTCTTTTTTTTTTGGACAAATGCTTGGCAAGTGTGACCGCACCTTAAGAAACATATTGCCGTAATTTGTTTCATTGTCTTAATTAATTAATCTAACAAATACACATATACATACATGCATACAGAAACATGTTGTAGAATTTTGCCCTCCACTGTTCTTATCTTAGACATCCCATGAATTGCATTTGAAAGAGTTTTAACTTTCATTTAAAAAATAACTTTTTTTTTGTCATTCCCATAACATGTTTATGAGCTTATATAATGTTTTATTTTTAAGGTGGCACAAGCACCTCCATTGACAGGCAACACAAATGAACTGTCAAATCATGAAGTGACAAGAACTTGCAACAGCAATTTTTTTTATGCTGTAAGTTTACAAAAAAAAAAGTAATTTGCATAAAATTTAAGTTACTCTCAGGCCAACAGTTCATGACAATGACATTTGCAATGACTTTTGCATAGTTATTGTCAATTGTCATACCATGCCACCAGGACTTTAACAATGGCTGTGATAATGACAAGCGCCATTAATATTCGTATTATGTATATACTGACTCTGTTAAAATGCACTTTTCAGTCATTTACAATGACTCTGCATATACACAGCAGGACTAAGTGGCAGAAATATTTTTGCAGTGCTAGTAAATTAACCAGAAAGGGGAAGAATTAATTTTATTGTAACAAACTGCAGATTTTTAAATAAATTAATGTCCTTTAATGCTTATTTAGTCACAGCTTACACTAGTCAAGTCTTATTGCTTAGCTTATCACTTTTTCTTCTTTGAGCTTTCATCGGCGTTCACACAATGCAAGTCTTATTTTTGAGCCCATATTTTTTTTTTGTGTATACATGTGAGCTTTTTTAACATTACGAATGAGTAAGCAAAACGTATTGATAGCTCTCTCTCTCTCTATCTCTCACTCTCTCCTACAAACTAATCAGCTTAGCAATAAGACTTACATAGTGTGCACTAGGACTTATATGGATTTTTTTAAACCTCTTAAGCTTTTGCATTCAAGTTCAAACAGAAATTAGCTTCCCACTAAACCAATAAGTGTATCTTTACCTCAGGATTTGCAAATTGAATAAAAATGTTAAAAAGATTAGTTTACATCTCTAAATAATAGGAAACTATATAAAACTTTTTTGTCTTTGCCATGTAAATAAAAGTTGTTAAAGAGGATTACTTATTAGAAATGAGCAAAAAAAAAAGAGGATAACATGTGAATAAGAAATAGAGGTGAACTGCAAGGAAGAAGTCTTATTAAAAAAACATGTTTACTATTTTTAATAAAGTTGGCTTAAACTAAAAGTTAACAGCAATCTGCATACATATAAGCATTTCCATAAAAAAAGTCAACTTTTTGTAGCGTGCAACACCACGCTTTTTTTTCAAAGAAAACGAAACGTTTGTTTAACTTCATTATATATTTTTGTGTAGGCCCTCGTAGCAGCTCTAGCTTAGATAAAATTTTAACAAAATCGAGTCACATTGTTGTGAAATACAAGCTTAACTGCTTGCTGTCGCACGTGACAAAAAAGTAGACTTTCTCATTGAAATGTTTGTATGTAAAAATTGGGCATGATAAAAAATCCATAACTATTACTAAATCACAGTGATTGATAAATCTCTGGTCACTACTGTGAATGAATGGCCTCTTGGCTAATAGGCCAAAAGTCGCAAGTTCGATTACTAATGCCGACCATACGCTACACAAGTTCAGTGCTCAAGTGTGGCACTGCGTAAACTAAGCTTGTGACACACACTATGCAAGTAAACTGTGCAGTCTTCATTTTAATTCGTATAATTCTAGGAACTTTGTCCAGAATATTTCTTCAGCGCTCATTTCTTGTTTTGAACTCTTAAAAAATCACGACACAACTGAGTGTTTGCAACATACACCACACAAGTTCACTGTACAGTTTTCAAACTTGAGCAAATATCATAATCGTTTTGATATTTACTCAGTTCACTGCGTAAATAGCACAAGCACCCCCATACACAACACAAACGCACAGTACAGTGCCAGACTTGTGCAGTGAAGAACGGAGAATCTGGGTGTTTCTGCAGAGAAGCTGAAATAGCTTCGACATTAACACTTACTAAACTTAAAAAATAGTTCAACTCTGGCAACACTTACTCCAAGTAATACCACGTTTGCACTCCATGTTCGATAAAGGCAATTATTGTGCTAAAGTTTTGAATAACAAACCGTGTTGAGTCAGTAAAATGTTCCAATTAAATAATTTTAAAATTTTGTTGTTGTTTCCAATGTCACTGTGCGACAAGTCGAACGTTGTTGAAATCGTGGGACAGGCCCTAAAAGCGAATTACGAGACTTTTTGCAATGGATAATTAAAAGCTTACAGGGATTTTAAGAGCAAGTTTTGTATGAAGCTTTTGCAGTTAAGGTTAACCTTAACTCTTAGTCCTACATTGTGAAATGGAAGGGACGTGAGTGTGACTTTTATTTTGTTTGCAATTTCGAACGTGAATAAATAAACATTTTTAAATGAAAAAAAAACGTAAAAATATATTCAACAATTTCGTAAACATCATGCACTCAGTCGAACGGAAACAAATTTCATTTAATAAATTTTTTTTAACATAAAATATCGTTAATTCTTCGGTTCCTTTAGGACTAAAAATAAGCTGCAATATTGTGTAAATAAATTTTCTCACTGCAGTCCAGTGCTTTTAAAATATATATATATATATATATATATATATATATATATATATATATATATATATATATATATATATATATATATGTGTGTGTGTGTGTGTGAGTGTGTCTGTGCCTGTGCATGTGTCTGTATAAGCTTGCGTCTGTTCACGCGTGTCCCTGTGTGTGTGTGCTTGCTTTTGTATTTGACATTTATTTCCTATTTTGTGACAACATTTTATCAGTCAAACAACAAATAGTTCTGTTTCGCCATTTTTTAATGCATTTAGTTTTGTTTAACGTATTTTTTTTTTCTAATAAAACTCAAAACAAAACTGCAGGCAGGCATCATTTAAAACCAAGCGTGCTGTCTTCTATTCTACTGAAGGGAAATGCAATTTATATATGTATATCGAGCCATAATCACCAAAACAGCTTAAGCTTCATAATTTTCGAAGTTAATTTTTGGCCAAGATCGATGAATTGCGATCTTAAATAATCGATTTTCTTAAAAAAAAACCAGGTCCACAAAATGTGTCGGTTAAGCTTTTTTGGCGGTTATGGCTCGATATGTAAGTACATGTAGTAGTTGCTGCTGTTGCCTCCTTTATTTGCATTGGAACGTGTTTGAGAATGTTAAATAGTTTTTTTAACTTTTATTCTCCCTTTTCGGCAATTTTTATTTTATGAATAAAAAAATGCTACAAAAATTTACTAAAATTTATTGTGTGCATTGAAGAGTGACCGCTGATAACAAGCCACCAAAGCAGTAGCCGGGTTGTAAGGGGGAATAAAATATATAAATGGCCCCTAATGCATACTCAGCGTAAGATCTTTTTAATACGTCCCTGTTTACCCATGCTAGCACAAGTTAATTCCACATTTATTTCATTAGCCGTCCCTATAGACGTCATTTGAAAGTCGAACGAATAGTGGGTGTCAGTCGTAGCAAGAAGCCTGGGCAAGTAAGACTTTTGGTCACTTAAGTAGAACCATTATGCTGATAATCATCATCATCATCATTAACGCGCACACACAGAAACACTAACCAGTGGTCTTAAACAGTAAGAAGTTCACTTGTCTTCTTTGTTATTTAGTTATTCTTTGCAAAGGCGTTCAATTCTGCTCCTTATTCCTTTTCTTCTTCTTGCAAAACAAGAATTATAAAATTCCATATCAGCCACAAGGTCAGTTACAAGCCATAGCGTTAGTGCAGACGTTAATATTTGACCTCTTAAGCTGCTGCCATTGAAAAGATAGAAAAATTTAAATCTCAGCCAGTAGGGTAGAACCATTACCAAAGAACTGCTGGGCATTTGTAAATATTTAAAAAAAAAAACTCGAAACTATTTATTTTTTAATATTTTCTGTAAAAAGTGAATTTTTTTGAAAAAGTTTCTTCGTAAAAATAATTTTTTTTTGTAAAAATTAGCTTCTGTGTAAAAGTAAATTTTGCTTTTGGTTAAAATACGTTTTTTTTGTGTAAAGTACGTTCTCTGTAAAAAGAGCGTTTTTTGTAAAAAGTACTATTTTTGTAAAAAGTACATTAATTGTAAAAAGAATTTTTTTGTTGTAATAAGTACCTTTTTTGTTATAAGTATTTTTTTAAGTTTTTGGTTTAAGTACGTTTTTTTTTGCAAAAAGTACGTTTTTTTCAAAAGTACTTATTTTGTAAAAAGTATTTTTTTTAAAGTACCCATTTCGCAATAAGCAATTTTTTTAATAAGTACCTTTCCTACAAAAAGTATCTTTTCTTCAAAAAGTACCTTTTTTGTAAAAGTTTTTGGCTAAAGTAGGTTTTTTTTTGTAAAAAGTACGTTCTTTATAAAAAGTAAGTTCTTTGCAAAAAGTACTTTTTTTTTGCAAAAAGTAACTTTTTTGTAATAAGTACTTTTTTTGCAAAAAGTACGGTTTTTGTAAAACCTACATTTTCTTCATAAAGTAATTTTTCTGCAAAAAGTACCCTTTTCTTAAAAAATCAACTTTTTCTTCAAAAGTACTTTTTGGAATAAATTTCTATTCTGTAAAATTAATTTTTGTTTTTAAACTTCTTTTTTTTTGGAAAAATTATCTGTCCTATTCCAGTTGTCGATATTGACGTCATGTCAATACAATACCAAAAAATTGGGCCTTGTCTAGTCGATCTCGAGAAAAATATCATGCTATTCACAGTCTATTTCTGTTCCCTAAGGTATCGCAAAAAACATGAGCCTTCTAATAGCAGTCAGCTGTTTTCGACAACGGGTACAGACCGCCAATTTTTTGGTATTGTATTGACATGACGATGATGTTGACAACTGGAATAAGGGTGTATACATGTACATATGTATTTTTAAACGAAATTTTTTTTTTTTAAAAGTACTACTTTTTCAAAAAGTATCTTTTTGTAAAAAGTTAGTTTATTTTAAAGTAACTTTTTGTAAAAATTTCGTTGGTAAAAAAGTATTTTTTTTGTAAAAAGTCTGTTTTTAATAAGTATATTTTTCTATATTCTGTAAAAATTACGTTTATCTAATAAGGAACCTTTTTTATAAGAGTAAATAAAGTCGTACCACTTTTATCAAAGGTACCATTTTGTAAAATATACTTTTTTGTTAAATGAAAATTTTTGTTATTACTAACTTAACTTTAAATTACTTTTATTGAAACAGTATTTTTTGTAAAAAGTACTTTTTTTTCAAAAAAACAGCACCTTTTTGGAAAAAGTGCGATTTTGCAAAAAGTGCCCTTTTGTAAAGTAACTTTTATAAAAAGTACTTTTTTGTTATTGTATTGACATGACGTCAATGTCGACAACTGGAATAGGAGAGAAAATTTTTACAAAACAAGAAATTTAAAAACAAAAATTAATTTTACAGAAAAGAAAAGTATCCCAAAAAGTACTTTTGAAGAAAAAGGTGATTTTTTAAGAAAAGGGTACATTTTGCAGAAAAATTACTTTTTGAAGGAAATGTAGGTTTTAAAAAAACCGTACTTTTTACAAAAAAAAAATACTTATTACAAAAAAGTTACTTTTTAGAAAAAAGTACTTTTTGCAATAAAAGTACTTTTTATAGAGGACGTACTTTTTACAAAAAAAAAACGTACTTTAACCAAAAACTCTTACAAAAAAGGTACTTTTTGAAGAAAAGATACTTTTTATAAAAAGTACTTTTTTTGTCAAAACTACTTTTTGTAAAAACTACTTTTTACAAAAAGTACTTTTTTTTAAATGTACATAGTAAATTTTTAATAACTTTTATTTATATTTTTGTTACCCTTTTTGAAAATGGCGTCCTATTGAATGAAAATCTCACCCCTTCGCAACTTAATTTTTTTAACACTGAGCAACTTTTGTTCAAGAGTTTCTTTTATTTTAAATTTTTTTTACACAATCTATTGTAAACAAGCATTTTAAACTTTTTTTTTTAGATAACTTTTACTAACTGTACATAAGAAAGTTTGTTTGTGGAATACTTTCAAATTTAGATAAATTATACATCATGGGTTGTGTTTGCTTATTATTTTTAGTATCCTGTTTGACTGTTTTTTCTTATAAAATTGATAAAGTTCTTTAATGGTTTATTTATTTACATATTTTTAGCAAAATATGTATAAGAGCACATAACTACATAAACACATACGAACTTATTAAAGAGACACAAGTTATAGAAAATAAATATAAACTAGTTATTTTTATCGTAAACCAAGCGGGAACCACTCCCGTTTGTGTTAATACTAGTGTCTCTGTGTAAGTCGTCTAGAAAATGAACCAAACATCAGGGTAATCATTATGGTCTTGTAGTACGAGTACCATCATCATCATCATCATCATTATCATCATCATCATTATCATCATTATCATTCTCATCACAGTATACAAACATAATTTAATGACTTTTGCTTAGACTCAAGTGTCCTAATGGCCATAATGTCACAGCAATAAAATATGGACTTTTTCTGGCTTACACACACACACACGCACACTAAAGAAAACACCCACATAAAAATGGAAACGAACCCCTTTAAGGCGGAAATGTGCTTTACACATTAAAACATACACATACACACATATACTCGTATATACATACATGCATATATACATATTCCCAAAAGTATTGACTTCTGTGCGAATGACAGACAGACAGACAGACACTGTTTATAAATATTTGTCACTTGTTTTAATTTTGTATCCTTTATTTCATTACAAGTTCCCTTCGTACATTAAAAGTATTTATAGACAAATGTTCTATTAATTAATTAGCTTAAGTAATTGTTTTTATATTTAATATCATCACTTGTGTTATTCTAATAATCCCCAGAACACTTTCCTTGTTTTTCCACCCCCCCCCCCCCTCCCCTCTTTTTTTCCTGTTGACTTTGCAACTTGAAGTGCTTGTGAATAAATTAGCAGCAATAAAACAATTCAATTTGTTTAATAAATTTGTTTTTAAACTTTCTTTCTGTTTCAAAATGTTCTTTGTAAAAAACAACAAATTAGCATTTATTTATTTAAGACAAGCATTTGATATAAAGAATTATCTCTGAGTAAATATTGATTTGCTTGAGGACTTATTCTTCAGTTTAAACCCAAACTAAACAAAACGCCTTAAGACTGTTATTTATTGTTTTAAAGGGGCATAAAAATCCAAAATTTAAACAAGAGCTTTGCTAATAAATCAACAGTAAAAGCACATAATTGCTTAAATTAATTAGAAGACTGAATGAAACAAGATGCTTACACTAGCAGATGTACATTAATGGGCTTTTCAAAAGCTCAATATTAATGTGTGTGTGTGTATGTTTCTAAGAAACACAAACACTATAAATTGTAAATCTTATTTTGCATAAATGCTTTAAATCATAATAAGTGTGTATCATTTAAAAGAAAATTTTGTAAATATTCAAAACGTAATTTTAACGTCACAACATAGCGTAAGAATACGGAAGCGGATGCTGCTACTAAGAAAGAAATCAATTGAAATAAAGTAATAAGCACGTGTTTACGAATTTTTCAAAAGTACTTTTATCATATGGCCTTAACTTATCAAAAGGTATTTTTTTTTAGAGAAAAATACTTTTTTTTTTAGAAAAAGAATTTTTTAAAAAAGGTACTTATCAGAAAATTTATACTTTTTAGAAAAACTGGCTTCCTAGAAAAAAGTACTTTTTTAGAAAATGGTACTATTTTAGAAAAGGTATTTAAAGGTACTTTTTTTTGTAGAAAAAGGTACTTTTTTAGAAGAAGGTACTTGTTTAGAAAAATGTACTTTTTTAAAAGATTACTTTTTTAGAAAAAGGTACTTATCAGAAAATTATACTTTTTAGAAAATCTAGCTTCCTAGAAAAAGGTACTTTTTTAGAAAAGGGTACTATTTTAGAAAAGGTACTTAAAAATACATTTTTTTTAGAAAAAGGTACTTTTTTAGAAGAAGGTACTTTTTTTAGAAAAAGGTACTTTTTTAGAAAAAGGTACTTATTAGAAAATTATGCTTTTCAAAAAACGTTCTTCGTTGAAAAATGTACTTGTTTTAGAAAATAGTATTTTTTAGAAAAAGTTACCTTTTTAGAAAAAAGTTACTTTTTTTAGAAAAATGTACTTTTATAGAAAAAGGTACTTAGTAAAAAATTATACTTTTTAGTAAAAGGTTCTTCCTAGAAAAGGGTACTTTTTTAGAAAATAGAACTTATTTAGAAAAAGGTATTTTTTTTTTTAAAAAGTTACTTTTTTAGAAAACAGTTACTTTTTTTTAGAAAAAGGTACTTGTTTAGAAAAAGTTACTTATTTAGAAGAAGGTACTTTTTTAGATAAATGTACTTTTTAGAAAAAGGTCCTTATTAGAAAATTATACTTTTTAAAAAAAGGTATTTATTAGAAAATTATACTTTTTAAAATAAGGTTTTTTTAGAAAATTACTTTTTTCAAAAAGGTGCTTCCTAGAAAAAGCTACTTTTTTTCAAGAAAAAGGAACTTTTTTAGAAAAAGGTATTTTTTTTAAGAAAAATATATTTTTATAGAAAAATTACCGTTTGTACAAAAATGTTGTTTTTTTTATAGAAAAAGGTACTTTTTAGAATAAGGTATTTGAAATAAAAGATGCATTCTTAGAAGCGGACTCTGCTACTAAGAGAAAAATAAAATGAATAAACTGCTGCGCTACGGGCACAAATTTAATTTTTTTGATTATGTTGCATTTTTTAATCAAAGGAAACTTTTTAGAAAAAGGTACTTTTAATAAAAAATTTACTTTTTAAATAAAGATACTTCTCCAAAATAAATTACTTTTTAGAAAAAGGTTCTTTTTTGGAAAACGGTACTGTTAATAAAAAGGTACTTTATAGAAAAAGGTACTTTTTAGCATAAGGTACTTTTTTTAGCAAAAGGTAGTTTTTAGCAACAGGTACTTTTAAGAAGAGGTACTTTTTAGAAAAAGATACATTTTGAAAAAAAAAGTAATTTTTAGAATAAGATAGTTTTTAGAAAAAGGTATTTTTAGATGCGGATTCTGCTACTACTTCCGAGAAAAATCAAATAAATGAACTTCTGCTAGGGGCAGAAAAATGTACTTTTTATAGAAAAAGGTAATTTTTAGGAAAAAGTACTTCTTTAGAAAAATTAATTCTTAGAAACAAGTTCTTTTTTGGAAAAAGGTACTTTTATAGAAAAATGTACTTTTGCACTTTTTGGAAAAAGGACCTTTAAAAAAAATTGTTTTTTGATTAAATTATTTGATTAAAAGTTACATTGTAGAAAAAGATACTTTTTAGAAAAGCGTACTTTTTAGAAAAAGGTACTTTATAGAAAAAGGTACTTTTTAGAAATATAAATAAAGAGATAAGATAAGATAAGAGATACTTTTTTAGCAATTTTGTACTTTTTAGAAGAAAAGGTAGTTTTTAGAAAAAGTACGTTTTTGAAAAAATTTACATTTTACAAAAAGGTACTTTAAATAATGGGTCCTTTTTTTAAAAAAAAAGTACTCTTGCAAAAAATTCACTTTTTATAGAAGTTATTTCTTACAAAAAGTACTTGCAACAAAAAAACTTTTTTTGACTTGAGTTGATCAAGTTTCGTCTAAAGAACAAGGAAGTTAACATCGTGGTATTCGAACAGTGAATAGTTTAACATTATGTGTTTTTGTACACTTGAGTCTAAAAAAACAACGTTTTTGAAAGGTAAAAAAGAAAAATATGTACATATCGTTACCTTAATATAGAAAGGTCATAAGTCATAATTTTTTTTTTTTTTTTTGCATTTTTGCAACTCGATTTAAAAATAATAATGAGTTAATCCCTTTCTATATTAAGGTGGCTATATGTATATGGCATAATTTTTTTTTGCAATATATCGTGCCACAGCCACCAAAAAAGCTTAAGCGACATACTTTTAGAACTTAATTTTTTTACTAAAATCGATTATTTGCGACTGTAAATAATCAATTTTAGTAAAAAAATTAACAAAAATAAACAAAAAATGTGCCGGTTAAGCTTTTTTTGGCGGTTATGCGTCGATATATGTAAATGTAAATAAAAGCTACACACACACTTTATTTCGTTTTAGGGTTTGAATAAACTGCCAACCCATGAAGTGCCCATTTTACAATTCCAACTTGCTTTGCGTGTAAAATATCAATCAGCAAGTGATTTAAGGAAAATTGAGCAGAAAAACTTAAATTCAGTAAAGCCAATTGCGTTTTATTTTTTCTTCAAAATAATAAGTTTTTATATGACCCCAAAAAAAAAAACACGAGACCTTGGTCAATTTTATTTATATTCTTTTATATTAAAATAAAGGCTGTTGTAGTAAAATAATCCTGGCACTCCCCTACTACCACAGAAATATAAGCCGTCAAAGACGCCTTAAGGCGTTTGGTAATGAAAAGGTCCTGTTTAGTATTTCTTTAACTTTCAAACACTTAAGGTTATGTGAAATGTTCCATTTCTTCATTTCACTACTTTCCCTTTATTTGCTCAACTTAATGGAAACGCATTTCATTAAGGCTTTCGTATGCAAAACCTTTATCAAAGTAAAATATCAACAAGAAAAATAATAATGATTAACTCCAGTGATTGTCATGTTACAGTGAAACCAAAAAAGAAACAGAAAAAAAAGGAAATGCGGTTTATATCACACTGATATTTGCTTTTATCCGGTTTCCTTTTGCTCTCCTTTGAGCTTTAAGCCAATTAAACAAAGAGTATATAAATCCCTCCCTTTCAACCTTTTAATCTTTAATGTTTTTCTTTTCGGTTTTGCATAAACCAACAACAAGGGTTTCCTTTATCTCTCTGTTCTTTCTACACCCACACTTCGTTGGTATAAATTTGCCCTTTTGTTTGTTTGTTTCTGCTGTTCTTATTACGGATGATTTAATTTTCAGGTCATTTTTAAATATTTCATGATTTGGATTTTAACACTTTCGTATTTTGGTAAAGTAAGTAAATTTTGCGCAAAGCAGCATGAATCCCTTTTTAACTTTAGTCCTTTTTGTGTTTGAGAGCTTCTCTCATGACGTTAATAAACCAATTTTTATGCATTTTTATTATATTTACTTTTTTACTTTTTTATTTTGACATAATTTAAGCAGGGCATTAAATCAAGTGTATTTAAATTTGCGAAATATGATTCGCAATATTTTAAAGGTGGAGTTCTCACGTCACACTTATTTATTTTACACCTGAAGCAACTTTTTAAAGCTAATTTTTAATAAATGGCAATTTTTAAAAAGTTTTTGTTAAAAGCTCTGTATAGATGCCCCTTCTTAATGTGCTTTTAAGCGTTATTTAAAAAAATGCTTTGCATTGTACCAATTGTAGTATGCCAAAGTTATTAAATGTTTTCAAAGGTACTTTTAACAAAAGAAAATTTTTGAGCCACTGAAGACGATCAAATAAACTTATCAATCATACAGATAAGTGAGTGCAATCGTATTTTTTCGCCTACAAGGGGGCGTTTTTTTTTTTGGCAATGGTTGATGAAAATCTAAAACTTTTGATATCTTATTTGACGGCTGATTATATGTTCGTTTCCTACATAATTTTCTTTGTGATTCTGGTTAACGAGGGAGAGGTGTGCAGACGAACAAAAGTTCATATTGCGTTTTATTGACGACATGCATTGATACGAACGCTACGAAGTCTAAATACAAATAATGATAGCCTTTTTTTATACGTTTCCTTTTAAGCAACATGCATACAACACTCACACATATGCAATGCTTGACGGGTGTATTTGATCGTCTAGAGGGCACTTTAACCGGTAAAATTTTTTTTTCAAAATGCCTTTGTTTCAATCAAGTAATTATTGTAAAAGGTGATTTTTTAAAAAGTTACTTTTCTTAATCATGCGTTTTGAGAGCAACTTTTTATTTAAATGCAATTTTTTTTCATGGATCTTTTCTGAAAGGATATTTTTGTTGAAAGTTACTTGTTTAAAAGATATTTTTTTCAACTTTTTTTAAGAAATTCTTGCAAAGAATGTTTCTAGGGCAGCTTCTTGTTTAAATAAACTTTTTTAAAGAAACTTTTTTTTTGAAAGCGTAATTTTGTAAAAATTTCCTTTTTTTACCTTTTGGAAAGATACTTTTTTAATTGTAGTTTTGTGAAAATATAAAAATGCTTTATGACATACTTTTCTAACAACGTACTTTTTTGAAAGAAATACATGCTTTCTTAAAAAGCACCTTTTTACAAAACTTTTTCTTAATAAAAAAAAGTACTTTAAAAAAAGTACCTTTTTACAAAAGTACATTTTTACAAAAATACTTCTTTGAAAAGTATTTTTTAATAAAAAAGGTACTTTTATTAAAAAATTACTTTTTAAAAAAGTACCTTTTTACAAAAGTACTTTAAAAAAATACTTTTGTAAAAAGTACTTTTTAGAAAAAGTACCATAATAAGAAAAATTTTTTATAAAGTACTTAAAAATGTACTTCTTTAAAAAGTACATTCTTACAAAAGTACTATTAATAAAAAAAAGTACTTTTTAAAAAAAACTTACTTTTTACAAAAGTGCTTAAAAAAGTATTTATTTTAAAAGTACTTACGAAAGCACGTTTTAGTAAAAAAAAGTGCTTTTTTTAAAAAAGTACCTTTTTACACATTTTTACAAAAGTACTTTAAAAATATTTATTTAAAAAGTACTTCTTTAAAAAGTGCCTTTTTTAAAAAAGTACTTTTTTACAAAAAGCACCAAAAAAAGTATTTGCTTACAAAGTACATATGTACATACATAATTAATGAAAACTTTTTTAGAAAAGTACCTTTTTATAAAATTACTTTAAAATTTTTTTTAAGTATCTATTAATAAAACTACCCTTTGATAAAAGTAATTTTTTTTAACATTTACCTTTTTTAAAAGTACTTTTAAGGAGTACTTTTTTGGCTAAGGTACTATTTTGAAGGTACTTTTTTGAAAAAGTACTTTTTGAAGAGCAACTTATTTGAAATTGTTCTTTTTCAAAAGGTGCTTTGTTTAACGTACTTTTTAAAATACTAGATTCTTTAAAATGTACTTTTGTGAAAAGCTAATTTTTTCAACAAGTTATTTATAAATAGGAATTTTTCGAAAATAGTATTTTTTTAAAACTGCTTATTTTTAAAAGTACTTTTTTTAAAGGTACTTTTTGAAAAGGTATTTTCGTGAAAAGGTACTTTCGTAAAATGGTACTTTTGTGCAAAAAGTACTTTTAAGAAAAGGTACTTTTGTGAAAAAGGTACTTTTAAGAAAAGATACTTTGTAAAAAGGTACTTTTGTGAACAAATACTTTTGTGAAAAGGTACTTATGTAAAAGGGTACTTTTGTGAAAAAATACTTTTGTGAAAAGGTACTTTTGCGAAAAGGTACTTTTAAGAAACGATACTTTTTTAAAAGGTACCTTTGTAAAAAGGTACTTTTGTGAAAAATTACTTTTGTGGAAAGGTAATTTTTAAAAAGCTACTTTTCTCAAAGGAACTTTTTAAAAAGGTACTTTTTCCCAAAGGAACTTTTTAAAAAGGTACTTTTTCTCGAATATACTTTTTAAAAAGGTACTTTTTCCCAAAGCTACTTTTTCCAAATGTGCTTTTTTAAGAAGACATTTTCCACAAAGTACTTTTTGGGAAAAGAACTTCTTAAAAAGAATACTATTTGAAAGGTACTTTTTTAGGAAAATACCTTTTTAAAAAGTATTTTTTAGGAAAAATTTTAGGTACTTTTTTAAAAAGGCACTTCTTAAAAAGCACTTTTTAAAAGGTTCTTTTTTAAAAGATATTAAGGCAATCACCCGTATTGCGTATGTCGAGTCGGATATTCGTTTACGACAATTTTGTATTTGATTAAACAAAACTTGAATAAGTTTTCTTTATTCTATGACAAAATTCTCGTAGATGAATATTCGACTTGATATACGCAATACGGGTGAATGTTCTGAAAAGGTACTTTTTAGGGTGTCGTACACCAAAGGTGAAAAGAAACCCCATTGTTTTCGCTACGCTGTCCGTCTGTCCGTCACAGGGTATTTTCTCGAGAACCGTAAGAGCTACGGACCTGAAATTTCGACACAGTGTGTAGACCCTTGGCCGCTACAACAACAAATACATGAGAGTTGGAAATTAAAGGGTGTGCCAAAACGAGCAACGAAAAATGTTAAAATCCCATGTAATATGCATACAATTGCATGTATATGCACTTGAAATTTGTAAAATTAGTGTATTTTTATACAGACTACAACAATTAACACTAAAATTTAAAAAAGTTTAATTAAAGGGTGTACCATCAGTTAATGTAATTTCGACTATGTAATTTTGATAACTTGCTGTATCTTGAAAACCGTAAGAGGAAACTTCTTGAAATTTTCAAAAATGGTAAAACAAAAAAATCTCAAAATTATAAAATCGCCAAACCGAAAAAAAATCGCCAAAATAAAAAAAGCACCAAATTAAAAAAAATTTCTAAATCGAAAATAAATCGCGAAAACCCGGAAAAATCGCCAAAATGAAAAAATCGCCAAAATGAAAAAAATCACCAAAATGAAAAAATCGCCAAAATGAAAAAAGCGAAAAATTATCAAAAAAAAATTATTTCAGCTGAGAAAACGTAAAAAAACACTGTATTAAAAAATGCTCAAAGCCCAACGTACGGAACCCTTCGTGCGCGAGTCAAAGTCGCACTTTACTGAATTTATTTTAAATGCTCTATTTTTAAAAGGTTATTTTTTAAGAAGGACATTTTTTCTAAAAGTCCTTTTTTGCTTCCACATTTTTTTAAAAGAAACTTTATTCCAAAGACAATTTTTCTCCAAGCTACTTTTTTCAAGCCTAATTGTTTTGAAAGCAAATAATTATTAACTTTTACGGATTTGCTTTGTTAAATAATTTTAAGAAAAGCTAAAAAGGGTTTATTCCAACAATATCACAATTTAGATCTTGAGGAAAAAATAAAATAGTGAGAAAAAAAATACTACAAAAAGGAACCAAGTTTATTTTTATTGACTCTTCGATTTTTGAGGATGTCATTTGTATTTCAAAATCGTAGTCATGAATTATTCATTAACTTTTTATGATTTCATTTAGATTATTGGTTTATTCTTAAAATTTGTTTTAGAAAAAGCCCATAAATGAAAAGGGCAATTGATTCTACTTTACTGCACTCTAATTTTTAGCAGACACACTCAGCACCGGAAACTAATTTAAGAAAATTCAATTTTTTTAATGTTTCGTTTTATATCATTAAAATATTTTCAATTATAGAATGTCCACGAAATGTCTTTGTTGTAACTTCAAATTACCAAGTATTAAAAATTCTATGAAGTAAAAAATGTCGCTTCCTATTCGCACCATAATTAAATGTAGAAGGATTTGTCTATTTTTTTATTGCTTTCCAGGAAGTATAGAGATGGGAACTCTGTCTGTTGTGCATGATTCTCAGATATGGGCAGCTCTCATGTGCTTGGGGTGCCTAATTGTGAGCATGAATAATATTTAGAGATTTGGAAAAATAAAACGAAAGTTCTGAAAGGAGTAAAAACATTATTTATGGCAAATTAAAACTTTAGTCATAATTTTATTTTCGTCAATGTTTCAAAGGTTAGGCAGGGGGGTGCTATACCGCACCTACACTCGGAGACCCACTTGGGTCCATTGTGATATGTTCCATAAGTATTATACATTAAATACACACAACATTCCTAACATTCCTTTTATTTCTTAAACAAACAAAAAAATATTTTAACAGTCAACAACTTTAATAAAAAAAAAAATTTATTTAACATTAAATAGTGTCAATTAAACTTTTTAATTAGTTAAAGTTTTAAGCAAAATTGTAATTGACTCACTCAAATTTTTAATTAATAAATAATTAATCAATTTGATTTTGAAACACAAGTTTAAATGACTAATTGAAATTTTTTAATTAAACTTTTAATCAATTTAATTTTGAAACACAAATTTAATTAGATCAATTAAATATTTAATTAAACTTTTAATCAATTAAATTTTTGATTGACTCCAGAAAATTTTTATTTAGTTAAACTTTTCAACAATTAAATTTTTAAACCAAAACTTTAAATTTTTAAACGAAATTTTTAATTAAACTTTTGATCAATTTCATTTTGAAACACAAAATTTAATTAGCTCAATTAAATTTTTAATTAAACTTTTAATCAATTAAATTTTTATTTAGTTAAACTTTTCAATAATCAAAATTTTAAACCAAAACTTTAAACTTTTAAAAGAAATTTTTAGTTACAATTTTAATCAATTTAATTTTTAATTTAATTAATTTAATTGACTCAATGAAATTTTTTATGAAACTTTTAATCAATTAAACTTTTTTTTTAAATATGAAAAAAATGTTTAATGAAACTTTTTATCAATTAAATTTTGATGCAAAAGTTTAGTTCACTCAATTAAAATTTTAATTAGTTTAATTCGATGAAATTTTCAATTAAACTTTTGATTTAACTTTTAAGAAACTTAGATTTTTAATTTAATTTTTAAACAAAAGTTTACTAGACTCAATGAAATGCTTAATTAAGCTTTTAAACAATTAAATTTTAAGCAAAATTTTAATCGACACAATGAATTTTTCAATTGAACCTTGAATTAAGTTGATTCATCTTTGAACAAAACTTCCATTGACTCAAGGAAATTTTTAATTACAATTTTAATCAATTATTCAAAAGTGTAATTTACTCAATTAAATTTTTAATTAAACTATTCAGACATTTAATTTTTAAACAAAAGCTTAAGTGATTCGATGAAGTTTTTAGTTAAAATTTTAATCAATTTAATATTTAAACAAAAGTTTAATTGACTGAATAAAATTTTTAATAAAATTTTTAATTAATTAAATTTTAAGCAACATTTTAATAGACACAATGAAATTTTCAATTGAACTTTGAATTAAATTGATTCATCTTTGAATAAATGTTCCATTGAATTAAAGAAATTATTAATTAAAGTTTTAATCAATTAAGCAAAAGTGTAATTTACTGAATGAAATTTTTAATTAAAGTGTTCAGACATTTAATTTTTAAACAAAAGCTTAAGTGATTCGATGAAGTTTTTAGTTAAAATTTTAATCAATTTAATTTTTAAGCAAACGTTTCATTGACTCAATGAAGTGTTTAATGTAGCTTTTAATCAATTAAATTTGTTAAGCAAATTTTTATCCTCTCAATTAAATTTTTAATTAAACTTATCATCAATTTAATTCTTAAGCAAAAGTTTAATTGATTTAATGAAATTTTTAATAATTTTAATGAATTAATTAAAAAAATATTTTTAAGGGTTCAACAATTGCCATTAAATAATAAACCCGATTTATTTGAAATATTTTTAAACCTCGCATTCGTTGGGTTGTCTGCTTTAGGTAATATGTATATAGGTGTTTGTGCATGTGTGTGTGTGTGTGTTTAAGTGTAGTTTTGCAGTGCATTTGCACAAAAACTTAATGAATGACAATTGTTAAGCTTGTCATGATTTCAATTCAATTCATTTCTATTATTTTCATTCACTTCGTCTTTCTTTTTTCCTGCTGTTTCTTTAGCAAATCTATCTCTGCATGTGTGTGTGTGTTTGTGTGTGTGTATGTATTTGCGTTGGTGTCTACATCAGATGGCAAATGAATGTAAAATTTTATGCATGATTTTTGCATGCACAAATGTCGATATTCTATTTGCATACTGTGTATGAATAAGTTTTAAAACATTTGTGTGTACTAACTAGAGCTGAGCACAAACTGTTTGCTTGCTAAATCTTCATGATGTACAGTATGCTCTTGATTTGATTAGAACACTAAAACTGGATTTTAATTTTATTAAAAGTATATGCAACAGCATTTTTTTATCTGCCAAGCGAGGGCATTAGTTATTGTAGTGTCGAAGCATATTTCACTACTGCACACCGATTGAGCACTCCAGTGTAAAAGTATGTGTATATGGGTAAAAGAAGAAAAAAAAAAAGATTATTTGAGCGTGTTAGTTCCCCTGCGATAGTGTTCCAAGTTTTATGATTTATAAATTTAAGACTAAAAAATAAAATAAATATATATTAAAAAATAAAAATAATGGGCCTTATTACGAGTGTCGTGTTACGACTTCGACTACGGTGATTTTGTACTAGACTAAGGAACATTGCATAATTTTTTCTTTCGTCTAAAACAAAATCGTCGTAGGCGTAGTGGAAATACGAGCCCAATATCTTTCACAATGAATATAATTGTAAAAAAAATTTCATTATCACTTAATATTTTAAGAAATTTTAAAATTGTGAAATGAAGTATGGTGCACTATGAAGTGTACAATAAAAATATTGCACACTTGACACAACTATCTATTAAACTGTTGTTGTACAATGGTTTTGTGTGTTTTTATGTTTCCTTGTTCTCTATATTTGCTTTACACTCAATTGCAATTACCACTACAAACAAATACCATACTGTGCACTTTTTCATGGCTTGCGCTCACCTCTAGTGTGTACATATGTATGTATATGTTGCATCAATTTGTATATGAAGGTGTTCTAGAGAATTTTTGCCTTTTAATTTCATAGAATATGAAATAAAGACAAACATAATTCTTTATTTAAATTATTTCAACGGAGATTAGTTCTTAAAACTTAAAGTAAATAATTTAATATCGTAGTTGATTTAAAAAAAAAACTTGAGGAACATCTTTTAGTAAAATAGTGTTAAAGAGTTTAAATAGAAAACATTTTATATTGATTTTAGCTTCAAAGGCTACACAGAGAAAAAACTGCCTCATAGAATCAAGAAGATTTTCTCTATGAACCGTTTTTAGGCTAAGGGGTATCCCAGCAGAAAGAAGCGAATATTTTTTCATAGAGATTCCTTATTGTTTTTATGTGGTAAATCCTATAAATTTTATCAAGAAGAAAACCACATAAAATAAAGAAGAAATCTTATTATTCACAATTACTCAATTTTCGCTATTTTTGGCAACAAAAAAACAATCCATAGAGAAAAACTTCTTGCTTCTATTAGGTTTTCTTATAAATTGTAAACTATAGGGATTTCTTATTGATTTTATTAGGTTGACTTCTTGATTTTTTTAAAAACATTTTCTTCTTGATTTTATTAGGTTGCTTTATTGATTTTTTCAATAATGTTTTCTTCTTGATTTTAGTAGGTTCCTATATGAGTATGTGTAAAGCATCTTATTGATTTTTTAATAAGAAAATCTTCTTGATTTTATGAGGTGTCTTGTTATTTCATATCTATAAATAGACATACAGATCTTTTTCATTTTTGTATTAGAATGTTTGCACAATAATTTCAATGGTTATTCAGGCTGCTTGTTAGCATATTAGTTAGAGTGCTTGTCTATCAGGTAGAAGTTTGCTGGTTCAATACTTGGTGAGTAAGTTAGTTAAGAATAAAACATAATGTGTATGTATGTATGTATGTATAAATAAATAACATCTACAATATACTACATACATATGTATATGGTATAGAATTTAAATGAAAATACATAAGTACAGAGAATAAAGACGCAATTTTTTTTTATTTTTTTATTGAAAAAAAAATCAATAAGATAACCTCATAAAAACTACAAAATTTCTTCTTGATATTTTCAAAAAGGTTTTCTCTATGAAATTAATAAGATTTCCTTATTGAAAAAAAAACATAGAGATTTCTTATTAATTTTGTTCTATTAGTAGGTACTGTTTTCTCTGTGTATGAATATTGTATTTTTAGCGCCTCCAAATGCGATCAACCAAAACACCTCTTTATAACTTGTTATCGTCCGTATCCTTGGCAAATGAGACATAAACAAATTATAAAAAAAAAGTATGTCAATGAAGAGAGAAAAAAAAAGAAATGCTAACGAAGTGCAAATATTGATACAAACACAATCACATACATACATACACATGCCAACAGCACAAACACACTCAACTGTATCAATCATTCACACGCCATTTTATAAAACTTACATATGTACTACATATCGTTACCTTAATATAGAAAGGCCGTAACTCATTATTTTTGGAAATCGAGATTTTTGCATTTTTCGATACATTAGATGTTCTTCTATCGAAATATACAAAAAAACTTGATATCAAAAAATAATGAGTTAGAGCCTTTCTATATTAAGGTAACGATATATAGATATGTATGTACATATGTACCTTCACACGCACTCACTCACTTACTTACTTACATTTGCATAACGAACAATAAAACTAAAAAGCCCCCTTCTGCAAAATATGGAAATGCGAAACAATTCACATTTTAACAGCAAATAACTACAGGAAAAAACATTTTATGTATAAAATATTCTGTTTTTTTATTTCTTTCTCGAACAAAAGCAGCCACAACAAATTTTCCCAACTGAAAATAAAAATCAACTCAATTGTCATGGTATAACAAAAAAAAGGAGAATAAAAAGTACGCAATAGAAGGGGCATATGAATATTGAATGTAAACCTCGGGTCACTATCGTCATCATAATTATATTGCAAAAAAAAAAACATTCAATATTCAGAACAAGCCACAAATAAGGACACGCAATAAGGATTTCTTTTTTTGCAATACAATTTGCTGATGAGTAAGTTCGCTTAAATAAACCTAAAGCGATTTTCAGAAAAAAAGTTTAACATGCAAGTTAACTTGAAATAATTTTAAAGCAAAATTTGCGCCAGCAAAGGTTTTTAACGATTTATTCAGCTCTCCAAAGGCTTAAATTTTAAGGCAGCCTAATTTTTTTTATTATCGATTTTAAAGTTATTAAGAAAACACATATTTTCCCGCTTCAATACTTAATTCATTGCTGAAGTTGCTTTTCTTACAAAATTTCTACAGCTTTATTTATAAAAATTATAAATAAGGCCTTATAAAGGGTTTATAAATAGAGTTTTATAAAAAATTTCTTACTAAGCCTTTAAAAAGCCTTAATAATTGTTATAATTAAGGCCTCTAATTAAGGCCTCTAATTAGAGCTATGCTCTTTATGTCGCGACACAGAAGCTAGTAGGTGATTTTCGTAACAAAAATAATCGACACTATTGCAGTTATAAATTTGTTTTTGTTTAAATTTTTTTTGTTTACATTTTTTCAGTTTTCGTTTTCTTTCTTTCTCTCTGTTCGTAAAGGAGGAGATGCCCGATGAGTTACTAATAAGAACTGCGTTTACATATGCGAAATGTCCACACAAATAAATAATAATAAAATAAATAAGCAGCAAAGCTCTAACCCGGTGTCCTTAGACACCTGTCTTCTTTTTTTACATTATATCGTTATCTTAATATGGAAAGGCCCTAACTCGTAATTTTCTTAAAATTGATTTTCTTTCTATATTTCGATAGAACAACAACTAATATTTCGAAAAATGCAAAAATTTAAATTTCAAAACAAAAAAAAGATGAGTTAGGGCCTTTCTATATTAAGGTATGTTGTCCAGAAAAATTTATAGATTTTAATACTTAATTCATTGCTGAAGTTTCTTTTCTTACAAACTTTCTACAGCCTTATTTATAAAAATTATTAAGGCTTTATAAAGGGTTTATAAAACTGATTTTTATAAAAAATTTCTTATTAAACCTTCATAAAGCCTGATTATAAAGGGTTTATAAAACTGATTTTTATAAAAAAAAAATTTTATTAAGTCTTTACAAAGCCTTAATAATTACTATAAATAAGGCCTCTAATTAGAGCTATGCTCTTTAAGTGTTAAGTCTGCGTTTACATATACGAAATGTCCACACATGCAAATATTTGTCCTAAGACACCTCTCCTCTCTTTTTTTTTAATTATATGATTACTGTAATGTGGAAAAGCCCTAACTCATAATTTTTTTAAATCGTTTCTTTTCGTATAATTCGATAGAACAACATCTAATATACCGAAAAATGCAAAAATCTCAATTTCAAAAATTAATGAGCTAATGCCATTCTATATTAAGGTAACGATATGTAGTTGTGTAACAAATTTTTTATGAAAAACACTAATTTGTATAGCTATGCTATTTAGTGCGCGAGGAGGAGTTAGGAGGTGATTTCAATTTAAAAAAAAATTAATGAGTCCTAGCTCTATATTGAGGTAACGATATGTAAATGTCTAGTAAATTTTGTAGGAAAACCCCTATTTTTTATAGCTATGCTATTTATTGCGCTATACAGGAGTTTAGGCGTGATTTTCCAAATAAAAATAATCGACATTATTACAGTTATAAATTTATTTTTTTGTTTTTTTTTTTGATTTTCTTAAAAGCAGAGTACGAAAACAAAGGAAACAAATTGTTTGATTTTGTTTCGTTTAGTTTTTTGAAGTGAGAACAATGAGAACGATTGCTCAATTTATTTTTGTATTGTTTTGGCACATGAGCACAAGCCAGAGAACACAGCCGGTTGGCTGTAAGCCGGCTAACAGCCGCCACCGGCCACAAACAATGCATTAATTTTATCATACGCCGCTAGAATAGAAAATAATGGGAAATAAATGGAAACGTTTTGAAATATTTGCAAAGAATTTTGCATCATTATATAATATAATTTTATTGCATTGTTGTTTAACACATTAAGTTTGTTTTGTATAGCTAAGCAGCATAGCTATAACCGGCTGTACTAAGACATTTCTCTTCTATTTTTTTCTTTTATTATTATCTAGATAAGTTGAATGTTTGAGATATATAAAAACTACAGAATGATACCTTAATAAAATGCAATTGCAAGGAATTTTTAAGGTTCCGTACACCACAGATGAAAAGGAACTCTATTGTTTTCTCGTTTTCTGACAACATGGTTATTTTGAGTTATGACGTTGTTTGAGTAAATGAGCCCTTTTCATATAACTGCTGCAACGAATATTTTAAACCCAAAAAGAAAATGAACAAAAAAAAAACGCACTTTAATGTATGCATACAGAAGAAGCTTTTTTTGATCATAAAAATTTGCCATAAAGGAAAACAAAAATAAATATTGCAATAATGCATTTTGGGACTATTGCAAAGTACATGTGAAATGTAAAAAATATAAAACTCAATATGTTTGATGAGTTTTCGACATAAAGTAAAGCAAACTCATAAACAAACGTAATAAAAAATTTTATTTTACATTTTCGCTTCATTTTTCCCTTTAGAATTTTTTTTTTCGTTTGCAATGATTTAAATTAGATTTTTGTAGCTGAAAAAATATTAAAGCGAATGCTGACCGTACCCCATATGAATATATATATGTATATAGACACAAGCATATCTATGAATACATAAGTAAGAATAGAAGATTCTCAATTACAGTGTGATTTTTTTTCGTATCCTTTGAAAGTATTATTTTGTATGAAAAATATGTTTTAGAACAAAATAAACATCAAACTGATAAAAAAAATCCATTGAATGTAGAGACATACATATTTTATTTAGACTGGATTCACACACAGCAATTTTTATTGAGCCATACTTTTGATTATGGATGAGGAAGGGATATATGATGACTTCTCTCTTCTTTGTGTTCTCCTCTCTTTTCCATAAGACGAAAGCTGCTCGAAAAGTAAGTTTTGAAAAGTACTTTATAAAAAAGTACCTCTTGAAAATGGTACCTTCTAAAATAAATTCAATAAAGTGCGAATGTGACTTTTGAAAAAGTACCATTTGAAAAGACTGCCTTTGAAAAAAAGTTGGTTTTGAAAAAAAGCACCTTTTGAAAAAAGTACCTTTTGAAAAAAAATACTTTTTCGAAAAAGTAGCTTTTGAAAAAAGTATCTTTTGAAAAAAAGTACCTTTAAAAAAATTTTTTTTTTAAAAAGTAAGTTTTCAAAAAAGTACCCTTTAAAAAATGTCCTTTTTAAAAAAGTACCCTATAAAAAATTTCCTTTTGAAAAAAGTAGCTTTGAAAAAAGTTTCTTTTGAAAAAAATACCTTTTAAAATAAGTACCTTATGAAAAAAGTACCTTTAGAAAAAAGTACCTTTTGAAAAAACTATCATATGAAAAATGTAGCTTTTGAAAAAAGTACCTTATGGAAAAATTCCTTTAAAAAAAAAAATTACCTTTTGAAAAAAGTAGTTTTTAAAAAGTACCTGTTAAAAAAGGTACCTTTTGAAGAAAGTAGCTTTTGAAAAAAGTACCTTTTGAAAAAATACCTTTTGGAAAAAGTACCTTTGGAAAATAGTGCCTTTTGAATAAGTACCATTTAAAACAAGTATCTGTTAAAAAGTACCATGTGAGAAAAGTACCTTTGGAATAAAGTACTTTTTGGAAAAGAAGCTTTTTGAAAAAAGTACCTTTTGAAAAATTACCTTATGGAAAAAGTACTTTTTGAAAAAAAAGTAGCTTCTGAAAAAAGTACCTTTTGAAAAAAATACTGTTTGAAAAAAGTACCTTTAGAAAAAAGTACCTTTAGAAAAAATTACTTTATGAAAAAGTACCTTTTGAAAAAAGTAGCCTTTGAAAAAAATAATCAATTCATATTCAAATGTCGAGTTTCATTAATTTTTGTATGGAAAAATTACTTTTAAATATGAATTGATATTTAAATAAGTTGGAGCAATTGGGCCTTAAATAGGTACTTTAAAAAAGGATATAATATAAAAAAATTACATTTAAGAAAAGTTTGTTTTCAAGCAACAGCCTTTGAAGAAAGTACCTGCTAAGAGTACTTATAAAAATTGTTTATCTAATTTTTCGACCTTTTATATATGTTCAATAAAACTATTTCTTTAAGCTTTAGGTCCGTAAATTTTATATATTTTTCTTATATCGATCAAAAATAAAAATATATAAGAAAAATATATAAAATTTACGGACCTAAAGCTTAAAGAAATAGTTTTATTGTACTTATAAAAATTTAATTTAAAGAATAGTCTTTGAGAAATAGTATGTAGTTTTTTTTAAGTACATTTTTTTACCTATTGAAAAAGTATCTTTTAAAAAAAGTACATTTAAAAAATTATTTTCGAAAGAAAAAGTACTTTCATAATAAAAGTACCTTTTTTAAATAGTACCTCGAAAAAACGGTACTTTCTTAGTTTTAAACAAATTATTATTTAACCTTTCAGAAAATATTTTTCTTGAGTAAGTTTTTTCTTAAATTAAAATAGCTCTAGAAAAGTAAGTACTTCTCCTTGAAGATAATCGTATCATTTAAAATTTGGCTAATGATAATTTCTTAGAGGTTGTAGATTTAATTCCCAAAAATTTTTTTCAAAATCCCCTACTGTTTAATGTAAAGTGGTCGAGGTAATATGAAACATTATCAAAATAATGAAAAGAATAAAAAAATTTAACATGCATATATGTACATATATATATATATATATATATATATATATGTATATTATATAAATTTAAAATTTGGCTAATGATAATTTTTTAGAGGTTGTAGATTTAATTCCCAAAAATTTTTTTCAAAATCCCCTACTGTTTAATGTAAAGTGGTCGAGGTAATATGAAACATTATCAAAATAATGAAAAGAATAAAAAAATTTAACATGCATATATGTACATATATATATATATATATATATATATATATATATGTATATTATATAAATTGCCTAGAATAGCCTCATGTTTCGAATTTCATTCACACACTTAAAAGGTGGGCTAACTAATAAATAATTCTTTTTTTTACGTACGACCAGCTGTCTGTATGAAATTTATTTTCTTGATGTATCTTAAAATAAATAAACATTTATTGCTTATATCATCGTTACTATTTGTTTAATGTGAAATTTCCTCGAACTGAATTTATTCAGTTTTTACACACTTTAGTTTATATGCACAGTAGGAAAAAAGAGAATAAAAAAAGTATAACAGACGGAACACTTGCTTACACACAAACACACGCAAACTAATGAAAAATTTATTACACACAAAATCATTTCTCTGAGATTTTCGATTTATGATGGAAATGAAAACTTTTTACATATAAAATATAAAAGGTAATTTCCATTAATTTCTCATTCGACCCACTGTGCAAGGCAAGACTATAACTCAAAGTCATAGAATTGTAGTTGGAAAATGAAACAAACATTTGATGGATTATCGCAACTATTTGATATGTTTACATTTTACATTGTACATGCATTTGACTGCACAAATTAAGGCAAACTAATACAATACGCACACATACACAAATACACACGGCTCATACATACTTCAAAACAATTGTAACTGGAGCAGTGCTGCCCTCGACTGTTACGCCCTTGTATTTAGTTGGCAATATGACAGCGATGAGTCTACACTTTAGGTAAATATTATTATATTTTATTTTAAATGGACTGAAAGAAATTAATGCTGGCATTCAGAAATTTTACCCAAAGACAATTTTACTTTTTTTTTATCAAAATCAATTAAACGAATTTCGTCATTATAAATAATTAATTTTTTTTTGTTTAAATTTTACGACCCATTATTTAAACAAACGCCAAAGAAGAACAAACACATTAAATGCGTTTTATTTCGTTTTTGTGCGTAAGCAGAAACACATTAAACAATTTTGCGAAAGACTAATGTTTTCCAAAATTGTATACAAAGAATTATGCTAATTCAAATAAGCGTTTAAAGCACAGTGGGCCGAAACAGCCACGACTATAAATAACAAAGAATATCATTTAAAAAAGATATCATAGAAATTTTTAATTCACTGGGCAATAATGCATTTCTCAACAACGTCATTTACAGGACGCATAACACCAGCAACCAAATAATATCGCTACCTTAATATAGAAAGGCCCTAATTGATAATTTTTTTGAAATCGACATTTTTGTATAATTCGATAGAAGAACGTCTAATGTAGCGAAAAATAACTAAATCTCGCTTTCAAAAAATAATGAGCTAGGGCCTTCCTATATTAAGGCAGCGATATGTATGTATGTCTGGATGTAGCGTGCAATCATATAATAAAATGTCTTGATTTATCCATGATCGGCGGCACATACTCACTCGTTCATATATATCGTTAAAAATAAAGAAAGGTAATAATGGTTTCGCCCAAAACACCAACGGAAGTCCATAAAATAAATTTTACTTAGAGCATCTTTCGTTTCAATGTCAGAAACAAATCATTCTTATAAACAAATAATAGAAAGTAAGAAAAAAATTAATTATTAATAATGATGAAAAAAATTAAAATCAAGTTCAAATTCAATATTTTGAACGTGTAAAGAAAATGAATGATTAACGTTTCCTGGTAAATTTGTTTTTGTGTTTTTTTTTTGTTCTTCAATTAATTAATAAAATTAAAAATATTGATAAAATTGATGAAAGACGTCTTTATTTCTAAATTTTTTTAAAGCCAATATTTTACTCTTTAGGGTAAAACAAAGAGAGAGATAAATATATGTATTTGCGAAAACTTCTTCTATATACTACCACATATAGAGTAGGGATAACCAAAACAACTCGGGCAAGAATTTCTCTCTTGCTATTTCTCTATCTAGGGTATAAATTATACATAAACTTTTAAGCTTACGAGAGAGAACTTGCCGAATGCTGCTTTTAGGAATGCCCCCGAGGCAAAATTTTTTCTCAAAATAAGTTTTTCAACAGTCAAAGAAACTCCTTCTCAATATTCTTATAAATAATAACTCTATCTGAAACTCTCTTGAGTTCAGCAATTTCAATTCTTATTGAATGTAATATTTTTTTTAAGAATTGCAATGACTGAACTTAAGCCTGATTAAGAAATAATTTTTGATAAAAAACAATTTTAAATATTATACTTATTTTATTTTTTTAAAATATTAAATAAAATCATTTCTTATTAATAATAAAAAAAAAATATTTTATTCCATAAGAATTGAAATGACTGAACTTAAGCCTGATTAAGAAATTATATCTGATTAAAATTCACTACAGTTCAATTAAATCTAAAATTTGTTTTTTATTTAAAAAAAAGTTTTTTAACTTTTTTTGTTCCAGAAAATTTTTTTTAATTTGCCCTAATTAAGGGCAAAAAATTTAATAATTTTTTCAACAAAAAAATTTTTTTTTAAATAAAATTTTTTAAATAAATAGAATTTAAAATTTTTTCTTTTTAAAAAATTTTTTAAATTATTTTTTATATAAAATATGTTTATAATTTTTTTATTAAGAAAATATTTTCTTATATAAAAACTTTTTATTTAATTTTTTTTAAATACGACACCTATTGTTCCGTTCGTCCGTCTGTCTGTCACAGGCTCTTTTCTCGAGAACCTTAACAGCTACGAACCAAAAATCTTCACAGAATATGCAACACTTTGAACGCTACATCAAGAAATATATGACAGTTAAAAATTAAAGGGTGTTCTAAGGCGAGCAACGAAACATGTTGAAATTCTAATGTAATATACAGACAATTAATTATCGACAAATGAAATTTTCAAATGTATTTTTTTGCAAACTACATCAATTAACACTGAAATTAAAACAAAATTAATATTAAAGGGTATTCTATCAGTTAATGTAATTTTCATGACTTGCTGTATCTTGAAAACCGTAAGCGGTAAAATTTTAATATCGCCAAATTTTTAATATCGCCAAAAATTTTAATATCGCCAAAAACTGCAAAAAATCGCCAAAACGAATAAAAGCGCCAAAACAAAAACTATATCTAAAAGTAAAATAAATCGTCAGAAACGGCAAAAATCGCCAAACGATTAATAAACCTCAAAATTCGAAAAAAAAATAATTAAAATGAAAAATAAATATCAAAACTAAAAAAAAAATAGTTAAAACTAAAATAAATCGGAAAAAAAACCTTAAAAATCTCCAAAAACAAGAAAATTGCCAAAAAGAAAATAAATCCCAAAAACACGAAAAAAAATGTCAAAACGAAAAAAGCGTCAAATCTAGCAAAATCGCTATAAAAAAAACTAAAACAAAATCGCCAGAATGAAAAAAGTTAAAACTAAAAAAAATCGCCAAAAAACGAAAAAATTTACCGGTAAAGGAAAAAAAACGTCATAAACTGAAAAATTCGTTGAAACAAAAAAGAGCGCCAAAACAAATAAAAAATCTAAATCTAAAATAAATCGTTAAAAACCTAAAAAATCGCCGAAAGCGAAGAAAATCGCCACAATAAAAAAATCGCCAAAAACCGAAAAAAGGCGTCAAAACCACAAAATCAACAAAAAACTTCAAAAATTAAAAAGAAATAAAAAAACTAAAACAATTTCTCGAAAAACGCCAAAAGCGAAGAAAATCGCCAAAACGAAAACAAGAGTCTAGAGGTGAAAAAAAATCACCAAAACAAAAAAAAAGCTTGAAAATTAGCAAAATCGCCCAAAAAAAAAGCGAAAAATTAAAAAAGCCTTAATAAAAAAAATCGCCAAAAAAGGAAAAAGTTTAACGGAAATGAAAAAAACGTCAAAAACTGAAAAATTCGTCAAAGCGAAAAAGAGCGCCAAAGCAAACAAAAAATCTAAGTCTAAAATAAATCGTTAAAAACCGAAAAATCACCGAAAGCGAAGAAAATCGACAAAAACCGAGACCACAAAATGAACAAAAAAAATTAAAAATCTAAAAAACTTCAATAATTAAAAAAAATTAAAATCTAAATAACCAAAAAACCAAAAAAATCGCCAAAACGAAAAAAAGAGTCAAAATTTCAAAATCGCAAAATAAAGGAAAAAACATCGAAATTAAAAAAAAAACAACTAAAAAACTAAAATTTATTTTTATTTAAAATTTCTGTGTCAGGTAAGATATTCGATTATAAAGGCTAAAGTTCGTATAGTATAGCATATGTAGTGTCCGTACGAAACCCTTGGTGTGCGAGTAAAAGTCGCACTTTAATGAATTTATTTGCTCTTTTTCAAGATAATAGAATTCTATTAAAAAATGCTAGATTTTAAATTTATTTAAGTTTTGTTCCTAGCAGTTTCTTGAATGCTTTATTGCGAAAGAATGTGCTAGTTAAATCTAATATGGCAACATTGAATTGAGAGCTTGTAGGAGAGAGAGAGAGAGAGAGAGAGCGATAGAGTGTAAAATTTTTTTGGCGATGCCTGTTCTAAACAAACCTTTTTGTTACAGAATAAACTTTCTTTTACTTAAGGATTTTTTCAAATACGAATGGAAGAAAATTCAAATAAATCTGTGGCTAACAGGGAAAAAGTGCTTAAGTCGAGATAAGCTGATTTTGAGTTTATGCTACTTCCATAATTTGCATATTCGAAAGTACCCCTGGTTAAAATCTCAGTTAATTTGTGGGATTTTTCAAGAAGTTATAGCACTATGGCTTGGGGCTTATCTTTTTTGGGCTTCTAATCTCATTGGGATTAATAGATTAATTTTTGGTTATAGTTGGATATATTTCAACTTAAATGTATTACTTAAAGTGTGTAGAAAAAAATAAATAAAGATTAACAGAAAATTTGCCAATTTAACAGTGAAAGAAATAAATTTCTGAAAATTTACTTAAACGCTTAAAAGTGCTCTCCTGCAAAATAGTTAAAATATGACTTAAGCAGTTTTTCCTTATTGCCATAGAAATATTATTTTTACAATTATCGATGTACAGAGTGTTCAGATTCTATAATTTCTTTATAGTAGAAGTTGTTTTTTTTGGAAAATGTTTTAATTACACACGTTTTGCTATTTTGCAATTTACAAATAGATTTATTTTTCATGCAAAATAAAGTCCTTTTCCAAAAAAAAAATGAAAAAAAAACAATAAAAAAAATATATAAAAAGAAAACCTAAACATTTATTATCGCTTCGACCATATGCACACATTACGAGTATTTGCTCATTCAGCTGCCAGACATTTTATTATCATTTAATTTTTTTTCTGGCTTTTCTTTTGAAACAAGCATTTATTTTTATCGCTCCACAAAACAACATTAATTTCTTTAAATAAATTTTGTTTATTTGTTTTTATTGCTTAATGAAGGAATCTTTTTCACACCTGGAAATCCATGACCTTACAATATTTACGATAATTTTTATTTTTATTTACAAAACGAATTTTAGTAGTATTTGGTATTTAAATAATGAATTTCTAAAACTAGAATACAGATTTTTATTGGCGAAATATAAAACACACATTTTCTACTTGATTTCATAAATCGCAAATATTATATACAAAAAAAAAGAAAGAAAGGAAAATTGTAAATCCCTTTTTTCCCTCTCTGTAAAATCAAAAACGCCCGGCCTTAAAAAGAAATAAAAAAACTTTGCTAGACAAAATCTATAAGAAACACACAAATAACAAACAGCTGGAAATCCATTCACAATTTTACATGCATACAAACATAATGAAAAGAGATGAGAGAAAAATAATAATAAAAATAAATAAAAAATATTATTATTATCTGACTGACGTCAGAATTAATAGAAAATGTGATGTGATGTTGATGATGAGATGGATGATGATTTTAATATAAAATGATAGAAACTACACAAAAAATATTTACGTACGTTTAAATGTCTGCTTAAATTGTGTTCCAGATTTTTCATATTTTTTTCTCTCTGGTTTTTTTTTCTTCGTTTCTTGCATAAATTAAAGTGGAAAGGATAACACAAAATATTAAAGTATCTTTAAAAATTATTTAAAATTGTTTGTGATTGAAGGGAAATTTGAGGAAATTTAAGGCAAATTTTTAGGATCCATACATTAAAGGAGAAGAGAAACCCTATTGTTTTCGCCACGATGTCCGTCTTTCCGTCCGTCCGTCTGTCATAGGGTGTTTCCTCGAGAACTATAAGAGCTATGGACTTGGAATTGTCACATAGTTAATAAATAAAAATTCGGAGGCTGAAATTAATTAAACAAATATATGTTAGTTAAAAACTAAAGGGTGTTCTAAAGCGAGCAAGGAAACATGTTGAATTCGTATGTAATAGTTATCCAAAAATAATGTATTTTTATGCTGACTGACTATACCAATTAACAATGAAATTTAAAAAAAAAAAATTAATTTAAAGGGTATTCTATCAGTTAATGTTATTTTTACTATGTGCTGTATCTTGGAAACCGTAACGTACAAGCTCTGCAAATCTTAAAAAACGCTTAAACTAAAAATTTCCAAAATCAAAAGATAGGAAAAAATTAAAACATTAAAAAATCGCCAAAGAGGAAAAAATCGCCATTAATTAAAAAAAATCTAAAAACTACAATAAGCCTTAAAACTTAGAAAAAGCTCCAAACCTACAAAAAATCGCCAAGGACCAAAAAAACACTAAAAGCCAAAAAACGCCTAAACGAAAAAAATCGTCAAAAATGGAAAATATCGCCAAAAGTAAAAAAATCGCCATAAGGAAAAAAATCGCCAGCACAAAAAAGAAAAAGCCAGAATTATGAAAAATCTCTAAAATTAAATTAAATCGCAAAAAAAAAACTGGAAAAATCGCTAAAAGGAATAAAAACGTCTAAGACCGCAAAAAATCGTTGAAACGAAAAAAAAATCGGCAGAACGAAAAAAACGTTAGAATTAAGAAAAATCTCTAAAACTAAATTAAATCGCAAAAAACTGGAAAAATGGCTAAAAGGAAAAAAAAACATCTATGACCGAAAAAAAAAATCGTTGAAACGAAAAAAAAATCGGCAGAACGAAAAAACGTTAGAATTAAGAAAGATCTCTAAAACTAAATTAAATCGCCAAAAAACTGGAAAAAATCGTCTATGAAAAAAAAGCGCCAGAATTAAAAAAAAATTCTAAGCCTTAAAAAAGTCGCCAAAAACTGAAATAATCGTCAAAAACAAAAATAAAAATCGCCAAAATGAAAAAAGTAGCCAGTAAGGAAAAAAGCACCAAAAAATAGAAAAACGCCAAAACTAAGAAATATCGCCTAAAGAAAATAAATGTCTAAGACCGAAAAAATCGTTAAGTCGAAAAAAAGCGCCATGGGTAAAAAAATTTCAAAAACTAAATTAAATCGCCAAAAACCGAAAAAATCACCATAACCGAAGAAAATCACCAAAAACGAACAAAATCGCCAAAAATTAAAAAAAAATCGCCAAGAACGAAAAAACGCCAAAACCAAAACAAACGCCAAGACTAAAAGAATCGCTTGAACTGAAATAAAATGCTAAAAAATAAAAAAAATTGGCAAAAACGAAAATAAATGCCACAATTAAAAAAAAATGCAAAAACCTAAGATACTCCAAAACGATAGAAGCGGCAAAATAAAACAAAATCGCCAAAAATAAAAAAAATACGTCATAGACCGAAAAAAATCGTTGTTGAAACGAAAAAAAAAGCGGCAAAACTAAAAAAAAATCGAAACCTTAAATAAGTCGCCAAAAGCTGAAATAATCGTCAAGAACGAAGAAAATCGCCAAAACGAAAAAAATCGCCAAAACGAAAAAAGTGGTCAATAAGGAAAAAACACCAAAAATTAAAAAAGGCCTTAATAAAAAAAATCGCCTAAGACCGAAAAAAATCGTTAAATCGAAAAAAGGGCCACAACTAAAAAAATTTCAAAAACTAATTTAAATCTTAATAACCGAAAAAATCACCAAAAATGAACAAAATCGCCAAAAACGAGAAAAAATCGCCAAAAACCAAAAAAAAAAAACGCCAAGACTAAAACAAGCGCTAAGCAAAATAGCTTAAACTGAAATAAAATTCCAAAAACAGAAAATATCGGCAAAAAACGAAAATAAATGCCAAAACTAAAAAGACGCAAAAACCTAAGAAAATCGCCAAAACGATAGAAGCGGCAAACTGAAAAAAATCGCCAAAAACCAAAAACAAGGTCTAGCGTAGACTTGTGTCCAACAGTTCTTTTTGAACTAGTTTGAGAGCGTTTGAATCAAAAGTTGTTTCAAACCCATTTAATTTACATTGATGTTCTTGACCAAACTTGTGTCCAACTGAACGAACTAGTTTAAAAAGAAGTGTTGGACACAAGTCTAGTCCAGCGGGTACTTAACTTTTTTTTTCAAAAATTTCAACATCAGTTATTATATTTAATTAGATAGGCTTAAGTCCTTATACGAGTAGTATTGCATATGTAGGGACCCTGCGTCAAAGGCGAACTTTACTGAATTAATTTTTTGTTTGTTTTATTTATTTTTAATTTGTATGATTGGAATGGTAAATCAAGGCAAGTAGATGAGTGCAAAGACAATTATTTTGCTTGCACTCTTTATCGTGAGGAAAATATATTTGTTTGGATTTTGTTTATGAACAGACCCATTAAACTTCGCCAGAAACGTTTGCGAAATATTTTAAATATTTGCAGACATTTCTTTTCAATATAAATCCTTATTAGGATATTAATTGTACAGCAATTTATCTTAAATCTCTATAGTTTTCCATTAATTTTTAATTTCTAACGGGGGAAAAAACACAATTTCTTTTTCAGTTACTGATGCTGTAGAAAAAAGCTCTTAAATGCCCGGCTTAAAGGGATTAAAATATTTTTGAATCAAAAATAAATTCCATAAAATTCCAAACAGATTTATTTTATTTATTTATGAAAATGTGCAAATGTTTGCTGCATATCTGTTTAATATTTATATGCAACAATTGTAAATAATACTATTTTTTTTTTGCATGTTATATGAATGTACGAGTATTTACAATTTCCATAAATGTTTTCCAGCAAGTGAATGGGAACGTGAAACAAGGAGTGTGTGAGAGAGAGAGAGAAAGGGAAGGAGAGGCAGCAAATTTCAAATAGTTTAAGAATGAATGATGCAAATAAATTAAATGCAATTAATTATAAAAGCATATAAATAGTTTTAATATTTCAATTTGTTTTTACAAGTGTTTCACATAAATTTATATTATTCATATTTCTATAAAAAACTATTTACTTTTTGCCGTAACAGTTTACAGCAAAAAAAAAGTTAAACATTTCACGTTTGAATTTAAATAATGTGATTTTTATTTTAATTTATTCAGCAAATCTAAAAATATAATGCAAGAAACTTCAAAACAAGCATTCCAGAGAACAATAAGTCAAGCATGATCCTGAGTAATTTTTGCTTTCAATAACATACGCGTGCTTAAATATCTGCATACAAAAATGTAGAGTTATTATAAATATTCACTCGTTAAGCAGCAGCGTGAGTAGTTTTTTCTGCGATTCACGTGAGCGTGTTCAAGGGTGATTATAAAAATTAAAACGTGAGTTAGAGCTCATGATTATATACTAGCCAGTGATTCATACATATATATAAAAAATGCCATATTTTTTCTTCAATCACGCGCCTTTGTATGTGCGTGAGTCGGAAATTACCCTTGTGAGTGACTGCATATAAATATTAGACATCAATTTTGGTAGCAATGTAGGCAGGCACTACAGCAAGTAACTATTTTTAGTTCATAGCGTGAGCGTGAGTGAGAGTGAGTCTAAAATTTTCATCATTGATAATTGTGCATTACTATGAAACATCAGTTTTTGCAAAAATATTGGCAGACTTATGACTCATTCTAATTTAAAAAACTTCACTACCTTCTATCTGCAATAACGTACGTTTCCATGAGCTTGAGTGGTAGATTTTCTTCGCGAGTGAGTGTACATAACTAATTTATTTTATATATTTTAATAAAAATATAGACACGCCCGACAGCAAGCAACTGTTAACTCAAAAAGTGAGCGTGACTGGGCGTGGGTCTAAAATTTGCATCGTATGTGATTGTGCATAGCTATAAAACATCAGTTTGTAGACACGCGTAATAGCAAATAATTGTTTTTCTTTTACAACTTGAGCGTACATCAACGTGACTCTAAAAAATTTCAATCTAAATGAGTTTTCTGAGTAGCAAGCATTGTTCAAAATTAAAACTGTGTTTTGCACTAGCACCAGTAAATTTTTATGCAGTCACGTGAGTCTGTACAAGCAGTGAGTATAAAATGTTTAGCGTGAATGGGAGTAAATAAATACAATATATCCACTTTGGCAAATACGTGATCACACAAAAACCTAAGCAACTGGTTTTTCTTTAATTACGTAAGCGTGCATGAGCGTGACCTTAAAATTTTTTTGGGTTAATAAATAAATTTTCATGGGTAAAAAACATTATTTACAATTAGAAAACAGCAAAGCATAATTGTTTTGTAGTCTTTTCTGCAATCACTGGCTGGCAGTGTTTAAAAGCAGTGAGTAAATTCTCTATAGCGTGACTGAGAGTGAATGCATATACAACTAAATTTTAGCCAAAATATAAATTAGTGAACTTAGATTTTGCCTGAGTATATTTTTATGCGTAGAAACTTTAATGAAAACAAAAAATAATTAAATATAAGCAATCACGTGAGTGTAAAATTTTTGGAGTAACTCATTGTCCATAAGTAAAAAGCAAATATTTTACCAAAAAAAACAATCATTCCCAAACGAAAACAACAGTTTTTCTTTAATCACATGGCTGCACCTAGGCGTGAGTTAAAATTTTTTTACCGTGACTGAATGCTTATGAGTACTCAGCATTGTTTATTACAATAAATATTCACATATGACTATTTAAAAATATTCCTGTAACCACGTGAGTGCGAAATTTCCATAATTTGAATCACTTCTGACGTGCAACGTGAGTGTGGCTGGACGTGAGTTAAAACAAATTTCCCTAGATTGATTTGGCACGTGAGTGCCAAATTACCGACGTGCATGAATGAGTACCAGCTACCGAATTTGGTAACAAGCAAATATAGTCACGCACATATGTAGATATAAATTTTCCTTAATCACATGGGGAGAAATAAGAGTGTGTTAAAAAAATGATACGTGAAGAGCCAACATTGCTTAGCTTACAAAGGTGAATATAGGAGAGAGTGAACTTGTACAAGAAATATTCTTCTGTTAAGTTAAAATAATAATTGTGCATATAACAAATAACAGGGTTACTTCAATCACGTGAATGTTAGTGAGCGTGAGTTTAAAAATATTTTCATCGTGAGTGAATGATTATATTCACGTAACATATATTACGGTAAAAAATTGTTGCATATGAATGTTAGTAATATATGCATTTCTGTAGACACGTCAATCGGCATCGATTTATACAAAAATATATTAACATAAAATTATTCAATCACGTGAGTGTAAGTGAGCCTGAGTTTCACAAAAAATTAAAACATGAGTGATTTTTTCTATTCACTTAACATCGATTGCCTAAAAAAAAATGTTGCGCATGCTCGTCAGTAAAAAAAATGTCTGCAGTCACGTGACAGAGCATATTAAATATTTAGCGTGAGTGCGCGTGTGTAAGTAATAAGCATCGATTTATACAAAACATGTAAATATAAGATAAAATTGCAAAAACAGGGGTTATTCAATCACGTGAATGTAAGTGAGCCTGAGTTTGGAAAAAATTCCAGCGTGAGTTATTGTTTATATTCACTTAACGTCGATTACAGTAAACAAAGTTGTTGCACATGAAAGTTAGTAACGTATTTCTGCAGTCACGTTAACATTTATAAGAAAATGTTTTAGATATTTCGGCGTGAGTGAACGTGCATGACTAATAGTTATCAATATAGACAAAACAATGACTACATAAAAAGGAAAATAATGGGGCTTCTGCAATCACGTGTGTGTAAGTGAGCCTGAGTATCAAAAAATTCCAACGTGAGTGAATGTTTCTATTCACTTAACATGGATTACAGCAAAAACAATTGTTGCACATTAGCGTTAGTAATATATTTCTGCAGTCACGTTAGCATTTATAAGAGCAGGTTTTAAGTATTTCGGCGTGAGTGAAAGTGCTGGGTACTAGGCAGAAAGTGAGACAAATATCGAATTATAAAAAATAGCAAATGCCAGGATTTCTTCAATAACGAGAGTGTGAATAAGCGTGAGTTTGAAAAATTTTCAGCGTGAGCGAATTTTTGTATTCACTTAACATCGATTACAGTAAAAAATGGTTACGCATGAACGTTAGTAATGTATTTCTGAAGTCACGTTAGCATTTATAAGAGAAGGTTTTAGATGTTTAGGCGTGAGTGTACGTGCATGGGTACAAGGCATAGATCTTGTTAAATAAATAGTCACGTATTATCACGTAGAACGCTTAAGTGATTTTAGTGATGTAAAATTTCGACGTGACTGCATAAAATGAATTCTTAACATTGAATAATAATTTATAATTTAACATCAAAGATATAATTTCCAATTACGATTGACTCACTCACTTTGTATGTAAGCCCTGGATGATATTTTCCCAAAATTATTGGTCACGTTTGTTTAGTGAAATATTTCTGCAATCTGTGCATAAATTTATACCCATAAAACTATTTTAAATTTTCTACTTGTATATTCAACAAACATGTCCTTTTTTGTTTCTTGTGTTCTGTTCTCTTTGCAACATGATAGAACATTTTTATTTCTTTTTTTTTTTGTGATTATTTTTCTTAATACTCTTGTAGAATTTTGTATTTATTTGAAAACAAAGAATCCTTATTTACATAAACACACACACACACACATACACACAAGCACATGCAAGTAAGTGTGTGTGTGTGTGTGTGTAAAATGAAAATATTTAAAGCTGAAAACAAAAACTTTGTCGCATAGAAACCAAAATGCATTAAAATGAAGCAAGAGAAAATGTATTTAAAAATATAAGGACGCATTGAAAATGCAAATAACAAGGATTATAAAACACTGCACTGCTGGGTGTTTTTTTCTCTCTAGGAAGCGGGAGTTCTTATAGTTTTTTTAATGAGGGACCCATCGTCTGTCTCAGGATATGAGTACTCAAGGTGTTGTTAAGTTTTCTCTTGGGCCGATTGGCACCTTTAAAAGTTCAAACTTCACTTCCTGCGTTTTTAAAGCTTTTTAATCTTCACTTCAATGGGAATTTTGTGCAGCTACCAAAGGTAAAAGGTAATAAATGAGATTTTCCTTAAAAAATAATTATAAATTTATCTATTATTTCTTTTTTTGGGAAATCTGATTTTTTTTATACTGTTAAATGTTGGTCAAATACAACTGAATTTATAAATAGATGATGTGCAATTTTTATTTGGACAAAGCCTTTTGCATTTCAGTTAACGATTCATTTCTCAGTATTCATATAATGCGTATGATTAATATTTATTATATTTTCATCACTCATACGTTCCCGCTTGCACAGTGGAGTAGGCAGGCAAATGTTTTAGTAAAATATAAAACTGTTTTTTTTAACAAATTTTCTTTTTTAAAACCAAAATATTTTTTATGAATTAGGCCCTAAATAAATATATCACACATAATTAAAAAATATATTAAAAAAAAAAATTGCTTAGAAATCGTCACCTGAAACGAAAAACTCCTAGACAAATATTTTTACAGCCTTATTGATAAAAATTAACAGTCTTATTTATAAAAATTATTAAATCCTTATAAAGGCTTTTTAAGAAAAATTTTGTATGAAAATTTGTTTTAAAAAGCCTTTATAAGGCCTTAATAAGTTTTATAAATAAGGCTGTAAATTATTAAGGCCTTATTAATCGTTTATAAAACAGATTTTAATACAAAGTTTTTCTTATTAAGCTTCTATAAAGCCTAAATAATTTTTATAAATAAGGCTGTTATAATTTTAGAGGAGACGCTAATATGAATAAAAATCATGTAATTGATAAACTCTTTTTCCTTTTTGATTTTCTTAAAAAATACAAATTTATCCATTATTTCTTTTTTTGGGAAATCTGATTTTTTTTATACTGTTAAATGTTGGTCAAATACAACTGATGCGATTTGCAATTTTTATATGGGTAAAGACTTTTGCATTTCAGCTAACGACTCATTTCTCAGTACTCATATAATGCGTATGATTAATATTTATTATATTTTCTATCACTCATACGCTCCAGTTTGCACAGTGGAGAAGGCAGGCAAATGTTTAAGTGAAACATAAAACTTTTTTTAAAATGAAAAAGAATTCAAACAAAAGCATTTTGTTAAATAAAAAAGCTTTTTTTGTATATGTTACCTTAAGTGAGGTTTGAACATTTATATCAGCGATAATATCGTAAGTCGTCTAACATAATTTTGAAAAAAAAAACACTTTTATCAAATTTTCGCTTTAACAGATTTCCTTCCGTCCACTGCAAATTCATTGAACAACAAGACAAGGAGAGCACGTTTTTTACGTTCATATCATCATCGTTTCGTTGAAAAGGACCGAAAAAAGTAAATGAAAAAGCCTCAGCTTATTATGGCCGCATCTTCAAACAAAAAAGAAACAGAAACGCTTTTAATATTTCGCTGGAAAAATTACTTAAATCGAAGAACTTTTTAGTTTGTTTCAAGCTTATAAAATTTCACTTTTATGTCCTCAATTCCACCATAAGAAAATGATCAAAGTAATCGAAGAAGTATTTTTAAGTTTCTAGTGAAATTTGTTATGGACCACTTCCCAAGAAATACTAATAAAAAATAATTGATATTGAAAATTGCTTTTGTTGCCTTAACAATGTAAGCGTTCCAAAGATTGTGCGATTAAATCCAAACACGAGTTATGAATAAAATGTGAGCAAAAAAAAACAAAATGAAATAAAATCAAACTTATATTAAAAGCCTGTCAAAACAATGTCTTATTTTTTTTCATGTTTTTTGTAGTGTTCGCATGACGAAGCGTGTAAAATACAACTTTATAAACTTTTACTACAATTTTATGTTTTGCATTAATGTATGGTGATTTTAATAATAAAATCCGCAGGGGTCAGAATAAAACGTCTGGGCCAAACTCCATTAAATGAAGTGCAGCGCAAAAGAAGTTACGTCTTAAAAACATAACATTTGAATTAAGTTTCTGATGTAAAAGATGGGGCGTTAAAAGAAAGAAACATCTCTTGAAAAATAAACATTTTGAAAAAGTACCTTTCCTAAAAGGTACCTCTTGGCAACAAATAATTTTGGAATATTAAATAAAAAGTACTTTTTGGAATAAAATACAAAAATACTTTTATAAACAAAATTAACAATTTAAATAAAAGTTCTTTCTAGAAAAAAGTTCCTTTTGGAAAAAGTACCTCTTGGAAAAATGCACCTTTTAAGGAAAATCACCTTCGGCAGTAAGTAAATTTGGAAAATTAAATAAAAAGTACTTTTTGGCATAAAATACAAAAATACTCTTATAAAAAAATTAACACCTTGAATAAAAGTACTTTTTAGAAAAAAGTACCTTTTCGAAAAGTTCCTCTTGGAAAAAGGTACATATTAGAAAAAGAACTGCTTGGAAAAAGTACCTTTTAGAAAAAAGTACCTTCTGAAAAAAGTACCTTTTGGAATAAAGTACGTTTTGGAAAATTTTCCCTTAAAAAAAGAACCTTTTAGAAAAAAGCACCTTTTGAAAAAAGTACCTTTTGGAATAAAGTACCTTTTGGAAAAACTTCCCTTTAAAGAAAGTGCCTTTTAGAAAAAAGTTCCTTCTTACGAAAAACAACCTTTTTAGAAAAAAGTACCGTCGTAGAAAAAAGTACCATTAAAAAAGTACTTTTGAGAAAAAAGTACTTTTAGGAAATACTACCTTTGGTAAAAAAAAAGTATCTTATGACAATACATACCTTTTGAAAAAGGTACCTTTTGGAAAAAAGTACGTCTTATAAATAGTACCTTCTGTAAAAAGTACATTTATAAATGGAACTTTATTTAAGAAGTATATTGTATAAAACTATCTCTCAGAAAGAATATTTATTTAAAGTTCTTTCTTAAAAAATACGTTCTGATAAAAGTACCTTTATAAAAACAACTTCTGTAAAAAGTACCTTTTCTAAAAGACTCCTAAAGGAAGTAAGTAATTGCCTGCTCGAAAAAGTACATTTAAAAAAATTATTAAAAAATACCTTTTGTAAAAGGTACTTTTCCAAATTAAATCTTTGCAAGAAGTACATTTTTAAAGCATCTTTAAGAATAAGTGCATCCTCCAAAAAGTACGTTATTGCATAAACGCTAGTATCTTTTCAAAAAAGCACTTTTTTTAAAGTTCGTTGAACAAAAAGTGCCTATGAAAGATTATTTTTTGAAGAACAGTATTCTCATAAAAGTACGTTTTGGAAAAAGTATATTTAAGATAAACTAGATTTCTAAAAAAGTAGCTTTCGATATAAGTACTTTTTAAGAAAAACCCAGTTTGCAGAAAGTACCTTTTAAAATTAAATATTTTTATACCAGGTGCTTTTTGTTAAAAATACGTTTTATAAAAAGTATCTTTCATCAAAAGTACCTTTTATTAAAAGTACATTTTCTAAAAGGTACGTTTTATTAAAAATACCTTTTCTAAGGAATACCTTTTCTAAAAAGTACGTTTTCTAAATAGTACCTTTTCTAAAACGCACCTTTTCTAAAAAGTACCTTTTATCAAAATTACCTTTTTTTATTGTTTTTTAATCGAAATTACCTTTCGTAAAAACTACTTAAAAAAAGTAGCTTTTGTAAAAAGTACTTTTTGAGAAACGTACTTTTTTAAGTACTTTTATCAAGAGTACCTTTTCTCACAAGGGTATTTTAGAAAAAGGAACTTTTAAAAAAAGTAGCTTTTATAAAAAGTATCTTTTGCAAAAAGTACCTTTTATAAAAAGTGCCTTTTATTAAAATAAACTTTTATAAAAAGTAATGTTTGTAAAAAGCTCGTTTTATAAAAACTACCTTTTGTATCTATAAAGTAGCTTTTGTAAAAAGTATTTTGTATGGATAGTTCCTTTATAAAAAGTACATTTTAAAAGAAGTATATTTTAAAAAAGTACCTCATACAAAAAGTACCTTTTACAAAATTACCTTTTACAAAAACGGCCTTTAATAAAAAGTACCTTTTAAAAAGTGTACGTTTATAAGTTTTTATAAAAGGTACTTTTTATAAAAGGTTATTTTTTATAAAAGGTACTTTTTAGGGTAACTTTTCTAAAAAGTACCTTTTACAAAAACATCCTCCAAAAAAACTGCTTTTTAAAAAAAAGTACCTTTTGTAAAAACTACCTTTAATAAAAAAGACCTTTTATAAAAAGTACCTTCTATAAAAATTAGCTTTTATAAAAAGTACCTTTTATAAAAAGTAGTTTTTTCAAAAAGTACCCTTAACCAAAAGTACCTTTTATCAAAAGTACTTTTTATAAAAAGTACCCTTTTTAAAAAGAACCTTTTTTAAAAAGTACCTTTCTTAAAAGGTACCTTTATAAAAAGTACCTTTTTTTTAAAGTGCCTTTCTTAAAAAGTACCTTTTTTAAAAAATACCTTTTTTAAAAAGTACCTTTTTAAAAAGTAGCTTTCTAAAAAGTACCTTTTTTTAAAAGTGCCTTTCTACAAAAGTACCTTTTTTAAAAAATATCTATTTTAAAAAGTACTTTTTATAAAAAGTACCTTTTATAATAAACCTTTTACAAAAAGTACCTTTTACTTTTGGAAAAAAGTTCTTACATATCTTAAATCTTTTATATGTGTTTTTTTTTTGCAATTTGCTTTAACGCCTCTTGTGCCTGTGATTTTTCTTTTATAGCGCTAAGCATTGTATGATTTATACCTTAAGGGTGAATAAAATTATACGAGCTTTTATGGATCATTAAATATTCCGCTTTAAGCTATAAAATTCCTACAAACCAAATGTTGATGTAAATTGTATTAAAATTCAAATTCAAATATACAGGTATATTAATAAAATTAACAAATTGTATTGGGTTTTAAAAAAGGCTTTACATTGCATTTGAATAATTTTAATTTTTTTTAACTTTGTTAACACTCGTATTAAAGCGATAATGTTTTGGTTAGATAGAATGGAATGAATGACGCATTTGGGATGAGTAAAGGAGAACTGATTAAGTAACTTGATATATGTGAAAGGAATTCTTATATTACTTTTGTTTTTTTTTTTGTATTTTATTCCCATTTGTGTTCTAAATATTCCCCTTTAAAATAAATGCCGGGGATTTAATTATTCTCAGCAATAAAATAGTAATAGTTCTCGAAAAATAAAATGGGAGAGAATTTCGAATTTTGCGAACCCAGCTGGTGTTTGCCTTCCAGCTGTTTTGATTTATTAAAGGATTTTACAAATACTTGCTTAGAATAAGCTAATAAGGGAAAATACTCTCTGGGAAGTTTAACAATATAAAAAAACTTATTTGAAAAAAAAATAAATATTTTTTTCTATTAAGTTGCGTGTGTCAGTTAAACAACTCAAACTACACGCTCCAACGTACTACATATGTTTGCACAAGTATGTACAGTGTTTGTGCGTAAGAGCAGGTATATGTGTGCATACTTATTTTTTATTCACCTATTTTTTTTCCACTCAACAAAAGCTTATAATAAAACAATGTTTACATATTAAATTTTAACATGTTAAATGTATAAATAAGGACCCACAAGTGTATTCAGTTTGTTTAACTGTTTGCTTTTATCGTTTTTTTCTTTTGTGGTTAAATTTATTGTACACGTATTTTACTCGTATATGCCCTTCTCGAGAGTATTTTTAGACAAAGAGCAAACATTTCATCATAATTATTGTTTATTTTTAATGCTATTGTGGTTTTTATTAAACATTTATTTGAGGTTGTGCGTGTGAGTAGTGCTGTTTTTTTTTAAGTTACATGCCGAATATAGAATAATTCAATTATGTATAAAGTTCACAGAAACAACATTTACGAAATTGCATTTACGCAAACAACTCCACGGTATACATAATTAATTGCAACAACCAACCACACGAGTTTAAAAATAATTATATATAATATTTTATTTGCCTTTAGGGGGGGGTGGGGGTCTTATGAAAGTTTACAAAATATAAATAAATATAAAATATGTAAGAGTTTTATTACTCATCAAATATGGAACAATAAAAAGTGTGTGTGTGTGTATGTATGTATGTATGAAGGAAGGTATTAATAATTTTAAAAGTCATTGTGGTAAGATTATTAAAATCTTGTAGAAAACTTACTAGAGATTATTTCAATAGATTTTGTTGCAGAAAAATTAATTAAAGGAGGCTGGAAAAGCTCGATTAAACCAAATGTAATAATTCAGGGAAATTATTTTTTATGCAGGCTTCTTAGTTTAGTATTTTCAAGTTCGTTTCATTAGAAATGCAAATGTCTTTGAAGGAGGCAGGGAAATTTAATTTAGGCTGGGGAAAAGCATTATTATTATTTTATTTCTTTTATTAAAGAGAACTAACACTCAGGCTATGAATGCCTACTACTATTACAAGGTGTTACCTTCTTTTAGGAAAGGGATAGTGATACCCACATTTCTATTTTTTTCTATTTCTATTTCTATTTCTATTTTATTCCGACCCACTGTGCTTATATTTTGGCTTATAGGCGATGTTGTGAAAAATTTAATGGTCCTCTATTGAAGTTATAAGTCTAAATTATTAATTTATTTTAAGAAATAAATGAAATAAATATAGTTTAAGACATATTTAGATTTAATTGAAGTGTAGTGAAATTATTTCTTAATATTCTTTAGATTATTTTTAATTAATTAAAAAAGTTTCATTCAATAAGAATTAAAATTACTGAACTTAAGCCTGATGAAGAAATTATTTCCGATTAAAAATATAATTTTTTAAAACATAATTTTTTTTTTATTTCGACAAATTGTGCTTTTATATTAGCTCATAGTCAATGTTGTGATAAAATAAATGTTTTTTTTTTTGATGTTATAGGTCTAAGAAATTAAAAAAATATAAGTTTGTAGCAATTTGTTGGCCTACGGCCCCACTGTTTAGTGCGATAACAAGGCGAAAATAAATGTCTAATAAAATTTCCTCAACTTTTGATGTGAAATTATTATAAAAGCAGTTAAATTATGCTTCAAAGCCCTTATGATTTTTAAGCAGAGCAAGACATAATTCAAATACATGAATGATAACTAAGTCTATTTTTATCTTCAGCAATAAAAAAAATATTAAACACTTTTAAAGCGTTATAAAAAATTAACTTATCTATTTGGATCACGTCCATTTTTGTTATGTAATAAATAAAAAAATATAATTTTTTGAAGCATAATAATTTTTTTTATTTCGACCCACTGTGCTTGTTTGTGTTTTGTTGTGAAAAACTTAATAGCCAAAAACTAACAAATATAAATTTATAAATTTTTTTTCGGCCTGCGGGCCCACTGTGCATTGCGTTAACAAGGCCAAAATAAATGTTGTTAAAATTTGCACAACTTTTGATGTGAATTTATTATAAAAGATGTTAAATTATGGTTGAAAAACTATATTAATTTTGCAAAGAGCATGAGATAATTAAAATATATAACAATTTTTTTAAGCAATAAATGAAAAATTGTAATTTTTTAAAACATAAAAAAAATTTATTTTTTTATTTCGACCCATTGTGCTTTTATATTGGCTTATAGTCAATGTTGTGATAAAATAAACTCGTTTTTTATGTTGCAGGTCTAAGAAATAAAAACAAATATGAATTTGTAACAATTTTTTGGCTTACGGCCCCACTGTTTAGTGCGATAACAGGGCAAAAATAAATGTCTGACAACATTTCCACAGCTTTTGATGTGAAATTATTATAAAATCAGTTAAATTAGGGTTGGAAGGGCATATGATTATATAATAACAAATAAATAAAAAAAGAAATAATTTCTTAATCAGGCTTGAGTTCAGTAATTTCAATTCTTATTGAATGAAATATTTTTATTAATTAATGTGAGTATCTAAATTGAAATTACTGAATTCAAGCCTGATTAAGAAATTATTTCTGATTAAAATTCACTACAGTTCAATTAAATCTAAAAATGTCTCACTAAATAAAAAAAAGTTTAAGCACTATAGAAAAATTAACTTATTTATTTCGACCCACTGTGCTTGTATTTTGGCTTTGTAGTCAATGTTGTAAAAATTTCATCTTTTTTTTATTAATGTTATAATTCTAGAAAATAATAAAATATAAATTTATAGCAATTTTTGGCCTAAGGCCCCACTGTGCATTGCTATAAGAAGGCGAAAATAAATAAAATAAACTTTTGATGTAAAACTAGTATGAAAGAAGTTAAATTATTTTTTAAAAACTAAATAGTGCTTAATAATTAAAATATATGACAGTTGACGTTTACTTTTTTGAACAATAAATTAAAAAAAATTGTAATTTTTTAAAGTTTTAAAAAAATTTAATTTTTTATTTCGACCCAATGTGCTTGTATTTAGCTTATAGTTAATGTTTAAACCCTTCTATTGATGTTATTAGTTTTAGAAAATAAAAATTTATAACAATGTTTTTTAGCCTCCGGCCCCACTGTTTATTGCGTTAACAAGGCGCAACTAAGTGCTGATAACGTTTCCATCCCTTTAGCAGAGTTATTATTATAAAAGAAGTTAAATTATGCTAAGCAAATATGATTTTTAAGTGGGGCAAGATATATTTTTCAAATATATGACAACTATGTTTATCTTTTTTTAAGCATTTTATAGTAAAAAAAAACAATCTGCATTTAGTTTGGTACATAAACAGTTTGTTTTATCATAAAAATTATAAGTACTTTTAACCGGGAGCAACTACTCGTAAATAGTTTTGCTTTTTTGAAAGCAAATATTAGCCTTGAGATTTAAACAAACACAAACATAACGCTCGTTTACGTTAATAAGGTTATAACTCACAAAAAATAGGTTTTTAGAAAACACTTTTAAAGTTTTCAATTTACGCACTTTAACTGCCAGTTTATAGAAGACAAGCAAAAACAATCGTTTGCCTGAGAAAAATAAGATTTATAGTGAAATGCACTCAAATTTGTTTTTGCTTTCAATGAAAATAGGCAGACGAGAATTGTCTTCTATAAACTGGCAAACATATTTTATTTTTATTTATTTCTCTCAAGAGTTGAGTATACAAACTATTTTTATGAACTTTTTACAAAATATGATTCAACGATATGGGGATGATAAATTCTGCACTATTAACTTTGAAAATCCAATTTTATAAGTTATGACATTGTTGTAGTAAATAGGCGATATAAAGTTTGCTTAGTTTTCACTTTTTTTTAAATCACTTCTCTTAAAAATAAAAGGGTAAGATTATGTTCTATATTGAATATAATATTCCATCGTTTTTAGTAAAATTTTTGTTTTTTTGCTCATAGTTCATTTAGTAAAATTGAAAATTTTAAATGTACGATTTGAAGGATTTTTCTTTTGCTCCTATTCCATGACAATAGCCTGAAGGATTGACTTTCAGATCAGCTCTCAAGCTGTAACAACAGTAAATCCCTTGTTCCTATGACAAAATATTATAAAATCGAATAAAATAAATTCTAATTTCCCCAAGCCCCTCACACTGGGCTAAATTGTATAAAACTTAAGCCAAACATAAATCCCACTTCCAAATCAGCATTTCTGAAACACCACCATAATTCAACACACAATGTCATCATTGTCCATCGCTTTATTTATATACTTTCATTAACATTTTTTCATTGCCATTCTCTTTACCAACTTTCCAGTTGACATTTCCCTGCCATTTGGAGCGCATTAAAAGAAATAATTTTGCAAAGTTGTTCTACTTCTTTTTTTTTCTTTGCTTTTTTGTTTTTTGTTTTTTTTTTTAATTATACAACCAGCTCTTCAATGCCACTTGTTTAAATCCTTATCTGCTTGAATAAATAACATACACATTTAAGAAGACAGAAAGCAAAAACAAAAAAAACACCATAAGTTAATGAATAAAATATTACATGGAGAATATGAACTAAATATTTATAAATTCCTTTAAAAAAATAAATCTGAAAATGAAAAACTCTCCAAAAAAAATGTATCTATACTCAGAAAGAAAAACTTAGCATCAAAAGTTAATCAGTTAAACTTGTGAATATTTTAGTTATAATTGTATGTCAAGTAAAAAGATACAAATCTGCATTGAAATTCTAACAAAAAGAAAAAAGAAGAAAAGACACACACACACACACAGATGAAAAATAAGAAGAGATTGAATGAATAAAATAAAAAAAGTATGTAAGATTATATATTCCACATAGATAGATAGAATTGTAAGATGTACAAGCAAGCCAGCAATAGAATTATTTATACAACCACATTTACATGTGCTCAGCCTGCCTGCCGCAACTTTAACTTTTCACCTTTTGATTGTGTGTTGTAGACATGCATGTAAAACATGCGTAAATATTTCACTGTCAGTGGAGGCCTCAGTAAATGGTGAATATTGTTGTGTATGCCCTCGTAAATTTTTATTATTTAGGCCGGAAGGCATTTGCCAGTTTGGCATATAAAACTAGCACAGCTTTAGGTTCTATTTTGAAGAAAAAAAAATACTAGAGAGGAAGAGTAAATATTTTTTAAGGCTTCCGTACACAGAAAAAAAATGTTACGGCAACAAACAATTTTAATTCAAAATAAAACCAAAACTGACAGCACTTTACTCAACTTATTGTCTTGCGTTTTCTTTCTTTTCTCATCTGTAATAAAAAAAAGTTCAGTAAAGTGCAACTTTGACTCGCGCAGGAAGGGTTCTGTACGTTGGGCTTTGAGCATTTTTTTAATATGACGTTTTTCTTGCGTTTTTGACGTTTTTTCAGCTGAAATGATTTTTTCTCGTTTTGGCGATTTTTTTCCATTTTGTCGATTTTTATAAATTTTGGCGATTTTTTAAATTTTGGCTATTTTTTTAATTTTGGCGATTTTTTTTAATTTTGGCGATTTTTTTTAATTTTGGCGATTTTTTTTAATTTTCGCAATTTTTTTCATTTTGGCGATTTTTTTTAATTTTGGCGATTTTTCGGTTTTTTGAGATTTATTTTCGTTTTGGATTTTTTTTTGAATTGGGCGATTTTTCGTTTTTTTGTTTTTGGCGATTTTTTTTGGTTTGGGCGACTTTTATAATTTTGGGATTTTTTTGTTTTACCGTTTTTGAAAATTTCAAGAGTTTAGCTCTTACGGTTTCCAAGATACAGCAAGTTGTTAAAATTACATAGTCAAAGTTGCATTAACTGATGGCACACCCTTTAATTTAAATGTTTTGAAATTTTAGTGTTAATTGTTGCAGTCTGTATAAAAATACACTAACCTTACAAATTTCAAGTGTATATACATACAATTGTATGTATATTACATGGGATTTAAACGTTTTTCGTAGCTCGTTTTGGAACACCCTTTAATTTTTAACTCTCATGTATTTGATGTTGTATCGGCCAAAGGTCTGCACATTGTGTCCAATTTTCAGCAAATACCCTGTGACAGACGGAGAGACAGACGGACAGACGGACAGACGGACAGCGTAGAGAAAACAATAGGGTTCCTTTTTACCTTTGGTGCACGGAACCTTCAAAACACCTAATTTTTGAAAACACTAAAATCTTTTTTGCTTTTTGTTAAAGTTTCGACTTTGTATGGCTGTTATATGAGATTTTTAGGAATTTATTGAAATATTTAAATTTGTAGGTCACACCCGTCACTGTTAAAAATTAAAAAGCTTAATAAACTTATTACTGTTCTTAATAAATATTCGATACTCTTCAACAAAAAAAAAAAAAAAAAAAAGACAGCGCTATTAATAATATTATACAATTTTGTGAGTAATTGGCTATATGAACTATACGGTCACACCCGTCACACAAACGCTAAAGTGCTATTTTTCAATGGATGTTAAAAATAGAAAACAGCCGGAAAAGAAGAAATGAAACAGCGATAAAATGCAATAAAATCGCCATAAGTAAAAAATCGCAAAAAAAATTAAACAAATCGCCAAAAATAAACATAAGCCAAAAATTAAAAAATCGCTAAAACTAAAAATAGGTATTGCAAAAAACAAAAAAAAAATCGCCAAAAACCGAAGAATCACCTAAAAGAAAAGATGCGTCAATACAAAAAAAAATTCAAAAACAAAAAAAATCGCCGAAGAGAAAAAAGTTGCAAAACTAAATAAATTCAGTAAAGTGCGACTTTGACTCGCGCACGAAGGGTTCCGTACGTTTGAGCATTTTTTTTATAGTGTTTTTTACGTTTTTTCAGCTGAAATAATTTTTTTTTGATTATTTTTCGCTTTTTCTCGTTTTGGCGATTTTTTTAATTTTGGCGATTTTTTTAATTTTGGCGATTTTTTTCATTTTAGCGATTTTTTTTATTTTGGCGATTTTTTTTTTCATTTTGGCAATTTTTTTCATTTTGGCGATTTTTTAATTTTGGCGATTTTTTCATTTTGGCGATTTTTTTTCATTTTGACGATTTTTCCAATTTGGCGATTTTTCCGGTTTTCCGTGATTTATTTTCGATTTATTTTCGATTTAGAATTTTTTTTAATTTGGTGCTTTTTTTCGTTTTGGCGATTTTTTTTTTATTTTGGCGATTTTTTTTCGGTTTGGCGATTTTATAATTTTGAGATTTTTTTGTTTTACTGTTTTTGAAAATTTCAAGAAGTTTGCTCTTACGGTTTCCAAGATACAGCAAGTTATCAAAATTACATAGTCAAAATTGCATTAACTGATGGTACACCCTTTAATTAAATTTTTTTAAATTTTAGTGTTAATTGTTGTAGTCTGTATAAAAATACACTAACTTTACAAATTTCAAGTGTATATACATACAATTGTATGTATATTACATGGGATTTTAACATTTGTTGTTGTAGCGGCCAAGGGTCGTCACACTCTGTCCAAATTTCAGGTCCGTAGCTCTTACGGTTCTCGAGAAAATACCCTGTGACGGACAGACGGACAGACGGACAGACGGTCAGACGGACAGACGGACAGACGGCCAGACGGATAGACGGACAGACGGACAGCGTAGCGAAAACAATAGGGTTCCTTTTTCACCTTTGGTGTACAGAACCCTAAAAATCAACAAAACAAAAAAAAAATCGTCAAAAGTAAAATATCGCAAAAAAAACTAAACAAATCGCCAAAAATAAAAATATGCTAAAAAATTAAAAAATCGCTAAAACTAAAAATATGTATTGCAAAAAAACAAAATCGCCAAAAACCGCAAAATCACCTAAAAGTCTTTTCGTCAAAACCAAAAAACAAATTCAAAAACAGAAAAAATCGCCAAAGAGAAAAAAGTTGCAAAACTAAAAAAATCGACAAAATAAAAAAATCGCCAAAAACTGAAAAAATCGCAACAAAAAAAACAAGCACTGTACGGAACCCTTCATGTGCGAGCCAAATCACTTTACTGAATTTATTTATATATATACGTGATAATTTTTCGCTTTCTTTAAAAAAAAAAATATTTAGTACTAACATATCGTTAGCTAAAATGCAAAAAGGCGTAACTAACAAAAATATAATTTTACAGGAGAAACAAAAAAATGAACAAACGTGTAGTTAAGTCCCCTTGTTATTTGTTAATAAAAGCGTCATTTTTGATCGCAGAAGTGTAATATTTTGTCAAGACATGTAGTTTAGAAAATAGTTAAATATTTTAAAAAGTCGCCTTAACTAATTTTGTCATAAAAGTATGGCAAAAAAAAATTCTCATATCATAAGGAGCTGCTTTAAAAAAAATTACAAGGAATATTGTTATGTTTTTACCTTTATTTATTTTTGTAGTTTCGAATATTTACAATTAAATTAAAAAAAAAGTCACCAGTGTACAATTCTTATAGATCAGAAGACTTTATTTAATCAACACTGATATTAACAGATTTTTTAAATACACAATGTTAAATAATTTAATGCTAGAATACTAGGATGTTAACTTCGCTGTTCTTTACACAAAGTTCTATATCTAGCAGATGCATTGCCATTTATGCTTTACATAAATCTTGTCAGAAGAATGTTAGCAACAACCAAGAGGCCACAGCACACATTTAACAGCCTCCAAAAACCTGCTTCGATCGCGTCATTAGTTTGTATTACAATTCGTTCTGTTTGTTTGTATGTATGTAATTTGATTTTTAATTTTTTTATTCATTCGCTAATGTTTGGCGATCAAAATAATTGAAAACAATTTAATTTTTTGTAATATTTTAAAAAAAAATGTTCAATTTCGTATTTTTGTGTGCAAGTTTTAATTATGGCATACCCTGCATTTCTTTTAAATACGTCATTTATTTTTGAAAGTTCAAAGGGCTTGCTCACACATAATTTGCTCTCTGCTGCTGCACATCTGTACAAATTACACAAGAGTACAATTACCGTTGTTATTGCTATTGTTATTCTGTTTATTTCCAACAAAATGTCTTGGATGCATAAATGTAATGGAAACACTGAGTATGACAAATTCAACAAGTGTTTGCTGTTATTACAAATGTATCCACCACAAACACACACACACACACACTCGCAGTAGAACAATGAGGCAACGGTAAAATAAATGAAGAAATAAAAACACTAACAAAAACAATAGCATATAAATAACCTCTCTTACACTCTCGCCAACAAATAGAGCCAAACACTCACATACACACGCACACACACACACTTTAATGCTGAAACAATCGTAAAATTGGAATAACTGTAGAATAATAATGAAAACTATGAACACTAAACAATAGAGTTAAATTGAACAATTTATTTATATATTTTTTATTTTTTTTTTTGGTTTTATTGAAATCAGCAAAATATCACACAAAATTATGGCTTAACAAATTAAACTCATACACCGAATACGTAGAATAATGTGTCAATTATTTTATAATAAATTGTACTTTGACAGGCCATTAAATGTTTTCTATTTCAAACAATAAATAGTCAAAGTGAATTTAATAAATATATCGAAATAAATGCGGTGCATTTGTTTGGAGAAAAACTAAATGTAATCATTTATTAATAATAAAAAAAATATACAAAATTAGAAAATTATTTTTGTAACAAAAAACTAATTTTGCAAATACAATTTCAATTAAATTTATGGTTACCAGGGAGAAACAAACATACGGTCTTGTTCTGCAAATCGAATCGATTTGAAATCATATGATTTCCAGAATTAACAATGATCCTGCAGGTGTATTTAAAATCATATACGATAACTTTCTTTCAGATATGATATTTGAGAATCTATAGAATAGAAAAAATTAAAAAAAATTCTCAAAAAAATATTTCCCAAATTAAAAAAAAATCGCCAAAACGAAAAAATCGTCAAATGAGAAAAAAAACGCTTAAATGAAAAATATCTCCAAAAACAAAATTAATAGCAAAATTGCGAAAAGAAAATCACCAAAGGTAAAAAGGTCGGCAAAAATAAAAAAATCGGCAAAAAAACCGAAAAAATTGTCAAAACTAAAAAAATCTGCAAAACGAAGAAAACGCTAAAATTAAAAAAAGCTAAAACAAATTTTTTTGTAAATATTTACATCAGTTTAGATATTCGCATATATAATGTTCATAAAGTATTATGTCCATACGCCACATTTGTTGTGTGCGAGTTAAAAAGTTGCACTTTTCTAAATTTATTTATAAAGTCTTCGACCCACCTAATGATATCATAACATTTTCACTTTTCTAATATTCACGGCATTTTGACAAGGTCCCAGCATGTGCAAACTATTCAAACGGAAATACTTATCAATCTCAAGTGCATCTTTTTGCGTAACAAGCAAACTAACTATAAGTGTGTTTGTAAAATTTTTCAAAAATTCTAAGCAAAGTAAATTTTTTTAAAAGCAAAAAGTTTACGTACGCACATCCACATATATTTTTGTATATATACATATGTACAAGTGCATTCACGTGCGCATGAATGTGTTTAGAGGCATTTAACTCAATCAAATCAATTTACTGCATAAATACAATTTGCGTTTGATGAATTTCTAATTGAATATTAATCATACGCTCATGTGTTTACTTGAAGTTTTGAACAATTATTAAGCAATTAAATACACGCTTTTAAAAGTACAGTAAACACTCCAAAAAATGAACTAGCACAAAAGTTTAATATAATATAAATTTGAATAATAGCTGAGCACTTACATATAAGTTTTTAAAGGTACAGCAGGCATTCGATAACTTGAACGAAAGGCAAGTAGAAAAGTTTAATGTAATATAAATTTGAGCAATAGCTCAGCAATTAAATATATAGTTTTAAAAGTACAGTAAGCACTCGATAATTTGATCTAAGCGTAAACAGAAAAGTTTAATATAATATAAATTAGAACAATTGCCCAGCAATTAAACGCACTCTTTCAAAAACGCAATCGACACCCAATAATTTGAATTTATAAATAAATTATGAGAAGTACAAAATAATATATGTATATATTTAAATAATAAATATATGGGTGCGGTAAATAATAAATAATAAATAATTTGAAATTATAAATAAATTATGAGAAGTACAAAATAATACATGTATATATTTAAATAATAAATATATGGGTGCGGTAAAAACTTATATGTAGGACTCTTCTAAATAATTTTTTTTTTATTTTTTTAATGCGAAATTTAAATTTATGTTACGCTACAGTTACACGACCAAGATTTGCATTCAAGTTTTTCACACATACTGGTTGTCAAAGTAATTTAAATTGAAAGCTATGACGTAGGCTGCACGCAATTTTCTAGCAAATTTATTTTCAATATGCCGTTGATAAGAAAACAACTTAAACACACATTTTCATGGCTTCTATTTAGGTCTATAAACCGCAACACATCATTACATTGTTTACATATTTTTGTTCCTAATAATATTTATTTAAAGTTAATTAAAGTTTTTAGGAGGAACATAACATTATGTGTAATAAAAGAACATAAAAATACTATGCCGGCAGAATATTTGAAAACAAAAACGAAAAGTGTGCTCATTGAAATTGGTGTCAGTTGTTTCTTGCCTATAAATTTGAATACACAATTGGAAAGAAAATTTGAAGTCAAAGTCCCATCAAATTCTAAAAGTGTGAATGTATTAGTGAAAAAGTGTGAATGTATTGAAATTTGAAAGGCAAAACTTGATCGTGTAACCCTCAAGTTAGTTAACATTCGTATCAAGAACAAATTTTTTAATATTATGCTTCATGCAAAAGTCTTCTGCGTTAAAAAAATACTTATTTCATCAATTATTTATATATGTATATATATACTCGTATGTATGTAAATTGACTCCTTTGGTTCCAGGTTGGAACAGAAGGAACATCAATTATTTACTTTGTTTGTCTGATTTAATAAACAATTTACGTATGATCAATATTTAATTGAATATTAATCATACTCAAAGTTTCGAACAACTGCTAAACACAAGCTTTTAAAGTACAGTAGACACTCGATAATTAGAAATTAGAAAAAAAAATAGAAAAGTGCAATATAACAAAAGTTCGAACAGTAGTTTTGGAACAAAAAACACTTTTTTAAAAGCACAGTAAGCATTTGAGAGTTTGAAACTAAAAAATCGTAGAAATAAATAAATACAATATTTTAAAGTACAGTAGACACTCGATAATTTGATCTAAGGGGAAACAGAAAAGTTTAATATAATATAAATTAGAAGAATTGCTCAGCAATTAAACGCACTCTTTCAAAAGCGCAATATACATTAAATAATTTAAAACTAAAAATAAATTATGATATTTAAGAAATTTATTATTCGACATATTGTCATAAGTTTATTTTAATTTGAAATTTATTTGCTGGTGGTTCAGCGATGTCTATATGCATTTCATTGTTGCTGAACCACCAGCAAATAAATTTCAAATTAAAACAAACTTATGACAATATGTCGAATAATAAATTTCTTAAATGATAAATTATGATATATAGAAAATCATATAAATTTAAATAGTTTTATGTATTTTTTTATGCGAAACTGCTTTTGTGTCTATATAAATTTAAATTTATGTCAGTTAACATTCGTATCAAGAAGAAAAAATTTAATATTTTGCTACATGCAAAAGTATTCTGCTTAAAAAAATACTTATTTAATCAATTATTTATATATATACTCGTATGTATGTAAATCGATTTCTTCTGTTCCAGGTTGTTACAGAAGGAACATCAATTATTTACTCTGTCTGATTAAATAAACAATTTACGTATGATGAATATTAAATATAATATTACTCATACTTGAAGTTTTGAACTAATTACAAAAGTTGAGAAAAAAAATATTCAGGGATTCTAATGTACCAATTCTGTTTTGTTGGAGTCCATGGACGACGAAAATACCGTTGGTTTTTTTAGGTCACTTCATAAAGTGATTTTATAACGGTAAATGTAGTGAAAAACAGGGTTTCTTAGCTTTTCAGTTTTAAACAGTTGTAACTTCTTTGTTTCCCAACGGATTTCTTTTAACTTTTCGTTGGTTAAAAGGTCGAATATTATCTTTCAATAAAGATATATTTTTTGTAAAGCGACTAAGAAATGGCTAAGTTACAGTCGTTGAAGTGTACAAAAAACCAATTAAAAAAGTATTCTTTTGTTTTCCTCAGGCTATAAATTGCTTATGAGTTACAAAAGAATACTTTTTAATGGATTTTTTGTACACTTCAACGACTGTAACTTAGCCATTTCTTAGTCGATTTACAAAAAATATATCTTTATTGAAAGATAATATTCGATTCTTTTCACCAACGAAAAGTTAAAAGAAATCCGTTGGGACACAAAGAAGTTACAACTGAAAATCTAAGAAACCCCGTTTTTCACTACATTTACCGTTATAAAATCAGTTTATGAAGTGACCAAAAAAAACCAACGGTATTTTCGTCATCCATGGACTCCAACAAAATAGAATTGGTACATTAGAATCCCTGAATATTTTTTGTGTATCACAGTGTTATTAATCAAAAGTAAAACACATGTAATCTTTTTAAGTACAGTAAACACTCGATAATTTAAAACTGAAAGAAAAATAGAAAAACGCAATATAATAAAAGTCCGAACAGTAGTTTTGAAATAAAACGCACTTTTTAAAAGCGCAGTGGGCATTCGAGAGTTTGAAACTAAAAAAAATCCAAAAATCATCAATTATCTAATATAAATATGCTCAACATTTGAGTGCAATCTTTTAAAGTACGGTAGACACTCTATAATTTGAAATGAAAAAATTTTGAAAAGTGTAAGATAATATAATTATAAACAGTAATACTGAAATTAAGCACACTTTTTTAAAAGCACAGTTGACACTCGAGAGTCTGAAAATTCAGAAATGTGCAAATGAACTGCTATAAATTTTAAAAATTCCTAACTTACTTAGAGGCACAGTAGACAAAAAAAGTGTCAGTTATGTATAGTACACTTTTCAAGATTGCTCCCTCTTTTAAAGGCACAATAAACACTCGAGAGTTTTACACTAAAAAAAATCAGAAAAATGCAAATTATCTAATATAAATTAAAAAAATTTCTCACTCTCTTAGAGGCACAGTACACACTCGCTAGCTTGATATAAAAAAAACTCAGGAACGTGCAAAATATCTAATACAAATTAAAACAATTGCTTACACTTTTAAAGGAAGAGCAGAAACTCAATAGCTTGAAAGGAGACGTATTAAATGATTAAGCTTAATGAGTTTCACAACTTTGCTATTGAGCATTTTGTTGATTTTTAAGAGCCTCTAGTGTTAAGTAGGTGGATTAATTTTAGGCTTTGCAGTCGTTTAGTTAGTTATTTCACTGCGTCAACGTAGTAGGACGCTCTAAAACGCATTACTGTCTACGCTAGGAAATTTATGATACTAATACGATTGGGTCTCGCGAGGAAGCGAACTCGGGCTCTCGTAGACTGTCATTTGCTTTGTAGTAGTCCACGCACCAACTACTTCATCCAACAACTATAAAAAGAAACATTATTATAAAACAATTACTTAACAATCAGACAAAAATATTTTCTTATCACAAACCTTAATATAAAAATAAAAAACATCGAAGCGTGCCCGGCTCAAACCAAAAGGAAGTAAAAAAGTATTTGCGTAGGAATTTATGGCATTTAGCACAATTTATTTTTGTATTTGATTGTTATCACTGTTACACTAATGGCAATTGTTTTTATTATTTAATAAGAGAAATAAAATTAAAACTTTATCGATGCAGCAAACAAACGTTTAAAAAGCTCAAGTAACCCCTCCACATAACCGCACATACAACCACATACACACTCACACACACACACACACACACACACACAGCCCCAGATAAAAGACAAAACATTAAATCACCCACATGCATGTAATTTTGCGTAATAAAAAATAAGGTGGTGGCCCTTGACTGCAGGGCAAATGAAATAAGATTTTTATGTGGGCTTATTTATACCCGGCAGATGGAGTAAAAATAATAGTTTTGCCTTGAAAGAGAGAAGTTATTAAAGATTTATTTATCTTTTGGCTTATGAAAAATTAAGTTTACATTATAAGACAGCAGCGTATAAAGGAGCTTCCAAAAAGAGTTTTAACTTTTCTTTGAAAAAAAAAAATAAACGAGTATTATTTAAAGCAATAGTCGAATATTTATTAAATTGTAAGAGGCAGCTATGCCATTTATAATGGATAACAATATAAGCCAAATGGCAGCCACTAAGCTAAGCTTGCAGGACCACATTCTTTTTACTGTTTTTATACTTACTTAAGTTAAGGTCTTTCAGGAAGCGCAAAATTGTAGTTTTTGTTACACTCACTGATAACGTCAGTAAATACGTCATGGTATCAAATAGCAAATAGAAATATTGTATCGATTGTATCGTAAATTATGATAAATTTTACAAAATAGATAAGCAAAGAATGCCAGAACTTCTGAGGGAAATAGTTATGGAAAAATTCACAAGAAAAATTAAATATTTGATAATAAGAAAAACCTGTTTCTGTTAAGATACAACGGATAGGACTCTTTGTAAACTGAGCATGTATGACATTAGGTTAAGTATCGTAAAACATTCACGCGTTCAACACTCAACATTACACATGTATTATGGTATATGTGACAAGGAAGTTGTCACAGAAACTATTATATTTTATTAAGCGACTTCAAAAAAAAGGAGGCGATTATCAATTCGTCTACACTTTTTTTGATATTGGTACTCACAGCTCCGACCGAAGTAAAAATTTATTTTTTGTCTGCCAATTGCTCCAATTGCAAAAAAAAAAATTGAGCAGAGACACGCCTATAAATTTTTTAAATTGATTTTATGATTTCAACTTATGTGATTACCGCGAAACCTAGCAAATGCCTTTGGTTGTTGTAATTACGCAGTTTTAAAGTTGAAAAAAAAATGGACGGGGCTACACCCATTAAAATTTATTATTATATTTTACGCGGTTCTGCCGATTTTTTACGAAAATTTACCACACACCTAGAGCTCTAAAATAGACACAATCTTCCATATAAAAAAATGGACGGAGTTAAGCCCATCAAAATTTAATATTTTAGTTTAAGTGATTCTTGTACTTTAACGATTGTTGCAAAACTTAACAAACCCAGAAAGTTCTCGCGCACTCATAGATATCGTAAGACAATACCGTAATACTTTTTTCCGTGTTCTGAAGTGCGACAGAATGGATTGACCTATTAATTAGTTGGTTGTCAAATCTAATGTTAAATATTATGGTTGTGTTCAGAAATTTAATTTGTGACAAAACTTAATATTTATCAATCCACTATACATATAAAACAAAATAATCTGATAGATTAACAACTGAAGTTAGCTAAAATTAAGTTTCGCGAAGCCGACCAAATTGAAAATTTTGTAACTATACAATTTGGTCGCATTGGCGATATTAGCACTTGTGTTGAGTTTCGGAACGCGACATTAGATCCTCCAAAGCGCAGGCGCAGACTATTTTGATAGATATGATTGAACAAACAAATTGCAAATTGACTCTTTGAAGTTAGGAACACACCTACATTTCTTAGACAACAGTGAGTGCTTATAATTTAATATGAACTTTATTGAATAGCAATAAAGTTCAAATTGACTCTACATTTTATTTCGAAAACATATAATATGGGAAAAAGAAAAGGGCTGTTTTTAGGGGTTTCCCGGAAATTATTAAAATTTTTATCACCTTTTAAACCTTCCGTAGACCTCCACGAACATTTCAATCAGATAAATCCGTTTAGCCGTTCTCGAGTTTTAGCGAGACTAACGAACAGCAATTGATTTTCATATATATTTTATTTTATTATAATTTATTTTATATTATATGTATTTTTATTTATTTTAATTTATTATTTTTATCTTACTTTATTTTAGTTTAAATTATTATATTTTATTTTATTTTATTTTATTTTAATTAATTTTAATGAAATGTATTTCATATGAATTATTTCATTTCTTTTTTAAGCTTCCCAATAAGCAATTTTGCTTGAAATCAAGTCAAACAATCAATTGTCAAGGGTTGAATTGTGCTTGATTTATACTTTAATTCAATAGCATTCTCCAGTGAAATGGGAACTTGAATTCAATTCAAACAATTCAATTGTATTACAGTTCAATTCAAGCCTTGAATTATACTGTAATTCAATCTTGTATTACAATTGAATTCAAGTATATTTCAAGCTTCAAAAACAATGCTTTTAAAATAGAAAGGAAAACGCAATAGACAAGTTTTGTTATGATAATTTTCAATATTGTTTTCACGTTTTTAATCACCTTTTGTTGTTCAAAAAATCAATTTTTTATTTATCTTTGATATTTTTCACAGCAATTTAAATTTTATTAAAAAATAAATTACGTATTTGACAAGGTTTGAACATACATATGTATGTACATATATGTATGTTGCTTCATTTTTTATTTCAAAATATTTTCAAACTTGAATATTACTTGAAAAAATGCCTGAACTCAACTTTGTTTCCAGTTAAATTTCAAGTGCTTGAATTTTAATGTTTTGAGTGCTTATTGGGTTATTTTGTTGTTGCTCAAACTACTCAAAAATAAACATAAATAGAGATATTCTTAAATAAATTAAACTAAATAAAACAAAAACAAAACTTATCCGGCTTTAAATTACAACAACAACAAAAATAACGGGACAGAGAACAATTGACTCAATTAAATTAGTTTTGTCTTTTTGGTTTGTTTTTTTTTTTTTTGCAAACAGTTAGAAAAAGTTGCAAAGTTGTTATTGTTTTTGCGCTCTCTATGTTGGAATTCTTTTAATCAGCATTTTTCTATTATTTGTGTGTGGGCGGCTGTTTGTGGAAGAGAGTGAAGGGAGTAAAAACGGTTTTTTTTTGGTGCTGTCTATGCCTGTGAATGTTTCAAGTATATTTTTTAATTTATTTTTTTATGCTCCGTTTTATTTTACTTATTTTTGTTTTTGCAATTTTAGATATTTTTCTTTTTATATGATAATTTTTTGACCTTTACTATGTGCACACACAAATAAACGTTTATCTTTGAGAGATGAGACATTGCAACAAACAAACTAGAAATTTAATACGTTGCTGTTTTTATCTTTGTTTAGTATTTTTGATAGAATTGTTTTTTACATTTTCTTGCCTGCTGCGCTGCTCCACTGTAGAGCAATACAAGTGACTGCAGTATTTATTTATTATTGTTTTTATTTAAATGAGACTTCTATATTATTTTTTATACGAATTTTTACATAATGTTTTGTTGCAAATTAATAAAGAAACACAGTAACTTGTAGTTGGAGCAGGAATGAAAATTAATTAATTAATTGTGCTGTGAGAAAATATCTGGTGAATGGAATAATTAAAAGTGTATTTATTTGTTTTTTTTAGAATAAATAAAGACACAATAAGTTAAATTTACTTGTGGCAAAATACGTTAGCTTAATGTTAAAAAAGCGATAACGTTCAGAGTGTTTGTATACATATTATAAATATGTACATATCGTCGGGTGGTTACTGGTTTGCGCAATAATAATGTATTCTTAATATCTATGCGGCAAACCAGTAACCACCCAACGATATGTATGTATGTATGTATATTATACATTCATTGCGCAAAGACTTTGGAGAAATGAACATTAAAGTTTCAAAATTTTAAATCTCTTTGGAGGAGCAAAAATTAAATTTTTGGATTTCTCGTATTAGTTTTTTTTTTCAATTCAAGTAGTTAATCTGTGGGTTAAAATTTGGTAATTCGTTTCCAACTTTTGAAGTAAAGGATAGTATGACAGTAGGCTAACGTGTATTAAAGGCATGCTTTTGGCTCTACAGTGGACTCTAAATAACACGAATAGCAATTCGTTTTGTTTTCACAATATGAAATATGAAAAATATATTTAAATTTTTTATGAGTATTTTTTTATTTATTTTTTTTTCACATAATTTGAACATTAGCAGTCTTACTCTATGCTCCAAATTATTCAGACTGACGGATATCAATAATTTTTTTTTGCATTAATGGTTTTCTAAGCTTTGTTAAATATTTTATAACAGCTGATTTCTTAAATAAGAAAATAAAGCAGAAATATGTGTATGTGTGAGCTAAGCCGCTCACGTGAAAGAAAAATCCTCTTTTTGAAAGAAGCATCCGCCTTTTGACGATTTTCTATTATACATTTTTGTCAAGTAGTGAAGTTTTGTTTCAAATTTAAATTTTATCTTAGCCATACTTTATTAAGTAATGTCAAGGGACAAATTACGGCATTGCTTATCGATTGAAATTTCCAATTATATGAAAATTTGTACGCTATCGAATGCCGTAATTTGCTTCCAAATTTAATTTAAGCGCCCTTAAAAAGTTTTAGTGACGAGGTGTCACCGTTTGAAACTTTGCCAGCGCAGTTCTTTAGTTATTTTAATTTGATAAGCAAAATTAACCCTAGACATTAACATTAACATTAGTACGTTCATTGACTCCACTAGCGACGGCCTTTTATTTAAATTTTTGTTTGGTCTGCATTAATTGACTTGTGAGTTTTTGTCTTTATCGTCAAATCAGAAATCGCACGGTGGAAATAATTCTACAGTTTCTAAACGGGCAGTTTATATTATATTATAATTATTATAATAATTCATGCAGCATTTGAGAAGATGTTACAGAGCTTAGGCTTGGACTTTACATCTTTAAAGGGGATGGAACCTTAAAACCCCTAAGTGGGCCAACTATGATTAATGAAAAATTCAAATCTAAGTCAAGCTGATGTTTTTAAGCTGATAAAAAAGTTAAAAAATATTTGCAAATAGATTTTCTTATCTAAGAGTTAAATAAAATTTTACTACATTTATGGAGTTTCGCTTAAAGCTTAGGAAATATTCGAAAAAGGAATTTAAAATTTTAACTTTTTAACCAATCTTGGTCCACTGTTCTGCTGATGGAGAAGTCAAATATTGTCGGCTTTGTAAAAAGAAACTCTTTATGGATTATTATTATTATTACAAAATGTTTAATATTAAAAAAAATCAAATTGGCATTAAAAGCACAATCTAGTAAAAATTTTATGCAATTTAAATTAAAATTTTTAAAAAAGTAGATTTTTCACCGTCTGTTAATTATTTCGCAATTATAAAAAAAATTTTACAAAAATTCCAACCTTTTATTTATGATTTTTTAAAATTTTTCATTCAAAATTTTTGTTAGTTTCGAAATAGACCTAAATGTTGTTATAAATATCGAATTAGAGGTAAATTTTCACAAATTCTAAAAGTGGAACCAAAAAAATCATCATGCCATTTTAAGGCATGATATGTAAGATTTCCAAATATAGTAGCTGCCCCCGTCGAAAAATAAGAAAAATACTGCAAAAACATTGAAAATTCCACTTTTGGGATTTCAGGAATTTTTTTTGGGAATTGTCGGGAACTCGGAAACATACCCGATTTTGTTCATTACTTCATTACTTATAAAATTTTAGAAGCAAGTGAGGATTTTCTCTAAATACATCTAAATTACTGAAAATCCCACTTTTGGGATTTTACGAATTTTTTTGGGAATTGTCGGGAACTTAGATGCATACACGATTTTTGGTCTTTTTTCATTATTTATATCATTTCAAGAGGAAGTAAACATTTTCTGTAAATAGCATCCTTTTTACCAAGACCTCTAATGTCTTCTTGGTATTATGTAGTTCGTGTTAAGAGGAAACTTTTCTTATTTTGTAAGCAGAGGCGGGTAATTAAATAATATTAATATTTATTAGTTTGTTTGAATTTTAGTAGTTTCTTGGTGATCTCAGAAAAATGAACTGAATTAAATTCGTATATATGTATATGCAATATATATTTTAGTGAATGAGTTGTGGATCTTATATTTTCTTAACGCATCATTAAATCCAATAATATTGTAAATTTGTTTGATTATATCCTATAAAAAATTTTGCAAACTAAACATGGTCGAAACGAACATAAATAAAATATGATTAGTGCTCTAGGGTTGAAAAAAACAGTTTTCAATAATAATTAAAATAAAATTTGAAGACAAATAAATGTGCTTAGAAATATAAAAACTCATACTGGTGTCTACTATAAACTTGTAGCTTGGTGTAATTATTATTATTTATTTTACTTACTTTGTTTATATTCTCTTTATTGTAACTGTTGTTCTCTCTGGCTGATATTTTTTATCTTATTAACAGTTTATGATAATTTGTTAATTATCTTTCACATTTGATTTTCTTTTTTTGCGTTTGAATTTGCCATAAAAAACACTGACAAGTTTAAGTTTAAAATAAGTTTTATTTATTTTTTAGCCAAATCTATGAATGTTAAAAGTCGCAAACTATTAAAATTTTCTTAGTTATCATGTATTTACAATTTTTTACACTTAACAAAAGCTATAGCAAGTATTAAAGTTTAACTTTTTTACCAAAAATTTATTATTATAATTTTTTTTTTAATAAAATATCTATTAAACATTTAGCTATATTTTATTAAATTAAGTTGTTGACAATTAAAATTATATTTATTTGCATTTTGGCAAAATGTTTGCATATTAAGCTAAAAACATTTGTACATAAACAAGCATACTGCCGAAAAATAAATTTGGATTTTTCATTAATATTTAAACACCCACACTTAACACTTAGAGACACTTAATGATTTTCAACTAAATAAAAAAAAAATCAAGTAAAAACCAACAAAGAAAATGTTGATGTTTTCAAGTTATTTTCATTTACTTTTCAAAATCTTTTTTTTGCATTATTATTAAACATTAGTTAAAGATTTATTAAACAAAGCAATAAATTTAACAAAAAAAAAAAAAATAAATAACATATTAACATGTTTGTGTTTGTTTATATTTTTCTATACACATATCAAAAATGTTAAAATTTTTTATCTTTCGACTTAAATTTCCTTCAAACATCCAAACGAAAATGTCACTTTTTTCTATGTACATAAATACATATTTATTTAATTATTAGAATTTTTTTATTTATTTCTACATTTATAATTGTTTAATATTTCTTTCCTATTCAACACTCTGCCTAGGATTAATCTTTACTTCTTATCGTGCTATAACGCCGGCTGCTACACAAAAACTGAAACGTTTCCATCATTTACACATGCTTTTATAAATTCTTAACTGAAAACTAACGGTACTCTGGCAATACAATAAATTCTTTAAGAGCACTCTCCAGTTTCAAGCAAAATAAGAGTTTAAATATATTGCTCTCCCATGAAGAGATACATACATACATACATACATGCAACTAAAATTATTACAAGAGTGTGAGCATAACGGTAAATGTTTACATTTCATTTCATTCAACAGCAAAATATTAAGAGAAATGTAAAACACGTGTATTAGTGCTGCTAGAGTAAAAGGAACATTTTTTAAATATGTAATTACATTTAATGTTTATTACATTATTGTCGAAAACGGAAATTTGGAAACATATGAAATAAAAGTAATATTTTTAAAACGTATAGTTTTTTTTTAATTGGATTAAAATGCTGTATTATCAAATAAGAAAATTTATTTTTATATGAAGAAACTTAAGGAAATAATTTGTTTTATAGTCAAAAGTTTACTAAATAAAAATTTATGAGATTATTTAAAAAAAAAGTAATTAAAGTTTATTAAATAAAAATTTATTTTTATGAAAGACCTTAGGGAAATAATTATTTTTGTAGTCAAAAGTTTTTTATATTATTCTATAATTGAAATTATTCTATAATTAAATTAAAAACTGAGCAAAATGTTATTGTAAAAATTTCTAACTCATGTCAAAAGCTTCCGAAACATGCAACACTTTGCCTTCAATGGTAAATTGAAAGAAAAATGTTGGTACTTAAAAATATTGTTATAAAATGTTTTAATTATCGCAGATTTTGCCATATTTCTAGAGCATTCATCTTCAAAAAAGAGCCTACGGGGCCTAGTAACAGAACAATTCTCAAGTTCACATATAAATCATACATACAATTGAGAACAGCTTTCTAATTATATGCCATGTTTGCCTGACACCTAAAATCAGCGAAATTAAATACATTAGCTATATATTTAATTTTCAAATTTAAGAGGAAAAATTTTGTGTGCCTTAGCATACACAAGATTAGAGGTAATCAACCAAAAGATGTGCGTCAAGTACCAACTCCAAGCTATAACTGCTAATTCAATGCTTATTGAATGCTAGAACTCAATGCTACATGTGATAAACATATGCTACAATTGCTAATTAAAATCTACTTGTGTTATTTCGAGGCTAAAAGGGATAATTGAATGCTGGAACTCAATGCTATAAAGGGTAAGCCCATGCTACAACTGCTAATTAAATACTACAATTGTTAATTTAAAAGTAAAAGCGGCAATTAAGCAGTGCCAATTCAATACAACAACTGCTAATTAAATACTAAAAGTGATAATGCAAAGCTAGCTCGTAACTAAAAGTGCTAATTGAATGCTAGAACTCAATGCTATATGTGGAAAACGCATGCTGCAATTGATAACTAAATTCAGCATGTGCTAAAAGTAGTGCTAACTCAATGCTACAACTGCTAATTAAATGCTAGAAGTACTAACTTAATGCTAAATGAAAAATAAAAGTACTAAATAAATGCTAAAACTCAATGCTACATATGCTAGACTGATGTTACAATTGCTAATTAAGCTCTACATGTATTAATTTAATGCTAAAAGCGATAATTAAGTAGTGATAACTTAATGCTACAACTACTAATTAAAAACTAGAAGTGGTAATGCAATGCTTACTGAACTTAAGTTCTAATTGAATGCTGTAATTCAACTTTAAAGTAGAATTACATATGCTACTTCATTGCTAAAAGTGCTAATTAAGTATATATTACAAATTCAGCGTTAGAAATACTGGTTAAATGTTTAAGTGTATATTAAATACTCTAATTGGTCAAAAAAAAAATGCTAATTTAGTGCTATATGCTCTTAATCAGTACTACAAGTGCCACCAAAATTCTAAAAGTGTTAATACAGTAATTATACGTAAGCTAAACTAGACCCATAACTGCTCATTCTTTTCAATGTTTACTGAAATTAAAAAATCTAATTGTATATGCAACAATTGAACCCTAGTTCAATAATATATTTTTGCTATATGTATGCTACAGTTGCTAATTAAACTCTACACGTCTTAATTCAGTGCTAAAATTGCTAAACAAGTACTGCTAATGCAATGCTATAAGTGCTAATGAAATTCCAAATGCTACAGCTGCTAATTAAATGCTAGAAGTGACACCTAGAAGCTTAATTAAAACTAAAAGTGCTTACTAAATGCTGCCATAAGACTTTAGTACTATGCTACGTAAGCTAAATTCATGCTGCGAGTGCTAATAAAATGCTACATGTTACCAGTCAGTGCTAAAAGTGCTAGTTAGTCATTGCTAGCTAAATGCTATATATACTGTAGCTGTTAACTTAATGAGAAATGTTCTAAAACATTGCTAGATGTGATATTGCAATACTTATTCAGTTTTACTTTAATGCTACAATTCAGCGCTCGCTCAATGATATATGTGCTAAATCAGTACTACAAGTGCTAAAAACCTTAAAAAAAGCTAATACTGTATGTAATAAAAGTGCTAGTTTAATGCTTAATAAAAGTGCTAGTTTAATGCTACGAAAGCTAAAATAATACCATAACTGCTAGTTAAATACTAAAAATACTAATTGAATGCTACAAATCATAATTGAAACTTAGTGCTAAAATATTTCTAGGATTGATATCTCAAAGCATATTTAGTGCTAAAAATCGTAAATTTAATGCTAAAATTCAACTCTACTTTAATGCCACATATGCTAAATCCATCACAAAAGTGATAATTTTATGCTACATGTGCTGAATAAATGCTAAAATGCTAATTTAATGCTAAAAATACTTAAACTCTAGTTCAATGCTAATCAATATCACAGGTGCTAATTCAATGCTACATGTACTAACTAAATACTGCCTATTTAATGCTTTAAGCGCTACAAGTGCTAATGTAATGCTAGATATATTAAAATGTGCTATTTTAATGTTTATACCGTGCCAATAAATTTTTACAAGTGATATTTCAATAACAATAGTGCTAGTTTATTGCTACATATGCTAAAAGAATGCTATTAATGCTAATTCAAGCCTGTAGCATTGATGCTACGATTTAGCATTACAAAAATCATTAATTTAAAGTCCTTGCGATTTGTAGCAAATTGTTAGATTTTATTTTTAACATCACTTCTAGCAGACGTTTTGATGTCATTTTACTGATTTATGATTCTAAAATTAACCACAGAAAATTTACCATACTAATTCAGTTTATTACTATAAATATATGTATATGTTACTATAAATGAAAAAAAAGAAGTCTACTTATGTCATTTTAGCGGCGTTTTAAGTATTAAATTCTGAAATAATTTCCGCACAGTTTCATACATATATTAAAACAGCACTTATTAAATGCTCAGCATGCCGTAGGTATTATCATAAACTCGAAAGAAACTACACAAAACAGCAAAAAGAACAGATATATAAACATTAAAAGCAACATAAAAATATGTAGCTTATGCTTTAAATTATCATCATCTTTCTCATTTAGGCTGCACAGTGGAAAGAAAATTTAAATATTTGCATATGCACAGTCAATTTCTAAACTGCAGTTTACACTGATACAAAATAGCTCAAGTACTTTAAAGAATTTATTTTTTGTTTGTTTTGTTTTTATTCGATATATTCCGCCAGTTTCACAGTGCATTCCATTACATGAACGTCAGTATGGTACCATTAGCATGTAAAAGAGAGTATGTGTGTGTGTGCATACGAATATTTATCACTATGTTAATAAACTTTTCTGCTTACAAACACACACACACACACGCTCCCATATCCATAAAAAACAAACACACTTTACATCAATGTCTTTGCAATTTCTGTTGCTGTTGTTGTTGTGGCCAAAGTACATAGCGGAACACTGCCTGTCTGTATGTGTGTGTGTGTGTGTGTGTATATATCAAACAATCATGCAATCAATCAACCAAAATATGTAATGGCGTCAAATAAATGGCGACAAACATGGACACTCACACATGCATATCGCAAATACACACACACACGCTATGGAAGAGCAGTTACACAGTAGATTCAATAATGAATTATGTGTATTCCAGTTAAACTAGTTTCTATTAATCGATTTATTTTTTTTTTTTTGTACAGAAATGATTTCAAATTGTAAATGTAAATGCATAAGCAAAAGCAAAATGGTTTTGAAATTAAATTCTTTTAACAGAATATAAGCAAATAATTCACCAGAAAAAGTAAATTTAAAAATATTATTTTTTGAGGTAAATTTTAAACTTAAATTTAATCTTTAAAAAAATTCCTTGATATTTAAAGATTTCTTAAGCTAAAAAAAAAGAAATTAAAAGCAAATCAATAAACAAAGTAAACAAATTATTTAAAAAATAGACTTACGTGTTTATGCATAAAAAGGGCAAACATTAAGCTCCCTTTCTTACTACACACGCTGAAAGCTAAATAAATTAAATATGTATATACTTTAAATATAAACCAAAGTTTAATTTAAAATTTTAAGCACATTAACAAACTTTCCTAATTTCTAATCTCACTACACTTTATTTTCACTGCTTAAAAGTTTTATCCTTATTTAAGATCTCAAAAAAAAAGACAAAAAGGAAAAACTTTAAGCAGATTACTTACTTAAACAAAAGCTCAATTAAACAATAATAACATTTCTGTTAATTTATTTTTAATTAACTTCAAGTTTAAAACTAAAAATAAACTCTATTTCCCTTCATAGCTAAAAAAAATTGTTATGTTTTTCTGCTTAAAACACAATATAAACAACTTTTAATGATAATTTAAATCAGAGATAAATTTTGATTTCAAAACACCCAACCACAAATAATTTCTACAACAAAAAAAAACAAGCAAAGTAACATTAAAAATGTCAAATTGTGATAGAATTTTGTAAATAGTAATTTCCGTTTCACTGCAATACCTTGTAAATGAAAAACTTTTCTAATAAAACTTTTTTATACACTCTCATAACAAGAATTTCCCAGCCAACTTTATAGAAAATAAAACATTCATTTGTATTGTATAAAACAAAAAATAAATCACAATAAACTGATACAGCGAACAGAAGCAGAGAGTAGAGACCACAAATGGGGCCACAATCGAAAAATAAGTATTTAAACTTGCAATTAAATTAAATCTCCCTTTTACACTTGATTGCACATAAACGGAAATAGATACTCGTATTGTGGCTCAGCAAAATAAAAGAAAAATTTTTTTTTAAATATACAGATTGATATGCAGATTGATTTATTTTAGAAAAGTCAACATGTCACTATGGCACTAGAAATGGGTTCAAGTTTACGTCATGGTCTCGAAGTGGGTAAAAATAGTTACCCTCTTTTCAAGATTTATTTCGAATTAATGAGGAGAACAACTGAACTAAAAGAACTCATGTGGCAAGTTTTTTTTTAATTTAAGCAAACATAGACACACGGCCGGCCAAGACTTGTAACAAAATATCGTGCAAGAGCATGCGTGAGTAGGTTTATGATCCTAAGCATGTTGAAAAGTTTTGAGGAAAAATTTCTATTCGGAAGAGAGTATTTTTTTTTGGAAAATAAATATTGTTACAAAAATATATAACGACAATATGAATAAGAAATATTAAACGAAGAGTGCATATGTTAAAGATAAAATAATGTAGATAATAAAACATAACATGACATAACATAAGATAACAAAGGCATACCAATACTTAGGCATAGCATAAGGTAACACGTAACGTAACATAGCAACATAATAAAACACAACATAACATAACATAAAATATCATAACAGAAAGTATAACATAAGATAACATAGCATAGCATGACATAACATATGATAACGTAACGTAATATATCAAAACATAAAATAACATGAAACAAAATGAGATAAAATGAAATAAAATTAAATTAAATTAAATTTAAATAAAATAAAATAAAATAAAATAAAATAAAATTAAATTAAATTAAATTAAATTAAATTTAAATTAAATTTAAATTAAATTAAATTAAATTAAATTAAATTAAATTAAATTAAATTAAATTAAATTAAATTCAATTAAATTAAATTAAATTAAATTAAATTAAATTAAATTAAATTAAATTAAATTAAATTAAATTAAATTAAATTAAATTAAATTAAATTAAATTAAATTAAATTCAATTAAATTAAATTAAATTAAATTAAATTAAATTAAATTAAATTAAATTAAATTCAATTAAATTAAATTAAATTAAATTAAGTTAAATTAAATTAAATTAAATTAAATTATAATGAAATCGAATACAATAAAATAAAACAAAATAAAATAAAATAAAATAAAATAAAATAAAATAAAATAAAATAAAATAAAATAAATTAAAATAAATTAAATTAAATCAAAATAAAATAAAATAATATAAATTAAAATAAAATAGAATCAAATAAAATAAAATTGAATTAAATAAAATGAAATAGGATAAAATAAAAAAGCTTAAGCTCATGTTAAGTTTTTTCTAATTTTAAAAGTGTAAGAATAAGAGGAAGTGACTCCCATATTTTTTTGGTGCATATGTAAAGCTTAAAATGCTAATTACATGTATATTTCTATATGGTCTCCTCCCCCATAAAAACAATTATGCGAAACTTTGATTTTGTTGTGTTTTTTTTTTGCATTACGAGCAAAGCTTATTTTAGTTTTTAGGTTTTTTTTTATAAAATTTTATTTTCAGCAATTAAAACTTTAAGAAAACTTTTGTGTTTTTTGTAGGAAAAAAAACTTTTTGCAAAACAAAAATTTAAAAACTGTTTTAAGAGCAGCATATGTGCTTTTCTCACTACAAAATCGAAATTGTAAATGGACAGATTTTGTCAAGTCATTGAAATATAAACATCTTATTTTTCCAATTTTATGTGTTGATTTAAAATTCTTCTTTCCAGCAGCTTCTCTCTATTAAGTGCTTTTATTATTATATTATAGTTACCCGTATGCTCAACCCACATAAAATATTTTGATTTGGGTTGGCATAAAAGAGTTGAATTTTTATTTATTTAACTCCTTTTAAGAAAAAGTGGAGGGAGGGGCGAGTACGTGCCAATAGAAGCAAAAAAAAAATAAATAAATCTGTGTTTCTTACAGATTTTAACAGAACAAAATATTTATAAAATAAATACGAATACAAGAAATCATATACTGTTGAATATACAAAAACACACACACGCACACACACATACAGAGAAGTCCTTGTTTCACTAGCAGCATACAGCTGTTAAGCATCCATCAGCAAATCCTGGCGCTCTTTGCAATTCGCAGCAACTGAAAGTGCGTAAAATGAAGAATGAATGTTTTCGTGGGATAACAATAAAAAAAAGTTATTACTTTTTTCCGCCTTTTTCACTTGCATTTAGTTTTAAATGTGTTCCTTGTCAAAATTTAGTTCACAAGTTTTATTTTACCCCACAAAAATAAATGAAAGTCATTTTTCAGACATAAAACTTTTATTACTTCAGCTTCCTAAGAAATCTTAATAATTTAAGATAAAATTCTCATTTAGTTAATGTTAAAAAGCAATGTATCAGGGTTTTAAGTGACAGTTGATAAGCGAGTGATACACAGGCAATAATAAAAGTTTTCTAAAGCAAAAACTAACCGACTTCTAAGGCAGTTACTTAAAAGAATTACATCAAAAGAATATAGCACTGTAGCGGGGTTTTGTAGTTCCCATTGAACCATGACAACCCTTACCTTTTTGGTAAATCAAGCATTTGGCTTTTTAAAGTAAAATATTACCACAAACATTTTTGTGGAACACTTTAACCCTCTAACTGTGCTGTATAAGGACTTTTTTTGTTATTTTGAAAAAAGAATGCAATAAGTACAGTGAAACTTCTCATAACCGGACACTCAGCATCGTGGAATTTTTCCGGTTATTAGAGGTTCCGCTTATCAGAATGTGTACCACCATTCTTTTATTTAAATTTTTTATCTACACAACTTGTCCATTTATTAGGGGGGTCCGCTTATGGGAGGTGTCAGTTATGGGAGGTTTTACTGTACTTGTATAAGGGTCCATAATGGGTTAAAATGTTATACAAAAATATTTGCGACAAAACTCAAATTTAAGTCTCTGAATACATAAAAATTCGAAATGGGTCAAACGTTAAAACGCGTTTAAGGGTTAATTGTGCATTTATTCAAACTATGATTTTAGATATTAAATGCCTTTGGCAGTTCTGGGTAAAATTCTGGGAAGCATATTTTTATGCAAGATTTTAACCCTTTTATTCTTTTACGTATGTGTCTTATTTGCCCCTTTTGTAAGATGAAGTGCCCCAAATTGGTTTATAATGGGTTAATATATAACACAAAAATATTTGCCATAAATGGAAACAACTTTAAATAAGTCTTGGAATATCGTAAAAGCACCAAAAAATATATAAGCAGCAAATATTAGAATAGTAAAAAATTCTTTCATACGTTTAAGGGTTAATTTTGTGCTTATACATCTATAATTTGAGAAATTGTATTTGTTCACCAATTCTAGGTAAAATCCTATATAGGATTAAATAAGTCTTGGAACAGCCTAAAAGCACTTAAAAAAGTTTTGGGGCGAAAATATTACAACATTAAAAAAAAGCTTTAATGCATTTAAGGGTTAATTTTACACTTACATTTAAGAAATGGTATTTTTTTACCAATTCTAGGTTAAATCTTGTAAAGAACATTTTAGTAGAAAATGTTTACCCAGTAACTCTTCTCCCTAAATGTATTTTTTGTCCTTGACGCAGAAGGGTGTCTTAAAAATTGGTATTTAATGGGTTAAAATATATTTCAATAGTTGCCATAAATTTGTACCTTATGTATTTTAATGCTTCAAAGATTCAAGTTTAACCAAAAATAACAAAATCCCAATTTTCTCTTAATAACAATTGTGTTTCAATAAAAAATTAACCCTGGAAGTCATTCGAATTTTGTTACAGTTTTGAGGTTTGAGCTGAATTTCAAGCTCTTGGGCAATCTAGGACTTATAGTGGTATTCCAGGGCGCATATTTTTGTAGAAAATGTTAAAGCGTGTTGTCGCTAATTAAGGATACTTATCTGACCCTTTTCTCGAAAGGCATAAAAAAACCCAATGGAAATGAATTACAGGCTTAGTTCTTTTAAAAAAATTTTCCTCTTAAGATTTGACATCAAAATGCTGAAGAATAAAATTTAAAAAATTAAAATAACATATATAATAATCTAACTTTCGTCCCACTGTTACACCATTGTATGAAAGATTTTACAACAATGAAAATGCCTAGACAGCCACAACAATAAAAAACAAAAAAAAAAACAAATAAGAAAATTACCTTTAATCTTTAATAGCAACCAGCAGCCAATTTAAGGTTTTGAAACAAATATGGGTCTTTCCACCAAAAAAAATTAAATAAAAGTTCTAGAAAAAACTTTGTTTCATCAAATTTGCATAGAGAAACCATAAAACAAAATTTAACTAATGAAATAAAAATTCAAGATATTCGATTGCAAAGTCACAAAAACGCAACTTTTTTAATTTGGTTATTTTTTATTTTTTGCTCCTTTTTATTTTGATAAACTTTCTTAAAGAGAGCCATTGTGCATTGATTTTTGCTCTCTAAAATTTTATTTAGGGTACAAAGAGTCAAAAAAGAATGTAAAAGAAACTATGCGATAGCAAATAACTGCAAATTTAGCTTTGCAAAATCACGTATTTCAAAGTCACGTGCGACATTGAAAAACAACATTTGCTATCAGTGCGTCGAAAGTATTTGCAGAAACTGCATCAAATACTCAATACAAACAGGGATACTTAATGCAATTTAAAAATAATAAGATTGAAAAACATATATATGTATATATATTTTATATAAATTAGGTCACATGCGACATTGAACCTTTTCTGTTTCTGATAAATAAATACAGTTTGTAGCTTATTTTGTTTCTTTCTGGGTGCAAAGGAAGTAGCATGAAAATGCTAGCATAGTATACGAGGATATCAGCGCAAAGGTGGTGTAACCCCAAACTCTTAATTACTGTGCTTTATCGAGCCATAACAGCTAAAATAGCTTAAGAGACACATTTTTTGGAATTAATTTTTATTACAAAAATCCACTATTTACGTTGGCAAATAATCGGTTTTGATAAAAAAAAAGGAAAGTTCGAAAATTATACCGCTTAAGCTTTTTTGGCGGGCATGGCACGATATTAGATTATCTGCAAAAACGATTTTTGAGCTCTATCATCTTTGCAATAAAAAAATGCCTTACTCTATTTTCATAATGATAGTTGGTAGTGTAAAGAGTATTTATCATAAGAACATTAATAAAAAAATTCGCTTACACCACTTTTACGCTGATGGCCTTATAAATTGTATAATTTAGAAGAAGCTATAGCTCAGATGCACATCTTTTGCTGCTTTGGTCAAGAAGAAAGAGCATCTAGAACTGTTATTTTCTGAAAAAACACGTCTTTGCTATTCCTGATACTATTTTTATTTAAATAAATAACTACTATTTTTGTTAATTTAAATACATTTTAACTAAACTTTTTTATTTATAATTTCGTAAAAAAAAGGTACAGAAACAATATAAATATCATGATAAAAAAAATGTGAAGTGCGACATGTCACGTGCGAATGTCACGACCGATATGTCACGTGCGACTGTGGTAGAATGCTATGCATACTAAAAATATTAACATTAAAATATTGCTTCAGGTTTCACCGAAATCAGAATTTTAATTGTTCGCCACAAAAACTGGTTCTATTTTTTTTGTCACATGCGAATACATTGATATTTTGCAATTATCTTGAAAATGAAAAATTGCTCTAAATAAAGTTCAACACCAACTACGGGGCTAATTTAGAGCTGTCAGTAAGGCTTCTTATCAAAATAAAAAAATGTCACGTGCGAATGTGGTTAAAATTTTATTTAAAAATGCCCAACATTGTAAAATAAATCTATTTAAAATATTACTGAAGATTTCACCTTTTAGTCGCGGGCTGCAAAAACATAAAATCTTTTTTTCTTGGTTTTTTTTCAAATATCTGGGAAAGGAAAAATTTTTCGAATTATAGGGCTAATTAAGAGCTATAAGTTACATGTCACGTGCGACTGTGGCTAAAATTTTATTTTATAATGCACAATATTATAAAATTAGTTAGATTAAAACAATGCTTATTGTTTCGCGTTTTAATTTTTGGCCGCAGAAGCAACTCCTTTTTTTGTCACATGCGAATGCCTTAGCATTTTGCCTTTATCTTGAAAACGAAAAATTGCTCAAACTAAAGCTCAGCACCAATTACAGGGCTAATTTAGAGTTATAAGTTACGCTTATTACCAACTTAAAATAAAATGTCAAGTGCTTCATGTCAAGTTTTATATGTCACGTGCGACTGTGAAAAATTTTATTTTATAATGCACAACATTATAAAATTAGATATTAAAAAGTTCCTTCAGGTTTGGCTGAAATTAGCGTTTTAATTGTTCGCCGCAAAAACAAGTTCTATTTTTATGTCACATGCAAATGCCTTGGTATTTTGCAATTACATATCTTGAAAACGAAAACTGGCAAAAACAAGCTTGGCACCTATTAACTTACAGCTATAGTTTAAGCTTATTATCAAAATAAAATTTAAAATGCACATTATTAATTAAACGAGTAATATTGCTTAAGGTTTCGCATTTAAATCGTTGGCAGCAAAAACAACTTATCTTTTTTGTCACATGCGAATGCCTTGGTATTTTGCCATGATCTTAAAAACAAAAAAATCTTCAAAATCAAACTAAGCTCCAACTTAAGGGCTAATTTAGAGCAAAAGTAGGGCTTATTATAAAAATTAAAATATGTCACGTGCGACATGTTACATGTGACTGTGGTTTATATATAATTTAAAAACGCACATTTTAAAATAAGTAATTTTAAAATATTGCTTCAGGAATTGCGTTTTAATCGCTGGCCACCAGATCAACATTTTTTTGTCACATGCGAATGAATTAATATTTTGCAATTACGCATCTTGAAAATCAAAAATTTCTCAAAAACAAACTTAACACCAACTATGGGGCTAATTTAGAAATATTAGTTAGGATTCTTATCAAAATAAAAAAATCACATGCAGCATGTTACGTGCGACTGTGAATAAAATTTTATTTTATAATGCACAACATTATAAAATTCATTACAATAAAATATTGCCGAATGTTTTGCGCTTTATTCGTTGCGGCAAGAGCAACTTTTTTTTTTGTCACATGCGAATGCCTTGGTATTTTGCAATCACATATCTTAAAAATGAAAAATCAAACTTGGCACCAACCATAAGGCTAATTTAGAGCTAAAAGTAAGGCTTACTATTATTTAAAAAAAATTGTCACATGCGACATGTCACGTGCGACTGTTTTTAAAATTTTATTTTATAATGCGCAATATTCGAAAACTAGTTAAATTAAAATATTGCTGAATGTTTCTGTTTATTGTCACATGCGAATGCCTTCAGTCACATTCAACATCATGGAAATGCCTATATTTTTTCTCCATTTACTTTTCTTTATGCTTTTTTTTTATTCCCATATGCCATTGTTTTTTACAAGAAAGCAAAATCATGCTTTACTAAGCTTTACTTGGTACATTTAGGTTTATTAGAATATGTATGCTAGAGTAGATGATTGTGTGTTTGTGTAAGTGTATGTGTGTGAAACTCTAATAGAAAATTTTGATATTCATTACTGGCAGTAGCAGGCATAAATAACCAGAAACAGGCACTATTAAAAATATTTATGAAAAATTTAAAGTGAAGAAAAAAATTGTAAACAAATATAAAAAAAAACTAGATTATAGGAATTCAGCATAAAAAAACAATTTATGCAGACGCAATTTTGAAGGCATGAATATGAAAACAAGTGGAGAATTTACAATATTTGACATAAGTAAGCTAAATAATATTTTGTTTGCAATTGAAAGGTCAAAATTTGATTACAATATTTAATAATTCTGCTAGGCAACTTTAATATTTTCCATGAAATAATTCCTATGCCAATTAAGAGTGCTAAATTGATGTGTCATGTCAAAATTGGGAAAATAGACAAATATATTTTGCATTTCAACAACAATATTGCTAAGCAATATTTTTTTTATTAATTTTAAAAACAGGAGTCATAATTTTAAGGAGCTTTTAAAGCTTTAAAAAAACAAATTTTAAAAATTCCTTAGACAAGGACTAATTAAAAAATTTTTGGTAAATAACAATACCTAAGATTCAATATGAAGAATCTATGATTGATGATAGTTCAACTTGTCTCCCGGAGACTTTAACAAAAAATCTCTCCAACTAAGAAGCTTCATATGTTTTTACACAAACTGATTGAGAATTACTGAAGATACAAAAAATAAAAAAAATGCGTTGATCTGATATTTTGTTAACTGGACTTAAAATTTATAAATGTTTTATTTGTTACTCAAAAAAAAAAAAAAAAATTAAAACCGACAAAAAAGCATTAAACAAATGAAAACCCGAATAAAAATCGGTTTTAAAACTGGTTGAACAATCAAACCCGAAACGAAAATTACCCTAACCAGGCCAAAAATGATTTTTTCGGAAAAAATCCGAACCAAATAAAAACCGGTTTCGAACCAGATAAAAAAATATATATTGTTTCGCACTGGTAATGTAGCTTTCCATTGGTGAAAGAATTTTCAAAATCAAATTAGCTTTTTGGAAAAAAAATCATTAAAATATATAAAAAACCGGTTCCGAACCGGATAAAAAAAATATATGCTATGTTTAACGCTGCAATGTAGCTTTCCATCTGTGAAAGAATTTTCAAAATCGGTTTAGCGTACAAAAACCGGTTTTGAACCGGATAAAAAATATGCTAAATAGCTTTGCATTATTACAACTTCCATTTTTTATTGTTATTATTATTAATAATAATAATAATAATAATAATATTTTAGGTATAAAAAAATAAATAAAAAAAATTATGCAAAGCCATTTATCGGTCCGACTAACGGAAAGTTGTAATATTGGCCTTTAATAAGTTTTCAAAATTCGCAAACAGCTTTAAAAATTCTTATTCCAAAGAAAGAAATTCCAGCAAAATATTAAGCGATCAAATTCATCTACATTTTTAATGTTAAAATCAATAAAATACTAATGAAATTTAAGGAAGAAGCAGAACATGTCAAACATTTTTTAAAACATGTTTAACGTGCCTACAATTTAATATAACAACAACACAAGAACAAGTCCAACAAGAACACTAATAATAACAACAACAACGCAACTTCAAGTTTTAATCGAAAATTTTTCAAATTCCTTACAATGTGAATTTTTATGGATACAACGTTCATATCATTAGACACATTAATGTAGAATGGCCCTAACTCATAATTTTTTTTTAACGAGATTTTTGCATTTTTTGTTACATTCGTTAATCTTCTATCGAAATATACAAAAAACTTGATTTTAAAAAAAATTACGATTTAGGGCCTTTCTATATTAAGGTAACGATATGTACATACGTACTCTCTAGTTCGTTATTTCAAATCTTATCTCACACAAGCCACAAACGGGACGTGTGATTAATATTTAATTTTGTTAACAAAAATTCATACGCACTTGAGCACTGAAGTGAAGTAAGAGACATACACACTCAAAAATGGCATTTTTTATTAGAAATTTTACCACACAACAACACTTTATAATTTAATCATAAAAGAAAACAAAAACTATTCATTTTCATATTTAAAGAAGTTAAAACTAATTTTGTTTAATATTTTTAACTGTTGCCAAGGCTGACTTTCGCAGCAGTACGCTCAACAATAAGCAGTTTCATGTCACAGTGGCCCTGAAATGTAAGAAAAGTGCTAATAAATATGGGACAACAAAACTGTCAGTAGCCAGCAAGAGCAACGACAACAAAAAAAAAAACTTATTTATAAAAATACTTTTTTTTGGAGACCTGTTTTTAACTGATATTTTTTAATAAAATTTATTAATTTTTTTTTAATTCCCATTTTAGAAAAACTACCTTTTCCTATAAAATCGCATTTTTTAAAAAGTACCTTCTTTTAAATTTCCTTCTCTTAAATTAATATAATGTTAAAAAAGTACATTTTTGGAAAGAAACTTTTTGAAAAAAATACCTTTCGGAAAAAGTACCTTTTAGGAAAAAAGTACTGTTTGGAAAAAAGTACCTTTTGGTATAAAAAGTACATATTTGAAAAATTTACCTTTTATGAAAAAGTATCTTTTATTAAAAATAAATAGCTTTTAGAAAAAAAACTACCTTTTAGAAACAATTTTCCTTTAAGAAAACAAGTACCTTTTAGGAAAATATATATTTTAGAAACAAGTACCTTTTAGGAAAAAATATATTTTGGAGAAAAAGTACCTTCTGGAAAAAAACTACCTTTTGGAAAAAGGTACTGTTTGTAATAAGTACCTGTTGAGAAAAAAGTTTCTTTTGGAAAAAGAATATATTTTAAAAAAATTTCCTGTTGGAAAAAAGTACCTTATGGAAAAAGGTATCTTTTTTGGAAAATTTTACCTTTTGTAAAAAAGTACCTGTCGGAAATTAGTTATTTTTGGAAAAAAAAGTACCTTTAGGAAAAAAGTACCTTTTGGAAACAAGTACCTTTTAGGAAAAAATACTGTTTGAAAAAAAGTACATTTTTGAAAAAAACACCTTTAATAAAGCAAGTACCTTTTATTAAAAAAAATACCTTTTATTAAAAAAAGTACCTTTTATTAGAAAAAAAGTACCTTTTAGGAAAAATGTATTTTAGAAAACAAAGTACCTTTTGGAAAAAACTAGCTTTTGGAAAAAGGTACTGTTTGTGAGAAGTACCTGTGGGAAAATAGTTTATTTTTGGAAAAAAGAGTACCTTTTAAAAAAATTCAGTTTTGGAAAAAACTATCTTTTTGGAAAATCGTACCTTTTGTAAAAAAGTACTTATCGAAAATTAGTTCTTTTTGGTAAAAAGAATAGTACCTTTAGGAAAAATTAGCTTTTGCAACAAAGGCTTTTTTGAAAAAATACCTTTTCGAAAAAAATTACCTGATGGAAAAAAGTTCTATTTGGAAAACAACTACTTTTTAGGAAAAAAAAGTACCTTTTGAAAAATAGTATATTTTGGGAGAAAAGTACCTTTTAAAAAAACTAACTTTTGGAAGAAGTTACCGTTTGTAAAAAAAGTACCTTTTGGAAAAAGTTCTTTTTGAAAAAAAAAGTACCTTTCCAAACAAATACCTTTTGGAAAAAGTTCCTTACAGAAAAACTAACCGTTTTGGAAAATTGTACCTTTTGCAAAAAAGTAGCTGAAGGAAAAATATATTTTTGGAAAAAAGTACCTTAAGGAAAAAAGTACCTTTTTTGGAAAAAAATACCTTTTGGAATAAAGAGCACTTTTTGTAAAAAGAATACCTTATGGAAAAAAGTACTTAGAAGAAAAATTACCTTTCAGAAAAAAAAATACATTTGGAAAAAAGTACATTTTAGAAAAAAATTACATTTTGGAAAAAAGTACTTTTTGGAAAAATAGTACATTATGTTAAAAATTACCTCTTGGAAAACAACTACTTTTTAGAAAAAAGTACGTTTAAAAAAAAAGTAGCTTTTAGAAAAAGTACCTTCAAGAAAGAAAGTTCCTTTCAGAAAAACATACATATTGGAAAAAAGTGCCCTTGGGAAAACACTTTTTAGAAGAGAAACTACCTTTTAGAAAATAAGTTCCTTTTAGAAAAAAAGTACCTCTTGGAAAAAAGTAGCTTTTAGAAAAAAAGTACCTTTTGGAAAAAAAGTACCTTCAAGAAAGAAAGTACCTTTCAGAAAAACATACCTTTTGGAAAAAAGTACCTTTTAGAAAAAAGTATCTTTCGGGGAAAAAAGTACCTTTTGTAAAAAAATTTACCTTTTGGAAAAATAGTACCTTTTGGAAAAAAATGTACCTTTCAGAAAAAAAAAATATCTTTTGGAAAAAGTACCTTTTTGGAAAAAATTTGCTTTAAGAAAACAAATACGAAAAAATAACTTTCGGAAAAAAGTTCTTTTTAGAATAAAAAGTACTTTTTACGATAAGTATTTTTTAAAGCAGCTTTTTCAAAAAAGTTCTTTCTAATCATTTAATTGAGAATTGAAGGGCTTATTGTAATAACATCATAATTGTTTTAAGAACAATTGGTGTCCATTTTGATGTTATTACGTAAAAAATTCAACAAAAGCACTGAAATGTATAAACTCAATTATTGTGCAACTCAAAAACTAATTGGAAAGAAAATAGCTTACTAAAATCTTTTCAGGGGATAAAATCAGTTTTTTAATTTAGGTTTTTTATGATGTTACTACAATAACCCCTTGAATTATTTGAATTTGACTTACTAATAATACAATAATAAAATTAATAATAAATAATAGTAGTAGTAATAAAAATAATAATATTACAATAACAATGCTAATAATGGCAACGTTTTAATACCTTCTCCACCCCCGCAGACTGATTTTAATACTTCTCTCCTCAATTTACTCTTGTTCCTTTTATTGTTCATATGAAACGGTTCTATACCAACCTCTCGAACTCATCCCCTTCCACATGATGTTCCATTTATGTAGCTCACTGTACACAGCCTGATTTACAATAAAAATGTTCAGGCATCAACTTTTTGCCTTTTCTGTTGATGTTTTCTATCAAAATACTCATATCCTTAAAGAAAATATGAATTAAAAACAAAAATCAACGACTAACATAACATAAACATTTGATGACGGGGTTAATATCTCTTAAGGACAAATACTGATGGAGCGATAACAAAACTGAAGAAAAATAATTGTAGTACGAGAATAGAATTATAGATGTACCAAGCGACTGAGAAGCAAACATTAAAGAAAATCAAAAAAAAAAAACAGCCAATGTAAATGATAAGACAAGAAACTGCTGGCACATACAGACAACAAAATGGAGATGACGAAAAAGCAAATGATTTAAGTAAAATAAATCTCAACATTACAGCAACACTAATCCAACAGCTAAAAGAACAATAAAAATAGCAGCAGCAGCAACAACACCAACAACAACAAAAACAACAACACAGAACAGGAATAAGAATGGATACCGCAAGAGTTGTGATGTCAATACGCAAGGATTAAATTTCCTTAAGTATAGCCGCACTTACACGTACAAGCACACAACATACTATTGCACACTAATACTAGGAAAGAAACTCTCTTTTGCCAACTGTGCCAGGAAGTTGAAAAGTCAAACACATCTTTACAAATACACATTTAAAAGGAAGCAAGCCTGTGCATGTGTGCACTGTTACTGTTAAGCACAGCTGTTGTTGTTATTTGCTGTTAGAAATTAAAAGAGAACTTGTAGTTGCTTGGAAAAGAGAATGAGACGAAATCTATTTCAAGAGCAAATATTTTGTGAAAGGAACAGTTTCGTGTATAAAATTTCTTAAAGTTAGAAAAGAAAAAAGAGCAAATCAGCTTTAATATTTACTTACCCCTGGCAACAATGACGTCATTTCTTCAAAATTTACACACAGACAGCGTTGCAAAGTTCATTTAGCAAATCCTTGAACAGTGGAACTGAAAGTAAATAACAAAGTAAAAAATGAAGCGAACACACAAGAAGTAAATAAAAGTATAATAAAATTAATTTAAAAAAAATGAATTTAATGACAAAAATTTTTAAAATTAAAAAAAATTTAAATTAAGAGCTTTTGCAAAGTTTATTTTAAGCTTTTCTTTTAAACTAAATATGTTTCATTAAAAGGAAATCTAAAAAACTGCTAATAAAATATTTATCTCCTAAGAAAAATACCCTTAAAAAGACTTTTTGACAAAAGTAAATTTTTAGCTTTTTAATTAAAAAAATCATTTTAAGAAAAATCCTTGAAACAAATGACCTTTTCAGAACTTTGGCTTATAAAAAGTGCGTTTAAAAAAAAGTACTTCAAAAAAAATAATTTTTAGAAACCTTTTGAAAGAATTTACCTTTTGAAAAAAGTACCTCTTGAAAAAAGTACTTTTGGAAAAAAATTACCTTTTGAAAAAAGTCCTTTTGGAAAAAAATTACCTTTTGAAAAAAGTACCTCATTAAAAAAGTACCATTTGAAAAAGCTAAAAAGTACTTTTGAAAAAAGTACCTTATGAAAAGAATACTTTTTGAAAAAAAAAGTACTTTTTGAAAAAAGTCCTTTTGAAAAAAAGTTCCGTTTGAAAAAAGTAGCTTTTGGAAAAAAGAACTTTTGAAAACAAGTACCTTTTGAAAAAAAGTACCTTTTGAGAAAAGTACCTTTTGAAAAAAAGTACTTTTTGAAAAAAAGTACCTTTTGAAAAAAAGTACCTTTTGAAAAAAAGTACCTTTTGAAAAAATTACCTTTTGAAAAAAAGTAGCTTTTGAAAAAAGTACCTTTTGAAAAAGTACTTCCTTTTGAAAAAAGTACCTACTATATGAGAAAACTTCCTTTTAAAAAACTACATTTAGAAAAAAGTACGTTTTGAAATAAGTGCCATTTGAATAAATACTTTTTGGAAAAACTATCTTTTGAAAAAAGTTTATTTAAAAAAAGAACCTTTTGAACTAAGTACCTTACCAAAAGGTACCTTTTGAAATAATTACGTTTTGAAAACATTAAAACGTACTTTTGGAAAAATCTAACTTTTGAAAAAAAATTACCTTTTGAAAAAAGTATCTTTTGAAAAAAAAGTACATACTTTTGGAAAATGTACTTATTAAAGAAAATTTCTTTTTAAAAGTGTCATTTGAAAAAAGTAGATTTGAAAAAAGTACCTTTTGATAAAAAAAACTTTTTGAAAAATACCTAGCATGAGCAGTACCATTTGAAAAAGTATCTTAAGAAAAATTTACCTTTTGAGAAAAGTATTTTTAGGAAAAAAAAGTACTTTTGAAAAAAATATCCTTTTGAAAAAAATGCCTTTTAAAATCAGTACCTTTTGAAAAATTACCTTTTGAAAAAAGTACATTTGAAAAACAGTACTTTTTGCAAAAACTACATTTGAAAAAAAAGTACATTTTAAAACAAGGACTTTTTGAAAAAATATCTGGCATAAGTAGTACCATTTGATAAAGTATTTTTTGAAAAAAGTATCTTATGAAAAACAAATTCCCTTTTGATGAAAAGTACCTTTTGAAAAGTACTTTTTGAAAGAAGTATCTTATGAAAAACATACTTAAAAAAAGTACCTTTAGAAAAAAAGTTCTTTTTTGGAAAAAAATATCCTTTTGAAAAAAGTGGCTTTTGAAATCAGTACCATTTGAAAAACTACCTTTTGAAAAAAGTACATTTGAAAAAAGTATTTTTTGAAAAAAGTACCTTTTAAATAAAGGACTTTTTGAAAAAATATCTGGCATAAGTAGTACCATTTGATAAAGTATTTTTTGAAAAAATTATCTTATGAAAAACAAATTCCCTTTTGAAGAAAAGTACCTTTTGAAAAAGTACCTTTTCAAATAAATACCTCTTGAGATCAGTACCTTTTGAAAAAGTACTTTTTAAAAAGAGGAAAAAATCCCCTTTTAAAGAAAAGTACTTTTTTAAAAAGTGCCTTTTAAAATAAGTGCCTTTTTAATATCATTACCTTTTGAAAAAGTAGTTTTTGAATAAAGTACTTTTGAAAAAAAAGTAGCTTCTGAAGAAAGTACCTTTTGAAATAAGTACCTTTTGAAATAAGTACTTTTTGAAAAAAAATACCTTTTGAAAATATCTAATACCCTTAGCAAAAAATTAGCTTTTGAAAAAAAATCAAATTTCGAAAGAAGTGCCTGTGTGAAAAAGTATCTTTTTGGGAAAAGTACCTTTTGAAATTAATAGTTTTTTTAAAAAGGGACATTTAGAAAAGTACTTTTTTTTATAAATACCATTAAGAAGAGCAATATTTAGAAAAAGTATCTTTCAAAAAGAACCTGTTAAATAAAGTATCCCTTTGCTAATGGAGCATTTAAAAAATATTGTTTGAAAAGCAAACGTTAGAAAGGTTCCCTTAAGCTTTTTATAGAATACACTTATGTTAGGAAATGTTATTAAAATTGAAAAAAAAACATGCTGGTCTATATTACAATTTATACAAGACTCACCCACCGTCTGGCGAATTGACCAAGTACGACATTTAACATATTTTATTTATGCTGTTGAAAAAAAACATAAATTTTCTTAACAATATTCTTATCAACATACAAGGTTTCATATTTCGAAGGACATTTCACCACTCGCTTTACTGCACTCCCCCCAAAAATTTCAATCGCTGTATTCCACTGAATGAATGAATGAATATTCATGAACTCTTATAGATATGACAATAACTCAAGGTTATATTAAAACGTTGACTTCATTAATACTCGTATGCCTCAACAAATTCTTCTTTTTTTTTTTTTGTTTTTTTGGTTCATCTTCTTTGCCTTGGCTTGATGTCATTGCTTTAATCAAATTATTGGAAATAAGGTAATTACGTACTTGCGAAAGCTCTCGAGCACATTTGAGAAAGTGAACGCCATTTATTTTGATATCAAATTGGAATTAGAGGAAACAGATTGTGCGTGTGTGTGTGTGTTTGTGCGTGTCTCAGCAAGACTGAAGGAAATATGCCACATTTTAAATTTATTCCAGACATTACGAGCAATAGACGAATTCAAGGACAAGGACGAAAAATAATGACGAATTTTTGTATAACATAAGGAAAATTAGAATAATCTGAGAAAACAAAATTTTTTTTTTTAGATAATTAAGTTATGAAACAAATAATTGAATTAAAGAGCAGGCAAGTTATTAGTTAAGTTTTAATTTAATAAGAATATATAATGTCCCCTGTAACAAGGATAATGTTGATGTTGCACGATTAAATCGAAATGCCAGGAATCATTACAAAAAAGAAAGTTAAATGAAAATGCAAAATTTCCTTAAGCAGGAAAATTCCAGTTAATTCTTTATATAAATTTTCTCCAAATAAAAGTTATGGCGAAAAAAATACACACACTCGCATAAATGAATTTTTCTAAAATAGACAACAAAAACAATAAGAAAAAAATATTTAAGCAAGAGTCCTGCATTCACATGTAGTTTTTGCTTCATGGATCATTATGGGAAACCATGGAACCCTGGTATTTTAGCAATAAAAAGTGTTCAGCTCTTTTGTGTCTTTGTGAAATATTTGCCACAAAATTCTTATATAAAACTCTCAGTACAGCAGAGCGCAAAACTTGGCTTAAACACTAAAAATTTTTTTAATTTCAAAAACCGTTTAAGGGTTAATTTGTAATTATACACACTTGCCTTTTAAATGAAAAACATGTTCATAATTTTTATTTTAAATCTTATGAGCAAAATTTTTGTGGAATATATTAACCCTCTTACTCCCCTCTGTCTGGGTCTTATTTGGGCCTTTAGTAATAAGGTGTCAAATAAGTATCCTTAACCTGGGCTAAAAAGTGTTAAGAAATTTTACAAAAATATTCTCCATTAAATTCTATCATCAGCCAAGTTCGAAATTGTAGTTAAACTGCAGAATTAAGTGAAATTAAATTAATTAACCCTTAAACGTGTTTTAAGTTTTGGCTTATTTCTGGTCTTTAAATTGAATTTCGGGCCGAACTGTGCTTAAACACCTATTATAGAATTTAAGGCGAAATATTTTTGTAAAACTTTTTAACCCTTTATATACCCATTTTTTAAGGTACATAACTGACCCCATTTTTCGAAAAGTACAAGCAATAGCCATATGGAGAAGAAGAGTTAGAGGGTTAAAATGTTTTACAAAAATTTTCTATGCAAGATTTTATATAAAATGAGCGAACATAGCGTATAACTAAAAGGGAAGTGTGAATATATATGAAATTAACCCTTACGCGAATTTCACTCGTTCTTATGTTTAAGTTAAATTTAAATGGAGATACTTTTAATATATTTATTTGATAGAAATTTGCAGAACAAATCTTATAACTGAAATGCAAATTTTAATAAATACGAAATTAACCCTTAAGCGCATTTCAAGTTTTTACTTGTCTCTTATGTTTAAGTTTAAATTTCGAGCTTTCGCATGTGGAGTGGAGAGACCTTTAATATATTTATTTTAAAAGAAAATTTCCAAATATATCGTGTAACTAAAATTCAAATTTTAATACATAAATACGAAATTAACCCTTAAGCGCACTTCAAGTTTTGGCCAGTTTCTTATGCGTACATTAATTTTAAATGGTGAAACTTTTAATATATTTATTTTACAGAAAATTAACGAACATATCATATAACTAAAATTTAAATTTTAATTCATACATATATACAAAAAAATTAACCCTCAAGCGCACTTCAAGTTTTGGCTAGTTTCTTATGTTTAAGTTAAATTTAAATGGTGAAACCTTTAATATATTTATTTTACAGAAAATTAACGAACATTTCATTTAACTAAAACGCAAATTTTGATATATACGAAATTAACCCTCAAGCGCATTTACAATTTAAAATTGTAAATGAAAAACCTTTAATAGAATTCATATAGCAGAGATTTTTGTTAAACATTTTACTCTCTTATAGCCCTGATTAAGGAAACTTTTTAAAGGAAGGCAAAAGCTTCATACGTAGCAGAGTTAGTATAGCAGGTTAATATAATCTATAAAAATATTTCTTGTAAAATTTTCAATAAAATTCTCCATACATTTTATAACAAAAATGCAAGTGCTTCAAGGTTTCCTATAACAACAACTCGCCAAGACATTTTTGAAAAAAATTCAGTAAAGTCCGGCTTTGACTGGCACACGAATTTATCGGACATTATATATGTAATACAATACAAACTTTCGCCTTTATAATCGAATATCGTACCCTGATGTAGATTTTTTTTAATTTTTTCGCTTTTCTTCGTTTTTGCCAATTTTTTCGGTTTTTACTGTATTTTTCCGCTGTTTTTTTAGTTTAAGCAATTTTCTTAGTTCAGGTGCTTTTTTCTCATTTTGGCGATTTTCTTCGTTTTGGCGATTTTTTTCGGCTGTTTTTTAATTACAATAATTTTTCAGTTTTGGCGCTTTTTTCTCGTTTTGTTGATTTTTTCGTTATGCTTATTTCTTTTTTCGTTTCGTCCACTTTTTTTTTTGTTTTTTACGAATTTTTTGGTCGGTTTTTTGTTAAAGCGATTTTTTTTGGTTTCCAGTTTTGCGCGATTTTTTCCAATTGTTTTTTAATTAAAGCGATATTTTTAGTTTTGGGATTTTTGTTTAGCAATTTTTGTCGGTTTTTTGCGATTTTTAGTTTTGGCGCTTTTTTTCTCGTTTTGTCGATTTTTTAGTTTTGGCGCTTTTTTTCTCTTTTTTGCGATTTTTTTTTCGTTGTGACAATATTTTTTAGGTTTTTTTGCAAATTTTTCGTCTGGATTTTAGTTAAAACGATTTTTTAATTTTTTGCGCTCTTTTCTCGTTTTGGTGATTTTTTTCGTTTTAACAATTTTTGTCGGTTTTTTGCGAATTTTTCGGGTGGTTTTTAGTTAAAGCGATTTTATTAATTTTGGCGATTTTTTTCTCGTTTTGACAATTTTTTTTTTCGTTTTAACAATTTTTTTCTGTTTTTTTTTGCGAATTTTTCGGGTGGTTTTTATTAATTTTGGCGTTTTGGCAATTTTGTTCCGTTTTTTCGCCTGTTTTTTATTTAAAGCTATTATTAAGTTTTGGTAAATTTTTCTCGTTTTGGCGATTTTTTTCCGTTTTTATAATTTTTATGGTTTTTGGCGATATTTTTCGATTGTTTTTTAGTTTAAGCGATTTTTTCAGTTTTATCGTTTTTTCTCGTTTTGGCAATTTTTTTTTTAGTAATGACAATTTTTTCGGTTTCTTGCGATTTTTAATTTGTTTCTTAGTTAAAGCGATTTTTGTTAGTTTTTGGCGCTTTTTTCTCGATTTGGCGATTATTTTTTCGTTTTGGCAATTTTAGTTGGATTTTTGTGATTGTTTTTCGGCTGTTTTTTTTGTTAAAGCGATTTTTTGGCAACTTTTCCTCGTTTTGTCGCTTTTTCTTCTTCTTGGCGCTTTTTCTCGTTTTGGCGATTTTTTTTTCGTTTTGACAATTTTTCACGTTTGGGCGATTTTTTTTCGTTTTGGTCTTTTTTTTGCGATTTTTTGGGCTGATTTTTAGTTAAAGCGATTTTTTTAGTCGCTTCTTCTTTTCTGGCGAATTTTTTCGATTTTTGCCGTTTCTTTTAGTTTTTTGACGACCTTTGCACATTTGGTGACTTTTGTTTTGCATTTGAGCGATTTATTTTATTTTTGGTGCTATTTTTCATTCAAGCGTTTTTTTTTGTTTTGGCCATTTTTTTCGTTTTAGAGATTTTTTTGATTTTGGAATTTTTTAGTTTTAGCGTTTTTTCAAAAATTTCTAACGTTAGAAAAAATGTTTCAATCATCATTTGATTTTTAACAAATACAAAAATTAACTAAAAAATAAAATAAGTAAGTATGTTTAGTAAAGCTTAAAAGCTTTTAAAAGATTCCCTCATTATCAACTGTTTTTGTTGTTATTTAATGTTATGTACATTTAGCTTAAAGCATTTACATATGTACATCATTTAAATCACTAAATTATCTTTTTCTCCTCCTTTATCTTCTTAATGTATAAAAATTAGGCCAATAATTCAAACAAGAAAAGCTCATTAATAATCAGCTGTTTCCTTGAAAAAAAAAACAAAAAATTCTTAAGTCAGTTTGTTTTTCCTTAATCTATTATTCCAACAACAAAAAAAACATTACAATTTTACTGGCTGACAGTGTTCGCGTATAATTAAGCAATTATGTAACTCCATAATTCAAAAAGTTTTTTTATTAAGTAAAAATTTTTTATGCTTATAAATTTTCATTAAAGCTGCGTAAAGCATTTGTAGTTTCCTTTGATTAGCATTAAACGCTAAATTGTGCGTTAATAGAATAATGAAATTATTCTAACTAAACTTTAGCTTAAAAAGCTTCCTTACTTACTTATTAAATGGCATAAAAGATAAATTCCCTGTAAGTCTAGAAAAATGACAAGGGACCAATGACAAACAACAACAACAACCACAAAAAAATTAAGCTCAAATAAATTTAATGATTTCCTGACACCAACCATTAAAGCATTAGAAAATAATTTTCAGCATTTTATTATCAGGACACTACTAAAAAAAAAATTGCCATTAAGACAAAAATTTGCAAGATGGAACACGACGACGACCACGAATGCATGAGTGAACACGTTATTAATTTAACATAAAATTTTTTCTTTACTCATTTATGCTAAAAGCTCATAAAGCATATTGTAGAAAAGAAAAGAAAAAGAAATTTTACCAAAAAGAACGAAAAGAAATATACTTATGTACGAGTATGTATGTATTTCTTTTTTTTTTTCATAAAAACCCATTTAAATGGCCACAATTGAGATACTTCCGCTTAATATGTCACACACAAAAAGCGCCAGAAAACAATGAACACAAAAAAAGGTCATCGTACAACGTCATCATTATCCTTAGACAACCACAGGAAGACATTAAAAACAGCAGCTGCTTTCGGACCAAAATAGACAGACACCACAGAAAGTCGTTTGAACTTAGTAGCCATTATCAGTTATTTGAATATTGTGGACGCATAATCGCATGCCAATTGTCATACAAACATAAATATCTTTAGGATTTTGCCAAATTATTTTTTAATATTTAATATCATAATATAATTTTTTTTTTGTTTTAAAACACTCGTGGCCAAATGTTGTTGAACTTTTTCAAAAAGTTCTTCATTCAAAACCTTAAGTTTCCGCAAATTTCTTATTTCAAAGCTAAGCTTTCATATCGGATCCCAAAGCTTTTAGAAGACAACTCTAATAGCTTTCTACTGTAAAGCTATTATAAGACTGCGTAAGTAAAATTTATGTTTTTCCTAAAATACATATGTTTGGTAAGAGGCTCCTTTTAGTAAAAATTCCTTTTTTTTAAAGAAGCTTCTTACAGAAAAGTGTATTTTTACAACAAAAAAAAAAATAATGCTTTTTACAGAAAAGCAGATTTTTGCAAAAAGGTATCGCTTTCTAAAAAAAATTTCGCAAATGGTAAGATTTTTAATAAGTATCTTTTTTTTAAAGTACTTTTCAGGAAAAAGTACTTAATTTTAAAAAGTACTTTTAGGAAAAAGGCTTTAATTTTAAAAAGTACAGTTTAAGAAAAGGACTTCATTTTAAAAAGTACTTATATGTATATATATTGAGAAAAGTACATTTTATGTAAAAGTACCTTTTTTGTAAAAATTACCTTTTTCTAAAAGTACCTATATGTAAAGAATGTCTTCTAGTAAAAAGTGTCTTCTAGTACATTTTTTGAAAAAACTATCTTGTTGTAAAAATATATCTGTGTAAAAAATAAATTTTTTGTAAAAAGTACCTTTTTCGTAAAATAACTTTTTTGTACAAATTACTATTTTTGTAAAAAGTACCTTTTTTGTAAAAAGTACCTTTTATGTAAAAAGTACCTTTTTTGTAAAAAGTACCTTTTATGTAAAAAGTACATTTTATGTAAAAAGTACCTTTTATGTAAAAAGTAACTTTTATGTAAAAAGTACCTTTTTGGTAAAAAAGTACCTCTTTTGTAAAAAGTACCTTTTTTGTAAAATGTACCTCTTTTGTAAAAAGTAAATTTTTTGTAAAAAGCACCTGTTTTGTAAAAAGTACCTTTTTTTAAAAAAGTATTTTTACGTAAAAAGTACCTTTTTTGTAAAAAAGTACCTATTTTGTAAAAAATTACCTTTTTTGTAATAAGTACATTTTTTGTAAAAATTATCTTTCTTTCGTAAAAAGCATCTTTTTGTAAAAACTACCTTCTTTGTTAAAAGTACGTATTTCGTAAAAAGCACCTTTTTTGTAAAAAAGTATCTTCTTGTAAAAAGTACTTGTTAGAAAAAGTACCTTCTAAGTAAAAAGTACCGTTATTGTAAAAAATATCTTTTTTGTAACAAGTACCCTTTCAAAAAGTACCTTTTTGACAAAAGTACCTTTTTGAAAAAAGTACCATTTTTTTAGTAACTTTTTGTAAAAAGTACCTTTTTGTGTACAAAGTACCATTTTGTACAAAGTACCTTTTTGTAAAAAGTACATTTTTGTATGAAGTACCTTTTTGTGAAAATTACTTTTTTGTAAAAAGTTCCTTTTTGTAGGAAGTACCTTTTCATAAAAAGATATTTTTGTAAAAACGCACCTTTTGTAGAAGGAAACTTTTTGTAAAAAGTACCATGTTTGTAAAAAGTACCTTTTTGTAAGCAGTAGCGTTTTTGTAAAAAGTACCTTTTTGTTAGAAGTACGTACCTTTTTCTTAAAAGTATATTTGTGTAAAAAGTACTTTTTTGTAATAAGTACATTTTTGTAAAAACCAACTTTTTGTAAAAAGTACCTTGGTCTATAAAGAACCTTTTCTTCAATAGTACCTTTGTATAGAAAGTACCTTTGAAAAAAAGTATCTTTGTATAAAAATTAGCTTTGTACTTTTTGCATATGTAATTTTTTTTTCGTAAATATAACAGTTTTGCAAAACGTACACTTTTTCAAAACTATCTTTTTATAAAAAGTACCTTTATGCAAAAAAATACTTTAGTGTAAAAAGTACCTGTGTATAAAAAGTACCTTTGAATAAAAAGTACCTTTGTGTAAAAAGTACCGTTTTTTGTAAAAGTACCTTTATATAAAAAGTACCTTTTTGTTGCACATAAGTACCTTTTTTTTTGTAAAAACTACTTTTTTGTTAAAAGTAGCTTTTTTGTAAAAAGTACCTTTTGTAAAATAAAACCTTTTTGTAAAAAGTACTTTTTTCTAAAGTACCTTTCTGTAAAAATTACCTTTTTGCTAAATAAAAAAAGTACCTTTGTATAAAAAGCAACTTGTTGTTGAAAGTACTTTCTTGTAAAAAGTACTTTTGTATTAAGAGTACGTTTTTTTAAATATGTACTATTTTGTAACAGTACTTTTTGAGATATATACTTTTGCGAAAAGCGTTAGTGTGTAGAAAGTACCTTTTTGGCAAAAGTGCCCTTTTGAGTAGTATTGATAATTATGAAATTTTGCAGAATCTGAAGCTTGAAATTGTTTTTGTTTTAACATTAACAACTTATATGACGTAATATTAAATATGTACATATTATGCTAATAAAAAACCATGATATACATATTTTATGCAGTCACTGTACTAACTTTTTAGAAATAGAAAATAAAAATGATGGATATTAAAAGGTGTTTAGTTTAGTCCAAAAAGTAATAATAATAAAATGTAAGAAAATAAATATACCAGATAACAAGTAAGAATTATTTCAATGCATATTGTAATGGCCTTAACATCAGGCAATATCATGAAGAAAATTACTGTCTGTGGCAGCGTGTGTGCTGAAATTAAAGAATAAATTTCCCTTTTTATTCCCTTTTATTTGTGGGCAACAATGTTGCCAGAAATTCGTTGTAATACAAGGCATATGCATAGATGTTTTAAATTTTAACAATCTATCATCAAAACTAAGTGTTACAGCAAGTTTAAAGTGCATAAAATGCCAGAGTTTAATTTAAAAAAAATTATGTAAATATAAGCGCAAGTTGAGGGATTTCATAATTATGTTTTATTGGCAGTTTGGTCTTTTATATATTGAAACACAGTTGCAATCGCCATGATATCATTGTGATATAAAAGTTATTTAATTTGGAGTTAACTTTATGCAAAACAAAAACAAAATGCTTCGAACTAAAAAAATTTACTTATACTTTTCATTAATTTAAAGAAAAAAACAATTTAATGCAAGATTATTTTTCTCTCGTAAATAACACATACGAGTATTTGCATAAAAAAACTGTAAAAAAAATTTTATCAAATTCCTGTTTTGCGTGTTACTTCAGTTTGTTTCCACGTTTGTTGAAAAAAAATTTTAACTCATATGAAATTTTTACTTGGAATATGTTTAGTGATAAATGACAAAATTTAATTTTCTAAAAATGTTAAAAATATTTTTTAAATATTAAGCAAATAATGCAAAAGATTTTTCCTCAAAAAAATCGTTGTTTTATCTTATTTCACCTTCACAGCTTCTGGCAACACTGATCTCCATGCATGTGAATACTTTATGTTAAAGCAATTATTTTTGCATACTTTGGGGAGGCGGTCATAATTAAATTTATGTCTTTCCAGCTGTAAGTCATTTTTTTTTAATTTATATTCTATTTTATATTTTTTACAGTTTATTGTTGTTCTGCATAAATTTCGGCTTTATATACATAAATATATTTTAATTTCATTTATAATTGCAATAAAGCATCAAAGTCGGTTTATTATACTCACACAAGTGTTTGTTTTAATTTAAAAAAAAATACTTATTTTAATACTCAAAATGGACATTTTATGTGCGTATATAGTATACATTAAAATAAAACTAATAACTCTAGAATTCATCATGATTCATGAAGCCTTTTAGAATACACAAAACATAAATGTACATCTGTAGATACATTGGAACATATCGTGAAATAACCACCAAAAAAAAAGCATAATCCTCGAACTTAATTTTTTTTACCAAAAAAAATCCATTTTCGTCAAAAAAAAACGAGAACCAAAAATTGTGCCTGTTAAGTAATTTTTTTTTGGTTATGGCTCAATATGTACATTTTATAAAAAGTACCTTATATATAAATAAAACCTTTAGGAAAAAGTACCTTTACAAAAAATTCCTTTTATAAAAAAACTTTTTATAAAAAGTACCTTTTATAAAAAGTACCTTTCCTAAAACGTAAAAATAAAAAGCACCTTTTATGAAAAGTAACTTTTATAAAAAGTACCTTTAAAAAAAGTACCTTTTAGAAAAGTACCTTTTATAAAAGTAATTCTTTATAAAAAGTACCTTTTATAAAAAGTGCATTTTCTTAAAAGTACCTTTCATATAAGTAAATTTCATAAAAGGTACTTTTTAAAAAAGGTAACTTTTATTAAAAGTACCTTTTATAAAAAGGACCTTTAATTAAATGTACCCTTTATAAATAGTACCTTTTATAAAAAGTGTATTTTATAAAAACCACCTTTTATAAAAAGTACCTTTTATTAAGAGTACCTTTTATATAATAGTACCTTCTATAAATAGTACCTTTTATTAAAACTACATTATAAAAAGTATCTTTTATAAAAAGTACATTTTATAAAAAGTGCCTATTATAAAAAGTACCTTTTATAAAAAGTGCCTTTTATAAAAAGTACATTTTATAAAAAGTGCCTTTTAAAAAAAGTACCTTTTGTGAAAAGTACTTTTTATAAAAATTACCTTGTATAAAAAGTACCTTTTATAAAAAGTACCATTTATAAATAGTGCCTTTTATTAAAACTACCTTTTACAAAAAGTACCCTTTATAAAAAGTACCTTTTATAAATACTACCTTTCCTTAAAACTTCCTTTTATAAAAAGTACCTTTTATTAAAAGTACCTTTTATAAATAGTATCTTTTATAAATAGTACCTTTTATAAATAGTACATTTTATTAAAACTACCTTTGATAAAAATTATCTATTATAAAAAGTACATTTTATAAAAAGTACCTTTTATAAAAAGAACGTTTTATAAATAGTACCTTTTATAAATAGTACCAATTATTAAAACTACCTTTTATAAAAAGTATCTATTAAAAAAAGGACCTTTTAAAAAAATAATTTCTACAAAAAGTACCTTTTATAAAAAGTACTTTTTATGAAAAGTACTTTTTATAAAAATTACCTAGTATGAAAAGTACCTTTTATAAAAATTACCATTTATAAATAGTACCTTTTATTAAAACTACCTTTTATAAAAAGTACCCTCTATAAAAAGTACTTTTTATAAATACTACCTTTTATTAAAACTTCCTTTTATAAAAAGTATCTTATTAAAAGTACATTTTATTAAAAGTACATTTTATAAATAGTAACTTTTATAAATAGTAACTTTTATAAATAGTACCTTTTATTAAAACTACCTTTTATAAAAAGTAACTTTTATAAAAAGTACCCTTTATAAAAAGTACCTTTTATAAAAAGTTACCTTTTAGAAAAAGTACCATTTATAAAAAGTAATTGCTATAGAAAGTACCTTTTATAAAAAGTACCTCTTATAAAAAAGTACCTTGTATAAAAAATATCTTTTATAAAAAGTATCTTTTATAAAAAGTACCTTTTATAAAAAATACCTGTTTTAAATAATACCTTTTATAAAAGTACCTTTTCTTTTTGTTGTATAAAAAGTACTTTAGTATATTTCATAAAAATTTCAATTCGAAATATTTCATTTAAGAAGAGTACTTTTATTTCGACTTGTTAGTACCTCTTGGCTTACTTATTTGTTTGCCTGTTTGTTATGCCTTATTTTCCTTTTCATTATTGTCTGCATATCCATTTTGAATTCCAATTGATATTATTCGTTTGTTTGGCAGATTACATTAAAAATTTTTTTTTCTCATTATTATGATCAAGTGTTTTGTCTTCAAGTTGATTTCATACAAGTTGCCATCAGACTGAATTTTAAACTCAAGCTTGAGTTGCTTTCAAACCTTTTTTTCGAGTCAAGCTTTTTTCTTATTTTTTTTTTTAGACTTGCAGGCACACAAACAATCTTCTTTTAGTCTTCAAAGTTTTTGGCGTTTCATTTTCAAACAATCGAATTTTTTAAATCATAAAATAAACCCACTTTTGATTTTGTTTGTGTTTACTTTGCAGTGCAACAACTTCAGTTCTTTTGAATTGATCGGATCGACAAGACGGCGAATTTGGCTTAACGGACGGGGTTTCGACCACGGCTTTTCAAGTAAAAAAAAATTAATAATAAAAATTAAGCGAGCGAGAGCGGGTTTATATAAACAAAACAAAAAATAAATAAAATAAATAAAAGAAAAATATGCAAGAAATATATGCCGAAAATAAGAAATTTTTTCAATAAAAAATTTCGCATGGAAATGCAAATAGAAAAAAGTAAGAAAAAAGTGCAAAGAAGAAAATATGTTTAAGTCTCAAATCTAAGCAACAAGTCTGTCTGGAAAAACAAAAGTAAATAAGAAATTTTTGCTTTCAATACTCGTATGTATAAAAATATTTCCATAAAGCAGTTGTGAGGCAGTGAGTTTTTTTTTATACATTTATAGTAAAAATTTTATCTTTTAAAATTAAAAAAAAAGTGTGTGTTAAGACATTTACAGTTTTAATATTAAATTTATGTTTAAAATATGCATTAATACTAAAAACAACAGTTTTAAATATTTTAATAAAAATACATTTTAAAACCTTTCAAATTTATTTAGATTGAATTACTTGAAAAATATTTTGAATGCAAGAGCAGAAGGGTTTAGTATTAAAATAATATCTTAAACAGAAATAATCATTTTATTTATTATGATAAAGATATTCGTAGTTTTCGCGTAAAGTTATATTTAATTAATAAACATTTTATTAAAAGTGAAGAGATAATGTAATCATATTTTGATTTCATTCCAGTACGATTTTAAAATGAAAATTTATAAGCAAAAAAAGTTTTTACATGAAAAAATTATCACTAATTAATATTTTCAATTAGAAGTTTAATTGATTTCATTAAATTCCAATTAGATTTAATTTACTCAATTGAATTTTTAGTTCTTGCAACTAATTCAAGCCTTAATTGAAAAATTTAATTAATTTTTTAATTCATATTGAAATTTTTAATTAATTTTTTCTTTTCTGTGTGAGAATGTCGCTTTGCTAATACTTTAAGAGATAAATAAAAAAATTTGACGAATAGTATATTTTTAAAAGAAAAAAGTTCGCAATTTGAGGTCTGTTTCAAGATGTTTGTGGAAAATTTTAATTCGAAAAAAATTTAAAATTGTTCTATAGAATTTTGTAATGAAATAATTAAGTTATCAATCTTCTTAACTTCAATAAGTTTAAAATTAAGCATCAACCTGATTGATAAGCCTCTTTTTCAAATAATCGAGATAAAAAGAGGTCTGTATCTCAAAATGCGCATAAAATAGAGACACGGGAATGAACTCTTGGAACATTCCTGGAAGGTAAAATGCTTAGAATAAGCTTAAAATGATCTCATTCATTGGTTGTTGTTATGTTTTGCTTTTGCTGTAGTTAGTCCCTTATATAATAAGGTATCTCTAGGATACGAAGAAGATTTTAGAGAACGCAGATCCATTTCTATGGATCTCATCTTACTGCCGTATTCATCAAAATATAATTTTGTTTTAGAAAGAAAAAGATTGTAGGTAATTTTGTTTGTTAACCATAATTATTTTTTATAAATAAGGCCCTAAGTTTTAATGCTAAAAAAAATACATTTGGCTACTAAATTGGTATAACAACGATATAACATAAATTTTGAAGTCGCTTAAAAAAGGAAAAATATTGCACAATATGCCCCATACACTTTGCAACTGTATTCTACAACATGACAAAAGACAACTTCGTCTTTAACAATGGGATACAGGATAATTCTAATTCATTGAAAACAAAATCTGTTAAAATATTGTAGTGAAGAAATCTACGTTTTAAAATTATTTAATACAAAAAGTATAAATTAATGTTTTTTTATAAATCAAATTTGGCTTGCAACGTTTGCTTTTATTATAACAGATATTTTATTTAATTTATTTTATTTGTATATTTAATTTAATTAACTATTTTTCAACTAAATTTTGTTCTGATTTAATTATATTTCATTTCATTTCATTTTATTTTATTTTATTTTATTTTATTTTATTTTATTTGATTTTAATTTTTTTCTATTTTATTTATTTTAATTTTATTTTATTTTATTTCAATTTATTTTATTTTAATTTATTTTCTTTAATTTTATTTTATTTTATTTCAATTTATTTTATTTTAATTCCTTTTATTTAATCTTATTTTATTAAATTTTATTTTATATTATTTTTTTTCTATTTTATTTTTATTTTATTTTAATTTATTTTATTTTATTTTATTTTAATTCATTTTACTTTAATTTATTTTACTTTATTTTTATTTAATTTAATTTTATTTTATTTTACTTTATTCTATTTTATTTTATTTTATTTTATTTTATTTTCATTTATTTTAGTTTATATAATTTTATTTTATTTTAATTTAATTTTATTTTATTTTATTTAATTTTGTTTTATTTTATTTTATTTAATTTTGTTTTATTTTATTTTATTTTATTTTAACTTAATTTAATTTAATTTAAATTAATTTAATTTAATTTAATTTAATTTAATTTAATTTAATTTAATTTAATTTAATTTAATTTAATTTTATTTAATTTTATTTAATTTTATTTAATTTTATTTTATTTGATTTTATTTTATTTGATTTTATTTTATTTGATTTTATTTTATTTTATTTCATTTCATTACATTTCATTTTATTTCATTTTATTTTATTTTATTTTATTTTATTTTATTTTATTTACTGTAATTTTTTTTAATTTTTGTTTTATTTTATTTTATATTATTTTATTTTTTTCTATTCTATTTTTTTATTTTATTTTATTTTACTTTATTTTATTTTTTTTATGTTACTTTTTATTTAATTTAATTTTTTTTCGTCTTTATTTTTTACTTTATTTTTTACTTTATTTTATTTTATTTTATGGTATTTTATTTTGATTATTTTTTATTTTAAACTATTTACTTTTATTTTATTTTAATTTAATTTAGTTTAATTTTATTTTATTTTATTTAATTTTGTTTTATTTTATTTTATTTTAATTTAATTAAATTTTATTTTATTTTATTTTATTTTCATATATTTTATTTTATATTATTTTATTTCATTTTGTTTTATATTATTTCTTTTTTTATTTTATATTATATTATTTAATTTTATTTTATTTTCATATATTTTATTTTATTTTATTTATTTTATTTTATTTAACTTTTTTTTTATTTAAATTTTTTTTATTTTAATTTTTTTCTATATTAATTTTTTTCTATATTAATTTTTTTTAATTCTTAGGTAAAATCTCTAATGTATTCCTAATAATTAGAGTTCTTACAATAGGAACGAAATGCATATAGAAGGTGCTTAACCCAAAAAAAAAACAATTTTTTTCTATTTCTTAAATTTTTGGGCATTTATTTAATTAAATATATAAAAATTACTTATTGATTATACTGGGTTCACACACAGCAATTTTCGTAGAATAAGTTCTTAGTTTGCTGAAGAGAGAGGAAAATGTGATGGTTCTCATCTCTCTCTCTCTCCTGCTTACCAATTCTAAGGATACTCAACAAAAAGTAAATTTTTGGAACGCAGTCTTGGGCCCTGTATCAGTGGTTATATTTTATATCCATATGCATGTACATATGTGTGCATGTGCATTCCTATTTTTAAACATTTTGTCAAGCTTTTTCTTGAAATTTTGAAATTATTAAATAATTTTAAAAACTATTTTATGATAAATACCAAATAATGTACAAAAAACCAACAACAAAACAACAACATAAAACATATCTTGGGGCTTACAAAATCTTTACTCTATTATCAAACTCTTTCTTTATTTGCTTTTTAACAAAAAAAAAGTTTAAAATTGCATATACGCTTTACAAAAATACGCACACAAAAAGAAATATTATATTTAACATAATCGAAGAAATATTTGAAATACAACAACAAGAAAAAGGCCGCGCAAAAAAAGTGAAAATAAAGAGGAAAAAAACTAAACCAGAAACCGCAACCGAAAACTGCAAAACACATTAACATACAAAATGAACTTGAGTTGGCTAAATTAAGAGAAGAAAAAAATATAATGTATATAATGTATATAATATATACATACATATATAATTTTTTGCAATAACAATAATAAAATAATACATACCTATAGAAAAAATGTTGGTCAACCGGACAAAAAATTCAAAAAATAAATAAAAAGATGGAAAAAGCTGTGCTTAAAACAGAGAAGAGAACATCATTCCAAATAAAAATTTAAAGGATAAACTGCATGAATATAAAAAATAAATTAAAGCAAAAGATAAAAATTATTTAAAACCATGATGATAAAGATAAATGAAGACAACAAGACAGTGATGGAAGATGATATAAAATGATTGAAAATCTAACAAGGTTAGGTTAGGTTAGGTTAGGTTAGGTTAGTCTGGCTGGTCAAAGGACCTCGCATAGACCAAGATTGATCCTTAGCGATACCCAAAGTGACAAGAAATCTGCAAGTATGGCGGCCTAGTTCGCGGTGTCTGTATCGAATGACTCCCACACAGATTTAGCAAACCTTAGCAGCCTACACATTTCTATTCCCGATACAAGATCAAGACTACGAAAAGTGTGATCACCAAGGCAGTCATATCTAGTGCGGTTTAGAGCCGGACAGTGGCACAATAGATGTTCTACTGTCTCAATTACCCCGGGTTCCTTACATTTCCTGCAGGTGCCGTCAAGTATTTGTCCTATTTTGACGGCATATGAAGCCGTCCAACAGTTTCCAGTTAATATCCCCACTAGAAAATCTAATAAGAAAAATATGATAAGCTACGCAGACAAGAGTGTGATATTTACAAGCGGGCTCGAAGGACCACAAAAAGTTTTTAATGCAGAGCACAGTTAGCAGTTTTTTTCATAGGACGGAGGCATAACAGAGGACGTCTTTAGATATGAGTCTGGTATTTATTACAAACAAGCTCGAAGGACCACAAAAAAGTTTTTATTACATAAAACAGCTAGCAGCGTTTTTTTTTTATTAGATGGAGGCATAACAGAGGATGTCCTTAGAGATGGGTCTGGTATTTACAACGGGCTTGAAGGACCAAAAAAGTTTTCATCACAGAAAACAGTTAGCAGCTTTTTTTTATAAGATAGAGGCCTGACAGAGAACGTCTTTAGAGCTGAGCTTGTGCACATTGATTGAACAGTGATTTTTGTACGACAATTAAACTTTTTTTAACTTATTATTTTTGTAAAAATTCAGACGATTGTCAGACCTTACAATATTGTGAGTAAAATTGGATAACAATATCTAACAATCGTTTTAACTGTAAAGTTTTTTGTCTAACAATGTTGCCAGAAAAAGCCTTATCAGTCTATTGGAAACAGCTGACAAAAAATCGTCAGACATCTGACAATCGTGTGATTATATTTCGTTACCATTGTCAAACTATTGTCAATTATTTGTCATCAATTTTACTGTTGTCGGATCAGCGAATTTTATGCATCTGACAATAGCGGCATTGTCAGAGAATTCACACTTTATTTTAAATTAAATGTAATAAAATATATGCAGCCAAGATCATTGCAATTAAACCTTTCTAGTACACAATAATTTATATTTTCACTTTTTTTACATTTAGCACAAGCACAAACGATCGAGAATTGCCATTTTCTGTCTGGCAGGGCATAACATTAGATCCTATCATTTTTTTTGCAACCGTCTGAAATGACGTTTTTTTGGACTCAGAGGGCCTGTCCCATGATGTCGACAACGTTCGACTTGTCATCCAGTTACATTGGAAACAACAACAACATTTTAAATTTTGTTTTTGTTTTGAATATAAGTAAGCGACAAGTCGAACGCTGTCGACATCGTGGGACAGGCCCTTAATGTTGTGGGTTGAATGTATTGTCATCAAATCATCTGGCAATAAATTGTAAGATTTTCTGACAAATTTTTTACAAACGTGTGAGCTGCTAATCTAACTTGTAATGGCAAGAGCCCACTTTCGGCACAAGGAACGGGTTTTTTGTGGGCTGACTGTATTTTTAGTGTAGCAACTTTTTAGTTTCTCTTCCTTCCATAAACTCACAAGTTGTTGAACTCAAATTGCCTTATGTCAACAGAGTCTTTGTCAAGTTTTCTGTATGTACATATATAAAACTTGGCAGCACTTTGTTGTTATACATTTCTTGAACAGTAGATACAACTCTGGTACTACGTTTACACGCAAGACTTTATTACAAAGAAATATATTGCAATGAGATAATTTTGACGCATAAGCTTCGTATTAATTTTTTAATTGCAAATAGCTAACTCACAAAAATAATTCCTTATTAATGCGCTACTTGCAAAGAAAAAATAAATAATAAAAAACAATACAACGATAAATATTGCACAAAAATATTGATAGAAGAAAACAGTGATAAATAAAACATATACATAATTATTTTATGCAACAAATACAGACTTTTGGAAAAACATACGGACTGGACAATATAGATTTGATAGCACTAGCAAAGAGTAGTAAGACCTTACACTCAGTTTGGCGATTTTGGTGACCAAGATATTTTTTTGGACCTCCAAAGATTTCGAAAATCAAAGCCGCCTTAAAAAATGGTCTCTTCCGTTTTTTAACCAACAGTTTATTCAGACTTCGTCATAGCTCTAAGCTATGTATGGCAATAATGTAGCTTAGAGTCCACCGCACAAATCTTGTTAATATCTTATGCCAAAAAAATAATTTTTTCCCGCACATTTATTTGAAAAAATTTGGGAAAATTTTTTTTTTTTATAATAACTTCCAGGGACTACTGATTTTTTGCTAACAATATTTAGCAAAATTGTAGCTGCGATAAATTTGACAAACTGTTGTGAACATATCTGAACATGTCTAGGCACCTTGATACCTCATACAGACCACGTTTTACCTTTATTTTCTTTAAAATGTTGTGTAATTGCAAAGAAAATGTTTTACACTACATAGAAAAAAAAAATTTATATAAATTTCTTGTGCCTTAATCCCTTGAGAGATAAAAATTTTAATGAGTTTATAGACTTCTAGTAAGTAGTGCAACTTACTACGTTTATACGCACATTATTTGCAAATAAAAATATTTGTAAATAAATTAACTCACTGGCGGTATTCGGAGTTTAATGCAAATAGTCTTAAGCGTTGTGGAAATGGAAAATATCGTAACTTTTATGTTACTACATTTATACGTGCACTACTTGCAAATAAATTAACTCCCTGTTTATACGGCATAGTAAATGTATAAAAACCTGGTAGCACTTTTATAGAAAAATTACAAATGTTAACAAAAAATTGTGTAAATGTATAAAGTAACAAGTAATTATTTGTTTTTATTCACCCGTATTGCGTATGTGCAATGTCGAATATTCGTCTACGAAAGTTTTGTCCTAGATTAAAGAAAACTTGTGCACGCTTCCTTTAATCTAGAACAAAGTTCTCGTAGACGAATATTCGACTCGACATACGCAATACAGGTGATTGTTATTATTTTCTTCTAACAATGTTTTTTTTTTTTTTTTAAATATTTATCAATTTATAGTTTTTTATTAGCAAACACTTGTAAGTGTGGCAACTTCAAGCATTTTATTTGCAAATAATGCGATAATCGTAAATAGTTTTCTGACTTAACAAGTCCCAATAAAACAATAATATGGCAACGATTTCCAGTTTTATTTGCAAATAAGCTGTGCGTATAAGCGCAGTATGTAAAATTTAACATCTAAATACACACATAATTCAAAGAAAATCTACTTAAGCGTAATCGCAGCATTATTTGATATTTCGAGATCAAAGTATTTTATTTTTAAAAAAAAATTTCAACATAATTAAAAACCAGACAATAAAGTAACAATACCCAATTACTATCACTTTAAATGATTTCTAAAAAGTTTTCCCTTTGATTTGCGAAACTACAAAAAAAAATGTGTTGTATAATTTTTATTTAAGGTGGCGGCTTGTCAATTTTATATAAAAAAAACCTAAATTTCTTTAATATTATTATCTCAGCATCTTTGCCCCTCCTACAAACAGTTTCATTTAATAGTTTTAAATTATTCACCTGCAGTTAAATTTCGGTCAAAAGTTGTTCATTGTCAAAACTGTAGTTTTCTTTAAATCAAGGGGGAGCAGCTTATTTAAAGTTTTCCAAAGCAATTTCATAATTTTTCCACCAAAAAAAAAAAAAAATAAGCATTCAATTACATCCGTTTTATCATGCGTTTTAAACAAAAAAAAAGATCTATAAGATTTACTACGTTACAAAGAAAATAAATACAGTGTGTAAATAACAGAAATAAAACACACCGACAGACCTGCAGACAAAGAAACAAAGTTAAAAAAAAACAACTACAAAACACAAGAAATTGCATAATAGCAAGTAAACAAAAAATATTAAAAAAGAAAGAAATGAGAAAAAAAAAGAAGCATATAATGAACATAACACCACACATGTACTTATGGGATGGCTTAAAGGAAAAACTGGCTAAGTTAAAAGTTATGACAGGCTTTACCATAATGATACCGACACCCAAAACTGGACAAATTTAAAAGAAACTCTTAAATAAAGATCTTACTAAATTGTAAAATATGTTTAATTTAAAGAAAAAATAATAATTTTTATTCTTAACAAAATAATAAATTACATTTTTCCAGCCCTGCAAACATATTTTTGATTTTTTTTATCTCTAACGTCCCTTTTCACAATGTATGGTTAAGAGTTAACGTCAACTTTAACTGACAGTTCTTCATACAAAACTTGCAGTTAAAGTCTCTGTCATCTTTTAAACATGCATTGTGAAAAGGTACGTAATGTAAATTTGTTTCTTTCCTTGTGAAATATAAAATAAGTTTAATTAAAAAAAATTAGGTTTATTTAGATATCAAAAAAACAGTTTGAATTTCCCAGCTCTGCATATGTGTTTTGTAGGAAATGGAACTGACACAAGACTTGTCACGTGATCGGTCTTTAAGTGACCGAGTTCTAACACTTCCTATGAAGCGAACCAGTCACTTTTACATGAGGATGGCCTACGATGGGATTAATTTATACTTTGCATACGCCTTTTGACTTGTCACTGAACTATGCCACAGGGACCTATTCGGTGTAGAATAATATAATTATTTAAAAATGTCATTCCAACACTCAACTGTAACAATTAAAAATTATAATTTTTGTTTTTATTGTTACAAATTCAATCATAATTTATTTTTGAGCAGATATATTTTAAGACTCGAACTGACAACCTTAACCTTGTGCATGACACATGCTTGCACACTATCCACTCGACCACAGAGGCTCTCATATTTCAAAAGCATAAACCACCTGTTAAGCTTAGGTTAATATCTAAGTATAGTTACGGGACTTCTTCCAGAGTGACTTGACGGTCCATTTATATCGATTTATGGTCTTTCCCAGCCAACACTTTCTTATATATACAGTAAACCAAAAAAAAAAAAAATATTCGTAATACATAATACATGCCCGAGCGGAGTCTTTCTTATATAGACATACTAAACGAAAAAAAAAAATATTCGTAGTACATATAATATATAATATTCGTAATAGTGCCCTATTGAACTATGGCTGAACTAAGGGAGAATAAAAGTTAACGAACAAAAATGTGTTCAGGTAACATTTATCGTATGAAGAAAGAGATACTTGTTCCTCATGGAAACACCACATTGACTCTAGCGAACACAAATGAAGCTTAAATTAACTCAGATACATTGGCTGATTAACTACATAGTAGAAATTCAATCCTCAGTGTAGATTGTAAACCTATAATAATATAATATACTTTTGAAATCTTTATGGTGCTACGGAATTCAGTTTTTCAATATATTAGATACATCACGAAAATGGTGAATATGTAACCATTTACACGATATATCTTCTTTTCACCACACACAACGGCCTACTTTTTTTAACACTCCCATTTTCTAAAGTCCTACGACCAAGCGTACTCAGTTCAATTGTCACCAAATTTTCTGCAGGGTTGCCTGCTAATTTTGTTTGCAAGACTATTTCTTTCTAAAGAAAAAAAAAACAAATTAAATTGTCCTAGCTACTTTTACACTTTTCAATAAAGTGTAAGATTTCCAGCCCTGGCATCATTCTTTCAGATTTTTCTCATTTCTGATACCAATTTAGTGCTTTTAAAAGAAAAAATTTATGTTAAATTTAAAGAGAAAAAGAAAAAATTAGTTTTAGTTGCTTGCTTTTCAACATATAACAAAAAAGTTTGAATCGTCTTTTAAATTTTTTTTTTATTTTGCATACAAATTTTATTGTTACTGATACCGCAAATAGGATTATTGAACAGAAAAAAACAATTAGTTTTAGCTAGTTACTTTTATATATCAAAAAAAAAAGTTTCAATTTTCCAGCTCTGTAAACGTTGCTTCGATTTTGCTTACTTTCAATACCAAACTATTTTCGAGCATTTCTGGCACACCGGTCCAAGGCTGAAGTCTCTAGCGTTTTCAAATCAATTTCTAGTACAGACAGATGGACGGGCAGACGGACATCGCTTATTCGTCTTCCCTATTCATAAGGACCCAGAATATATATATTTTATATTTATTAATTAACCTACTTATATACTCGTACACATTTTACCATTTTAGCTGAGGAGTAAAATAAACTGAAATAATACCCCTTTTCCACACTTAAGGTTTACTTTGCAAAGTCTTAATTCAGAAAGACAGAAAGAAGCTGTTCTACTACCTCTGTCTTTCACACAGCTGAATTAAGACTTTGCAAAGTAAACTTTCCGTGTGGAAAAGGGTTATAAGTAACAAAAAAATATAAATGAAAGGTTACAAAACAATCCAGCATATTGAAGAGGGAAGGAAAAGCGCAAAAACAAACAAAAAATTTCTTATCAGCAAACAGTTATTAATGGTTTATGGCAATTGCTATAATCAAATATAATAGTGTTGCCTGGTATTCTAGCAGATAATTCACTATACTACCACGATGTTAACTGCGCTGTTGGCCTCGACTAAGCTGTCTATACTCTTAGCAGCTGTAACAACCTTTTTACACTTAACACAGAGATTCCAGAAGCATGTTAGCAAGATTATCACAAAACCTGAGCACATTTAACAGATTCTTAATACATACATATAAGCTTGCAATCATGTTATTAGTTCATGTTACAGTTTAGTATGTTAGTTTGTGTTTATGTTAATTTCTAGAAGAACATCATTATGGAAGCGTTATATATGTTGTTGTTTATGTCTTTCATCTGCATGGGCTTGTGTGTTTGTATATTTATTAACTGACAGAATGTATCAGTATAACATAATACATAGTTGTTGTAATGATTTCAATATTTACTTCAATATCGTCTTGTATGTTTGTGTGCTTGTGTATTTGTGTATCTACATATTGCTCATTTACTCAAAGAACGTCATAACTCAAAAAAATGAATTTTTTAAGTTAATGATGCAGAATTAATCTTCATATCGTTCTTCATATTGTGCAAAAGTTGCATACAAATATCTTAAATACTCAACTCTGGAAAGCGAAATAAAATTTTCTTTTACCATTAAGGTGTGTGTAAATTGAAAACTTCAAGAGCGTTTTCTGGCAAACTTGTTTTTTTTTTAGTTATGACATTCTTTGAGTAAATGAACGATATGTTGTTTAGGTAATAATGTCTGGATTATTCTACTTGTATAAAATTATTTTTATGGAAAATATTTGTATTAGGTTTGTTCACGTGTATATCTTCGCGAAAATATTTTATGAATGAAATACCGCTTCACCAATAATCACAATAATACCTTTTAACTTTAGCAGAATAAGTGGTTAGAGTCTTACTTTTTAGAGCAAGGCAAATTGACTTCAGGTGATCTCGATTCAGCATATGGTGATCAGCTGTAAATCAAAGCAAAACATTGGGAAATCTTATGACAGCAGCAAAATTTTGCACTAACAAATATACAAGGCGAATATGCAGAGTTGTAAATCGAGACCACCTTGCATCAATTCACCTTGTTCTAGAATTTTAAAACAAATCTAACTTTTTCTTATAAAGAGTATTACGTAATTTTTTACATAGTCGCTAGAGGGCGCATAAATAATAATTTTAAAAAACCTTAAACATCACTAGTGTGATAAGGGAATTTGAAAACAAATACAAAAATAGACATATGCGGTTATCTCAAGAAACCGCTACATCATCATGCCCAAGAAGATGTTTTAGCTTCATCATAATTGTTTTATTTTTGCCTTAGTACGATGTACAGCACATGGATTTTATTTAATTTTTTTTTATTATTATCTGTCGACGATATTAATGATCATAATGATGACGTTCAGTGAAGATGATGATGAATTTTTATTTACAAAAACAAGTACGTACATGCACACACATATTAAATAAAAGACAAGACGAAGAAATGTTTAAAAGCAGTATAAAAAAATTAAAAAAAAGACTTAAATATTTACAGAAAATACTTTTATTATTATTTTTAATTTTTGGTTTCTTTTCTGCGAAAAGTGGGTTTTGTTTTTGTGGGTATTTAACAGATTAAAACATACCTATTTGCTTAAGCTTAATAAAAATGGAACAATTTTTAATTAAAAATAAGTTATACAAGATACATAAATAAAGAGAGAAAGAGAGAGACACAAAAACGCGCCTTTTTAATCATAAAAAAATTAAGTGAAACAAATCAATGGGAAAACCAAAATTTCTTTTCTATACCCTTGACCGAGTCAGCTGGAATTAATCAGCAACAAAGAGGGCTGCTGGCTGTAGAGTTATGCGTTATGTTTGTTTGTATATGAGTTAATTTATTAGTAAAAGCAAATAAAAATTTACAAATTCAATTAAACTCATTAAAACAACTCCATTCTTGTCAAATATTTAAAAAAATTTTACACTTGCCTGCTTCTTATTTTTTCCCATTTAAAAAATTTATCCTTTCACAATTATGTCTTGACAAGTAATAAAAAAAATTAATGAAACATAAAAAATACTTATTTAACATACGCTCAAGTGAAACAATAAACTGACACAGTTTGTTTTATATTTTTTTTATTAGAGGCAATTTTTTATATCCTTTTTTTATAGTGAAGTTTAAATTTTTCTCTTTATTGTAAATTTTATTATATTTTATTTTCTTTGCGAATCATTGAATATTGACCGCAAACACACACACACACACACAAAACTCATTTGGAGAGTATTTTTGTTTGTTTGTTTGTTTTCTTTCTTTGATGAGAAAAAACCGCAATAAAATGTGCCAAAAAAAAATAACACGTGGCAACAATCAAGTTTGCTGCCAGACTAAAGTGTTTGTTTTTGGTTGCGTTTTAACCCTAAAAATGCTGTGGGACGTACTCTCCCACACAAACGCACGTTTTTTGCAGAAATACAATACTGATCTAATAAAGTTTTGTTTTCGTTTAAAATTGACATAAGGTGCTTCATGTCAGGGTTATATTTTCCTAAACGTCGTGCGATTGTGTAGGAAAGTGAATCCTAGCATTTATCAGGAGGTAATAGCTGCCCCGAAACTATAAAAACAATTTTTATGAAGTGCAAAACATAGATAAATGCGTACGTATGTGTCTAAGAGGACACGCAGGCTTCATATTTAACACACCTAAATAGAGGATCAAGAGAGGACCCAGAGGGGCAATTTCTGCCCCTTCGAAACTATAACAAAATTTTATATTTTTATCTTCTTCTATCCATCTGCACCTAAAAAAGGTTACATACTAGACCTCAACTATTTTTCTAAACTATGACATGAGTAGGCAGGGGGAAATTTCTGCTCCTCCCAAACTATTCAACCGATTTTATATGAAATTCAAAACATTAATAGATACATAAGCATATAAGAGGACACATCAACTTCATAATTTATAAAAACAATAAAAAAAACAATGAGAAGAGGTTCAGGGCGGGGGGCGAATTCTGCCCCTTTTTTTAAACTAGGACGAGAGGGGGATAGAAGGACCCTCTAGGACTAACCAACAAATTTTAATGATCTTCAAAGCATAAATACATATGCATCGAAGACAACACACAGGCGGGCAATTTCTGCCTCTCTTCAACCGATTTCCATTAAATTTAAAACGCAGATAGATGTGTACCTATCTAGAGACAAATTTTATACAGTTCTTAAAAACAAAGATCGAGAGGATCGCTGAGGGAAATTTTTGTCTCTTCGGAATTATCAAGTAATTTTTATGAAACTTAAAAAGTGATAGCTATGTGTCTAAAAAGTCACACTGGCCTTATATACTCGTATTAAGCCACTTAGCCACAGAGGATTTCCAGTTTTCTAGATTTAAAACAGTAGTTTTTCAATTTAACGGCTTTTGACGTATGATTTTTGTTTATTAAAGCGGTTTGTATAAACAATTGAACTTTAAAACATGGGACAGTGGTACGAAACTTTAAAAGCGCGAGCCCGACTCCCACGTTACCACTTTGTTACAGTTTGGTAAATTTATACTGACAATTTTGTAAAAAGCGTTAAAGGGGGGAGAGGTATAAGAACTCCGAAAATAGGGTTACGTAATATGTATGTGAATGGCCCTTTCCTTATTATTATTTTATATAAAAATGTTTTATTTAACTAACTCTCGATTATTTTCAGTTTTTAAAGATTTTTTCAAGTTTGTTTTTGAGTGCCCATTTAAAAATTTCAGGGACTCTTTATGCCCACTTTTGCAAATACTAGTGATCCCGCCCACACTTCTAAATGTCTAGCATCACCACTTTCAGAGTTCAAGTTGTGTGTCTAGTGTCGTTAGAATTGGTCAAGCAGAAGCATGTGAATATATAATATCAAGTTGTAATGGGCATGGCCCCGCCCACTTTTTTAAGCTGAAGATTATGCCATTCCAAGAGCCTAAACTGTTTGCAAAGTTTCATGGGTTTCGGATAAGTAGAAGTACATATAATTGAATACTTAACTCTAATTGGGCGTGGCACTGCCCACTTTTTTTAAATGCCAGCTCGTGTCGTTCTAAGAGTCCACACCGTTTGCAAAGTTTGGTGGGAAATGTAGAAATACATATAATTTAATAATAAATTATGATGGGCGTGGATCCGCCCCACTTTTTAAGTGCAATATCGTGTTATTCTAAGAGCTGAAACTGTTTGCCAAGTTTCGTGGGGAATCGAATAAGTAGAAGCATATATAGCTTAGTACTCAATTTTCATGGACCTTGCCACGCCCACTTTTTTAAATGCAATTTGAAGTATTGCTAAGACCACCACACTGTTTGTCAAGCTTCGTAAGTATTAGGTACAAAGAAGTACATGTAATTTGATATTTAACTTTAATGGGCGTGGTCCCGCCCACTTTTCTAAATGCTAGATCATGTCGTTTTAAGAGCCCAAACTACTTGCCAAGTTTCGTGGGCATTATATAAGTAGAAGTACATATATGTATGTAATATGATATTAGACTTTAATAGGCGTAGCCCCGCCCATTTGTATAAATTCGAAATTATGTAATTTTTAGCGCTCAGAGTGTGTGTCCAGTTTTTTAGAATCGTTTTATGAGAAGCATATCTAGTATTAAGTTTTCAAGGGCGTGACTTCGCCCCTTTTTTTAAACGAGAAATGTTGTCAATAGGAAAGACCAAGGAGTGTGCTAAGTCTTACCAACGATGTGATAAATAAAAGCACATAAAATAAAGGGAGAATTAAATTAAAGGGACGTCTTACCCCCACTTATTTTAGGACAACGAATCCAAATGGAAGTTACATTATTTTGAGTAGAAAAAAAATATTTCAAAATCATAATAACAATAAAAAAAAATACAGACCAATTGATGACATGCACATTTTCTGGAATCGGTTAATAACATCATAATATCACAGCCTTTCAAAAAAAAAATGAAAACACCAAAAATAATTCAACATTTGTGGTTGCTGCAATAGAAGGTTTAAGCGGGAAAAAGAAGGACTAAGAATGACTTTTAGAAGGCCTCTGTAGTACTTATTTTGGAAGTACAAGGTCTGCTCACTGCATTCCATACTCAGATAATTTTTACACGAGTTGTCAATGCGTGTTAGGCCTTTCGCTTTCGCACCCTTCACCTGAGATTCTGGAAGGTCTTTGGTAAAAAAAAATTTTAGTCCATCTCTTCTCCCTTCTTTTTTATGCTCAAAAGTCGAGGCATTATTTAGTAGTTATATGAGATAGTAATTGAATAAAAAAAAATTCGAAGCAGGTCCTTAATAAGGTCTGCATTAAGACAGTCTTCTGAGTGTTCCCGCTGGGTTTTCAGAAATGAAAATGTATGTGTATGAGCTTAATCAATGCACTCATTTATTTTCTGCAAGTAATTAAATTTTGTTAAAAACGAGCTAATATGGCAACATTCATTGAACTCTTCCTGGAATTTCTTTTATTAATAGTAGTATATTTTTTATTAGATCACCCGCTAGGGTTAATTTTTAATAAAAATGCTTCAGCATGTGTGCAAGTAAACAAACGAAAACAAAAAACAACAACAATATATGATGTATGTATGTATGTATGTATGTATGTATGTTTGTATGTACATATTTATAAGCCGGTTGTTATCTAATGACTTAATACAATGAACAACAAATGTTGCTTAACAATGCAGAATATGTATTTTTATTAAAAATATTTCAATTTGAATTGATTTGCTCATACATCCACCCATCATCTCACTCGGCCATCATCATTATTCTGGTAACTAAGGAACAGAGAAACAAGCCGTCTTAAAAAGTCGGCGGCGGCGGCTTAGGAAACAATAGTCGGCGACGGCTCATAAGCCGGCTTGAGCCGGCTGACACTTACAGCCGGTTTTTATAGGTTTTTTAATAAAAATTTCTATAAAAAATTTAAAAAAATATTATTTCTAAGATTTAGTACAAATTTGCAACTACAAAAATACAATTAGCCGGCTGCAATTTTGAGCCGATGGTAGCTGCATGCATCAGCGGCGGCTTAATTTTACATTGAAAGTCGGCGGTGAGCCGATCGGCTTGTTTCTCTGCTAAGCAAGCAGGTAAAAGTCATAAAGAATTTTATCAAAAAAAAAAAAAATCTTCTTAATAATCTAAAAAAAAATTAATTTTTAATTGTTTTAAAACAAATAAGATTAGAGAAAATCATAAAATTTTTTTGCATCTTGTATTAAAAAAATTTTTATGCTTTACCTTTTCAACTCCATTTACTTATTTATTATAGGTATTTTAGGTTTTATTTTATTTATTTTTTTATTCACATACAAAATTCTGTTATTTTTTTTTAGAATTTCGTAGCAAAACAAAGAAAAATTAACAACAACAAAATGAATGAATGATACAATTAAATTTTGCTTGTACTTTATTTTATTAATTTTTTTTTTTTTTGTTCCAAACAAGTTCTTTGAATTCCGGTTCGACGCCCTTTCACTTCTAAGAAGTTGAAAAACAGTCTACAATTTTCGTAAACAAATTTTTTTTTTAGTAATTTTTAGTGTCGTTTTGAAATCACATTCATTTGTCGGTTGCCAGTTTTTTTTTTTGTTAAATATTTTTTCCAGCTGTTGTTACCGAAATGTCTTGTTTTTTTTTCTTTTGTATCTTGAAAAGCAGTTAAAAACTTAAAATTTGTTTTTATATTCTTGTTTTTTTTACTCTATACTATAGAGTCTATAGTAACAGCCAGGTGATAATGGACTTAATACAAATTTTTGTTACACATGGCAAAGGAATATATCAAAGTTTTTTATATACTATTTTTTAATTGAAATTCTATAATATTATTTTTGAAAGAATATTTTATTACAAACTTGCACAATAGGTTCTTTCTTTACAAATCGTAGGGTGGTTATTACTTTGTCGCAGTAATAATGTATTTTAATATACTGTGCGGCAAACCAGTAGCAACCCGACGATATAATATATTTTAAGGTTATATTTGGTATTTTAAAAGCCTTTATTAAGAAAAGTACTTCCCAATGAATTTTTTTAACAAATTTCTTCAAAGGTACTTTTTGGAAGAAACCTTTTTCATTAGTACTTTTTAAAATATAATTTAGAAAAATTTACTTCTTTAAAACGTACTTTTGTAGAGGTTACTTTTTTAGAAGGTACTTTTTTGAAAGGTATTTTGGTAAAAGGTACTTTTGTTAGAGGTACTTTTTGTCAAAAGCTCTTTTTTTACAAGGTACTTTTTTATTAGGTACTTTTTAAACAAAAGTAGCTATTTTATTAAATCTACTTTGAATAAGGTACTTTTTATAAAAAGTAGGTACTTTTTGAAAAATGTTTTTTTTGAAAAGGTACTTTTTTTATAAAGGATAATTTTTATTAAAAGTACTTTTTGGAAAAGGTACTTTTTTAATAGGCACCTTTTTAATAGGTACTTTTGTTAAAAAGACTTTTTTTTATAAAAAGTACCTGTTCCAAAAAATATTTTTTCCAAAAGGCACTTTTTATAAAAAGATACTTTTTATACTTTTTAAGGCACTTTTTATAAAAAGATACTTTTTGGAAAAGCACGTTTTTATAAAAAGTGCCTTTTCCAAATATTATTTTTTCAAAAAGTACTTTTTAAAACAAGTATCTTCTATACAAACTACTTATTTTTAAAAGTATTTTTTTCGAAAAGTACTTTTTATAAAAAGTATTTTTATTTCCAGAAGTACTTTTTTGAAGTACCTTTTATTTAAAGTAGTTTTGATAAAAAGCACTTCTAATTAAAACACTTTTTATAAAAAGGACTTTTTAGAAAAGTACTTAATAAACTACCTCTGAAAAAGTACATTTTAAAAAGTATTTTTAACAAAACACTTTTTGGAAAATATTATTTAAAAAAAATACATATTGAAAAAGATACTTTTTGGATAAGGTACCTTTTGGACAAGGTCCTATTTGAAAAGTGTACTTTTTAAAAAAGTTACTTTTTGAACGTGATACTTTTTGGAAAAGGTACGTTTTGAAATGAGTACTTTTTTGAATAGGTACTTTTTGAAAACGGTAATTTTTGGAGAAGGTACTTTTTGAAAAAATTACTTTTTGGAAAAATATACTCTTTATAAAAGATTTTCGAAAAGGTACTTTTTGAAAAGTGTACTTCTTAAGAAAGCTACTTTTTTGAAAAGATACTTTTTGGAAAAGGTACGTTGTGAAATGAGTACTTCTTTGAAAAGGTACTTTTTGGAAACGGTAGGTTTTGGAAAATTGTACTTTTTAGAAACGTTACTTTTTGGAAAAGCACGTTTTGAAATTAGTACTTTTTTGAGGAGGTACTTTTTGGAAACGGAACTTTTTGGAAAAGGTACTTTTTAAAAGCGGTAGTTTTTGGAGAAGCTACTTTTTGAAATAAGTACTTTTTTGGAAAAATATACTCTTTATAAAAGATTATGGAAAAGGTACTCTTTGAAAAGTGGACTTTTCAAAAAACTACTTTTTGCTAAAGATACTTTTTGGAAAATTTACGTTTTGAAATGAGTACTTTTTTGAAATATACTTTTTGGAAACGGTACTTTTTGGAAAAGGTACTTTTTAAAGACAGTACTTTTTGGAGAAGGTACTTTTTAAAAAAAGTACTTTTTGGAAAAATATACTCTTTTTAAAAGATTTTGGAAAAGGTACATTTTGAAAAGTGTACTTTTTGGAAAATATACTTTTTGGAAAAGGTACGTTTTGAAATGAGTACTTTTTTGAAAATATACTTTTTGGAAACGGTACTTTTTGGAAAAGGTACTTTTTGAAAAGTGTACTTTTGGAAAAGGTACGTTTTGAAATGAGTACTTTTTTGAAAAGGTACTTTTTGGAAACGGTACTTTTTGGAAAATGTACTTTTTAAAAAAGTATTTTTTTTTTGGAAAAGTACTTTTTGGAAGAAGTACTCTTGGGAAAAAGTACTTTTTGAAAAAATTATTTTTGGAAAAATATACTTTTTATAAAAGATATGTATGTATGTATGTACTTTTATAAATAGGTAATTTTTATAAAAGGTACTTTTTCAAAAGTTACTTTCTCAAAAAGTACTTTGTTAATAGGTACTTTTTAAATATACATAACTACTTTTAATTTAAATATTTTCCTTTCAAATATTTTAGTTAAAAATTGCATTTAAAGCACGCAAGCACCCCCCATTTTTCATTTCATGCCTTTCAACAAACATGTGTTCAATTGAATTAAAGGAAAAATTAAAATAAAAAACCTCAACGCTGCAAATAAACTGACCATAATCAAACGAAATGCAGTGGATTTTCCAAACAATCACAAATAAATAAATATGGTTTTCATTTTCATTATTGCTATTTTCTTAATATCGAAATAGTTTAATTATATATTTGCCAAAAGTATTGTTAATATTTAAATAAAACGAATTAAATAAATTTATTCTCAATTTGAGTGATTTTGTATGAGCGTTTCGTTTCTTGTATCGAAAGCATGCAATTGATTGACCTTTTTTTTAATTTTTAATTTCTAATTCGTTTTCATTTCGTTTTATTTTTATTTGATTGCTTTTCTTTTAACACAAAATTTGTATGTGCATTAAATTACTCTACTTCCTTCCTTCTTGCTTTTGATGATATTCATTTTTTACTTTTTTTTTTTTTTTTTTTTTTTTTGCTAAAAAGTTTTTTATACGTTTTTTCATGCATTTCGCTTTAGGTTTTTAACATTGTTTTTTTAATGATTATTTTCTTTATTGTTTGGAATTTATTGAAGCTTGATTTATTCTCATAGTAACATTTTTAAATGGAATTTTTTTCTAAATATACATATAGACAATGTGTTACACAGAAATAAAACAGATTTAAAAATTAGGAAGAAAAGCACTCAAGCCTTTGAGTGAATTTGATATGGAAAAACTTGCTGGTTTAGTTTACTAAAATATCACTTTAACATTGCATAGCTATTATTTTGCTCTTTTCTGTTTTAGAACATGCACTCGATTGAAACTTCTTAACACTGTTGCTTTTTATTTCAATATTGGCCGCATGATGCAGACTAAAGTTCTCTTTCATTGCTTAAAAAAAAATTTAAATAAAAATGTCTTATACTAAAAATTACATCCTTTTCTCAACCTTTAAAACTGTATGAAATTACGGTTCGAAGGACCACTGGCAAATTTAAGGTATTTAATTTTTATTGCTACTGCTGCCAATTTATAAACAGCTTAATCAAATAATTTATTTATATGCTGCATAATAACTCTTATTTGTGTCAATCAAACAATTATTAATTTTAATTTAAACTGATTAAAATTTCATATATTTCATTTATTTATTTTAAATTCAGTTGGCATTCACATCGAGCCTTTCGATTTTATATACTACATACTTTTTTCACTAGACTGATTACATTTAATTAATACGTATTTGTATATGATAATGAAACTATTGTCCTCATGTTGCAACGGGTGTTCTTTCATGTACATTTATCCTTGAACTGCCTAAAGTGTTTTCTGGGACATCTTGAAAAGGCGTGCCAACCACAAGTGATACTTTTCACATAAGTACTTTTTCGCTTTAGTTATTAACTTTTTTTTAAAAAAGTAATGATTTCAAATTAGTACTTTTTTTTTAAAAAAGTACCTTTTTAAAAAAACAAATTTTACCAATTTAAATATAGCTGCCATTTTTTTCTTTTATATTTTAATTTATTTATTGCATAAAAATAACACATCACTGTGGGTGGACTCTTGCGTATGATGATGATGATGACGATGATGGCGATGATGACGATGATTCGTTTAAAATATATACTCCATATAAACAAATATTTTAATTATAAATCTGCAATTAATGAACTTAAAAGTTGAAACGTGAATATTAGGGCTGTTCGATGTGTATGGAGGCAAAAAAATCGCTCAAATTACAAGGAAAATCGTATTCTCGGGATCAAAATAAGAAACTTTGCCGAAGAAACCATACCTCTAAAATGTATTTTGATGTCCCGACTTTTGATCCGAAAGGTAAAATTTTATTGAAGGGTCAAATTTTGAAAAATCTCACTTTGAACCATTTAGAGTTCCTGAATCGAGTCAAAATGTATGACCAACCCCCACTAATTTTGGAGGGCCGATCCACCTCTGCCAGTGGCTTCTCTCCTGGAACCACCCCTGGGGGGCTCCCCATACAAACATTTGTGATTTTTTGAAATATTTGTATGCGGAACCCCCAGGGGTGGTTCCAGGGGGTGTGCCCTTGGCATAGGTGGGTCGGCCCTCCAAAACTAGTGGGGGTCAGTCATACATTTTGACTCGATTGAGGAACTCTAAATGGGTCAAAGTGAGATTTTTCAAAATTTGACCCTTCAAGAAAATTTTACCTTTCGGATCAAAAGTCGGGACATCAAAATACATTTTAGAGGTATGCTTCCTTCGGCAAAGTTTCTTATTTTGATCCCTAGAGTACGATTTTTCTTGTAATTAAGCGATTTTTAAATCGACCCGCCCTATTCACTATAATATTCACTGAATATTATTACGTTGTATGCTGGCTGCCAGACACAATTTTCCACAAAAAGAGAAACATACAAACTGACATTTTTATTTATTTATTATTATATAAATTCACGTGTTTCCACGTTCATTAAATGTGAAGGAAGCTAACGAAGTTATGCGGCTATTTAAAGAAAAAGAAAAAAAAACTAAATTAATTTGTTTAAATAACATTTCCAGCAGATTCTGAAAATGATCATGCCTTGCTTAACTTTGAATTATAAATTAAGAAAATATGGATTTAAATTGTTACAATTTTTTTTTTACAAAAACTGACTTGCCTCACTTACAAACTAAAAGGCTAATTTTTGTACATGAGTTAGGTCTTATAATGAAAACGTTTAGAGAATTTTAGAAAATAAATTTAGCCAAATTATTTGTTGAATTCATTATGTGTCAGAATAGAATAATAGCTTGGAAGAGCCTAATTCCCTTTTCAGCCAATAATTTATGCAAAGAAAGTAGCAGTTTTTAAAGAATTATAATAAAACATAAAGTAAAAAAAATCCAACCCTGTCTTAAAGTTCAAAATTAGAATAATTTCCAGTGGCATTGTCATATTTAACAAATATTTATTAATATTATTATGCATTTATTTTTTTAGTATAAACACACTAATTAGGCTTTTCGAAGACTGTCTGTCTCTAATCAATATTTTTGCTTTTTGCCAAACTCAACCCATCCATTCATAATTCTCTGAATTTAAAAATGTATAAAAATCATTAACTATACAATAAAGAAACTTTTCGGTTTTTAAATTATATTTATAGAGTTAAAAATGCTGACAGCGAACGGGGGAATGTGTAATTTAATTGATTATAAATACTTATTAACAAATGTTTAAGCATTCAAGAAATTGAAAGACTCCAGCTAAAAAAAAAACAAGAAATGTTTGTAACTAACGATATTCATAAATGAAATATAAAACAAACTCATCAATCATGCAACAAGTGTTTTATGAATATTTACATACGTACAAGCACATACACAGATACAAGCAACGAAAATATATATATACATGCATACATACATAAATACTTACATAATATATACATAAATACATACATAATATACATAAATACATACGTACATACTCGTATGTCTGTATGCCAGAAGGTGGAGGCATAGCAAATACTCGTAACATAGAATTCCATGAAAAAATTCATAATTTACATATTTATTTCTTTTGATGTAAACGAACTTGAAATTAATAGAGAAATATTTCACAGTATATAAAAATAAAAAAAATTCAGTAAAGTGCGGCTTTGACTTGCGCATGAAGGGTTCCGTACGTTGGGCTTTGAGCATTTTTTTTAATAGTGTTTTTTACGTTTTTTCAGCTGAAATAATTTTTTTTCGCTTTTTTCTTGTTTTGGCAATTTTTTTAATTTTGGCGATTTTTTTTTCATTTTGGAGATTTTTTTCATTTTGGGGATTTTTTTCATTTTGGTGATTTTTTACATTTTGGCGATTTTTTTTTTTCATTTTGGCGATTTTTTTCATTTTGGCGATTTTTTTCATTTTGGCGACTTTTTTCATTTTGGCGATTTTTTTCATTTTGGCGATTTTTTCATTTTGGCAATTTTTTTCATTTTGGCGATTTTTTCATTTTGTCGATTTTTCCGGTTTTTCGCGATTTACTTTCGACTTAGAATTTTTTTTAATTTGGTGCTTTTTTTTCCTTTTGGCGATTTATTTTTATTTTGGCGATTTTTTTTCGTTTTGGCGATTTTATAAGTTTGGGATTTTTTGTTTTACCGTTTTTGCAAATTTCAAGAAGTTTGCTCTTACGGTTTCCAAGATACAGCAAGTTATCAAAATTACATAGTCAAAATTACATTAACTGATGGTACACCCTCTAATTAAAATTTTTTAAATTTTAGTGGTAATTGTTGTAGTCTGTATAAAAATACATACATACAGTTGTATGTATATTACAAGGGATTTTAAAATGTTTCGTTGTTCGTTTTGGACCACCCGTTAATTTTTAACTTTCATGTATTTGTTGTTGTAGCGGCCAAAGTTCTACATACTCTCTCCAAGTTTCAGGTCCGTAGCTCTTACGGTTCTCGAGAAAATACCCTGTGACGGACAGACGGACAGCGTAGCGAAAACAATAGGGTTTCTTTTCACCTTTGGTGTACGAAACCCTAAAAATACCAAACTGGAATGTACATACAGTGTAACCTCGATTAACGCAACCACTAGAAATTTTGGGCCGTAGCGAAAACCGAATGAAAAAATTTCTATAGCTGTTTTTTGATAAAAAAAAAAAATCAAAAATTTATTTAGAAAAACAATAGGTCAGTTGGTTTCTGGTTTGCTGCAGATATAATGTATTTTGAATGTATTGTGCCGCAAGCCAGAAACCAACCGACGCATAGTTAAAATTTAAAATAAATTCATTTATTTAATGAAAACGAATTGTTGCGAAAACAATGTACAGAAACTTAAAACTTAACTTAATTAACTTAAGACATTTTTCTATAATCCTTCTCAACAAAAGCCAAGTACTAGGGTCTCAATACATAAAACACTCACTTACGAGTATAAACAGATTGCGACACATTAACCCAATTCACAATCTTGTGCAAATGATCTTGCATCGTAGCATGTGCAAAATTGTATAGTACGAGTATATTGATACTCACCACTAAGAATTGTTAAGTGGTGAGTATCAATATATTAACCATTTTGCAAGTGCTACGCTGCAAGACCATTTGCACAAGTTTGTGAATTGGGCTATTGTAAAAAAAATTTACTTTGCAGTACAAAATAATTTACAACTTTGCCTCTTCAATTGTTCCACAACAAGTTTCACAAGGCATGCCATGTGGCTTAAGTGCTCTTTTTTTTTTTTTTTTTTGGAAGTGACTGTTTTCTATGACAAAAAAAAAACTTGAATGACAAAAAATAACAATTTGTGTGGTTTGTCTTCTATTTTAAATAGAGTCTAGTATTTATTTTCAACACATGTACACACAAGCATAAAAATATACTTATTTATATTTTTTTTTTTATTAATAAAGTTGTTAATTAATTTACATTCATGAACCATAAATGCACGCAGAGTGGCACGCTCTCGTTTAAAAAAATGTTGGTTTAATTTTTGGATTATTTTCTTGATATTCAAGGCCAACAGTCAAAGTCATTGAAAAAAAAATTTATATAAATATTTAAATAAAAAAAAGATGGGTTAAAAAAGAAGCTACGCTACCTTTTCTTTTTGTCAACAATAAAACAAAAAGACACAGTGGGGTGGAAACAATTATTTTTGGAAAAAAAAAAATTTTTCGGAAAACAAAAATATAAAAAAACATTCAATTAAATGAACTTTTACAGTGGGCGGAAAGTAAAGATATAAAAAACTTTTAAGCAAAATATACGAACAAATTTTCAATAAAAAACAATACAGGGGACAGGAAAAATTTCATACGATAATTTTCTTCAGCAAAAAATACAGTGGGCAAAAGTTTTTTCGTATACACACAGAGAAATATAGATATATGTATATATGTATATACATATATACATATGTATATGTGACCTTCTCCGAGAAAAGGGAACTAGTGTGTCAAAAAACGGGTTTGGACTTAAGAGTGGATTCGGGTACCTAAAAGGGTGTAGAATAAGATGAAATGAGTTTTTCTCAAAACTTCATTTTCACACACTAGGTCCCTTTTCTCGGACAAGGTTACATATATATCCACATTCTCTGATTTTTTTTCTTAAACGCTAATCCAACTAAATTGCAGTATCACGGTGCACCAAAATATATACATAAATACATACATATATGAAGGTATGTATGTATGTATGTATATACAAGCATATACATATGTATAATTTTTAATCACCCAAAAAAAACCATATCAAGTTTTATTTTTAATTTGACTAAACAAGAAATTTATTTAAGTATAAAAAGCAGCACACTGGGCACAAAAAAAATTTTGTTCGCAAAATTTTTTGTCAACCAGGAATTTTGTTAGGGTTTAATTATAATACATAATAACGAAATAATTTACTTTAAATAAACATCATAGCACAGTGGGCACAATTTTCTTTTTTAATGTTAATAATAAAAATTTTTATTAAGCTAGAAATTAATTTAGACTGCATTATTAGAATTATTTGAATCAAGAGAATTATATTAGATAACTAAATAAAAGTAGAGTAGAGCACTGTGGGACGAAAATCTATTTTTTTTTGTAAAATTTTCTAACAACCCATAACGCTGCTTAAGTTTTATTACTAATTTTAATTACTTAGAAAATTTGCACAGTGGTACGGAAAACATTTTTAGTTACACCAAGGGTAGAAAATTATAAAATTTTGAAACGACGAAAAAATTGTCTAAAGTCTTATCAGTAATTTGACTAAACAGGGAATTCACAGTGGACAGAATTTTTTTCTAAGATTAATAATAGTTTTTATTAAGCTAGAAATGCATTAAGACTGCATTATTAGAATTATTTAAATCAAGAGAATTATAAAAAAACAGGTAGCAGGTGGGCCGAAAATCTGTTTTTTTTTGTAAAATTTTTCTACCAACCCATAACGCTGCTTAAGTTTTATTACTAATTTTCATTACTTAGAAAATTTGCACAGTGGTACACATTTTTAGTTGCACCAAGGGCAGAAATTTATAAAATCGTCGAAAAAATTTAAGTCTTGTCACTAATTTGTCTAAACAGGGAATTCATTTAAGTTTAAAAAACAGCACAGTGGGCAGAATTTTTTTTTTAATTAATTATAATTTTTATTAAGCTATAAATCCATTAAGACTGCATTATTACAATTATTTGAATCAAGAGAATTATATAAAACAAAGAGTTGGCACTGTGGGCCGAATATTTTTTTTTTGTAAGATATTTTACCCACCAGTAAGCCTTTAAAACTTTTATTACTAATTTTAATTACCCGGGAAATTCCCACAGTGGGACGAAACATTATTTTCGTTGCACAGTGGATAGAAATAATATATTTTTCGTAAAATTTTACATCAAGCAACTTGCATTACCATTATAATTTGACTAAAAAAAATTATATTACTTAATAAAATAGTACAGTGGGTCGAAGTTTTTTTTAATTAAAGGACAAACATTGGACAGTGTGTATACTCGTATGTATATGTAGCTCAAAGGAGAGTACATAAAAAAAACTAGTTTTTTATCCACAATCTTGAGTTTCATTCAAAAAGTCTTGGACTTATTGACCCGCTCACATAAGATGGCACAATGGGACTAAAAGTTATTTTTTTTATAAAGTTTCTATCATTCAAAAATTCAGCTCAGATTTTTACCAAGTACTTTACATAAACAAGAAATTTACATTACTGCAATTAAGTTTCGTAATGGGTCGAAAAAAATTTCCGCTTATCGTATATTACCAGATTTTTACCAAGTACTTTACATACAAAAGAAATTTACATTACTGCAATTAAGTTGCACAATGGGTCGAAAAAAAAATTTCGCTTATCGTATATCAAGCAACTTTATATATTTATCGGGTTTAAGTAAAGAATCAGATCGCATAAGCTAAATAAGGCTGCACAGTGGGACAAATGTAATTTTTCGTAAGACTATTTAACAAACAACGAAATTTTTTAGAATTTTATTGTGAATTTTAAATAAGCAATAAGCTTTCAAGAATTACATAAAATGTCACAGTGGGCTAAAAAAATTTTTTGGTTATAATTTTTTTTAAATCATGAATTTGTTTTTTTTTAATTTATAATGTAGTTAAAAATAAAATACATATGTTAAAAATTGTATTTTCAAAAATTTTTCTTTTTGTTATTTAAAAAAATTTTTAAAAGTCTTGTAAATTAATAATTTTTCGGTCCACTGTATTTATTTATTGTTTTTTTTTAACAAAAGAATTTGTTCGTATTAATCTTCATTTATAAGTGTTTATTGTATAGGTGATGATTATTTTTTTGTGTTGTATTTTTTATTAAATTTTTACGCTTTATCTGACATAATCTGTACAAAATTATCAATAATAAAACTCTAAATATGACAAACAACAGACGCACGGTGCCATTATTCTTTTATGATGATAGCCGTGAATGATTGAAAATAAAAATCCTCAACAAAATAAAAAACTATTTAATAAATATCATAAACTAAACTGCTGGTTTAAACAATAAAAATGAGGAATAATTTGCTAAATAATTTTTGAAACATAATAAAAATTCAGTATAAATTTTTTAATACCAAAAGTCGGCTGCTTTATTTTTCAGGGCTTAATTAATTAGGACTTTATTTGTTTTACAAAGAAAAGAAAATTAAAACACAATTTTAAATTGAGCACTGCGTTTAACTGCGTATTATATAATTTGCTAAAAATTATAAACAAAATCACACCGTCGGAATTCGCATATTTTCTGTTTTATTTAAGCATAAGGGGAACTTGGAAAAAAATATGACTTAAGAGCACTTGGTTTGTCCAACAACTTTTTTAAAGTTATATTTGCATAACAATGATATAAGACTTTAAAATTTTGTTGACAATGAATCAATGTGAACTCTTCAAATGATAAATAAAAAGTCTGAAACAAAAGTTTTTTTATTTCACAATTAAATTAACCCGGTTTTTTTAATTTAAGCACATTTTTTTCTATATAAAATCTTCCAAGTCTTTGAGTAATAAAATATTTTTATGATGACTTCTATAATTGGGCTATTCACACTCTTGCTTTAGTATTTTTCTTTTTGTTCGTTTCTCTCATAAACAAAAAGTTCACTGACATTGAAAATTGTTTTTTGATTGACATGAGTTTTGGCTGCCGCAGTTGGTTTTAATTCAATGTTTGAAAGTCTTTAAACTTGACCTACACGAAAAGTTGTTTTGAGTGTTACATTAAAAAATAAAATGTAATTTGAAAGGTTTTGTGGTTTTTTATGATATTTTAATCGTTAATGAGACATGAGAATTATTATGAGGCGAAAATTTGTGGGAATTACTGCTACTAGTTATGAAATATTTTAAACTTGTTTTATCCTTTGATAAAGAATTGTAGGTAAGAAAACTGCTTTGGCATAGAAAATATATTTAGTTTCTTCTGTTAGTGCTTGAACTATGTTTTAGTGGCTCTAAACCAAGGCAGTGGGGTTCGAAGGACCATGAGTACCTTCGATTTCCATGGACCATGGCAATCTATCGATTTCCTTTCCCAAACTCTAGGAGAGTTTCTATTAGTGCTTTAACTATATATTGGTAGCTCTAAACCAAGGCAATGGGGTTCGAAGGACCATGAGTACCTTCGAGGCCCAAGTACCATGGTCATTTGTGGATTTCCTTTCCCAAAATGTAAGAGAGTTTCTCTCTACTTGCTTCTCTGGTTTTATAAACTAACCAGGCACACAGCTTACATATTACGCTTGTTTTACATGTTTTACAACAATTCGCTAAAATTTTAATTTTTTTAAATAAATAAAAATTTTTTTACTTATAACACAACCCAAAATTGTTCAATTTATAACTCTGGTATTTGTTAAAAGGTTCGACCATTTTGTTTGAGTTTAGGGACGCAAATCTCAAGTTTTGAAAAGTGGGCGTAGGCACACCCATTAAATTTAATGAAAGTTTTTCACGTAAATTTTAAAAAATCTCTACATTTAGCTTATGAAAAGTGGGAGGGACCACGCCCTTTGATTTTAATTTAAGTTTTTTCATATAATCGTGCAACCTTAATTTCTAGAAATCTCTACATTTGACATGAACTCATTCTGGGGAAGAAATCTTAAGTTTTTGAAAAGTGGGCGGGACCACGCCCTTCGAAATTCATTACAGTTTTTTCATATGATCCTGCTAACTCAAGCTCTGCAAATCTCTAAATGCGTCTTTGGCTCATTCTGGGGAAGTAATCTTAAGTTTTTGAAAAGTGGGCGGCACCACGCCCTTTTAATTTAATTTAATTTTTTCCTATAATTCTACAAGCTCACGTTCTACAAATTTCTACATGCACCTTAAGCTCATTTAGGGACGCAAATCTAAAGTTTTAAAAGTGGGCGGGCCACACCCACTAAAACTTATTACTGCACTTTAGATACTTTGGCTTCTTTAACATTTTTCGCACATCTACCAATCTCTATATACATCTTGTTGTCATTTAGTTATGCAAATCTCAGGTTTTGAAAAGTGGGCGGAGCCACACCTACTAAAGTTTATTACTGTATTTTAGATACCTTAGCTGCTATAAAATATTTCGCTCATCTTAAGCTCTTAAGGTGATACGATTTTGATAAATTTTTTTAAGTGGGCGGGACCACACCTTTTATAAATTTATAATCAATTTTATTTATTTTCACTCAAACGATTCCTTTTTAGCTTTGCACACAGTTTGGGTTCGTTGAATGAGATAATCATAAAATAATGGAAAATTCCAGGTCACGCCCACTATAATATAATATTGCCCTAAAAAGTGGGCAGGGCCCACAAAAAGTTCAAGTTTTAGTTCAGGGTTATAATCGTCGCTTTCGATAATGAGCTGATTTGATCACTTTTTTCAGTTTGAGATTATTACATTCGTTATCGAACAATGTAATAATATGGTTCGCTATCGAATGCCATAATCTAAAACTGAAATACGTGATCGAATCAGCTCGTTATCGAAAGCGACATATACAACCCAGGTTTTGCTACCAAACCATTGGCTACTAAGCTTGGCATACACTATTTTATAGGAAAAACACAGCATTAAGTGATTTTAGAAATATGTACTTCTAGCGTTGCCAGACTTTTAAAAAAATAACCATAAAAAAAATTTAGGAATAAAATTTAAAGAAAAATTTTACAATTGTTAAAAATAAACCCTTAGCTTGGCACACACTTTTTTATACGAAAAAACAGCGTTAAATGATTTTCGAAATACCTTCAGCGTTGCCAGACTTAAAAAAAATTAACACAAAAAATTTTGGAATAAAATTTAAAAAAAAATTTTACAATCGTTTAAAATAAACTCTAAGATTGAAAAAAACAAAACGTTATATTTCTTAACACTCAAGTGATCATGCGTGAGCGCCAGGCAAAATAACAATAAAAAGCATGCGCAGGCATGAGACAAAAAAAATTTTTTTTTTTTTGTTGTTATAAGTGAATTTTTTTATGTCTACTACTTGTAGATAAAATTTTGAGATTTTTATTAATTTTTAATGTAATTTTTTTTTATTACCTCAACAAGTTACAACATATCGTTACTTAAATATAGAAAGGCTGATTAACTCATTATTTTTTTTTAACCAAACTTTTTAAATTTTTAATAATTATATACAAAAAGCTCGATTTCAAAAAAAAAAAAATAAAGAGTTAGGGTCTTTGTATATTAAGGTAACGATATTCTGAAAGTTGAAAGGCTTTTCTACGATTTTTATGTAAATAATTTATCGAGACCTGTACCTGGATTCAGTAACTTTTATTATGATAATCGTATCGCTAAAATAAATATATCGATATTTTATCGATTTTGCTATTCAGTAACATATTTTAGTGATATTCATTGTGGGTTAAAGTAAAAAAATAAATATAAAAAGCTCAAATTCATTTAGTTTTTCTTTAATTCTTCTTTCGTGGTTTTCGCTTATTTTGACATTTTGTATGCAGAGATGCCACATGATATTGATTTAAAAAGCGGGTAAAACTCAAATTTACACTATCGTTAAAGATAAATTATCGTTACCGCATGCGAATAAATATATCGCAAAAAGTTGCAGAGTCCAGGTACTGAGATTTATATTCTTCTTTTAATTTGAAATTAGGTTAGTCTTCAAACTTTTAAATTTTTAGCTGAAATACTTATAAAACTATTTCAAATATTTTCTCATTAAACAAAATAATTTGATAACAAGAAATAAGATACAAAAATATTACAAATGAATAACTAATTTTTTTTTCAAGATACAAGACCTCTTAATTTAAGGTAACTCGGTAAGGTTATTTAATTTTTACCATTAATAAAATAAAATAAATAAATTAAATTATAACTTTTTAAATTGAATGACAACAGAACGTTTAAAAACTATATTATTACAAAAAAAAAAAAAAAAACAAAATTAAAATATTTAAAACCAGTCAGCACAAAGTATGAGAGGAAAACATGATCGATTCTGCTGGATTTTTTGTTTCTTTTTCAATAAACTTTAGACTATAATTTAAATCTTTAAATGACTTTGAACTTAAAACAAAACACAGCAAACAAAAAATTATGTTAGCATTAGCATTTGTACTAACTTGTTTTTTTTATTTATTTATTTTGTAATGCTTAACTTCATTTTTCTGAAGTTTTGTAACGGACTATTTTATGCTTAATGCAGCAACGAGCCTCTAAAAGCAGCATAAAGAATGAAAAACAGAACACAGAATGATTTGAAACGCCAATGCGCAACAACTATGGTCTTACTCATACTTTTGCTACTGTTATTTTTTTTTTTTTTTTAATTTTAATTTGTTCTTTTTTTTTTTTTCTTTTAACTTAATACATAAAGTTTATTTCTGCTACTTTGTTTCTTGGCTACAAAGTTAATTTTATGGTATTTACTCGTATGTTGTGAACAGTGGCTTCTTTTTATACAAGATTTTATATTAAATAAAAGTGCGTAGTTTTTTTTTTTTTGTTTAATATTGAAAATATTTAAATTTCGAATTCAAGGTTGTCTGCCCTTCCCTGCCCCATAACGTTCATTTTCAAATTCATGCTTTAATCAGTTTTTTTATATAAATTGTTAAATTATTAAAAATTTTTAACTAAAAATTCACATAAACTATTTTTATAGCCTTATTATAAACAAATTATAACTTTATTAAAATTTAAAAAAAAAATAATAATTTTCTTCAATTTATTTTTCAGAACTCATGAGTTGGTGACATTAAAAGGTAAGAACTGGAATTTGAGAAATATTAGACACTCTCTTAGCCATTATTCATTCTAGAAACTAGTTCTAAAATATTTAAGTAATAAATTTTGAGATTCTTAAATTTTTTTTTAAATTAAAATTTTTAATATAAAAAAAAAATCTTATGTGACATCTTTTATTTGCCTGTGGACCAGTTCGTTGCAAAAATAATATTATTATTTTGTTTAACAGCTTAAAAACTTCATTTAGCAAGTTTTTTTATAAAACCAGCGGTTCCCAAATAGTTTTTTATTTTGTTCGGGTTCGTGTTTCTTTTTAGCTGCAATAGTAAAAATTAATCCTAAAACTCATTTTAAGCTTGCTCATCTTTTTTTACTACCTCTGAGAAAGGGCAATTAAAGGGTTAAAATTTAACTCTTAAGATTTTAATTAAAAGTGCTTAGCACATTCTATAGCTAGACGTATTGAGGGACTTATAGTAAAATTTTATGGCAAATATTTTAACATTTTACCTACTCGTAATCCCGTTTAAGAGCAATTTTTTGTCCAGTTTTTCAAAAGGCTCAAAAAAGACCCAGAGGGTTAAAATGTTCCACAAAAATTTTTCTCATAAGATTTTACACAAAAAAGCTGTAATGTTTCTTCATCGAAAATTCCAGGGAAAATAAGTTTAAATTTAACCCTTAAACGGGTTTTTAATTATCGACTTAATTTCTACAGTTAAAGTTAAATTTTGAGCTTAAGTGTGTTTTGAGAGCCATAGTAAAATTTTATAGCAAATATTTTTGTAGAACATTTTATTCCGTCATATGCCCGCTTAAGGGCTTTTTTTGCCCTCTTTTTAAGAAGGGACTGAAAAGACCCATACAGAAAAGAGCTAGAGGGTTAATATATTCAAAAAAAATTTTTTCATAAGATTTTACATAAAAGTGCTGAACAATTTCTATACACGAAATGCAAAAGTAAATAAGTACAAAATTAACCTTTAAAATCTTCTTAAGTTTCAAATCATATCTAATATTTAACTTAAATTTGAAGCTTTACTGCATTCAGAAACTTAAAGTAAAATTTTCAGGCAAATATTTTTGTAGAACATTTCAGCCCATTATATGCCCGTTTTTCCCCTCTGTTCCAGAAGGAACAAAAAAGACCCATACATACCCTTTAGGGTTAATATGTTCCACAAAAATGTTCCTCGTAAGAGTTTACACAAAAAAAGTTGAAGTGTTTCTACGCCCAAAATGCAAGTGCAAGTGACTTCAAAATTAACCCTTAAACGGTTTTAAAATATTGACTTATTTCTGGTGTTAAAGTTGAATTTTAAGCTTAAATGTATTGAGAGACTTATAGTAAAATTTTATGGCAAATAGTTTTTTCGAACATTTTAGTCGGTTATATGCCCCTTTGAGGGTAGTTTCTTGCCCCCTTTTTTAAAAAGGACAAAAGAGACCCATACAGCCATGAGTTAGAGGGTTAAAATGTTCCACAAAAATTTTCTTCATAAGACTTTACACAAAAAAGCTGAACTTTTTCTTCACCCAAAATGCAAGTGCAAGTGACTTCAAAATTAACCCTTTAACGGTTTTCAAATTTTGACTTTGAGTAAACGAGCGATTTATGTTCTTATTTGGCAATACTTGGCTTACCGCTGCAGTAGAAAGAAATTTAACAAAAATTGACATGAGGTATAAATTGTGTTCTGCTAACGTCGGCATCAATTTATTTTTGCAAAGGAAGAAAGGTATAGAACAAAATGGAGGAAACAATTTTTAACCAACCAAAGATATGTTGAAGTTGTCGCTAAGATTTTTTATTGCTTTGAGTAAAGTTAACATCAGCCTTTTTTTAAGAGATGCAAGTGAATTTACAAAAAAAAAAAAATTTTTAATGTTGCTATTATTTTGAGCACAGCTGTCTAATTACAAATAAAAATCTTTGCTTATTATCAAACGCAAAATTTGGCCTGAGTAATTTGATTGAATGAATTTACGAAAAAAAAATTGTGCAATGTTGCTATTATTTTGTGCGCACCTGTATAATTATAAATGACAATCTTTACTTATTATCAAACGCAAAATTTGGTCTGAGTAATTTATAAAATTTTGGATCATTTTGAAGTTTTTTCTGTGTAAAATTGAATTTCGATACCGGCAACACTGCGTATAACTGGAAAGCTCTAACTTTGTAAGAACCGGTTAAAAAATTAAGAATCGGTTAATACCCGATTTTTCGAATAATACGAAAATCGGTTTCACAACTATATGCTTAGAGAACTTATATAATTATATATTATATAATATATATTATATACATATTTATTTCTGAGTTATCACAAATTTAGCAAACTTACCAGTGTCTTGTCTGAATTTTAGGGTTTTGCGGGTGTTCACATTCCTAAAAATTAAAAATAAACAAACGTTGTAGAAATTATAAAGCTAATAAATAAATAGCAGAAATTACAAATTATTTATGAATATAATTTATGTGTCACAAGCCCTATTTATTTTATTATTCTTACAACAATAACAAATTACTTGCTATAAATCTTAAATTTTTTTTATTTTATTGTATTGTATCGAATATTGTTTTTTAGTTTTATTTAGTTCATTTACAACTTTTTGTGTTAATAAATTGCTAAAATGTTTGATAATTTGTTGCAAGCTGGCGGGCGGGCGGCCATTGTTTAACTTCAGAGTGTTGCCAAATCGCAGCTGTTTTGGCGTCTAAAACAAAAGACTTAAGACACATACTTGATTTATAGCTTTCAATTCTTTTTTTGTACCGTCAACATTTAAAATTCTAAAAAGAAGACAAACCATGATGATTGTTTTTTTTTGTTTAATTCTTGCAAAGAACTTATTGAGAAAAAAAATAACCCTTCAAATTCAAAATAATTTCAGAGTTTATTTTAACAAATCTTGCGAAATATATGTTTGTTAAAATTTTTGCCATTTCGTTTATTATTTTTAAAGCGTAGCACTAAGGTAGTGATTGTTTTAACAATCATCTTTGCAAAAAAAAAATTAAAAGATTAAAAATATTGGGGACAAACGTGATTCAGAAATATCAGTGTTTTATGTTGTTGAATATTTAAGCGACGAAGCACATCCCATATGTTTTCAGTAAACATGAAAAATATAAATTTTTAGTCATTGTTAAATTTAAAATTATTCACGTGAACGTCACGCTTGAATTTTTGTTTTTGTTCTTTTATTACAAAATAAAAGATGTGCTTGAAAATTTACATCATTTAACACTTACAAAGGCTTAAGAAAACAACAACAACTTAAAATTTGTAAAGCCATATTCGGCTCATAAATATAATAATAATAATTTATATGAAGGCTTTTTTTTTTAATTAGCGCAGATAATATGATGATATCGAGCCATAACCGCTAAAATAGCTTAAGCGACACATTTTTTGGACTTCGTTTTTTTGATGAAAATCGACTATTTATTATCGCAAATAATTGATTTTGCTCAAAAAATTAAGTTCGAAAATTTTGTCGCTTAAACTTTTTTGGCGCTTATGGCACGTTATATTCAGGGCTATTTTTTTTTAATACATAAAAATAATCACTGTTCCCAGTTAATCATATTTTCTATAATAACAGTGGGCTATTACACGCTCAACCATCTTTTCTATACGCACAGTAGTTTGTCACCATATTTTCTATAAGAACAGTGGGGCTGTTACATATTCCAACAGCTGTTCTATCAGAACAGTATGCTGCAATACAGTCAACCATATTTTCTATAAGAACAGTGGGACACGTCCACCTTAATTTATTATCTCCCCTTAATGTTGGTAGGGATGCATTAATGCACTTGCTTACCAGTGATTCCTGCGAAATTTTCCATACACCTCTTGGAATCTTGAAACATACATTAATGCCTCAAGGAAAGTTCTGTCTGTCTATTCACTTACACATGACATAAAACTTATCAGAAACTCTGAAAAGAGTTCATTTTCATTAAAGAAAGATCAAAACTTTGTATTTCCAAGCACCCATAAGCTTTTTAAACAGTTTAGAGCTATCTTCGAAAATTCGAAGTCAATTTCGAAAATTTCGAAATCGGCTAAAACTATAAATTTTTCATTAAAAAAATTTGTTTCCTACCACTATATAATAAAAAAAATCAACTTTCAATCATTCATTTAGCCTGGGAAAGGAAAAAATTTTTTTCTAAATTTTCTTTATTATGAATTTCAGATATGTATATAACAAAAAATCTAGTTTTTTTCCTCATCATCATTGATATATACTCACCGAGAGCTTTAATTTAAACACTATGAGCGTGAGTATAAGATCAAAAATGTGGCCGCTATAAACGAAAATGATTTTGCGATACCCTCTCTAATAACGATTTGGTAACAGTGTGCGCCGCTCTCAATGGCATGGCCGCCATATTTAAACAAATTTTTTATGTTAGTGGTTGTTACTGTTCTCTTACCCAATATATTTTTGGAACTCGTTTTGTGGACGAAAATCAATTTTGGTCAAAAATTTAATTTCGAAAATTATGTCGCTTAAGCTTTTTTGGCGGCTATGGCACAATATGCATAATAACTTAAATTTTTCCATAAAATTAACAAGAACAATGTTAAAACATAAAAGGAGTTAAAATTTTTGCATGTTCGAAAACTCGAAATTAATTTCGAAAATTTCGAACATGACTGAAAATGCAAATTTTGCTCTGTAATTTATTTCAAACGAATATATATGTAAAAAAATACTTTTTTTCTCTTAAAATGTGTTACACACAACTAAAAAGAGGAAAAGCTAAATTTTTTATACGTTGAACTTCTAATAGGCCAAAATTTCTACCTAAAATTTATGTATATCCGAGAAATAAATTAAAGAATTTCTATCTTAGCAAAAAGCTTTAAGCTTGCTTTACACTCTCCTCGTAAAAGCACATTAATCTCCATTTTTTTAGAGTAAGGAAGCCATGTATGTACTGGCACAATAATTTTGGAAATATTTTCAATATTTTTCATATCATATACTAGCTCACTAAATTTTATCTAAGTTTCATTTCTTTTAATTAATTTGCTGTTTAAAAGTTTTAAAAGCATTACACTTAAGTCTTGCAATGAAAAAAATTCTTATTTGACAACCAGTGTTGGTCTTTTAGCGAAAAAAGTACTATTTTGTGTTCTTTTCTGATGAGAACAATTTAGATGTCCAATAGGGATACAAGATTAATTTTAAATAGTAACTATCAGCTGGTAAGGCTATTATATAACTAATTAATTAATTTAAGCTTTGTTTCAAAAAAGGTTTCTATACATTTTTATACGATGAAACGTAACAATTCACGTATTCGATTTCAATTAAAAAAAAATTATATATATTATATACAGTGGATTAAACACTTGGAAATATGAAAAGAAAATTGTAGCAAACTGCTGCTAGTGTTTATCTGAATAATTATAACTTTGTTCGGTGTAATTTGCTCAATTTTGAAGTTTAGCTTTCTTAAGCATACAAGCTTCAGTCGTATTCAGCAAAGAACATCAACGTAGTTAGCTTTCGCTATGCCAGGTCTGAAGCAAGATTATTTACGAAAATATTCATGATTATAACCCATTATCATGATTTTGCATAGTCACTAAAATTATCTTGATTTATTTTTTTGTACTCTCAGCTTTTATATATCTAATTGACTATGTAAAATTTTTAAAAATATTGAATTTCAATCACATATTTTCCCATTCACAGGACCTTTTTTTGTTGCTCTAACTTCATCATACATTAAATTGTTATTTATATCTTTGGTGAAGTGTTATAATGCCACACAATGCATCCAATACCATTTTCAACTCATACATCAACGTCGTCTGTCTTTCTGACGATGGATGACGTGTTATTGCTGTTATTATTATTATCATTATTATTATCGCACACAATTTCACATTTGAAATTGTTTTCTCATTTTAAGTTTTTACTTATGAAAGATTCGAACAATATCGCATCCATAAAATAAAGTATCAACATGAACTGCATACATAAGCAACAAAGACCCATCATCATTATTATCATCATCATCATCTGCAACATCATTGTTCTCATCACAATTATCATCATTGGTAATAGCAGTCAATCTGTCAGTTCATATAATCCGTAGGATGAATTTGTGTGCAACGTTTGTTTGTGTGTCTTAATTTTGTCATAATTCAAGTGTAATTGCAGGTATTGTTAATCATGTTGTCTTAAATATTTCTGGTTTCATTGGGTCTGTAACAATTCCCCATTTTAATTTTTCAAAACTTTTGTTTTGTAAATAATGTTTTATTTTTATTGCAATGGCTGTTTTCTTTATTACAATTTAAGTTGCTGGCAAAACGGTTTTTTTTTGTTTCGATGCGAGCCCACAATTTGTAAATTGTGCAATAAATCACATGTATACCTACAAATGTGTTAAGGGGTTATGGCCGTAAAAGCTTTAATCTTTTCTCTGTAAACTGAAATATATACATACATACATACATACATAAATATTTCTAATGCTGCATGTGCAAGATCTATTATAACTGTATTAGGGGATTTTTTTATGTTGTTATATGAAATAACAGAAATAATGTGTCAATAATTTGCTGGTATATAAAGAAAAAACATAAACTACATTTTGAGTATCGTTTGGTTAGTTAATGTTAATCTCTAGTAACGTAACACTTCGAAAACTTCAAAAATTAACTTCAAAGCAAAGAAAACTTCTCAAAATATCAATTTATAAGTACTAAAGAAAGTTTTAAGCATTTTAAGACTATGTTCGAAAATTCGAAATTAACTTCGAAAATTTTAAACTTTGCTGAAATCGTAAATTTTTAAGATAAATTTATTTCTCACAACTAAATATAGAAAAATACAAATTTTTTATAGAAATTAAAACTTCGAAAACCTGAAAATTTGATATTGTGGTGGAAAAAAAGATACCAAAAATAAATATTTTGCAAATATTTATGTAATATCTTAATTTTTTACTTATCTAACTTGTATAGAGCAAGTTCGAAAATTCGAAGTTAATTTCGAACATAACAAACTTATGTGAAATTGTAAATTTTGCTTAAAAAATGTACTTGACAAACTGCATACATTGCTAAAGACCTCGTCAGCACTAAAGCAACTTTCATATTCAAGGCGTCACAAGCGCTCAAGGCAGTGTGGCTCAAGGCAGTGTGGCATTCGAAGGACCATAAACTGAGCTCAATTTGTTTGGTGAAATCACGTCATAGATTTTGTTAAATAAAAGTACACTTTTTTTAAAAAACTTTCTATCAAAAGCAACTTATGAATTTCCCCTCGTATTACGCAAATAGTTCCCCAGGCACTGATTTGCAGCTTAACAACATTTCACGCTTATTACATATTTTTTTTAATCAAATCATTATTTCATTACTAATGGCTGAATATTTGTGATGACTTCATTAATAAAAATAAATTTAATTTCTTTTTAAAAGGCATTTCATAAAAAAACTCAAATATAATTTTATAACTAATTCATTCATAATTTAAAATCAAACTATTGAAAAGAAATTTGAGAAAAAAAACGCTTTAAACAAATATTTAAAGAAATTAATGTGACTATATGGAAAAAGAATTTGTTTAACTTAATGTTTATTTAATTAAACTAGTTTCTAAAATAAATTTTATTTAAAAAAAAACTTAATAGTTGTACGTCATTTAAACTTCCATAAATATCTTTCCTGTTTCGTCAAACATTTGTTCAAGCTGAAAGTACGTATCTTTGATTTTAATGGTCTACAATGGTTTGCTTAGACTGCATCATAAAGTTTAAAATAAAAAGTAAATTTAATGTTTAAAAATATAATTAAGAAATTAGTTTTAGCTTCAAAAAAAGTATGTACAGTCAGTGTGTGTTAAGGGGTTAATTACTCAACGTATTAAGTAAACCTGCAAATAAAAAAATTTTGCGTTTTAATACGAGTCTTAAAAGAGATTTTATGGGAAAAGCATTAGCCAACATTAACACCCTTTTTTGTGTGAAATGCTTATGAAGCAAATATTTTAAATATTATTATTTATTTCCTTGTACCTTAATAAGGAAATAATAAAATGCACACTGGCAGAAAAGTATTGAAATTACTCAGAGCCTTCTTTCACCAATTCTATTTAAATGTCATTTCATATTTAAAAGCTGTTTTCCACAATTTTTTTTTTTGCAATGAAAAATTACTTTCAAATATGAAATGATATTTAAATAGAATTGGTGAAATATGCTCTCATAATCCCAGATATATTTTTTGTAACAAAGTTTCCAAAATTCGCCATTAATAAAGATCGGAATAATACAAGCTTTTTTCAGCAATATTAAGCCATTAATCAAGTGCCCGGCTAATTCTATTGCAATAAAAAAACATTTCCAATATTTTAGAACAATGTTCGAAAATTCGAAATAAATTTCGAACATGTCCAAAATCTGTACAAAATGTCAAAATTTTTATATAAACCTTGTAACACGCAAGAAAAAATTTGAAAACTTTAATTTTTAATTTTGATATCAAGGTGCTGTTAACAATGTGCGAAAATTCGAAGTAAATTTCGAACTTGTCAATCTTTATCGAAAATGTCTAATTTTTTATAAAAACCTTGTATCATGCATGAAAAAATGTGAAAACCTAAATTATTTCTTATATCAAGGTTCTAGCAACCTTGTTCGAAAATTCGAAAAAAAATCTTAAACCTGTCCAAATTCTGTAGAAAATGTGTAAATTTGTATATGAACCTTGTAACATGCAAATAAATATATGAAAATTTCAATTATTTTGGACTTCAAGGTTAAGTTAAGCTACTATTAACTGGAAATTCTAAATAAATTTCTAACATGTCAAACTCTGTGGAAAATTTCTAATTTTTTATATAAGCTATACGAATTATTTTAGATTTCAAGGTTCTATTAACTATGTACGAAAATTCGAAATAAATTTCGCACATGTCCACCTCGCAAACGTTTAAATTGTTATATAAACCTTGTACCATACAAATAAATTTATGAAAATTTCAATTATTTTAGATATCAAGGTTCTATTAACTATGTTCGAAAACTCGAAATAAACTTCCAACATGTCAAATTCTGACGAAAGTGTTTAAATTTTCATATAAATCTTATAACATGCAAATAAATATATGAAAACTTAAGTTATTTTAGATTTTAAGGTTGTATTAACTATGTTCGAAAATTCGAAATAGGTTTTGAACATGTCCAAAATCTGTAAAAAAATGTCTAAAGTCTTATATAAATCTTGTAACATGCAAATAAATATTTGAGAACATAAATTATTTTTGATATTGAGGCGCTATTAACAATATTCGAAAATTCGAAATAAATTTCGAACTTGTCAAATTCCGTCCAAAATGTCTAAATTGTTATATAAATTTTATACTCGTAATATGCAAAAAAAAAATATGTGAGAACATAGATTATTTTTGATATCAAGGTCTAGCAGCCATGTTCGAAAATTCAAAATAAATTTTGAACATGTCCAAAATATTTAGGCAACGCCAAAAATTTTATATAAACCTTGTAACATGCAAATAAATATATGAAAATTTCAATTATTTTAGATTTTAAGGTTCTATTAACTATGTTCGAAAATTCGAAATAGGTTTCGAACATGTCCAAAATCTGTAAAAAAAAATGTCTAAAATTTTATATAAATCTTGTAACATGCAAATAAATATTTGAGAACATAAATTATTTTTGATATTGAGGCGCTATTAACAATATTCGAAAATTCGAAATAAATTTCGACTTGTCAAATTCCGTCCAAAATTTCTAAATTGTTATATAAATTTTATACTCGTAATATGCAAAAAAAAAAATATGTGAGAACATAGATTATTTTTGATATCAAGGTCTAGCAGCCATGTTCGAAAATTCAAAATAAATTTTGAACATGTCCAAAATATTTAGGCAACGTCAAAAATTTTATATAAACCTTGTAACATGCAAATAAATATATGAAAATTTCAATTATTTTAGATTTTAAGGTTCTATTAACTATGTTCGAAAATTCGAAATAGGTTTCGAACATGTCCAAAATCTGTCGAAAATTTCTAAGTTTGTATGCAAACCTTGCAATATGTGAAAACTTAAATTATTTTGGAAATTAAAGCTCGGGCAACCATGTTCGAAAATTCGAAATAAATTTCGAACATTTCAAATTACACATTTTTGTAAGTTCGTCATCAAAAATTAAAAAAAAAATATTATAAAATGCATCTCATGCAAATATGTACATATACATACATATGTATAAAAACTAAAATTTAATTGCTTATTCGAATATTCGAAATTAAAACTCAGAACATATTATGAAAGCAGAAGTAAACTTTACATTATTTAAACACATTCGTTTAGCGAAAATTTTAAGAGTTTCTAAATGCTAACATGCTTAACTAGTTAACTCCCTGTTTCCACAACCCGTACGGTCGATTTGTGTAGTAAATATGAAAGGCATTATTTTGTTGAGTGATTTTCATACAAATTTTCTAGAAGAGTAGACTGCCTGACTTATGGAAACAGGGTGTAAACTTGTTCATTGTAGATGCCAATTTTGCATTAGGAAATTTTAGAAAAAAAAAATTTTGTAGAAAAATCTAAATTTTTGTTTGAATTATATTAAACTTATCGTAATAGTGTGGGGAGAGTTATATTAGTCGTTTCAGGCTGGCCAAAGAATAAAAAACAAACTACAAAAACTTGTACACTCCGTAACTAAAATCCGTATAGCGAATTATCAGTAGAGTCTTCACTTCACACAAAAATCGCCAAAGGCTTAAACAGCTGAAATTAGTTTGACCCCAAACAAACAAATATTCAACATCATAGACTACTAAAGCTTCGATTTAAAGGCGTATCATATAAAAATTACTTCTATATTTTTTGGCAACACAAAAAAGAGAATCAAACTTCAAGCATGAACACACAAAAACCATCGAATACTTTTTGACCCATAAAAATAAGCCAAAAAGATGTTAAAAACGTTTGAGATAAAATGTAACCAATCGATGATATTGATGTTCATGTCTAAACCATTCGACATACAAAAAGACATAAATAGCATGTTTAATCTAAGAAGCGATCATTATCGTTTCAGATCTCTACATTCATCTTAACCGACCATCCTCAACAAAACTAACGAAAATAAATGTATGCAAATAAATCAAGCAAATTCAAAAATTAAACTTTTAAACTTCTTTAATTTTTACATGCGTGACATTTTGCCATAAAATTCATTCACTTCACTGACTGTGCTGAAATTTAAGCAAAAAGAAAAAATAAATAAAAACAACAAAACATAAGTTAAAAGGTGTTGCTTACTATTGTATTAGAAATATTACACAATATATTTTTTTTTAAATTTTTTTTTTAGATAAATGTGGGCTTTTTTTTGTTAACGAGTCTGTGTGCGTGCCCGTGTGCTTAAATTTTTGCTAATTTGTTAAAACCGTAAAATATTATTAATTGTGTAAACAATATGTTGCAATTATTGTATTTGTATCCATTTGGGCGCCTCGATGAATGTGTCATCATTAACAACAAATTATGTATTTAATAAAAAAAAACAGCCTAAACATGATGAAAAGGTGTAAATAGTCTAACGACAAAAAACTATTAAACAAAAAAAAAACTCGGTTAAATACGCTAATAATGACAAAATAATTTTTATGTTTTTTATAACAAAAAAAATATTATTCAAAAAGATTATATAAATAATACAAAAAGTCAGCCTAATTATTTGCAAATATTTAAATTAAAGCATATTTTATAATGTAAACTGCAGTAAATAGTAAATGACTGCCAAAAGTCATGTTCGAAAATTCGAATTTAATTTCGAAAAATTTAAATTTTTTAACAGCAAAAGATTTGCTTATAAAATATGTTATATACAACTAAATTCATGTTCGAAAATTCGAAATAAGTTTCGAAAAATTTAAATTGTGCAAACATCAAAAGTTTTGCTTATAAAATTTATTTCACGCAACTAAATTTAGAAGAAAACTACTTTTTTGTCATGTTCGAAAATTCGAAAATAATTTCGAAAAATTTAAACAGCAAAATGTTTGCTTATAAAATATATTATATACAACTAAATTTAGAATAAAAATAGAATAAAAATATGTTTCTGCAGTCATATTCGAAAATTCGAAATTAAGCTCGAAAAATTATAATTGTTTAAACATCAAAAGTTTTACTTGCAAAATTTATTTCACACAATTAATAATAAAAAAAACTGCCTTTTTACAGTCATATTCGAAACTAATTTCGAAAAGTTAAAATTGTTTAAGCATCAAAAATTTTTCTTGTAAAATTTATTACATGCCACTAAATTTTGAAAAAAAAACTACCTTTTTGTAATCATGTTCGAAAATTCGAAATTAATTTCGAAAAATTCAAATTGCTTAAACATCAAAACTTTTGCCTAAAAATTTAAATTTAAATTTTTCAACTAAATTTAAGAAAAAAAACTACCTATTTGCAGTCATGTTCGAAAATTCGAAACTATTTTCGAAAATTACAAATTGCATAAAAATCAAAAGTTTTTCTAATAAAGTTTAATTTATGTAAGTAAATATAGGTAAAATTTTTATTATATCAACGAACTTCGCTAAATTTAAAAAAAAAATTTAATTAAAAATTTGTCATGTTCGAAATTCGTTTTGAAAATTTCAAATTGCGGAAAAATCAAAAGTTTGGCTTCTAAAATTTATTTCACCCAACTAAATAAAGAAATAAACTAACCTATTTTATATCAAACTTCGAAAGGTTAAAAAAAATTTTAAAAATTTATTTTAAGCAAATATAAAACGAAAACTTAAATTTGTTTCAAGCCAAGTGTTTGTAGTCAAAGTTATACAGTTTTATAAAAATTAGTTTCGAATATTTTGATTTCTTTTTTCAAATTACAAAATCTTTCCCATAAGATTCAAAAAAGCATTTCTTCGAAAAGTTCAATATTTTTAGGTAAAATTTAAATGCTTTACATATTAAAGCTTTTGCAGTCAAATTCGAAAATTCGAACTTAATTTCGAAAATTAAGGTTTTACTATAGAATTTTATTTTGTATAAATAACTATACATAAGAAAAAATTTTTTTTCACATATTATACTTCGAAAAAGTAAAAAATGTCATGTAAAATATATACCACAAAAATAATTGCACGAAATCATTGATAGATTTATATATTTAAGCTTTTTCAGCCATGTTCGAAAATTCGAAATTAATTTCGAAAATTTCGAACTTCATTAAAAACATTAATTCACGCAGGTAAAAATTATTTTGCATTAGTAAATGTCGAAACACTTTTATTTTTTATACTATTGAACTTCGAAAAATGTATTATGTACATAGATATGTATGTATATAAGAATAAGCGAATTACATTTTTTCATTTTTCTTTAAATATGGATTTTGTAGACGAAAGTTTTTCATTAATATCTATTTTTTTCTACCAGCTGAATTACAAGTTGATCAACAAAATTTGACGTGTGTGAACCGGTACTTGGCGCTTTTTATTTTGCAAAGTTGGCAGAGTACACCGCAAAAAAATTCAATCAAAATCTTTAAATTTTTAACTTAAAATAAATTAGTCGAATCAATTAAAGTTTTAATTCATTATTTGTAATTTTTTCAATTACCACTCATTTTTATATTTATTTATATTTATTATTTTAAAAAAATATAAAAATACCTTTCGATTACAAAAAAAATGAAATAGTCCGCTAAAAGAATTTGAGCCAGCAAACGCTTCAAAATTCTAATCTTGTTTGACTTAATGTTGCTTTGAATTAAATCACGGTTTGTTAATCTTTCGCATGATTCAATTCCATTTCATGCATTTCATATGATTTGCAATTTGTAACATGCACAAGTCATGTTAAAAATATTTTTTTTTAATTATTTTTCAATCATATAAATAATTTATTTTGCAAATAATCAAGAAAAAAAAACATTTCGCAAAGCAAAACGTCAGCAACACCTCAAAAATTTCTAAATATAAACTCCTTGACCAAAAATTTACTTAATCAAACAATTACAACATCAAGAGTTTTTATTTTTCTCGAGCAGCAAGACCAGCCAAACATTTGATTTCAATTCCTAAGAGACATTCAAATGGAAGTGGCAATAGATTAGAAGCTAAAACGGAATCATTTAATTTTTATTGATCACAATTACATGTTCTGTGTTGTTTTTTTTTTTTGATATATTAATATTTCATCTTAAAATTGATTCAATGAAAAAGTAGATTTTTGCAGCTCAAAAGAGGTTTTCTGGTCTACACTAGAGCAGAGCCCATACATACGACTACATAATTACACAATTACATAAAGTGTTTGTCATGCATTCAGTCACTCAGTCAGTGTTAACAACAGCCATAACCAACAGCCAGCAGTGCAGGGGCCGGCGTCAAAGAACAGCTATAATATTTATTATGCTCTTGCTAAAATAGTCAGTCATCAGTCAGGCTGACTGCTTAGCCAGTCAGCTAACCAGGCATGCATTCGTTCATTCGTTCAGCCAAATACACAAAAAAGCCTGCTGGCATGTATGCCACGGTCACCAGCGTCATACACACTCATGCAAACTCATGAACGAACATGAACGAACGAACACTAACCGTAACAGTTTTACAGCATCAACATCTCTCTCTCTACTTAAGCAAACTGACTGCCTGCCTGGCTGCCTGCCTGCTTTGAACTGAGATTCTTGGCCAATCTTGCACTTCACTTCATCGTTTCAAGTTTTACAAAACGCAGAGTCACTTTGGAACCTGCACTGCCATGCACATGCACTGCTTTTGCATTCAAATATCTAGAGGAAAACGAAACTTTAAAAATAACAAGTTAAACAATTAAATTCTTTTTTATTTTTTTGGTTTCGGCCAATTGAATTAGATCTTTTTTTTGTAACTCGTGCAACAATTGCTTGCAGCAACAAATCAGGGCAATATTTAATTTAACATTTTTCACTTCAAACGTTTTAAAGTTGTTGGCTTCTGTTTTGGGTTCTTTTTTTAATTTTTATATTTAGATTCTCATTAAGAAAGAGTTTAAAGAAAGCTTTCGCAAAAGTTGCCTAAACAAAAGCTTTGAATAGTATCAGCTGTTTTCAAAGATCATCCTAGAGCAGCCATGTAAGCCAACCAAGCATTGAACCAGGGTTGGAATAGACACATCTGTGAACACACAACTTGTCACGTAAAAGTTCCATTTTCGGATTATGACATACGTGAACGTACTGAAATCTCATTCAACTTATACGATTGACGTTTCACTTAATTTGTTTTCGTACGATTGTCGATCCGATCACGGTTGCGACGAGTTGAGCCCAGGTTCTTAAGATAAGCAAGTTTTGTTTTTCTTTATTCGCAACTCCCTCCATATATTTTTACATCCCTCACCAAAAATGGTAAATTGTATATCGTTAGTTTAATACAGAAAGGCCCTAACTCATTATCTTTTTTAAATCGAGTTTTTTGTATATTTCCATAGAAGAACATCGAAATGTATTCAAAACGCAAAAATCTTTATTTAAAAAAAATAATGAGTTAGGGCCTTTCTATATTAAGGTAACGATATACATACATATATGTATGTAGGCTTGTCATTCCGTGTCTTATTTCCACAATATTAATGTGTAACACATAAAGTATATATGTATATTCTGGGTACTTATGAATAGGGAAGACGAATAAAGAATGTCCGTCTGTTCGTCTGTCCGTCTGTCCATACGTTCGTCCATCCGTCTGTCTGTCTGTAGGTGAAATCGATTTTCAAAAGCTCCCAGAAAAGCTAGAGACTTCGGTCTTAGACTGTTGTATAAGAAATGTTCCGAAATTGGTACATATTGAAAATCAGCAAAATCGAAAATACAGTTCCAGAGCTGGAAAATTTAATTTTTTTTTGCCATATAAGAGTAACAGCTGAAACTAATTTTTGTTTTTTTTTTGTAATTTAAACCTACTTTATATTTTAATTATAACTAAAAATTAGTATTAAAAATCGAAATAAATCAAAATAAAGATTCCAGGGTTGGAAAATTGAATACTAAAACAAATTTTGTTTTTTTTTTGTTCTATAGATTAAACATATTTTATAGTTACAGAGAAATATTTTGCTAAAATAAATCAGAAAAAAACTAAAATGATGATTCCAGGGTTGGAAAATTTAATTTTTTTATTTTTGTATATACAAACAGTAACCTGCTAAAACAAATTGTTTCTTTTGCTCTATAAATGAAACATATTTTATACTCAGAGAGAAATATTTTTCTAAGAGAAATCAGAAAAAAACTTAAATGATGATTCCAGGATTAGAAAATTTAATTTTTTTTGTATATAACAGTAACCCTATTAAAACAATTTTTTACTTTTTCTGTATAAATAAAGCATATTTTATATTTAGAGAGAAATTTTTTGCTAAAAGAAATCAGGGTTGGAAAATTAAATTTTTTTCTTTATAAAGGTAACCCGCTCATTCAATTTAATTTTTTTTTTAGAAAGAAAAGTTCGGTATACAAAATAAGAAAGAATAAAAAGCACAATTCCAGAGCTGGAAATCTTCTTTTGGTACATAAAAGTAGCTAAATAAAAATATTTTTTTCTTTGTTAATTAAATACTTATTTTCTATACCAAAGAAGGAAAGTTATTAGTATTAAAAATCAGGCAAATTAAAAAAAAATATAGTTCCAGGGTTGGAAAATTTTATATTTTTTTTGTATTTTTTCTTTTTCTTTATAAATTAAACATATTTTGCATTAAGAAAGAAATAGTTTGCTAAAAGAAATCAGAAAATACTAAAAGGATGATTCCAGGGTTGGAAAACTAATTTTTTTTTTGTATATAAGAGTTCTAACTCTAAAGCAGTTCAATTAATATTTTTCTTATTCTTTAGTTTTATTTCTTAAGATAATTTATGTTTCAGAAAAAAAGTTCGGTTTACAAAATTAGAAAAATAAAAAGCACAGCTCCAGAGCTGGAAAACATAATAAAATAACTAAATAAAACTAATTTTGTTCTTTGTTAAATACATATTTTCTATATGAAAGTAAGAAGCTTATTAGTATTAAAAATCAAAAAAAAAATAAAAATATATAGTTTCAGGGGTGGAAAATTGCAATTTTTTTTGTATATAAAAGAAACTAAATAATTAAAATTTAACTAAACATCCTTACTAATATTATAAATGTGAAGGTGATTTTGTTTGTTTCTGTGTTACACTTTCACGCCCAAACCACTAAACCGCATAGAAAACTACATTACCATCGTCAAACATACCCCATTTTTTATTCGGTTCGAAACCGGTTTTTTTTATACTTGGCACGGGTTTTCAAACCACTAAAGGGATTTTGAAAATTATTTCACCAAATGAAAGCTAAGTACACTACCAGCCTCAAACATGTGCAATTTTTTTATCCGGTTCGAAACTGGTTTTTTTATATTTGTCACAGATTTTCAAACTACTAAACCGATTTTGAAAGTTATTTCACCAAATGAAAGCTAAGTACATTGCCAGCCTCAAAAATGTGCAATTTTTTTATCTGGTTCGGAACCGGTTTTTTATATTTGTCACCAATTTTCAAACTGCTAAATGGATTTCTAAAATCCTTTCACCAATAGAGAGCTTCGGTTAGAAACCGGGTTTTTTATATTTTGTACGGATTTTCAAACCGCTAAGCCGATTTTGAAAATTCATTCGACGATGCAAAGCTTTGTTTTCTGCGGCAAACAATGCCTATTTTTGATCCGATTCGGAACCGGTTTTTTAAATTTAATTTGAATTTTTTTCAAAAAACACATTTTTGGCCTGGTTAGGGCAATTTTCGTTGCGGGTTTGATGGTTTAAACACTTTTAAAACCGGTTTTTATTCGTTTTTTTTTTATTTTTTATTGCCTTTTTGTAGGTTTTTTGTTGGTGTTTTTTGATTTTGAAAATACGTTCGCCAATGGAAAGCTTTGTTTCCTGCGGCAAACAACGCCTATTTTTGATCCGGTTCACAACCGGTTTTTTTATTTAATTTGAATTTTTTCCAAAAACACATTTTTGGCCTGGTTAGGGCAATTTTCGTTGCGGGTTTGATGGTTTAAACACTTTTCAAACCGGTTTTTATACGGTTTTGTTTATTTTTTGTCACCTTTTTTGTCGGTTTTTATCGTGTTTTTTTACATTTATACAAAGTGCAGAATGAAATATTCAACTATTGCTCATGTCGAAATTCTTTAGTGGAAAAATACCCATAGGTCACTTGCTATAAATTGCACTAGAGGAAAAAATAAATCATGGATTTTTTCACTTATGTCCATATGTACGTATGTATGTATGTATATACTCCATATGTACTTCGGTGAAGTGTATATAAGATGCGGTACAGCCGTTTATGTTATGTTTACTTGTTAAAAGTAATACCATTGGGTCTACATGGATTGAAGCCCTCTATCAAGCTAACCTAAATTTTAGCACTACAATCTTTAACCCAATTCTCACGAAAATATTACTCTTACATACAGTTTATGCCATAAAATATATTTAAACCAAACTTTAGCGCTTTATAGAAGAAACATTGAACGCACAGATTTTCTTAAACATAAATTAAGACTTGAGAGAGAAAAAAAACTAAAAATACTTTTAGTTGCTTAATTAAAACTAAACAAAAAAAAATCAAAACTGAAGCTTAATAACTCAAAAATTTTTATGTCATTATGTGGCCCACACGAGCAACCTGCTGTTCATTTTTATCTCTATCTAAGCGATTGTTGTCTTTTTTTTTTTTTGCCTTTTTAGGTTTCTTTCTTTATTAAGAAATTTCCGATTTTTATTTAATTTTTTTTATATATTTTTTTAATAAATTTTTTTAGTAAATTAATTTAGTAAATGATGATTTGAGTGAATGAATGCTGCGCTGAAATATTTCATTGGATTAATGAATGAAATGATTCAATGAAACAGCAGCAGCAACAAAATTCATTTGCCAAGAAGGAGTGTGAGAGTATGTCAGACAGCAGCAAAACATTATTTAGAGTCTGTGAAATTTTTTTTTGCTGCCCACTATAATTTCAACAAGCATTTCTAAATAACTTTTAAAGAAGCTTAAAGAGTTTGTGTGCAGGGCAAGCAGATATCACACAGAGGTCACAAATGTAAAAGACGTGCTTTAAAGCAGTATTTAGTTAAAATCTTAGGCCAATCTAAAAGTTTTATATATTTATTTTTTTTTTGTCATTCTGAATATATAAATTGCAAATAGGAGAGAAGCCTGGCTGTCTGTCCATTACTAACGCTGCCTGCCACCATAAAACTTTTTAATTTGAACAACATCCGCTTCAAAAAAAAAACAATATAACTGCATTAAACCCAAAGAAAGGCCGTTTTAGACCCAATAAATATTATATACTCTGGCTTAAATTGTCATTATAATCAAAGCCGGGACACTTGCAACACAATATTGTGTTAATAACAGGGCGAGAAACTAATATCTACTTGAACAAAAAAAAATTTTTTAATGCTTGCAACAGTTTTTCTTTCATTTCTTAATTAATAGCAAGTTGCATAAGCATCTTGTTGAGAAATATTTAATTATGAAAAAAGTCTGAAAACTAAAAAATATATAATAATATTATTTACACAATTACCTTTTGACCAGCGAACACCAAAAAAGGCATGCCAGGTTTTGTCAATTACACTGTGCAACACAGAACAAATTTTTTCAAAATAATACACTAAATTTTAAAATATTGCACAGATAAGCAGCAACTCATTGCGCTATCGCATGAAATAATTTATATTTGGAGCAGGAGTACTTTTAAAACATTTTCTTTTCTAGAAAAAAAAATGTTAAATTTATTGCACTTTTTAATAAAAATAAAATAAAATAAAATAAAATAAAATGCGCTTTTTTAATTAGAAAGTTTATTAGAAATGATTGTCTCTATCATTCCTTATGCGTGTAAATTTTTGCTTTAAACCAACACTAAATTGCATTTTTTTTACTGAATAAAAAAATAAAAAAATGTTGCACTTTTTCTAGAAAAGAAAACAGCATTAAATATAAAGATTACAGTAAAGCCCTTAAACCAAAATTAGCTTAACTCAACTAAAGTACAATCTACTTTGTACCACAACCTTATTCTCAAAATCCATTCATTCCATTGGTCACGCCCAATTTTGCATATACTATTAATGTCTGCCCACTTTTCGTAATTCAATATCGAGTCTCTTTCACAGCTCAAGGTGCCTGCCAAATTACTTAAAAATCAGTCCAATAGCAGTACGTGAAATTTAATATTATCTAAGCATTAGTGGGCATGGTCGCGCCCACATTTTAAAGCATATAATTATGGCATACTAGGAGTCAATACTATTTTGCCAAGTTTCGTAGGTATCAGATATATAGAAGCACTTATAAATGAATACTGATTTTTATGGGCGTGGCCACGCCCACTTTTTTAATTACATTATTGAGTTTCTTGCAGCCTTCAAGGTGTGTGACAAGTTTCATAAAAATCGCTTAAGTAGAAGGCAGTTAAATATAATATTAAAATTTAATGGGCGTGTTCGCGCCCACTAAAATAAAAGCAAAATTTAATATTTCTAAGGCTCAAGGCGTGTGCCAACTTTCTTAAAAATAACTTTTATAGAAACACGTAAAATTTATTATTTAATTGTAATGGGCGTGTACCCGCCCACTTTTCAAAATGCAATATTTTGCGTTTTTGAGTCATCAAGGTATATGACAAGTTTCACAAAAATCGTTTAAGTAGCACAATGTTAAATATGCTATTAAAATTTATTGGGCGTGTTCCCGCCCACTTTGATAAGAGCAGAATTTAGTATTTTTTAGAGGTCAGGGCGTGTGCCAAGTATCATAAAAATCTGTTAGGCAGAAATATGTTAAATATAATGTATAATTTTAATGGGCGTGTCTCCGCCCACTTTTTTAAATGCAACATTGAATCTTTTTTAGCCTTTAAGATGCAAGACAAGTTTCATAGATATCGCTTAAGTAGAAGGCACTTAATTATAATATTAAATATTTATGGGCGTGTCCCCGCCCACTTTTTCAAATGCAATATTGAGTATTTTTTAGCCTTCAAGGTTTTGCCAAGTTTCATAAAAATCAGTTTGGTGGAAATATGTACGTGATATATAATATTTAATTTTAATGGGCGTGATCCCGCCAACTTTAAAAAGTGCGACATTGAGTCTTCTTTAGCTTTTAAGGTATGTGGCAAGTTTCATAAATATCGCTCAAGTATAAGGCAGTTAAATATCATACTAAAATTTAATGGGCGTGTACCCGCCCACTTTTATAAATGCAAAATTTTGTATTTCTGAAAGACCAGGGCATGTGCCAAGCTTTATAAAAAAATGTGATGTAAAAATACGAGATACATAATATTTAATTTTAATGGGCGTGTCACCACCCATTTTATCAAATGCAAAATTAATTCTTTTTTTAATCGCAGGGTATGTGCCAAGTTTCATTAAAATCACTTAGGTAGAAATACGTGATATATAATATTTAATTTTAATGGGTGTATCTCCGTCCACTTTTTTTAATCCAAGATTTAGTCTTTTTTTAAGTCCAGGACGTAAACCAAGTTTTTTAAAAATCAGTTTAGTAGAAACACATGAAATATAATATTTAATTGTAATGGGCGTGTTCTCGCCCACTTTTTTAAATAAAAAATTAAGTCTGTTTTCGCCTCCAAGGTGTGTGACAAGTCTCATAAGCACCGCTTAAGTAGAATCTCATTGAATATACATATGTAATATTTAATTTTAATAGGCGTGTCCCCGCCCACTTTTTTGAATGGAAAATTGAGTCTGCTTTACACTCCAAGGTGTGTGATGAGTTTCATAATCACCACTTAAGTAGAATCCCATTAGATATAATGTTAAATTTTAATAGGCGTGTCCCCGCCCACTTTTTTTGAATGCAAGATTGAGTATTTTTTAAAGGCCAAGGTGTGAGCCAAGTTTTGTAAAAATCTGTTTAGCAGCAACACGTAAAATATAATAGTTAATTATAATGGGCGTGTCTCCGCCCATTTTTTTCAACTTCAAGATTGCGTCATTACAGGAATTCAAGGCATGTGCTCAGTTTCACAGCAATCGGATAAGCAAAACATCATAAAATCAAACAAAAAATAGAGGGCGTGTACCCGCCCACGGTTTTGAGAATGGTACCAAATGGAAATCGGTCTTAAAGATACTGAGTTATGAAATAACTAACATAAAAAATTCAGACAAATTGATAACCTCCTCCTTTTAAGAGACTCTGAATAAACCTAAGCTGGAAATTAAACCTGAACACCAGAAATTAAGCAAAACCTAAGATGCATTTAAAGGGTTAATTTCCTACTTATGCACACCTGTATTTTAAGTTAACAATATGCTGCTCATTTTCTTAAAATTTCCCATGACAAATATATTTGCAGAATATTTTAATCCTCTAACTAAACTCCGTATAGGTCCTTTTTGTCCTTTTACTAAAAAATATCTTAAAAATACCTTTAAAAGGGAATGTAATGGATTTAAATATTATACAAAAATTTAGGCCATAAGATGCTATTATAAGTCTTTGAATACATTAAAGTTAAAATTTATTTCAAAACCCAAATTTAAGTCAAAACTTAAACTGCACGTTAAGGGTTAATTTCGTACTTATTGAGAATTATTGCTAAAAAAGCGGGTTAAAGTTCAATAACAAGCTTTCCTGTGTACAGAGACTTATAACAACATTTCATGGGAAATATTTTTGTAGAACATTTTATCCCTCTAAAATCCCGTTTAAGGGCACTTTTTCGACACCTTTTCAGAAAAGGACTTTAAAGCTCTATAAGGAGAACAGTTAGAGGGTTAAAATATTTTATAAAAATGTTTCGCATAAAATTTTACATAAAATTGCTCATTACATTGTATAACTAAAATGCAAGGGTGGATGTCCTTTAAGGATTCACCGCGACAAACGCCAAAAAAAACGGGGATGACTGAAATATCCGTTAAACTAAAATCATACGTGAGCTTTTAAAATTCCGATGTATACATATATATATATATATATGTATATATGTATATTTATTTAATTATTTTCCTCTAACACAAAACGTTCTTAGAATTTTGTTAATTTGTTAAATACTTTGATTTAGTGGTGCTTTTGAAATTGTATTAAAAACTCCCTAAAGAAAAAAACTATATTTAAAAACCTTTTCATATCTTGCAGAATTAAAAACCAACCCACACGAGTGTCCAACAATCCTTCCAAAAACATCCCCACAACTTAAATAGACAAAAACGCAACCAACAATTTCCAACCGACAAAAAACAACACTTCCCCATCCCTGGCATCAGCAAAAAATAACCTCAAGCACAAAATCCTTCAAAAAAGAAAAAAAAAATATAGAAAATAAAAACTCAATAAATCCACTTGAATGATGTTGGAAAATTAAAATCAATTTGGCAATATTTTCGCAAAATCAACATAAACAAAATATACATACTACAATCAAACCCGCAACGAACAACAAAACTATCAGTCAACATTTTCATCTAACGTCATTGTCATTGGCAGCGTGTCATCGTGTGTTAAAATAGAATAATGCCAATATACCATAAAACACCCCCACCGTCCACAGTGGGAAATCATAATACGGCTGAAATCGATTATCATACCTCAGAAGCAGCCAAAGTGAAGCGAACACGTGAGCAGGCATATTTCAATTCTTATGATTTCGATGCAATTGAAGTTTTGCCCTACGACGATGATGAAGAGGAGGATGGTGAGGGGGGGAAGGCGACAAGCCGCACACAAAGAGAAAGGGAACGCAATCAGCTGAAATCAACACAAACCAGAGCACAGCAACTAACAATGCACCATCATCACCACCACCAATATCATTACAGTCATCAACAACAGCCACAGCTGCAGCAGCATCAGCAGCATCAGCAGCAGCAGCAGCAAGTGAAGCCACAACAAATTTCTAATCATTCTTCAAGTACTAATAGTTTTATGGCTGATAATCGTCAGCAGCTGCATCCTCTTCATCAAGTCCATAGCAAAGCTAATCCCTCCATCTACTTGCAACGTCTTTCGAGCATATTTACAACAAAAACCAACAACAACATTAACAAAACGCAAGCACAACCAATGCAGCAGCAACACCAGCACCAACATCACAATCAACGTTACACTGCTGGCAGTGTTTGTGGTGTTGGCAACAAAGAAATTTCTATTGCTGTGGCTGTTGTTAACGCCCTCAGCCATGATAATAATAAACATTCCAAATTGTCATCCTCGGAAACATCATCCACAACATTGTCTTCCTCTTCTCTCGTTGAAGAGATTCTTAATGTTGACAATGTTGGTGTTGCTGATGATGATGATGCGATTGTCACTGATGTCACTGGCATTGGGGTGCGTACGACACCAACAACAAGTGATACAACAAATACGAATGTTAAGACTACATCCACCAGCACTTCAGCTGCAGCTGCCGTTTCGGTAACCAGCGTAAATACTGTTGGAGGAAATGCTGGCAATTTTCTGCTGCCCCGAGCCATGCTTAAATACCAAAGGTAGGATAGCTAGAACGACACTTTCATTTGGTGTTTAAAATAAACGAACTAGTGAATATTTAATTTTGTGTCCTGTACAAATATCCCCCAGCAGAATGTGTCATCAAACACGTGTCTTACTTTTTCAAGCAAAAATTTCATTATAAAAGGGAATTTTTAAAGAAATTTAATTTTAACTGCATAGAAAGAACATTTTGTCCTTAATAAAATAAAGAAAAATACACAAAATTTTTTAAAATAATTAAAAGCAACATTAAATTTGCCCTTAAGGCCGTGATACACTATCCAACACAATCGTGCGATTTTTGAGAATATACAACCCTGGTATCATGTGAGTCCATGAAAATTTAAAAAAAAATTTTATTTTTATTTTTCATCAGATCAGGGTTGTATTTTTAGGCAAATCGTAGGATTGTGTAGGATATTGAATCATGACCTTTAATGAAGAAATAAAGTAAAGAAAAATACAAAATTGTGAAAAAAGCATAAAAGTACTTTTCACGAAAAGGTCCTTTTTCGTCAAAAAGTACTATTTTGAAAAAATATCCTTGTCGAAATGACTTAAAAAAAAAATCTAAATTAAAATATTTATTTTTATTAAAAAATATTTTCGAAAAAAAATATTTTTTATAAAAATAAATTTTTTATAAAAATTTCTAAATATGAAAAAGTAATTTAAAAAAAAAAAACCCCTCCTCTGCTCTGAAAAAGAATTTTTACAAAATTGTTCAAAGTTAAAAAAGTATTTTGCATAAAAGCAACTTTCATCAAAAGAACCTCTCGAAGAAAGTGCATTTAAAAAAAGTACCTTTAAAAAATACCTCTTAAAAAAGTATCTTTAAAAAACGTACCTTTTGAAAGAAGTGCCTTTTAAAAAAATACCTTAAAGAAAACACTTTTTAAAAAAGTACCTGTTAAAAGAAGTGCCTTTTAAAAAAAGTACCTTTCAAAAAAAGTACCTTTCAAAAAAAGTATCTTTAAAAAATTACCTTTTAAAAAACGTACCCTTTCAAAAAATAGCATTTAAATAAAAAAAAAGATATTTTACAAAAAAGTACCTTTTAAAAAATTATTTTTTATAAAAAGTACCCTGTAAAAAAGTACTTTTTATAAAAAGTACCTTGCAAAAAAAGTACCTTTTATAACAATAGTATTATTCACTAAAAGGTCCTATTTCGTCAAAAAGTACTGTTTTGAAAAAATATCCTTGCTGAAACGACTTTTGAAAAAAAAATCTAAATTAAAACATTTTTTAAAAAATATTTTCGACAAAAAATATGTTTTATAAAAAGAAAATTTTTTATAAAAATTTCTTAATATGAAAAAATACTCTGCTCTAAAAAAAGAATTTTTATAAAATAGTTCAAAGTTAAAAAAGTAGTTCGCATAAAAGTAACTTTCGTAAAAAGTATCTCTTGAAATGTACGTTTAAAAAAAGTTCCAATTTAAAAAAGCTACTTTTAAAAAAATACCTCTTAGAAAAAGTATCTTTAAAAAAAGTATCGTTTAAAAACTACCTTTTAAGAAATACCTTTTAAAAAAGTACTTTTTAAAAAACGTACCTTTAATAAAACTGCCTTTAAAAAAAGTACCCTTTAAAACATTACCGTTCAAAGAAAAGTACCTTTTGAAAAAAGTACCTTTTCAAAAATTACTTTTTATAAAAAGTACCTTGTAAAAAAGTAAGTTATATAAAAAGTACCTTTTAAAAATGTAAATATAACAAAAAGTAACTTTTAAAAAAAGTACGTTTAATAAAAAGGACCTTTTATAAAAAGTACATTTTAAAAAAGTACCTTGTAAGAAAGTTCGTTTTATAAAAAGTACCTTTTAAAATATGTAACTATAATAAAAAGTAGCTTTTAAAAAAGTACCTTTAATACAAAGGACCTTTTATAAAAAGTACCTTGTAAAAAAAGTACGTTGTAAAAAAGTACGTTTTATATAAAGTACCTTTTAAAAAATGTACCTATAATAAAAAGTAGCTTTTAAAAGAAGTACCTTTCATAAAAACTACCTTTTATAAAAAGTACCTTGTAAAAAAGTAACTTGTAAAAAAGTACCTTTTAAAAAAAGTACCTATAATAAAAAGTACCTTTTATAAAAAGTACCTATAATAAAAAGTACCTTTTATAAAAAGTATCTTTTATAAGAAGTACCTTTTATAAAAAGTACCTTTTATAAAAAGTTCCTTTTATAAAAAGTACCTTTTATAAAGAGTACCTTTTATAAAAAGTACCTTTTATAAAAAGTACCTTTTATAAAAAGTACCTTATATGAAAATAAATCTTATATGAACATTTTTCTTGTGAAAGTATTTGTAATATTTTGCTTTTTATAGCAAATAACTGAAGCTTTTTGTTTAAAAATATATTGAATTATTTATGATATTATTTAAATAACTTGAAATTTTTTTTTAATATTTAATTTTAACATTCCTTTTTAGCTGAGTTGAAATTAATAAAACGGAGGCATTTATCTTTGTTGAAGAGCAAAAAAAATATTCCTAAACGAAAATGCCACAAAAAAACATTTTTCTTAAATCACTTTCAATTAAGACAAATTTTAAAGTTTTAATGACATTAAGCATGCGACAGTTTTGTTTATCTGTCCTTAATGAAAAGACAGACAGACGTACAAAAGGAGGTGCCTACGACGATAAGCCCTTTAAAAGTTAAAAATTAAAATAAATGTAATCAAGTTTTTAACGACGTACAAGAAAAAATTGCTTGAATGAACTTGACAGTTTCATTTAACAAATTCTAAAAGTATTTTTAAATTTTTTTATTTTTTATTTTTTTGCCCTTTAACGCTAAACCAGCAAATCGTATTAATTGTTGATTACGGATTAAATAAAAATAAAATTTCAAGAAATCGTTAATGAATTAATAAAAAAAAAACAACAAAAAGTTAAGGCCAGTGGCAGTGATTATAATTAAGATTGATTCTTTACAAGTTTGCGTGGCTGCTGCTGATCCATTTTGTTACACTTTCGATTGATTTCATTATATGAAGGAGTATAAAAATGTAAAAATGTATTTTGCAATAATATCGAACATTTTTATTTTGCTTACGCAGGAGGTTGTATTAAAATTTGTTGCGATTTTCCTAAACTCTACTCATGTAGAATTTTTAGTGGGCGCTAATATTTATTTTCAAAATCACTGCAATTGCGTAATTATTTGATATAAATTTAATGGCATGAGGAGGTCAAGTTTTATTTGGACTCACGTGCCAAAATTTGCATTAAAATAATTTCAAACAAAAAAACAATTTATGACTAAACAAAAAAAAAAGATTTGACAAAGTTGATTCTGCTATTCATAACATTTCGTTTCAAAAAAGTTACATTGGAATCACAGGTACTTTTTCATAAAAGGTACTTTTTTATAAAAGGCACTTTTACATAAAAAGTACTTTATTATAAAAGCTACTTTTACATAAAAAGTACTTTTACATAAAAGGCATTTATACGTAAAATGTACTTGTACTTTTTCATAAAAGGTACTTCTTCATAAAAGGTAATTTTTCATAAAAGGTCATTTTTATAAAAGGTACTTTTCCATAAAACGTACTTTTTCCCAATAGGTACTTTTCTTAAAAGATAATTTTTCATGAAAGGTACTTTATAATAAAGGGTACTATTTCATTAAAAGCACTTTTTCAAAAAAAAATAAATTTTTCATAAAAAGCACTTTGTCATAAAAGGTACTTTTTCATAAAAGGGACTTTTTCATGAAAAGTACTTTTTCATAAAGGGAACTTTTTCATCAAAGGTACATTTTAATGAAAGCTCCTTTTTCATAACAGGAATTTTTCATTAAAGGTACTTTTTCATAAAAGGTACTTCATTATATAAGGTACCTTTTCATAAAAGCTACTTTTTCAAGAAATGTACTTTTTCCTAAAAATTTATTTTTCATAACAGGTACTTTTTCCTAAAGGGTAGTAATTCATAAAAGATACTTTTTCATAAAAGGTTCTTTTTATTAAGAGGTACTTTTTCATAAAAGGTACTTTTCGTAAACAATAATTTTTCATAAAAGGTATTTCTGCATAAAAGTTACTTTTTCATATAAGTATCTTTTCATAAAAGATACTTTTGCTTAATGGTACTTTTTTATAAAGGGCACTGTTTCATAAAAGGTACTTTTTCTTAAATAACACTTTTCCATAAAAGATATTTCTTCATAAAAAGTACTTTATCACAAAAGGTACTTTTTCATAAAAAAAATACTTTTTCATAGAAAGTACTTTATCACAAAAGGTACTTTTTAGTAAGGTACTTTCTATGAAAGATACTTTTTCCTAAAATGAACTTTTTCAAAAAAGTACTTTATCATATAAGGTACTTTTTCATAAAAAGTACTTTTTCCTAAAAGGTACTTTTTCATAAAAAGTACTTTTTCCTAAAAGTAGTTCTTCATAAAAATCCTTTTTAATAAAAACTATTTTTTAATAAAAAGTACTTTTTACCAAATGATACTTTTTCATAGAAGCTACATTTATATAAAAGGTACTTTTTCACAAAAAGTAATTTGTGATAAAAGATACTTTTTTTTAAAGATACTTCTTTATAAAAGGTACTTTTTCATAAAAAGGACTTTTTTCTAAAAGGTTCTTTTTCATAATAAGTACTTCTTCATAAAACGTACCTTTTAACAAATGATACTTTTTCATAAAAAGTTATTTTCCATAAAAGGTACTTTTTCATACAACTTAGTTTTTCACGAAAGGTACTTTTTCATAAAAGGTACTTTTTCACAAAAGGTACTTTTTCATAAAAGGTACTATTTCATAAAAGGTACTTCTCTATAAAAGGTAATTTTTCATACAACTTACTTCTCCTTAAAAGTTACTTTTTTATAAAAGATACTTTTTCATAAAAGGTACTTTTACATAAAAGGTACTTTTACATAAAAGGTACTTTTTCATTAAAGGTAGTTTTTCTTAAAAGGAACTTTTTCATAGAAGGTACTTTTTCATAAAAGGTACTTTTACATAAAAGGTACTTTTTCATAAAAAGTTCTTTTCCATAAAAGGTGCTTTTTCATAAAACTTAGTTTTTTACGAAAGATATTTTTTCATAAAAGGTACTTTTACATAAAAGGTACTTTTTCATAAAAGGTAGTTTTTCTTAAAAGGAACTTTTTCATAAAAATTACTTTTTCATAAAAGGTACTATTTCATAAAAGGTACTATTTCATAAAAGGTACTTTTTCATAAAAGGTACTTTTTCATAAAAGGTACTTTTTCACAAAAGGTACTTTTACATAAAAGGTAGTTTTTCTTACAAGGTACTTTTTCATAAAAGGTACTTTTTCACAAAAGGTACTTTTTCATAAAAGATACTTTTTCATAAAACGTACTTCTCCTTAAAAGTTGCTTTTTTATAAAAGATACTTTTTCATAAAAGGTACTTTTTCATAAACAATTTTTTTTATATTCTTATGAATTGAATAGGCTAAAGTTCGTAACGCTTTTTAAGCCAAATTACATGTGATAATTATTAATGAACAAATAACATCAAAGTTAGTTGTAAATATTCTGACAACAACACATAGTTGAACGGAACAGCCAGCCGTTTTCGAAGGCCACTAAACCTTCCTCATCAGCGTTCTTCTGTGTTTTGGTCCACCGTGTGTGGTGTCAGTTGATGTAGATGTCTGCCTTATATACATAACTTTATTGCAAATGGAATATGTGAATTGATTTGATTCATTGCATTTTTCAATTTGCTCATATATATGTTAGGTAATGAAGGCTGAAAATTTACCATCTTCCATATATATTACAACAGTCTTACCATTGTCGTTTGTTCCTTACTAACTATGCACATGTTTGTTAATTTGCTTATTTTTGTTCTACTTAAGACAAACTTTTTTGGTTTGTTGCTATTAAGTATATTTTTATTTTGATTTAGTGGCCTTCGAAAACGGCTGGCTGTTCCGTTCAACTATGTGTTGTTGTCAGAATATTTACAACTAACTTTGATGTTATTTGTTCATTAATAATTATCACATGTAATTTGGCTTAAAAAGCGTTACGAACTTTAGCCTATTCAATTCATAAGAATATAGAAACAAATACAGTTCGAAAAATAATAATTAACTAAAATTAATAGTCATTGGCTTGTGGCAAAAATCAAAAATAAAAATATACTTAATAGCAACAAACCAAAAAAGTTTGTCTTAAGTAGAACAAAAATAAGCAAATTAACAAACATGTGCATAGTTAGTAAGGAACAAACGACAATGGTAAGACTGTTGTAATATATATGGAAGATGGTAAATTTTCAGCCTTCATTACCTAACATATATATGAGCAAATTGAAAAATGCAATGAATCAAATCAATTCACATATTCCATTTGCAATAAAGTTATGTATATAAGGCAGACATCTACATCAACTGACACCACACACGGTGGACCAAAACACAGAAGAACGCTGATGAGGAAGGTTTAGTGGCCTTCGAAAACGGCTGGCTGTTCCGTTCAACTATGTGTTGTTGTCAGAATATTTACAACTAACTTTGATGTTATTTGTTCATTAATAATTATCACATGTAATTTGGCTTAAAAAGCGTTACGAACTTTAGCCTATTCAATTCATAAGAATATAGAAACAAATACAGTTCGAAAAATAATAATTAACTATAATTTTTTTTATATATTTTACATAATGTAAATATTTATTAATGCTATGGATTATACAGATTTAGCGCAATTATCTAGTTACTTCATTCATTATGTTATATTTCACAAAACAATTTGAAGTTTGCTCTTTCGACTCTGTTTTTTGATGAAGGCCATTAATAGGAAAATGCTTATACATACTCGTACATACATACTCGTATGTCTGTTTTCATCTGTACTTGTAAGTTGGCATTCATTCAAATATACTTGAATTACTTAAGGTGTTTAAGCCACCAACCGATGACGACCAACCACTATTACATCAAAAGCAGCAGCAGCAACACAGCTGCTGCACAAACGACATCATCAGTATAAAACATCAATATGGACACCAACAACAACAACCGTAAATCCATGATAGTAGGAAAGCAATTACTGCAACAATAATTTGGAGGGAATAATAAATAAACTCGTTTTCGGAGGGAGCTCTTATTTGGTTGCAGTTGCTTTTAAAAAATTTGTGGGTTTATGTTTCCATTTTAGCATTTCGTGGTGTCTCGCCACAAATATTTGGTAGCGCTGTTTGTTGGTTGCGCTTTTTAACTGCATTGCAATGAGAGGAATTTTTATGACGCTTAAGAAGTTGTGGCTAATGACTGTGATAATGATGATGGTCATGATGATGATGATGATGTTTGAGTGATTTATTTTGAAACATGTAATTTTTGGACTAATTTAATTACGCAAAACAATGTTTAAAATGTGCAAAGTCATGATGATTAAATGAGGTAATTAAACGGATAGGAATACGAGTATGAAGGTGGATTAAGGAAATTATTCAATTTAGACATTGCGACAGACAATACTGACATACTCAAAGCTAAATAAGTTACAAAGATTTTCTCAATGTGTGTATGATTACAATAATAACAGCAGGCGATCAGCGTACGTACACACGTTTTATTGCCACAGTGACTGACTAACACCAACTAGTGGTTCATTAGCCATCACCATTTTTTAATTCAACGATACTATATTGTAATATGCCTTTAATTTTGTCAGTCAAGTATGAAAAGTGTATTTGGATTTATTTTTTCTTAAAATAAGTATTTTGTCAACGCGCAGAAAAACCTTCGTTTTTATATGGAAAAGAACAAGAACCAAAAATTATATTGTTGGGTGGGAGAAAAAGGCTTTTCTGAATAGAAGAAATATACATAATAAAATAATACATTTCTCGGAAAATGTAAATTTATCCCAGTGCAAGCCTAATTTAGGGCCTTATTGTGTAAAACGCCACTCTAAGCGTTGACACATTTTGTATGTGTTTTACTTATAACTTTAATTTTTTTCATATAATATTTGTCAATCCATAAAAATAATTTGTATTAAAAGAATGATTAGGTAACGCAAGATTTTACAAGAAAATCGTTTTTCACCGAAGATACTCACTTATTTTTATTAAAAAGGTATATTTTATTACCAAAAATTTATACTTGTTACCTCCTTCACAAAAATTTACTTTTTTTTACCAAATAAGTACTTTTTTTACAAAACATCTATGTATTTGCTACCAAAAACGGATGGTTATAAGAACAATCGACAATCGTACTAAAACAAATTAAGTGATAAGCTGAATGGGATTTCGGTACGTATCAATTTCTTCACAGAAAAGGTACTTTTTCACACAAAAAATTTACTTAATTACAACAAAGGTACAAAAAAAATTCTCTTTACAAAAAAATACTTTCTTACAAAAAAATACTTCCTTACAAAAAAAAAATACTTTTTTACAACAAAATTATTTTTACCAAAATATACTCTTTCAAAAAAATTATTTTTTACAAAAAAAAATACTTCGATTTAATTTATTAAATTACTAAAAACATTTTTATTAAATAAAACTTTAAAAACTTTTTACTAAAAATAATTTCTTTAAAAAAAATTATTTAAAAAAAATTATTTATTACAAAAAAATATTTTTTTTTTACAAAAGAATTATTTTAAAAAAAATTTCTTACTTACAAAAAATACTTTCATACAAAATAAGTCCTTTTTTGCAAGAAAAATTTTTTTACAAAAGTATGTAAAAAAACTTTTATTAAAATTATTATATTAATTAAATAAGTTTTACCAGAAAAAAAACTTAAAAGCAAATACTTTTTTAAAAAATAAAAAGATAATATAAGAGGTCCATTTAACAAAAAAGGAAGGAAATTTTTTTAAGAAAAATTAATTTTATTACAAAAATGGCACTATCTTAACAAAAAATTATTTTTACAAGAAAAGTACTTTTTACAAAAATTATTTTTTTACAAAAAAATTATTTTTTTTGGGTGCCCCTGTGGCTGAGTGGTAGCCATGCTAGCCTCTCAGTCCAGAGGTCGTGGGTTCGATTCCCGCCATAGACCCTGGGTGTTTGCTGCAGACAAGTTAATCGCTTCGCGGGTTGTGTTTGTTTAAAAAAAAAAAATTTGAAAAAAAATACGTTTACAAAAATACTTTCTTACAAAAAAAAATACTTTCTTACAAAAAAAATAAATACTTTTTTACAACAAAATTATTTTTACAAAAATATACTCTTTCAAAAAAATTATTTTTTACAAAAAAAAAATACTTCGATTAAAATTTATTAAATTACTAAAATAAAAAATAAATAAATTTTACAAGAAAAAAAATTTGCAAAAAAAATTTTTACAAAAAAAATATGTATTTTTTGCAAAATAAAAAATAACAAAAGAGGTCGTCCGATTTACCAAAAGTACTTCTCTTGCAGAAAGGAAAATTTTCTAAAAAAAGGTAAATACATATATTACAAAAATGGAACTATTTTAACAACAAAAATTATTTTTAAAAAATAGAGTTTTACAACAAAAATTAAAAAAAAAAAAAATATCTTTTGCAAAAAAATACATACTTTTTTATAAATAAAAGCTTTTTTACATAAAAATAGTTTTCACAAAAAAAAAATACTTTCCCACAAAACAAATATTTTTACAAAAAAAATGTCTACAAGATATTCAGGGCACTTATGCAAAAAATTCCCCAGGAAATTTTTCCCTTTTCCAATTAGAATTTTTTGTTTTCCCTATCATTTGCTATTAGTTGGAATTGTTCCCTGGGAGATTTTTCCTGCGGAATTTTTTACATAATTGCCCTGAATATAAATTTTTAGAAAAACATTTGTTTATAAAAAATAAATTCTTACAAAAAAAAAATATTTTTTTACAAACAAAAATACTTTTTTATAAACACAATAAAAAAATTTTTTTACAAAAAAAAATTGCAAAAAAAAATGTTTTACAAAAAAATACTTTTTTACAAATAAATACTATCTTATAAAAAAATTATTTTCGAGACAAAAAAAAACCATTTTTACAGAAAAATACTTTTCACAAAAAATTATTTTTACAAAGAAATACATTCTTGATAAAAAAAAAACTTTACAAAAAAATATAAATTTTTTCAAAATAAAAATTAAAAAAATAAATACTTACATAACAAATTTTTTTACAAAAAAAAAATAGTTTACAAAAAAATTAATTTTTACAAATTAATTAAATTTTTACAAAAAAAATTTACAAAAAATATTTTTTACAAAAATTTTAAATTTTTTAAAATTATTTTATAAAAAAGATATTTATTTTACATAAAAAAAATTTTCACAAAAAATAAATTTCACAAAAATTTATTTCTTACAAAAAGGTACACTTTGAAAAAAAAAATACCTTTTAAAAGGGAAATTTTTACATAAATAATGTAATTGTTAAAACTTCCAAAAAAAGTAGTTTTACATTTGTATTTTATTCTCCACCCCGATTCAAGAAATTTCATCTGCTGCGAGAGATGTAGGGTTGGTAGGCCAGTCATTCTTGTTTGTGGACAAAGAAAATCCATCTTAAGAAAATTCATTATTGTAAATTAGTTAATTAAGCTTGATTTGTCATCAATAGAACATGTACTGAAACTTTAATTAAACCCTAATTGAGGAGAATTCGATTTTTCGTTTTATATTTTTAAATTTAATTTCGACACCATGTTGTTGCATTTGTTTTGTAACATTTTCTGTGTCTGGTTGTTGCTTTTGAATTTTCAAAATATTTTTTAATGAATTGCAAACGACTTTAGCAGCGGCATAGAATCGTTGAGCAAACACCAAACAACAAACAAAGCAAAACAACAATAACAATAACAACAATGACACATAAACACGATTTATGTCAATAACATTCAATTGTAAAATAATAAATTTTGATTGTCATAAAAAACCAACCAACCAAGCAACCAACCAACCATCACTTATTTGCAATCATTATGACGAACTCTTCCACTTATGGCGATTTTAATTAACGTGCCACATACACATGCACGAGTACGAGTACGTATACGTACCCCATGATTGCAACAAAAAAAACAAAAGGTGAAGAAGGCGATAAATCTTATGCATGTACGAGTATATTTCCGGAGGATGTTCTTATGCCACATGCTGCCCACAATATCAGCTGAAGTTCAAATCAGTTGTTTGCATTCAATAACGTCTTCTTTTTTATAAAACAGAAAGAGACAGGCAGATAAAGCGAATGAGAGCGTGCGCGCTCATGCATATTTCCTCCAGTTGCTTTGCGTGCGTGCGTGCGTGCTGTTGTCACATAAAATATTGTTTGCAAAATGGTAATGAAAACTGTTGCGTAATCTTCTTTAGGCCATAAATATTTTATTACACTCTGTGTTCATTCATAATTTTTATTTTTTATTTTTTTATTTTTTTATTTTTTTTTTGGCAAAGTTCAAGTTTATGTGTATTTTTTCCCCTCGTCTGTACAACAAATATTTGGCAGTTGGTAGAAAATTTTCCATACGCAGTCATGATTGCAAGTCAGGCGCCTGTCGCCAGCCTTCACCTCCTTGGGATTCTACATAAATTTCAGATGTTCACAGAGTCACTTTTATGCAAAAAGCCAACAAACAAAAATTCATTCTCATGTTGCAAATACTAATGAATGAATAATGGTTGCTTCTTAATGTTAATGTTAATGTTAATGGCGATGGTTATTTGTTATTTTGTATTTCAGTTATTTTTTTATTTATTATTACAGTTGGAGCGTAGCATCTTTGCAACAGCTGCCACAATTATACATAATTATTAATTTTTTTTTTTAATAAATACCACAACTGCCACAAACAAACTGCAATTGCAACTTGATCTTGACGTTTGGAGTCTTTCCCACTTAAACCATAAAATTAAATATAATTTCAAAATTGTATATAAATTTTTTAATTAACATTAATTTTCCATGAATTCTTTGCAAAATTAAAAGGTGAAATCAACAAAAATCATTGTGGAAATCATAAAGTTTTAAAAAAAATTAAAACTTTTATTTAAATTACAAACTTTTTTAGGAGTTATGAGTCGCAGTATTTTAAAATAGGTGCATAAATGTTTAAATTATTTTTTATACTCGTAAAAATGCATAAATTTTTATCAAAACTAGTTTTTCATAAAATTTAACTTTAATTAAAAATTTTTCTTTCATAAAAATAATTTTATTCTAAAACAAATTTTTTCACAAAAAAGTACTTTTTCTAAACAGGTAATTTTTTTTCCTATTGTACTTATTCTAAAAAGGCACTTTTTCTAAAAAGGTACTTTTTCTAAAAAGGTACTTTTTCTAAAAAGGTACTTTTTCTAAAGAGGTACTTTTTTTAAAAGGTACTTTTACATAAAAGGTACTTTTACATAAAAGGTACTTTTACATAAAAGGTACTTTTGCATTAAAGGTACTTTTGCATTAAAGGTACTTTTGCATTAAAGGTACTTTTGCATAAAGGGCACTTTTACACAAAAGGTACTTTTACATAAAAGGTACTTTTTCTACTTTCTATTTTTTCTAAAAACGTACTTTTTCTAAACAGGTACTTTTGCGTAAAACGGTACTATTGCCTAAAAAGTACTTTTAGTAAAAGGTACTTTTACCTAAAAATATACTTTTGCATAAAAGGTACTTTTACATAAAAAGGTACTTTTACAAAAAAAGTACTTTTACAAAAAAGGTACTTTTACAAAAAAAGGTACTTTTACATGAAAGGTACTTTTACATAAAATGTACTTTTACATAAAAAGATACTTTAATTTTTTATTTCATAATTTTAATTTTTCACAAAATTTTCTTTTTTATTATCACTTTTGCACAAGAAGTATATATATACTTATGTATATATATATAAGTATATATAAAAATAATTTTTTCTTAAATGCACTTTTTTATAAAAAGTACTTTTTCATAAAAAGTCGTTACAAGATAAATTCAATAAAATTTCTGAGTAAATAATATTTTTTAACTAACTTTTTAAAATATTTAGTCGCCTAAAAATTAATTACATACATATATAAATATAAGTACTGTTACGTAGCTTAAGACTTAAAGTCCTCCCTCTTCAATAACTCGCACACATACATACATATTTGGTAGCATATGTTGAATCTATTTTAAATAAAAATCTTAAGAGTATTATTATATGGTTTTTTTTATTTTGAAGATTTACATAAATTTTTGTCACATTTTTATTTTCGATGTAGAGTTCTTATCAATAAAATTACAAATTGGTTTAACAAACTTGAATAAGGCCAAAGTGGTTGGTTGTTGTTGTTTAATTAAATAAATACATACATGTAAACATATCGTGCCATAACCACAAAAAAAAAGCTTAAACGACATAATTTTTAAAATTAATTTTTTGACCAAACCCTATTATTATTTGCTATCGTAAATAATCGATTTGCGTCAAAAAAAGCTGGATCCAAAAATTTTTTCGGTTTAGCTTTTTGGCGGTTATGGCTGGATATGTATGTATGAGTTCGTGAATATTTTACTTCTTTAAGAATCAAACAATAAATTGACTTCTTTATTCGATTTAATATTCATGCTTTGTTTAAAATTAGCTGCACGTTGTTAATTTAATTAAATGCTTTGCGCATCTCATTAAGCGATACATACATACATACATACGAGTACAACAGCACCAAAATATCATAAATAAAAATGTGTACAGATTTATGTATGTATGTATATATAGGAATATACAGTCAATAAATTTTTTAGACATAAAAGGCAAAATACCAAATATAACCAAGCAACAACAACAACAACAACAACATCAACAATATATTAAATATTTTTTTTTTCATTTAATAAAACCAACTTGAAATTAAAGAAACAGAGCAGGCAAACAATTCCCAAATTATTGTAAATCAAGCTGCCCGGCCGATTAACGTTAACGGAATGCAAAAATAGCATAAGGATGAGTGCCTATAAAAACATACATACATATGTATGTATGTATGTGTGCATACTGGCAAATATACGTACGTACATACATACATACATATGTACATGCATGCATTCCCCATATTTTTAAAAATGGAGTAAAGAAAAAACCCTACGCCATACATCATCCATAAAACACGCACAAACCCACACACACCCACACACACGCACACACACACACACGCTCTAGCAAGTGATGACCTTGCATGCCATAGAGAGGATTTTTTGAATGTCAACCATATTGAAAACAAAAAACAAAAACAAAAACATCAACAAACACAAAAACAATATTAATGTAAAGTTGCCATATGAATCCAGAAAGTGAACTGAAAACAAAAACAAAATGAAAAACAAACATAAATAATTCCTGGGCTTTGGCAGCTTTAATGCCCTGCAAAAACAATCACAACAAACAAACAAACAAACACACACGTGTGTTGGATTTGAATGAATTAAAGCAGAGAAAAAATTAATCAAAATTAAAACCGTTGACATTTTTGTAATCATATTTTTTTTATCTTTTCATAGAATTTTTTTATAATCTTTTTAACGCTTGGGCATGAAGATTTTGGGATTATGGTTTAAATTTGATAAAAAAAAATTAAAGCAAATCAGATGCATGTATGTATGTATGTATGTATGTATGTATATTATACTGGTCGTTATTTTTGGAAAGTTATAATATTTAAAGCAGAAGCCTCTTAAATGGTTTCATTTAGCAAAAAAAAAATATTGCGTAAAGATTTAGTGCTTTTTTATATTAGGACGTGCCGCATCGATATAAAAATTCGTTATAAAGGGCTAAAAATCCACGAAAAGTGTTATAACTGCCCCTGCCCCGTTCTCAGAAGGATAAAATGTAAGACCTACCCCTAAGCAGTGCATCCAGCATCTCTAGAGAAAAAGGGAGCTAGAAGAATTTAAAAAAGTTAATAAATACCTTAAAACTCCTCCATATCATTTCTTTTCTAATAAAATTTTGCAGTAAATTTCTTTAACGCAGTAGACCCTCGATATCTTTAAACCCAAAGGACTAGAGAAAAAAATAACATAAATGATAATTGAGGTTTAAATAACAAAGAAAGAGCTAAAAAACTCAATTACAGTTTGACCACAAATCTGAACTGTTTTATATCAGATGTTTGTATACTCTATTCCATGCGCTCGAAAAAAAAATTTTAGTTCGACGCCAAGTAATTTATTTTGCATTAATAAATTTCGAAATATTTATTTAATATCATATTTTTCAAGTTTATTAATATTTTCCTCTAAGAAGATTGGAAAAGTTCAAATTATCGAGAGCAGACTGTTTTAGTATCAGTAAATAATGTGTGACAAAATTTTTTATTACCCTACGTCTACACCTGATATATTTTTATCATAACAAAAGTCAAATTTTATATTAAAAATAATTTTTTTTATGTTAGCTCTTTTTTCTACATGAAATTTGACATTTCGTCAGCCCATTATTGGTTTGACACACCGACCATTTTTTTTTTAAATGAGTTAGGTATGGGGTATATATATTTTGAGTATCCCCTTTCTGAATCCAAAACAGGTTTTGCGAAATTAATTATGGTTTCCGAGATATTTAGCATTAATTTTGCTCCATATCAACTATTTTAAGGTTTAATAAATATTGTTTTGTCATTTTGCTCCATTCTGACTTTTTGGCGTATGCTCCAAACCAATAATGGGCTGACGATTTGTCATGATAAAAATATATCAGGTGTAGACGTAGGGCTAGGAAATTTTTAGTATCTATCTTCGCAACATTGCACTGAATAAATTTTCGGAAAATTGAGTCATTATATCGTGCCATAACTGCCAAAAAAGCTTAACCAACACATTTTTGGACGTTGTTTTTTTTGACTAAAATCGATTATTTACAATTGGCCAAAAAATTAAGTTTGAAAATTATGTCGCTTAAGCTTTTTGGCGGTTATGGCACGATATGACACGTATTTCTAATGGTAATGTGCAATTTTTTGCTGGGAAACAATATCATTTTTTGTCCGCAAATGCCTCTATCTAGTCATAGTACACGTGTAATAGGAATTTTTGTTTTTTTTACAATTTATTCCACGCAGTATCTATCAGCAGGACGAAAAACTCAAACACTCTTGAAGCGCATAGCGGAACAGAAAATTCTCATTCATTACGTTCTGCTTGTGTTAGCAAAACAATTAACTTCTCGTGTTAGGCTTTAGTAATTTATCAAATTTGGGACGAAAAATTAACTTTAAGGTGAAAAAAAAATTAAATAAATTATATAATAAATAAACGAAAGTTTGATTAACTGAACTTTTCATAAATTCATCAAAGATAGAAGAAGTACATTGTTTCCAAGATAAAGAAATCAATAATTAACATTTTAATTTTTATATACAAAAAATGTATTGCTCCTAAAAGTATGCACGTTTTTTTAATAATTCCTCTACTTAAATAATTTCAAATAAAAGTACCCACATACTTGCAATATTATTGTGCAATAATCGATATTGTGCAATAGAATCGATTGTTTGTATTTTATATTGGCACATATGCAATATATAGGATAAAATCAATAATATTTTCATTTATATTGCTCAACAAGAAATACTTTGTAATGTGTTGGCAAGATTGTACAATAATTTTTTCCAGGTACATCACTAAACAATATTACTTAATTTTTTGTAGCTTTTGTTTACTTTTATATATTTTGTATGAAAAATTGCGCTATATGTTTTTTTTAATATTGTGCAATATATGGAATAGTGTGGAGCAAAGTGACAATACGAGTAATAATGGCAATCTAGTACTCAATAATATTGCATAGTCTAAGGGTGCCTTAATTCATCAATAACGGCCTGTGTCCAACGATGTCGATAGGACACGTTCGGTCGACTACTTGTATTGAAAACAGCAAAAAAAATTGGCTGTCAGTTAATGTAATTTTAACAACTTGTATCTGTATCTTGGAAACGTAAGAGTTAATAAACTCTTGAAATTTCAAAAACATTAAAACTAAAAAATCCCAAAATTATAAAAAACCGCCAAAATAAAATCAACGCTTAAATGAAAAATAACACCAAAATGTAAAATAAATCGCTACAATGCAAAAAAAAAAATCACCAAAAAGTAAAAAGGTAAAAAAATCGCCAAAAACGAAAAAACGCCAAAAATCAAAAAGTCGCTAAAGCTAAAAAACAGCTTAAAAAATCACCAAAAAAACTTAAAAAGATAGCCAAAACTAAAAAAAATCGCCAAAAATCGGCAGAACGAAAAAAACGCTAAAATTAAAAATTAAATCGCCAAAACTAAACAAATTGGTTAAACTAAAAAAAATCGCCTAGACCAAAAATAGTCGACAAATTGAAAAAAAGAATTGCTTAAATTAAAAAAAATCGCCAAAAACGAAAAATCGTCAAAATGAAAAAAATCCCTATATGAAAAATATCACCAAAAATAAAATAAATCGCTAAAATGCAAAATAAAATCACCAAAAAGTCAAAAATTTTAAAAAATCACCATGGACCGAAAAATCGCCAAAACGAAAAGAACGCCAAAAAACCAAAAAAAAATCGCTTTAGCTAAAAAAACAACTAAAAAAACAGAACAAATTTAAAAAAATCGCCAAAACTAAAAAAATAGCCAAAAATCGGCAAAACGAAAAAAAGCGAAAACTAAAAAAAAATCGCCAAAACTGAACAAATTTCTAAAACTAAAAAAATCGCCAAAACCAAAAAAGTCAACAAATTGAAAAAAAAAATTGCTTAAATTAAAAAAATCGCCAAAAACGAAAAATCGACATAATTAAAAACAAACTTTTAGATGAAAAATATCACCAAAAAATAAAATAAATAGCTAAAATGCAAAACAAAACACACAAAAAAAACGTCAAAAACCAAAAAATCGCCACAACGAAAAAAGCGTTAAAACTAAAAAAACGCTCAAACAAAAAAAAACAACCGATATAAAACATTAAAAAAGCGCAAAAACTATAGAAATCGTTAAAACTAAAATCTCCAAAAACGAAAAAATGCCAAAACTAAAAAACGCCAAATAACGAAAAAAAACTACCAAAAATGGAGAAAGGACCAGGACTAAAAAAAACTCCCAAACTACAAATAAATCGTTTAAACCTAAATAAATCGCCAAAACCGACAAAAATACACAAAACGAAATAATCGCTTAAAGCGAAAAAAAATCCACAAAACGAAAAAAATCGCTTAAATTAAAAAAATCGCCAAAATGAAAAAATAACCATTAGATGAAAAATGTCACCAAAAATAAAATAAATCGCACAAATTAAAAAAACACCAAATTTTAAAAGGTTGCCAAAAAACAAACAAAAAAATCGCCAAAACTAAGAAAATCGCTAAAACTAAAAAATAAACGAATAAATCGCAAAAAAAATATGCACAACGAGAAAAGCGCCAAAACTAATAAAAATCGTTAAAATTAAAATAGATCCTCTATTTCCTCTATCTCTTCCTTCACCACATGTCTCCTGTCTCCTTTCCTAAAGAAGGTAACACCTAGTAATAGTAGTAGGCATTAATTGCCTGAGTGTTAGTTCTCTTTTATAAAAAAAAATACCGAAAAAATTGCAAAAACCAAAAAAAAAACGCCAAGATTAAAAAAAACGCAAACAACCGACTAAAATCCCAAAAACAGGAAGAAGCGCCGAAAAAAAAACTCCAAGATTAAAAAAACTTCAAAAACCGACTAAAATCCCAAAATCGGGAAGAAGCGCAAAAATTAATAAAAATCGCCAAAACTACAAAAATCGCCAAAAATCGAAATAAAGTTTACCGAGTACTTATTATTTTTTTTAATTTTTACATCGGGTAAGACATTCAACTATCTAGGCTAAGGTTCGCAATGCATTGCATATCGTTACCTTAATATAGAAAGGCCCTGACTCATTAATTTTGCAAAATCAAGTTTGTTGTATATTTCGTTAGAAAAACATTTAATGTAAGGAAAACTGCAAAATCTCGATTTCAAAAAAAAAAATACAATTAATGAGTTGGGGCCTTTCTATATAAAGATAACGATATAGAATGTCCATACATTCTATGCAGTGTCCATACGGAACCCTTCGTGTGCGAGTCAAAGTTGCACTTTACTGAAGTCATTCATTCATGCTGTACTCGTAATGGCGAAAGGAAAAAAATATGACCATTACGCTGTTGCTGCTCATCTCCATTTAAAATTGCAAACATGAGAAAAGATCTGTACACTCGGCCAATCTTAACCATCTTCTTTTTTTCTATATTGTATAAAGGACTTCAAGGCTACACACATGTAGTATGTGGTTACCAAAATTTAACTTTATAGTCTTGCAACTGCAATAAAAATGTTGTTTTTTAATAAAAAATAAATAAATTGTCTTAACATTCATGAATGTACAAGAGCAGATTTCGATTCAACACATCCGTTTCTTCGCTCGTTTGAAAAGCTTCAAAAATACTATCTGCAGTTTCTTTTTAAGGTTTGACCGTTAAAAGCGCTGGTAATAAAATTTAACCAAAAATCATTTGCGCAATTTGTTGGTTTTTTTTATTGTATTTTTAGCCTTTACTTAAATTTTTTAGTTTATTTTGGTTAAATATTATGGCTTGTACTTGTTCAAGTATATTTTGAAGTACTCTTGCACTTGCATGTTCATTTATGGTGGAATTCTAGTGAATGTGTGTGTGTGTGTGTTTGTGTGTGTGTGTGTGTTTTTCTTGCTTTTCGCTGTAATCTTTATTATTAACTTTTAGTTTGAAGTTTAATTGTTGCTGTTAAAATTTTTTAACATGTCTTTGGGTGTGTGTGTGTGTGTGTATTTCATTAAATTTTGCTAATTTATTTTTTTGGCCTTCAAATGCAAAAAAAAAGCATTTACCACAATCTATGTCAGCCAGTTTGTGCAATTATTTGATTGTGAGAAGAACTTTTCTAAAGGCAATTGTTAAATTAAGCGTCCAATCGGCTGCAGGCAAGTGGAACAATTAATTTGTCTTATATATATATATATTTTTTTTTACATTCGATGTTTATTTTTAATGATTTTAATTGGAAGTAGTTATTAGATAACAAAAAAGAGGTTATTCTATTAAGATTTAAACGTTTTTAAATAAAATTGGTATTGATGGTTAATTAATTAAAAAAAAAATACAAAACTTTGCATTCCGTTTAACCAACTGGCAGTTAAAAGCAATCAGATTGTAATGAAGAAGTGATGCAAGCAAATCTAGATCTTTATAATGCTCTTTTCAGAACACATTCATCGAAATCGAATTAAGCAACTTTGTGTAAAACGGGTATCATAGCAAGTAACACCTCTAGCATCTGTGCCACTGTGCAGCTCCTAGCAAATATTTCCACATCCTGCATTTTCGAAATCTAATAAAAATAACTTCAATTTCTTTTATATATTATCATTTAAAAAATAAAATATATTTCTATATACTATATATTACTATCCATAAAATAAACTTTTTTCTCATTCTTATTCCACTGGATTTTTCTCACATCGCAACAAATCTATTTAGTACATTCCATTTAACAAAAAAAAAAACTCTTATTATATTTCAAAAGTTTTTTCTTAACAATTGCTAACAAGTGCGTTAACACAAAAGCACAAACAGATTTTCTAAATATCAAACAAACAAATAAAACAAACATAACAAACACTTAAACATAAATTATAGATACAATTGCATAAATAACAGCAATAAGAATTACAATAATCTTAAAGAATAAAAAATAAATAAAAACAGACACCGACCGATACACTCTAATTATTGTGACACTACAACTGAAGATTCAATTACACTGGAATTGTATAAAAAAAACAACATTTTGAAATAAATGAACACACCACAACACAAAATGTGTATTGACAGCAACGCACAACAGCCTCTATTATCATCAACAACATTGTCAGCATCTGGATGTTGTCAATGTAAAATTCTTACAAATATTCACCCACACCCAAACACACACATACACACCATCAGACAGACACACAACAGCACTTGTTCGCAATTCAATATGACAATAAATCAGAAGGTAGATGAATGGACGGACAGACGGACATTATTGATACACAGATGTGAAACAAATTGAAAGGCGGAGGGAGAATTTAAATGGCTTAAAAAAATGTTGTAACGAAACCCAAAGAAAAACAAATGCTACCTCATAGATCAGCATAACTAGCTAAAGGTAGTTTTTTTTTAAACAGTACTTTTTTGCAAAGGTACTTTGTTAAAAAAGAACTTTTCTGAAAAAGTGATTTTTTTTAAGGTATGTATTTTTTCTAAAAGGTACTTTTTTAAAAACGTACTTTTTTAACAAGGTACTTTTTTTTAAAGGTACTTTTTTTTAAAGGTACTTTTTTTAATTGGTACTTGAAAAGATACTTTTTGAAAAAGGTAGTTTTTAAAAAGGTACTTTTTTAAAAAGGTACTTTTTTAAAAAGGTACTTTTTTAAAAAGGTACTTTTTTTAAAGGTACTTTTTTAAAAGGTACTTTTTAAAAGGAACTTTTTCTAAAGGTATTTTTTCCCTAAATCTCCTTTTTATAAAAGATACTTTTTTTAAAACGTACTTCCTTAAAAAGTGCTTTTTTAAAAGGTACTTTTTTTAAAATTACTTTTTATAAAAGGAATTTTTTTAAAATACTTTTTTAAAAGGCTACTTTTTTTATAAGGTACTTTTCTATAAGGTACTTTTCTAAAAGGTACTTTTTTTAAAAAAGATACTTTTCTTAAAGGTACTTTACTAAAAGGTACTTTTAGTAAGAGATACTTTTCTAAAAGGTATTTTTTTAAGTACTTTTTTAAAGAATACTTTTTTTATAAGATACTTTTCTAAAAAGTACTTTTTTAAAAGGTACTTTTTTAAAAGGTTCTTTTTTAAAAAGTTATTTTTTAAAAAGGTTTTAAACCTTATTTTCCTAAAAAGGTACTGTTTTTTAAAGTACTTTTTCAAAAGGGAACTTATATTATAAGGTACTTTTCTGAAAGGTACTTTTCTAAAACATACTTTTTTTAAAAAGGTACTTTTCTTAAAGGTACTTTACCAAAAGGTACTTTTAGTAAGAGATACTTTTCTTAAAGGTATTTTTTAAAGTACTTTTTTTAAAGAATACTTTTTTTATAAGATACTTTTCTAAAAGGTACTTTTCTAAAAGGTACTTTTCTAAAAGGTACTTTTTTTAAAGGTACTTTTTTAAAATCTACTTTTTTAAAAGGTACTTTTTTAAAAGGTACTTTTTTAAAATGTCCTTTTTTCAAAAGGTACTTTTTTAAAAGGCACTTTTTTTAAGTACCTTTTAAAAAGTTCTTTTTTAAAAAGGTTTTAAGCTTAATTTTTCTACAAAGGTACTGTTTTTTAAAGTAATTTTTCAAAAGGGAACTTTTATTATAAGTTACTTTTCTAAAAGATACTTTTAAAATTTACCTTTTTAAAATATACATTTCTTAACTTTCTTAAAATGTACTTTTTCGAAAAAATACTATTTTAAAACGCTACTTTCCTTAGAAGCTACTTTTCTTAAAACATACTTTTTTAAAAGGTTCTGTTTTTAAAAACGCACTTTTTCAAAAGGTACTTGTTGTAAAAGAATACTTTTTTAAAAGGCCTTTTTAAAACGTAGTGTTTGTAGAAACGTACTTTTTTAATAGGTAAATTTGTCAAAAAGAATTGTTTTAAAAGGTACTTTTTTTTAAAAGGTACTTTTTCTTAAAGGTACTTTTTTTAAAAGGTAATTTTTTTAAAAGGTACTTTTTTTAAAAGGTACTCTTTTTAAAAGGTACTTTTTTTAAAAGGTACTTTTTAAAAGATACTTTTTTTAAACCGTACTTTTTTTTAAAGGTACTTTTTTTTACTTTTTTTAAACCGTACTTTTTTTTAAAGGTACTTTTTCCAAAAAGGTACTATTTTAAAAAGATACTCTTTTTAAAGATCCTTTTTTTAAAGGTACTTTTTTTGAAGGTACTTTTTTTAAAACTACTTTTTTTAAAAGAAATTTTTTTAAAAGGTAATTTTATTATGTACTTTTTTTAAAAGGTACTTTTTTTAAATGTACTATTTTAAAAAGGTAATTTTTTAAAGTACATTTTTTAAAGAGGCTTGAAAGTTTCAAAAACGCCAAAACAAAAAAATCGCCGAGGCGAAAAAACGCCAAAATTAAAAAAGCGCTTAAATGAAAAATAGTGCCAAAAATAAAATAAATCGCTAAAATGTAAAAAAAAAATTACCAGAAGTTAAAAGGTCGGAAAAAAATAAAACAAAAAAATCGCCAACACTAAAAAAAAGCGCTAGAACGTAAAAACGCTAAAACTAAAACTATCTTTAGTTCTAAAATAAATTATTAGGTAGCTAGCTACCAAGAAATCGCTCAAAAATTAATTCACTTTCTTCCAGCTTCATTCAATGTCATGTGAATGTCATCGGCAAAAATCTTATAGTATGTAGTAACAAATTTCATTACTTTCCATTCAATTGCGTTTTGTAAATATTTTAACGTCTCTAATAAGAAACAAGCAAATAATAATGCAGACATTATTTTAAGTTAAAAAAAATGTTTGTGGTTAAACACACAACAGACACAATTTGCGTTTTTTTTCCATTCGCTTTAAAATAAAAGTGAAAATTTACTAAAGATGAGGCGATTTGTAAACAGCACAGTAATTGTGAACAACTAGAAATGGATGGATGGATAGATGGCATTTCAAATGCCTTTATTTGCTATTGATGAAGAGGCAGCAGAGATTCCCAAACTTTATTTGAAAAGATGTATAATTAAAAGTAATAAATAATGCATTTTTTACATCGAAGTCAATCGCTTCAATTTTAGAGCTTCATAAAAGTAACTTAGGAGCAAAACAAAATTACTTTATGTTTAAACATTTGTCACACAAAACCTTTGGAAATTATCTTAGAAATATCAACTCTAACTGCCCAACGATGCATGCGTCCAGGCAACGAAGTTAGAATTCCTTGCCCCCTATAATTACGCAGTCTATTAATATTTTTGATGACAAGTTCTGACTCGGATATCGCCAAAAACCGAAAAAAGTCGCTAAAACTAAAAAAAATCAGTGAAACTAAAAAAATCGCTGAAACTAAAATAAAACGAAAAATAAAGCCAAAACTAAAATAAAACCGAAAAAATCAAAAAAAAACAAAAAAAGCGCCAAAAGTAAAAAAATCATTGAAACTAAAATAAATCGCCAAAAACCGAAAAAATTGCTAAAAATCGAAAAATAAAACGCCGAAACTAAAATAAAACCGAAAAAACTATTACAAAAAACGAAAAAAGCGTCACAACTAAAAGAAAAATCACTAACACCAAAATAAATCGCAAAAGTCTAAAAAATCGCCTAAAACGAAAAATAAACGCTAAAACTAAAATAAGACCGAAAAAATTCAAAAAAAGCGAAAAAAAAACGCAAATAATCTCTAACACTGAAATAAATCGCCAAAACCCAAAAAAATCATCGCCAAAAACGAAAAATAAACGCCAAAAATTAAAAATAAACGCCAAAACTAAAACAAAATCCTAAAAAACGAAAAAAAAGCACCAAAACTAAATAAAATAACTAAAACTGAAATAAATCGCCAAAACCCAAAAAAATCATCGCCAAAAACGAAAAATAAACGCCAAAAATTAAAAATAAACGCCAAAACTAAAACAAACGTTAAAAACCAAACAAAATCCTAAAAAACGAAAAAAAAGCACCAAAACTAAATAAAATAACTAAAACTGAAATAAATCGCTAAAACTCGAAAAAATCGCCAAAAAAGAAAAATAAACGACAAAAATTAAACATAAACGCCAAAACTAAAACAAACGTTAAAAATGAAACAAAATCCTAAAAAACGAAAAAAAAAGCACCAAAACTAAATAAAATAACTAAAACTGAAATAAATCGCTAAAACTCGAAAAAATCGCCAAAAAAGAAAAATAAACGACAAAAATTAAACATAAACGCCAAAACTAAAACAAACGTTAAAAACGAAACAAAATCCTAAAAAACGAAAAATAAGCACCAAAACTAAAAAAAAAAAATAACTAACACTGAAATAAAAACCGAAAAAATCACCAAAAAAAATCTCCATAACTAAAAAACGCAGAAAACAAAAAAAAATCGCTAAAAACGAAAAACAAACTCCAAAAACCGATTAAAATACTAAAACTAACTAACACTGAAACAAAAACAAAAAAATATCTCCATAACTAAAAAAAACGCAGAAAACAAAAAAAATCACTAAAACTTAAATAGATCGCCAGAAACCGACAAAATCGCTAAAAGTCGGAAAATCGGAATAAAGGCCAAAAACCGAAAAAAATCTAAAAAACGAGAAAAAAAAACGCCAAACACAAAAAAATTACTAAAACTTAAGTAAATCACCAAAAACCGAAAATATATATAAAAAAAAACCGAAGGAAAATTGCCAAAACTAAAAAAAATCGCCAAGAAGCGAAAAAAATGTTCACCGGTTATTTAGATTTTTTTTTAGTATCTACAGCAGGCTAAAGTTTTTATAGTATTGCATATGTCGTGTCCGTACGAAACCCTTCTTGTGCATCACAAAATCGCACTTTACTGAACTTTTGTTTTTCGTATTTTAGTTTAAGAAACACTATCTTCTTAGGCCTGTCATTTCTATCAGTCTCCACACAAGACTATTTCGAACGCAATGCGAACAACAGAAAAGCAAAACCAAACAGCAAATTACAATTGCAGCCACAGAAGCAACACAAGCAACACCAACAACGGCACAAAAACACAATATTCCATTGGCCAATTTCCTCTAGCTAGAGTAAAGATTGGTTCAAAATCTAACCTACATTTTGTGGTCTGGTTTTGTTGGTTTGTTGTTGGTGTTGTTGCCTTTGTTGTTGCTCTTATTGCCCATAATGAAGTTGCTGTGGCAACCGCTTAAAAACCACTTTCGTTTTAAATAAAATAAAGCGAAAATAAAATAATTTTCCTTTTCATGAAAATACGAAACGAAGAAAAATCACAAAATACCTGTGAAAACTAATTTCTTGTAATTTATTTTTTTTGCTTCTTCTACTTTTGCAGCTCAACGTTAAACTTACAACAAGGAGCTGCGGGCACATTAGCAGGTACAACAAATTCAATGCCATTGGCAACAAATGTTGGCAGCACAAGCAGCAGCAGCAACAACAGTCCCACAAGCAAAAGCCGGCAACAGCAGCAGCATCAAAGAGATGCTTATGCCTTGGATGACGTTAAGGGAAAGCAACCAATAATGCCAGCTGGTGGCACCAATAATAAGACCTTAAGATTAAAGAAAACTTCCAGCAGCTCTTCGGTAATAACTTCTTTGGCCTCGGAGGACATTGAAGAAGAACGAGATTTGGCAGCAAATGATATTCATGTTGCTAGCAAGCTGAAAAAGGAGGAACAAGTTTTAACCAAGACCATCAATAAGAAAGTAACGGCCAGAGCCTCATCTCATCAGTCACACTATTCCACAGACAAAAGTGCTTCATCGGGCTATTACAGCTCAAATGTTTGTTCCACCTATTCGCTGGAGGAGCACATTTACAGTGAACCCACGCTAGACGTAAAGAAACTGAGAAACAATGCAAAAGAAGCTAAACAACAATTGCCATCAACAACGCTGCCTGCTGCAAATAATACAACACCTTCCACAGCCAGTACTCTGCAAACCAACAGCAAGTTGCAACACCAGCTTAAGCAGCAGCAGACGCAAACGCAAGTGCAACCTAAACCTAAACCTCAACCGCCCAGCGCTAATTTGTTGCTTAAACCCCATGAACCGAAGACCGGTATTATGCCTATGCTGGAGCAAAATAGACGTTATCGGTATGCGGAAAACGAACCACAAAACTTGACCTCAAATAGAAACTCTCAAGAGTTCAGTGAAAATCTCAAGATCCTGGAATCGAGCATAGAAAACCTGGATCGCCACTTAAAGTCATTTCCGGGCGTCAACTCTCCAGAGGCTTTAGTTAGTAGTTACACACAACATCCTTACAATCCCTATGCCTCAGTGAATCATAATGATAAGCTACGCTCTTCCTCCTCGTACCAGCAACTGCCCACCATACAAGAGTCCTACGATGTGGCCAAAAAGCCCTCCTGGCCCGAAGAGCCCAGTGATGACTCTTTAATGGATATAGACTTGGACTCTTTCCTGTTGGATAAGGACAAGAAATGTGGCCAAAAATCTAAGCAATTTTCAAGCACCAAGGGTGTGGATAATCCCACTTTCCTCACCGAGGAACAGGAAGAAAACCATTACAAATGTGCCAAATATATTAACTCCTGTCCCGACGATGCCTATCGCGTGGATAGTGACATAATAGCGCCAGCTCACAGCTCCGTATCGGGCCAATCGGTGGCGGTATCGGTGGACTTATATCCCAAACGCTATGAGGAACAATTGCACTTTCAAAATACCCGCGAACTATTGGAAGATGTTAGAGATAAAATACGTCTGCTAACCCAGACACAAGAGTCTAAACAACACCAGCAAACACCAGCCTCAAATGAAGCGGATAAGGAGGACGGCCTACCCAAAGAGTTGCACGTTATGATAAATACCCTGAAACAGGAGCTGGAATTGTATCTGGAGCGCATGAACCAGCACAGTGAGCTGGAGATACGCCAGCTGTGCACGGGTCTAGTGAAAAACCAGCACATAGTCAAAATGAAGAATGCCTTTGAGAGAAGACGCTCCTCTGTGGGCGATGTGCCCGACATTTATTCCACCTATGAGGCTGTGCAAGATGGCATTGTGGTCAGCCCGCAAGGAGTGCCCATCAGCATAACGCAACAAATCACTTCCATAAGATGTACCAGTGATCCCAATTTCAAAATGAAACGCAAATCTCTAAACGAAGTTTTCCCCGCGGCCGAGTGTTATGTGGAATCTCTACAAACCACACAAATGCAGAGGAATCTCTCGTACCACAAGCCCGTGCTGGAGCAGCTAAAAGCAGCCTCCAATTCAAATAGCAATCTTAAAGGCAACAAAACCGGCAGTTCGGGCAGCGCACCTACCAGTGGCGCTGACAACTCTGAGTCCAATGACAAAGACTCCATATTGGACTGGCATCGCAAGAAGCCCAGCATTTGGGAAATGTATTACGGCACCAATCGCATACAACAGTCGCTGTTGGGTGGGAAAAAGAATGGCCTGATGCTTACCACCGCCTCAACCAGTTCACCCTCCACCATGTGCTATGTAAGTGTGTGTGTGTGTGTGTTTCAAAATTATTTAATTATTTTTATTTAGTCATGTTCTTGTTCTCGCCTTGCTGTTAAGCGAGTTTGTGCAACAGTTTTTTTTTTTTGCTTGGTTAAATGCAACTCATGGCCACTTCAAACATTTTGCTTAAATGAATATTGATTATTTCAATTATTTTTCTATTTTTTCGGTTCTCTAACTTGTTTGTTCTCTCAACTGAAATTTGGTGATTGTTTGGTTTACTTTAGTTCAATTTAGATTTACTGGTGAACCTTGCAAAATAAGGTGATTATATTAGCCCAAATGACCAAAAACAACTCTATGCATTGCAATGCATTAAATTTTGATTAAAAAAAATTTGGAAACTCTAACATGCAGAATGCAAACAAGCAAACAAACAAACAAAAGAACAAACTACCAGCCAAAATAAGTAAATGACCAAGCACAAATTTTAATTAAAATGTTAGACGTGCTTTCAGAAGAGCAGGTTATCCACATAAATAAATATTTAATATTGTTGGGGTATGCACAACATTTTGGAATAGTTTTTTATTATAAATTGTTCTTAATATTAAATTAGTGTTTAATGAAAAATGCAAAGTGTGTTTAAGCTTAGTAAAGCATTTTAGAGCTTTCAAATGTATGTGTTCTAAGCTTTTTCTCAAAATTAAGCCCTATAAATAGCAATATCTTTCCCTATTTAGAGAAACTACAGCATATTAAGAGTAGTTTCTATTTGTAGGTTCGAAACCAGTTCGAAGGACCATAAGCAATACAAACTAAAACACTCGTTTTAGCAACTGCCTCTGCTCAATAACATTAAAGTAACTAGAGTTCCAGAAAGATCTGCATATTTCATTCATATATCGCTCATTTACTTGAATAATGCCATAACTCTAAATGTGTAATTTTTTTTTAATTTTTGAGTTAATAATGCGTTCTTCACATTGTGTACAAATTTCATACAAATATCTTGTAAATTCAACTGTTGAGAGAAAAATAAAGTTCTCTTTCTGCATTAGTTTACACACAAAAATTTAAAACTTTGAAACTCGTTTTCTGTCAAACTAGTTTTATTGACTTATAACTTTGTTGAAGTAAATTAATGATATATATACTAGCTATTGTTAACTATTCAAAAATTCTCCAACCACTCATTTAGAGACACTACAGCATGGGTAATCGATTCTTTGCTATAGTCAACTTCTTTTTGGAGCTCGAAGGACCATAAAGAAGTCAAAGCCAGACTCTGTTTAAGCAACTGCCTCTGTTTAATGTAATGAAAGTAAAATCTCCGAACTACAGTTCGAGGAAGATTTCATTTATATATCGCTCATTTGCTTGAATAATGCCATAACTCAAAATTGGTAAGTTTTGAGTTAATAATGTAAAATTATGTAAAAATTTCATACAAATATCCTGTAAACTCAAGTCATGAGAAAAAAATTAAATTCTCTTTCTAGATTAGTTTGTGTGTAAATTAAAAACTTTGAAGCTCGTTTTATGTAAAACTTGATATTTTGAGTTATGACTTTGTTCAACTAAATGACACTACCAATTGTTAACGATTCAATAATTCATGCAGACAAACTAGAGCAGTTTTGCTTGGATCATAAGGAAGTTAAAGCCAGACTCAGTTTTAAGCAACTGTGTCTGCTCATTGCAACTATAACAGAGTCCCGGACTGCATTTTAACCATTAGGAAGCTTATATTCCTCTGTATTTTCAATTTATGTAAATTAGCGATATATATTGCTATTTTTTCCAAGTTTCTAACAATAGTTGACTATTCATTACTTCTTCCAATAATTTATTCAGAGACACTACAGTAGATTCTCTGCTTGTGAAAACTTCTTTCTGCAGTTCGAAGGACCATAAGCAAGGCAAAGTCGTAAACAACTATCTCTGCTCAGCTGCATTTTATCCATTAGCCAGTTTATCTTCCTCTGCATATTCCATTTATATATATTTTTTTCAAGTTACTAACAATACCTGAGCTTAACTATTCATTATTCAGCCTTTACAATTTTTCAGCTCAACATACATTTAGTTTGTTATTAAAAACCAATTATTTAAAAGAAAAAAAATATTTGGTTTGTAAGAACCAGTTAAACGCGTATTACCAAATTAACTTGTTCATTCTGGCCAAATTAATTTATTCCAACATAAATTTTAATCAACAACAACAAAAAAAATTAAAACATTTAACAAATTTTAAATAAATATGTACATAATTTGATTACGATTATTAAATTATTAAGTTTAAATAAAACTGTAACAGTTTTATAGAAGCATGTTAAAATAACTGTAGGAAAATATAATACGATGCATTAAATTTTTAATTAAAAATAATTGTGCTACAAAATAATTGTAGAAATTAGCCAGAAATATTGTCAAAAAAATAAAGATATTCAAATTAGTTAAAACAGAAGGCAAGAGCGTCTTTTTCAAGCCAAACTTAGATTTAGAAAAGGGTTTACGTACACTAAAAGTGAAAAACTAAAGAATCCCAAAATTAAACTCTTAAATATTTTTATAAAAATTCATATTCATTTTCATGAATAAAATTCCTCAAAAAATTTCTTCCTTTTGCAATTTTAATTTTTTTATTTTCACTTTTAGTTATTTGTTATCTCTTGAAATATTCTCGCGGAATTTTATTCATGATTGCCCCCATTAATTTTGATAAATACAAATATTTACTTTCAAACATATTTCCTCCCACTACCAACTGCGGCATGTCTGCTCAAGCACAAACATGCGTGCGGCTTTGCAGCTACAGCATAGAGAACATATAAAACTCAACCAAGAAACTTAATATAAATTGGGAAAATCTATTGGTATTACTCACACATCAATAAGTAAATGCAAATCTTAAGAAAACAACTTCCACTAGACAACTTCATCTTAATACGGTTTGCATAGACTTAAATCCATTTGATATTTGTAAAATAAACAAAAACAACTAAAACAAATAATTTTACAATCAACCTGCTAATTAAAAATGAAACTTGAGTAACCACAAAACAAAACAAATAAGGCATAAAATAATGACAGATAACTGAAGAAATGCACGATGATGCATCCTCGTAATGGCAGCATTGAAGGCATTTAAATATTTTAATAGCCAAAAAGGTGACCATTTTAGGGGCAAAAATTTTGTGTATATAAAATTTTTTATAAAATAAATTGAAGGAATTTCACAGGGAATAGCATTTTTTCTGCCTCCAAAAATTGTGAGAAAAAAATTGCAATACTAATTTCGAAATTTTAAATTGAAGAATTCATTTTTGTTTGTAGATTGCATGCTAACTATATACATTTATATCATAGAATTCTCATTTAGTTCATATATAATCTACTTCAAAAATAAGCACTAAAAAGCTAAAATCAAATTTTTAAGTGTCATAATTCTTTTAACCACTAAAATTTCAATCATAACTGTTTATTAACTGTCTGGCCTCCTTCCCATGTATTTCTTAGCTCACAATCTCAACAGCTCGCCAAACAGCATTAGCTTTTGAAGCTGCAGCCCTTTTAAGCCGAAGCTCTTAAAAATTTTAAAAATGTTAAAAGAGTTATTGACTTCAAATTATATTGTCACGAACTTTAAGGTATTAGCGTTTTGTTTTTTGTTTTTTTTTTTTTGCCACAAACTATTGCAAAACTTTGTTTTTTAAACTCATACAAATTACAAAGCAAATGTCTTCAAAAGTCATTTAAAATAACAACTTTAAGGCAACAAAGTATGTAAATAATTTTTGTGAAAAACTTTAAAAATGTTCAAACAAGAAAAGGGTTTTTGATGAAAAGCGAAAAAAAATTAAACTCAATTAGTGCGTTACCAATTTCATTGGCTTGGACCTTAGACAACAGCTCAGCGAAAGAAGTCAATAGGCTTCAAATATCTTTTGAAATCTTTAGCCATGTATCAAGACCATTTTAAACTGGTAAAATTTTGCAAGGCATTCGAGAAAATAGCAGCCTTTACACTGGGATTGCAGTTGTAATTGCTGATAAGCGAATCTAAGAAATTGTAATCTGGTTCGAAGGACCATAAGCAGAGATAAAAAATTGCATATTTTGTGTTTGTTTCTCAAAACCAAAACAAAATTTGCAGCAGAATGAAAGAAATGCCTCTAGTTACTACGAAGGTCATTAGAGGGTTTTTCTCAATTATTATTTGAAGCAGCATAGTTTCTTAAAAGGAACTTTTTATAAAAGGTACTTTTTATTATAGGTTCTTCTAATAAGAGGTACTTTTTAAAAATGGTACTTTTTATAAAAGGCACCTTTTATTAAAGGTACTTTTTATAAAAGGTACTTTCTCAAAAAGTAGTTTTTGTAAAAGGTACTTTTTGTAAAAGGTTATTCTTATAAAAGGTACTTTCTTAAAAGGTACTTTTTGCAAAAAGTAGTTTTTGTAAAACGTACTTTTTCTAAAAGGTACTTCTTATAAAAGGTACTTTTTGTAAAAGCTACTTTTTGTAAAAAGTACTTTTTGTAAAAGGTACTTTTTGTAAAAGGTACTTTTTGTAAAAGGTACTTTTTGTAAAAGGTAATTTTTGTAAAAGGTACTTTTTGTAAAAGGTACTTTTTGTAAAACGTTCTTTTTGAAAAAGGTACTATATGTAAAAGGTACTTTATGTAAAAAGTACTATTTTGTACAAGGTAATTTTATAAAAAGTACTATTTTAAAAATGACTTTACAATTGTAAAAGTTACTTTTATTAAAAATACCGTCTTAAAAGGTACTTTTATAAAAATTACCGTCTTAAAAGGTTCTTTTATAAAAATTGCCGTCTTAAAAGGTACTTTTATAAAAAATACCTCTTAGAAAAAGTATTTTTTAATAGGGAATTTATTACAAATAGTACTTTTTATATTATTAAATATATTAAATTTAATATTTTTGAAGAAAAAAAAACGCCGTTATATTTAACAAAAGCTTTTAAAGTTTAAGTTTAAGTTTAGGTATAAAATGGAAGATATTATTTAAATTAAACACAAATGTCTAAGCAACTTAGCCATCTCCCACCACTGTCATAAATAATTATTTTCATTAAGTATACAAGCGTAAATTAATTTAACTCTCTGCCAAAACAACCCAACTAAAATTGTTTACGTTTAAACTTCCGCCAACACCTTTTTCACATTTCTTCTTGACTTGTTTAACTGCTCCCTCATCATCATTAGTGTTATCATAATTTTACTTTGGCCACAGCCAATCAATTTTAATTATTAAAAATCTTTTAAACCCCAACATAAATTTGCCACACTTAATGAAGCGGGTAATACCTCCCATGATCCGTTTTGCAAAAGGGATATTTTTAGAAGAAAAAAAAATTTTTTTTAATTAAGTGGTAAAGTTGTAAACTAAAGTAGGAGTATTAACAGGTTATTAAGCGGGTACTTGAGGATGAATCTATAAACCACTTAATGCCTGCCACCCCATTATTAATGGTTGTTTGGTAAGAGCTTTTGCAACTTTTAAAAATTTAGTCGTACATATGTACATGCGGACATCCCCTTGTTTACTGAAGTAATTTAAGCAAAATTAAAAGTTTGTGTATTTTTCACTTTTCATCCATCCCCTCTATACCTATTAATATTGAGAACTTTTTTTAAGTTGTTGTAATCATGCTAAAGTTTAAACTCAAAATTAAATTAATGACTTAAAGGTTGTCTGTACTTCGAACTTTTATTAAAAGTTATTGGAAACTTTTATAAGCTCATAAATAAAAACAAACAAAAAGCAAATAAAAACTGGAACTACGACTACTTTGAGCAAGAGATAATTAAAAACTTAAGAATTTATCATAGACAACAAACAAACAAAAAAAGCTATGCAGCAAATAATTATCATACTAAATTTGGAACAGAAGCCCCACAGCGAAAGATTGAAAGCCGCCTTCTCAAATAATTCACCAGAAATAGCCTAATCAAATGATTAAACAAAATTCAATTGAATAATAATCTTCATCATCATTATTATTATTATTTTCATACTTTGATGGCAATTTAATTAACCATGAAAATATGTACAATAAATGAGAATTCAATTTTCTGCTGACGCGTTTGAAAGTGTGAATAATTTAATTTATAAAAATGTATGTATAAAATGTTTTTTCATCATGTTGTTGAAATGACATCCTCCAGTCAATGGCCGCAGTAGTTTATGCAAATAAAACAATTCATTTTTAATAATAAATTTTATTTTTTATTTTTGCTGCTACAACAACAAAAACAATATAAAAGAAAAAAAGTATATTTGTATGTCTGTTTGATGAACAAACAACTGCTTGTCAAATGAACACCATAAGAACAACAAATAAATGTTTAAATATAAATAATTAATAAATCATTTTATGTGGCAGCAAAACAAATGCCATAAATACAATAAATTTTGACAGCAAATACGAGCAGCAGCAGCCGCAAGAGCAGCAGCAACAGCAATGAAAATTTTAATAAAAATCAATCGAAACGTATTTGTCGTTTCTGTTGTGTTTTCGAACCGCCAACAAACAATTTATGTAAACAAAACACTTTACAAACAAGCAACAACAACATACAAAGCAAGCGCAACATCGTTTAGGGGGGTGTATAAGTATGTGTGAAGCAATCATGTATGTATGTATGTATGGATGTATGCACACATCCAACACCAAGTTGGTGTCTGAAAGCAATGGGAAAAGTGCAGCACATTGAAAGGAATGAAATCTTTTTTTCTGTGTTGAAAATGTAAAGAAATTTTTTTGTAGAAAATTATAAAATTTTTTTTGGTGTCATTTCTTTAAAATTAAATATTGATGCTTATTTAAGTGTACTTGGGGTTCCGTACACCCCTATTGTTTTCGCTACAATGTCCGTCCGTTCATCAAATTGACAAATTGTTGTATCTTGGAAACCGTAAGAGGCAAACTCTTGAAATTTCCAAAAACAGTAAGAGAGAAAATTCGCCAAAATCAAAAAAGCGCTTAAATTAAAAATATCACCGAAAATAAAATAAATCGCTAATATGCAAAAGAAAGAAGTTCGCACAAAAAACTAAAAAAAAAATCGTCAAAAACCGAAAAAAATCGCCAAAACGGAAATAGATCACCAAAACGAAAAAAAGCTCCAAGAATTAAAAAAAATTACTAGAAAAACTAAAAAATCACAGTTACCCAAAAAAATTGCCGTAGCGAAAAAAAATCGGCAATAACAACTGAAATGAAAAAAGGTCCGAAACAAATAAAAACGCTAAAAGTAAAAAAAAATCGCCAAGAACAAAAAAACGCGCTTAAGCTAGAAAAACACCAACAAAAAAAATTTGGAAAAATTTCTACATTAGTTGATATATTCGATTATATAGACTAAAGTTCATATAGTCTTAAGCCTAGATCCCACTATCGGCACAATGTACCGATTTTCGTCGGCTCACTGAAATAAATTAATAAGTAATAAGCTAAATTGGCTTTATTTCTCAACTAATTGAAATATAAGCGTATAATTGCACCACAATGCATTGGTAATAAAACCATATAGACTTATTCGGGAAATAATTAAGAAATAAGGCCATTTTGGTTGATTACTTAGGACTTTATTGTACTGAGCCAACGAAAATGGGTACATTGTGCCGATAGTGGGATCTCGGCTTTACATACGAGTATGTAGTTTCCGTATGGAACCCTTCGTGTGTGTTATTTCAGTTCTTTTTTTCCCCGACTTCAAAACAAGGAGGAGGTTATTCATTCGCCTGCATTTTTTTTTAATTTTTACTTCATAACTAGGTACATTTTAGACCGATTCTGAAAATAATTTTTTTTCAGAAGGTACCTTAAAGTAAAGCTTTCCATCGGTCCCATTTTAAAAAAGTGGGCGGGCTCACGCCCATAAATGTTATGATATTCTACTTATTTGATAGCTGCGAAACCTAGCAAACACCTTTAGTTCTTGTAATTAAACAATTTTAAAGTTGAGAAAATCGCCTTTAAAAATTTATTATTATATTTCACGTGGTTTTACTAATCCGACTTTTGACGAAACCTACCAAATACCTTGAGCACTAAAATAGACACAATCTTCTATTTAAAGGAATGGGCGGAGTCACGCCTATTCAAATTTAGCATTTGATTCTAAGTGGTTTTACTCTACCGATTTTTATAAAACTTAACACACAAGCTGAGCTCTAAAAAACACTCAATCTTGCATTTAACAAATGGGGGGAGGCACACCCCTTAAAATTTAATTTTCTTATTTCACGTGCTTCACTTGGTGCTTACAACACATTTTTTATTACAATAATTTCTTAAAGACAAATATAAAATGGCAAATCTCAACCTTGGAAATTGGAACAATAAATTACATATCAAGCCTTATTTTTCGATTTTATCGTAAGTGACATGTTATCGAAAATAGACTTTTTATTGAAATTAATTTTGTATAGGCCCCACATAGTTAAGAATTACAAAATGCCAAAATTGTTGATAACTTTTAGGATGCGGTCTGCTAAATTTTATCGTAAGTACAAAAACAAATTTGAATATTTTAAAAATGCTTCTCCAGAAAAATGTATGCCCTAATTCTGTTCGACGATTGTATCGTCTTGTCTATGGACGAAACAAAAAAGCAGTTGTGATTTTTTAAAACAATTATTATTTATTGTCTGTGCTAAAAGGTTCGTGTATTTGCTTTATGATTTTGTTCCAAGCATTATATCCAACAATAATGCTTTAATTGAATTTTTATGTGTTAAAAACATGGCAATAATATTTATATTTTTCATTATCAAAGACAACAACCATTTTTGAAGAAAATAATTTAGAGAATTCAAAGACAAGAACTTAGAAGGATTTCCAAACAAAAACGTCCCAAGTCTTCTTACTGAATTAGGGCATTAATTTTTGTCGCTTGCGATAAAATCGACAATAAGGCTAGATACAAGTATTATATAAAAAATTATTCAAATTGGAACTAAGTTTTCCTATAAATTTTAATATTGTTTTAAGTATCTGCAAAAAAAAAATCAAAAAAACATCCATTCAAATGCCTGGAAATAATTATGAAGATGATGATAATGATGATGACAATGCAGCCAGCCATTCAATAAATGTTATTTTTTTTTTTTTTTGCTTTTGCCATGACAACAACATTGTTGCTGTAGTTGTTGAAAATTGTTTTTAATTTTGCCATACATGGAAAACTCTATATTTGATTAAAGTTTGTTTTAGTTGTTGGCTTATTTAGTCGTGATTATGATAAACATGTGTGTGTATGTATGTATGTATATAATAACGCTTAAATGCACTTTATAATGTGTATGCAGATGCTCACTTATAATATGCCAACTATATACATACATACATACATATGTACATACATATGTACATACATATGTATGTGGGGGAGTTTCAAGTTGACAGTGTTTGTATTTATTTTTTATTGCAAAACTTTGAAATAAAACCGATATGAACATATACATATGTAAACTAACTTAAATGTTTTAGAACAGTAGATGGAAAAATTATGAGTACGGCGTAAGAATTTTGTGCCGTACAAAAAAAATTTCTACTGCGCATCTACGTCAATATAGAATACACACGTGTGTTTGTTGTAAAAAGTGTGTGTGTGAGAGAGAGAGCACATTCCACTAACAAATGTACATATGTATGTACTTTGTTTACAACAAAATTCTATGTCAACGTCACAAGCAGAAAATAAAATAACGGACCTGCGCAATGCGTAATTCATGAAAGAAATATCAAAAAGAAATATTCACCTCTATAGATATATCGTTAATAACAGTTGGAATTTTTATTCCCCTCGTGGGGAAAAATGCTATTGTGAATCTTCCCTGAAATATTTCCCCGCTAACAGTCTGCAGTGAATGCCAAAAACGGTATTATGAAGATTTGCAAAGCTTAAAAATTAATTGAAAATTAAACAAATTTAAGTTTAATAATAAAGATATATAAATTTTTTGTTTCAAATTAAATATTTTTAAGTGCAAAGTTGGGGTTTTGAAATATTCTAGGTGCAGTGGAAAAAATTCATTACAATACTAAAAAGGTTCATACCAAGGCACTTTCATTTCCAGATAATATTAAGATTACAAGAATACAACAATTAAAAAAAAAACAAAACGGCTTTTTAGGGTGAAAAGGAACCATATTGTTTTCGCTACGCACAAGTTATTTTCTCGAGAACCGTAAGAGCAACGGACCTGAAATTTGGACAGAGTATGTAGAACTTTGGCCGCTACAACAGCAAATACATGTGAGTTAAAAATTGAAGGGTGTTCCAAAACGAGCAACAAAAATTTTAAAAAATATACATACAACTGAAATTTGTAAAGTTAGTGCATTTTTATACAAACTGCAACAATTAACACTAAAATTTAAAATAATTCTTTCTGCCAAAAAAACCGACTTCAATGCAAAGATCTGATAGAAGAAGACAAGAAGTATGTGAAATATAAAATTAAATTGTAATGGGCGTGCTTCCGCCCATTTTTTAAATGCAAGATTATGTGTTTTTCAGGACTTAGGGTGTGTGTTAAGTTTTGTACAAATCGGTAAAGTCGAACCACGTAAAATAAAATATCAAATTTTATTTTTTTTTACATAAAAGATTTTGTCTATTCTAAAGCTCAATTTGTGTGGTAAGTTTCGCAAAAATCGGTTAAGTAGAACCGCGTGAAATATTATAATAAATTTTAATGGCCGTAACTCTGCCCATTTTTTTTACTTTCAAATTGTGTAATTACAAGAACCAAAGGTGTTTTATAGGTTGCCCAGCAATCAAATAAGTAGAATATCATAAAATTATATTTAAAAAAAATGGTGTGCGTGTCTACGCCCACTTTTTTTAACAATGGAACCAATGGGAAGCTATACCCTTTCAGACAACAGAAAAAGTTTTACAATCGGTCTAAATATAACGAGTTATAAAGTAACACACCTAAAGAAAATAACAGAGAATTGTTAACCTCCTGCTTTTTTTGAAGTCGGTTAAAAATCTAAATTAAAGGGTGTTCTATCAGTTAATGTTATTTTGACATGTAATTTTGACAACTTGCTGTATCTTGGAAACCGTAAGAGGAAAACTCTTGAAATGTTCAAAACCGGTAAAACTAAAAATTGCCAAATTTAAAAAATCGCCAACCCGAAAAAAATCGCCAAAAAGGAAAAAATCGCCAAACTAAAAAAAAATTTCCCAAACTAAAATAAATCGCCAAAATTAAATAAAATCGCCAAGATGAACAAAAATCGTTAAAAAGGAAAAAAATCGCCAAAATGAAAAAAACGCCAAAACCGAAAAAAAATCCAAAAAACGAAAAAAGCGCCAAAAGAAAATAAATATTTCTAAGACTAAAATAAATCGCCAAAATGAAAAAATCGCCAAAATGAATAAAAATCGCCAAAATGCGAAAAAAAAATCGCCAAAATTAAAAAAAAGCCAAAAACCGAAAAAAAATCGTCAAAACTGGAAAAAATGTCAAAAACTAAAATAAAATGCCAAAACTTTATATTATGTAGGCTAAAGTTCGTATAGTTCTGAAAGAAATTCGTTAAAAATGAAAAAAAGTTGCCAAAATCAAAAAAAATCGCCAAAATGAAAAAAATTCCAAAAACCGAAAAAAAATCGCCAAAACGAAAAAAAATCCCAAAAACTAAAAAAAATTCCAAAACTTTATATTATATAGGCTAAAGTTCGTGTAGTAATGAAAAAAAAATGCGTATAGGAAATGAAAAAAATCGCCAAAATTAAAAAAAATCACCAAAATTAATAAAAATCGCCAAAATAAAAAAAAATCGCCAACACGAGAAAAAAATCCCAAAAACTAAAAAAATTCCAAAACTTTATATTATATAGGCTAAATTTCGTATAGTACTAAAAAAAATTCGTATAGAAAATGAAAAAAATCGCTAAAATGAATAAAAATCTCCAAAATGAAAAAAATCGCCAAAACGAGAAAAAATCCCAAAAACTAAAAAATGCCAAAACTTTTTATTATATAGGCTAAGGTTTGTATAGTACTGAAAAAAAATCGTATAGTAAATGAAAAAAATCGCCAAAATGAAAAAAATCACCAAAATTAATAAAAATCGCCAAAATGAAATAAACGCCAAAAATCGAAAAAAATTGCCAAAACGAGAAAAAATACCAAAAACTAAAAAAAATGCCAAAACTTTATATTATATAGGCTAAGGTTCGTATAGTACTGAAAAAAATTCGTATATTAAATGAAAAAATCGCCAAAATTAAAAAAAACACCAAAATTAATAAAAATCGCCAAAATGAAAAAAAATCGCCAAAATGAAAAAAACGCCAAAAACCGAAAAAATCGCCAAAACGAGAAAAAATCCCAAAAACTGAAAGAATGCCAAAACTTTATATTATATAGGCTAAAGTTCGTATAGTACTGAAAAAAATGCGTATAGGAAATTAAAAAAATCGCCAAAATGAAAAAATCACCAAAATGAATTAAAATCGCCAAAATAAAAAAAAAATCGCTAAAATGAAAAAAAACGCCAAAAACCGAAATCATCGCCAAAACGAACAAAAATCCCAAAAAGTAAAAGATGCCAAAACTTTATATTATATAGGCTAAAGTTCGTATAGTACTGAAAAAAGTTCGTATAGTAAATGAAAAAAAATTGCCAAAATGAAAAAAATCGCCAAAAAGCAAAAAAATCGTCAAAATGAAAAATCGCCAAAATTAAAAAAATTCCAAAAACCGAAAAAAATCGCCAAAACGAGAAAAAATCCCAAAGACAGAAAAAATTACAAAACTTTATATTATATAGGCTAAAGTTCGTGCAGTATTACATATGTAGTGGTCCGTACGGAACCCTCCGTTCGCTAATCAAAGTCGCACGTTACTGAATTTATTTAATAGTGCAGAACTAGCTGTCAATTTCTTAAAATTATTAAATTTTATTATATACATAAATTAAATTTCTTTGATGCAATAACGAAATGAACTTTTCAATGGAATTTTTGAAAATTCTTTTCATTACAAATGCTTCACAAATAATTCTACTGCTTCAAAAACATATTGAAATGCTTGTACAATACATATTATTATTTACAACAGTGTTTTCAAATCACATTCAAGTAAATTTTACAAAGCCACTATATATATATTTTTTTCAATTTTTATTTTCAACATTTTTTATTTTATTTCCATTTAATTTTATACGTGTGAGCTTGAGCTACCAAAATCGGTCATAATGCGGCCAAGGATAACAAATAAAAGAAAAAATCATACATACATATGTATGTATGTATGCGTATCTGCAAATATTTTTTGAAATAAAATTCAACAAATAGTATCATCCAAATATTCCAAAATACCAGTATGCGGTAATACAACTTCTATTTAGCCAGCGTAAATGTTCAACATGTTGTAACAGTTGATGGTTTGCAAGTCCACAGCAACTTCTAACGCGATTACGTGTATTAAAACTTGTAAAAACATTGCTGCTGCTGCCAGTAATCTCAACATTGAAACTCTGTGCTTCCACAACAGATGAGATTATTTTGGCAGCACACGAGATAAACTTTAAACTTAAACGATATTACGAATATTTACATAAATATTTGCTAAATTCATGCCCATACACAGACACGCAGAAGAACTCTAATGTTGGAAATTTTTGAAAAATGTTGAAAAATAAAAACGAATTGAATATGTTAACTACTGTTTAAACTTTAAAGTGTTAAATTTATTGCATTTGCATTCAATCATGCTGTTCAACTGAGATTTATATTAATTAATTTTTTTACATTTTATTTCCAAAGGCTAAACAAGTCATAAACATTTTGCAATATTATTTACACAATAATAAAGTATTAAACAATCTTAAACGTTATTAATTTTATAAACGGTCGATGGAAGATTTTACAAAAGATATCCTAAAAGTAATATTTGTGTAAAAACTGAGATTTGTAAGGTCACACCCGTCACATTTGGCCATTCTAAAGCAGAAATCTTGTTCTTTCAGTGTCAACATATTATTAACTAACTGCCTGTTCCACGGTGTCACCAGAAATCGTTCGATCGACAACTTGTATTGCAAACAACAAATAACACTAGAAAATTTGTTGTTGCCTTGGGGGTGCAGTTCCCAAGGATTATTTCTGAATTACAAAAAAATTATTATGGTCACACCCGTTACAATGGAACTACCCATATACTATATACATATATTATTAAAGTCTTCTTCCAACTCAAATTTATTTTTCTTATGACTTTTATAAAATTGAGTGTTTGAAAAAATGTTGTAGGACTTTATTCTAAAAAGTACACAAGTGCTTGTATTTTTATACTACTCTTATTTTTCTATACAATTGCAAATAAAATTACTTTATTCAACAACTTATATGCAAATGGCAGTAATTTTGACAAAAATCATTGCCCACAAAATTAAAAAATAAACAATAAAAATAAGCGATCGATTTTTTTCAGACAAAATTTAATATATTCTTATGTTAGAAAGGACGTATGTACGTACACCAGCTCAATTAATATAAAAGTCATAATATTTTTTTTATTTTAAACAATAACATTTATTATTAATGCAAAAAAGGAATGTGCCAAGCCCAAATAAACAAATAAAAAATTTACCAAAATAAATAAAGTTAATATTAACAATTGTCCTAAAAATGCAAACAGTGTACCAAAAATATACTCAGCAGTTCCCAAATTGAATTGAACTCGGATCTAATTTGAAATAGTCAAACATAATTTCGAAAATTGGGATTTCATTTTGAAAAATCCGAATTTAATATCGAAATTTTGGCTAAACTTCGAAAATTTTCGGCGTCGAAAATATTCTAATTTCATTTCGAAGATTAGAATTCAATGTCAAAGATTCAGACTTAATTTGAAATATTCATATTTGATTTCGAAAATTCCAAATTAATTTCGAAGACTAGAATTTAATTTCGAAAATTTTAATTTATTTTATTTAGAAAATTTTCGAAAATAAATTAAAATTTTCTAAATTAATTTCGAAGACTAGAATTTAATTTCGAAAATTTTAATTTATTTTCGAAAATTTTTACTCAATTTAAAATAAATTAAAATTAATTTTAATTTCGAAAATCCTTAACTTAACTCAACTTAATTTAATTTCGAAAACATTCAAATTTCATTTTGAAAATTTTTATTGAATTTCAAAAATTCGGATTTAATTTGAAAAATTCAAACTTACTTTCGAAAATTCGGATTTAATTTTGATAAATCCGATTTAAATATCGAAATTTCGGGCTAATTACCAAAATATTCGAATTTCATTTCGAAAATTTTAATTTATTTTCGAAAATTTTAATTCAATTTAAAATATTGAAACTTAATTTTGAAAAGTCTTAGCTTAACTAAACTCAATTTTATTTCGAAAACATTAAAATTTCATTCGAAAATTTTGATGGAATTTCAAAAATTCGAATTTAATTTGAAATATTCAAACTTACTTGCGAAAATTCGGATTTCTTTTGAAAATTCGATTTTAATATCGAAACTTTGGCTGAACTTCAAAAATTTTCGGCGTCGAAAACATTCTAATTTCATTTCGAAGATTAGAATTCAATGTCAAAGATTCGTACTTAATTTGAAATATTCATATTTAATTTCGAAAATTGCAATTTAATTTCGAAAACTCGAATTTACGAGTAATATCGAAACTTCGGGTTAATTACCAAAATATTCAAATTTCATTTCGAAAATTTTAATTTATTTTCGAAAATTTTGATTGAATTTGAAATATTGAAACTTAATTTCGAAAACTCTTAATTTAACTTAGCCTAAAAAAAATATTATCGAAAATATTAAAATTTCATTTCGAAAATTTTGATTGAATTTCAAAAATTCGGATTTAATTGGAAAAATTCACTTACTTTCGAAAATGCGGATTTCATTTGGAAAATTCGAATTTAATATCGAAACTTAGGCTAAACTTCGAAAATTTTCGGCGTCGAAAATATTCTTATTTCATTGCGAAGATTAGAATTCAATTAATTTCAAATATTAATATTTGATTTCGAAAATTCCAATTTAATTTCGAAAGCTCGAATTTAATATCGAAGCTCTGGGGTTAATTAACAAAATATTCAATTTAAATATTCAAACTTAATTTCGAAAGTTCTCAACTTAACTTAACTTAATTTAATTTTGAAAATATTCAAATTTCATTTTGAAAATTTGAATTGAATTTCACAAATTCGGATTTAATTTGAAATATTCAAAGTTACTTACTTAATATCGCAACTTTGGCTTAACTTCGAATATATTCCAAATCGAATTTAATTTGAAATATTCAAACTTTATTTCGAAAATTCCAATTTTATATTAAAAATTAAGTTTAAGCTCCAAAATACTCAATTTTCATTTCGAAAATTTGGACTTAGATATTCAAAAACTCGGATCAAATTTTAAATATTCAACACAATTTCGAAAATTCAGATATTATTTCGAAAATTCGGTTTAAATTCTTAAAAAATCAAATTTCATTTTGAAAATTTTTATTGAATTCAAAAAATGTATATTTAAGTTGAAATATTCAAGTTTAATTTCGAAAATTCCAATTTAATATCGAAACTTTGGCTTAACTTCTAAAATATTTCAATTTGAAAAATTCGGATTTAATATGAAATATTCAAATTTTATTTCGAAAATTCCAATTGAATTCAATTATATTGAAAATTCGGTTTAAGTTCCAAAATGTTCGAATTTCATTTCGAAAATTTCAATTCGGATTAAATTTTAAAAATTTAACTTAATTTCGAAAATTCATACATAATTTCGATAATTCAACTCAATTTCAAAAATTCAGATATAACTTCGAAAATTCAAATAAATTTCGAAAATTGAGATATAATTTCGAAAATTCAGCTCAATATCGAAAATTCGGATATAATTTCGAAAATTCTAGTGAAATATCGAAAATTCGGTTTAACTTCGAAATACGAATAATTCAACTCAATTTCAAAAATTCAGATACATACAATTTCGAAAATTCAAATAAATTTCGAAAATTGAGATATATGGGTAGTTTCCACAATGCAAGCAAGCGACTTGTCTAGAAAAAATATATGAAAAGCACTCAAATTTTTGAGTGATTCCGATACAAATTTTCTAGACAAGTCGCTTGGCCTCATTGTGGAAACAACACAATAATTTCGAAAATTCAGCTCAATTTCAAAAATTCGGATATAATTTCGGAAATTCGAGTGAAATATCGAAAATTCGGTTTAACTTCGAAAATACGAGTATTCCAAATTCATTTAAAAAATTTTAATTGAATTTCAAAAATTCAAATTTAAATTGAAATATTCAAATTTATTTTCGAAAATTCTAATTTAATTTCGAAAATTACAATTTAATATCGAAAATTTAGTTTAACTTCGAAAAACTTGGATCTGAGTAAATATTTCTAATTCAATGATAAGAAAACCATTTGACTTAATTATTCAATGTAAACATCTTGTAGATTTTGTGGCATATTGTAAATATCATGATCCTTGTAAGACTTTTTTTCAGTGTAACTTTACACATGGCATTTTAATTTTGTAAGAGTACTTAAATTTGGAGTATGTTAACTTAATTCGAAATGAAAACTTTTTATGCAGATATAAACAGAAGCAATAAGAAGCAATAACAATCGTTAAAATAATTGTATACATTTCATTGTAATAATGATTTTATCTGGGCTACTTACAAAAAGTTTAAATTTTATTTTATTTCATATTATATTTTTATTTGTTTGACTATTATTAAAAGCTGATTAAAAATCGTGTGGCTTGCAACTGGTAAAATAAATTTATTTGTAATTGAATATAAATTCTTGTGCATATTTTTTTATTTTGGGTCAATATGATTTTTATGTACGTGCATGATAATTAACCCTTTAATTGCGTTTAATGTGTAACAAAATAATTAATTTTTTAATCAAGTTTTATTTGAAATAATTGAAACTCTTTTTAAAATTATTAATTTCAATTACAAAATTGCAAAAAAAAAGTTTGATTTTATGTATGTATTAGCTGTGACTGGTGCTCAAAGGGCTAAACTTATTAAATCAATTTGCTATCAAATTTCTATAAAAACCTGAACGTTCTATTGTTTTCAAGTATTTGGCAAAATAAATGAGTTTCTAAGAGGTTTTCCAAAAATTAAAATAATAAATTAATAAATTGCACAAACAACAATTACATACATACTTAAAACCGACACACACTCGAAATTTTATAAATACATAAATTATTTGTAATTGCTTTTTGGATATTAAGAATGAAGGAGTTTTTTTATATTAAATTTTAAAAATTAAACAACAAAAAGTATCGCTAGTTTATTGCTCACGTTCAAGCCGCGAATAAACAACAACAACAACAACAACAACAACAACAACAACAACAATTATGCAATTTCCGGCATAAATTTGAGTTTAAGAATTAATTTAAAACTTTAATTGAATATTAAACATTATTGAGAATCAAATTAATAAAAACAAATATATAAAGAAATTTCTAAAATAGTTATAACAAAAGAAAAGTTTATATGCTTAAAGCAAGCAGACACAGCTGGCTGTTACACGCCAGCACTTTTTTCTAAAGGTACTTTTTTCAAAAGGTACTTTTCTCAAAAGAAACTTTTTGCAAAAGGTACTTTTTTCTAAAGGTACTTTTTTCCAAAGGTACTTTTTTCTAAAGGTACTTTTTTCAAAAGGTACTTTTCTCAAAAAAAAAAATGCAAAAGGTACTTTTTTCAAAAAGTACTTTTTTCAAAATGTACTTTTTCCAAAAGGTACTTTTTTCAAAATGTACTTTTTCCAAAATGTAATTTTTCCAAAAGGAACTTTTTTCAAAAGGTACTTTTTTCCAGAAGGTACTTTTTTCAAAAGGTATTTTTTCCAGAAGGTACTTTTTAGGGTTCCGTACACCAAAGGTGAAAATGGAACCCTATTGTTTTCGCTACGCTGTCCTTCTGTCCGTCTGTCCGTCACAGGGTATTTTCTCGAGAACCGTAAGAGCTACGGACCTGAAATTTCGACACAGTGTGTAGACCCTTGGCCGCTACAACAACAAATACATGAGAGTTGGAAATTAAAGGGTGTGCCAAAACGAGCAACGAAAAATGTTAAAATCCCATGTAATATACATACAATTTCATGTATATGCACTTGAAATTTGTAAATTTATTGTATTTTTATACAGACTACAACAATTAACACTAAAATTTAAAAAATTTTAATTAAAGGGTGTACCATCAGTTAATGTAATTTCGACTATGTAATTTTGATAACTTGCTGTATCTTGGAAACCGTAAGAGCAAACTTCTTGAAATTTTCAAAAACGGTAAAACAAAAAAATCTCAAAATTATAAAATCGCCAAACCGAAAAAAAATCGCCAAAATTAAAAAAAGCACCAAATTAAAAAAAAAAATTTTAAATCGAAAATAAATCGCGGAAAACCGGAAAAATCGCCAAAATAAAAAAATCGCCAAAATGAAAAAAAAATCGCCAAAATGAAAAAATCGCCAAAATGAAAAAAATTGCCAAAATAAAAAAAATCGCCAAAATTTAAAAAATTGCCAAAACGAGAAAAAAGCGAAAAATAATCAAAAAAAAATTATTTCAGCTGAAAAAAACGTAAAAAACACTGTATTAAAAAAATGCTCAAAGCCCAACGTACGGAACCCTTCGTGCGCGAGTCAAAGTCGCACTTTACTGAATTTATTTACTTTTTGTATTTTTTTTAATGTACTTTGCAATAGTTACTTTTTTTTAAAAGATACTTTTTCAAAAGAATTTTTTTTTCACAAAGTACTTATTTTGAATATAGTACTTTTTTATGTTGTACTCTTTAAGCAAATTATAAATGGTACTTTTTCGGTTTGAATTACAAAAAATTACAAAAATTTTATTTTATTTTACACTTGCAAGAAAATTATGATGAAAACCTCAATTTGATGCCAACTATTAATTTTCCAATGAATAAATCGCAGAATATTTTCATTGTCTTTTTTAAATTTTCCAATGACTGATTTGTCCATATAGCAAATGTATTAGTTAAGCTTGTTAAATTAGATGGATATGGAGGTATAGCTGCATATCAATCTATCCGTCTGTCCGTCTTTCTGTAAAAGACACACGTAACTTCCATTTCATAGTCAATATTTGTAATTATTTTGTCATATTTGTTTTGGCATTTTGCACGCCAAACTATAATTTCAATAGTTTGTTGCGCTATCGGCTGTCAATAGCTTTCAGTGCATAATTCAATACCTTCAAGTGACCAATATAACCCCTGAGCGTATCAAATAATTTTTTTTTCTTCTTTTTACTACAATATATTTTCATTTTTACTTGGAAATTAAATTAATGGAGCCAAATTTGAAGGTTACATTAGAGAAGCTAATTGAGGACGTTCGTATAGTGTGATTAGGAAACATTTATTAATTTAAAATTAAGAAAGTGGGTCGAGTGCGAGTTAGTTATAATTTATTTTTGCTTTTAACGTATTAACAATTAAAACAGACTTAATTTGGTTTTTCGAAATTAACTTCGAATTTTCGAAATTAAATTTGGATTTTCGAAATGATTTTCGAATTTTAGAAATAAAGTTTGAATTTTCGAAATTAAGTTCAAGTTTTCGAAATTAGCTTCCAGTCTTCGAAATTAGCTTCGAGTTTTCGAAATTAAGTTTGAATTTTCCAAATTAAGTTGGAGTTTTCGAAATTAGGTTCGAATTTTGAAAATTAAATTTGAATTTTCGAAATCAAATTCAAATTTTTTATATTACACTTGAATTTTCGAAATTAAATTCAAATTTTCCAAATTAGATTCGAACTGTCAAAATTAAGTTCGAGTTTTTTAAAATAATTCGAATTTTAAAATTAAGTTTGAATTTTCGAACTTAAGTTTGAATTTTTGAAATTAAGTTTAAGTTTTCGAAATTAAGTTCGAATTTTCTAAATTAAATTTGAATTTTCGAAATGAAATTCAAATTTTCGATATTAAACTTGAATTTTCGAAATTAGGTTCGAATTGTCAAAATTAAGTTCGAATTTTCAAATTTAAGCTCGAATTTTCGCATATAAGTTGGCATTTTTTAAATTAATTCGAACTTGGAAATTAAGTTCGAATTTTTAAATTTAAGTTTGAGTTTTCGAAATTAAATTCTAATTTTCTAAATTAAATTTTTTCGAAATGAAATTCAAATTTTCGATATTAAGCTTGAATTTTCGAAATTAAATTCAAATTTTCAAAATTAGGCTCGAATTGTCAAAATTAAGCTCGAATTTTCGAATTTAAGTTGGAATTTTTGAAATCAAGTTCGAATTTTCGAATTTAAATTAAAATCAATGTATAACACTAAATTTAAGCCCCAATATTTTTCATTGTGCAAGACAAGAAATTTTTGTGTGATTTTCGAATTGTCCAACTAGAAGAATTTTTAAATTGTAATATTTTTCGGGAAATAATTCCCGGAAAATTAACTTTTTTACGAGAATATAAAATTTCTATATAAAATTCCTAGTATAATCAGATGGTCAGAGAAATAAACAGTAATATAGAATTTCGAATTTTCGAAGTTAGTAGTTATTTTGTTTCCACCAGTTAAATACGACTTTTCAATATTAAGCTCGACTTTTCGAAATTATTAAGTGTAAATCACAACATTTTTATGCCCTTGTACCTTAGTTCGAATTTTCGAAATTAAGTTAAACATTTTTGAAATTAAGCTCAAATTTTTGATATTAGTTTCGAAGTTTTGAAATTAAGATTAAATTTTCGAAACTAAGTTCGAATTTTCGAAAATAAGTTCGAATTTTTTAAATCAAGTAAAAATTTTAAAACTAAGTTCGAAATTTCGAACTTAAATTAAAATCAATGTAGTAGAATACAAAATTTAAGCCTTTTTTAAAACTAAGTTCGAAATTTCGAACTTAAATTGAAATCAATGTAGTAGAATACTAAATTTAAGTCTCGATATTTTTTTAATATTTTTTATCCTGTATTTGTCATTGTGCAAGACAAGAAATGTTTGCACGATCTTTGGATTGTCGAACTGGAAGCATATTATTAATATTCCTCGGGAAATAAATACCAGGGAAATACATTTTTTTCGAAAATAAAATATTCCCAGTCTAAGCAGATGGCAAGAGAAGTAAAAACTAATATAGAATTTCGAATTTTCGAAGTTAGCTATTTTGTTTCCAGCAGTTAATTTAGAATTTTCCCAATTAAGTTCAAATTTCCGAAATGAAGCTCAAATTTTCGAAATTAAGTTCGAATTTTTGTAACTAACTTGGAATTTTTTAAATTAACTTCGAATTTTCGAAATTAAGTTGGATTTTTCGAAACTAAGTTCGAATTTTCGTAACTAAGTTCGAATTTTCGAAACTAAAAACTTCTAATATTATTACAATAATTAAAAAAAATAATTGTTTTTTAATATAAAAAAAAATAAATCAAATTATTTGTATTATCAAACAGATTTGGTATTTTCTCACTCTTGTCAAGCTCACGTAGACATATTATGAATTTTATTAAATTCAAATTCTTCATCTTAAGAAAATTTATATTTATACCAAGCAGCATAAATACTTCCGCGAGCAGAAAGAAAATATACAGCTGTGAAAGAATATACGAGTATATTATTGCTGGTGAGTGTGTAAGGAAGTGCGTGAGTGCAATATGACTCAAGATGCCATCTCTAGTCCTGCTTTTACTTTCATTTGCTGTTTAAGCAGGCGAATATTTTATTACATATGCCCACTTCGTATTCAAGTTAAATAATTTCAAACTAAAGTCAAACAATTTTGTAAATAAATTGAGAAGTAAATTGCATTTTGAACGAGTTAAAATATGTTTATAAAAAAAATAAATGAGGTATGCATTTATTTTCTTAAGAATGCTGCAAACTTGTTGTTTGCCTGCCGTTTGGTTGGTTGCATGCATGCTTGTTTGTTTGTGGTTAAACTTGAGTGCCCCAAAATGGCAACAAGTTAAAGACAAATAATTCAAGCACCACATAAAATACCGGTGGCAGCAACAACAGGCTTTTGGATGCAGCCCAAGTACTCTTGTACAATTTGTACAAGTACGCACAAAGCGTAACTGGAAGCACATAATGCCATCATCAATCTGCACAAAAGTAACCCAGTTTTGAATGTTTATTTATTTATTTTTATTTTTTTTTTTTTTTGTTCTGAAATATTGCAGTTAAACTTTGTATTTAACACAACAACAATAAAACTTAAATTGAACACGAGGCTTTTTGTATGCAGCAAGTTTTGATACGACGAGTATTCGCAACTAGTGCAACTTCTACTTTGTATTTGAAAAATTTAAATTATTTTTTATTTTTTCATTTGTAATACAACTAACATTTAAACATTTTGCCTTGCAACTTGTTTATTTCATCATCATTAAATCACCAAAAATTTTATTATCATCATCGCCATCTACATAAATTCGGAATTTTATTTATTTGAATTCGAAAAATTTGTTTAATTAAAAAAACATTTGAATTTTATTGGTATGTTTTAGAAATTTGTTTCGAGGTGAGCTGGTGGTCCCAATAACTCTATTGCTATTGCCGAAGGTTTTTAACAGAGTTGGCCGAGATTTTTGGTGTTAGCAAAAATTTTCCCAAATTCACTCAGGGCGCAAAAAAACTATTAGGAAACAAAGTTATGAAAGACTTATTTTACTTAAGCAAATATCAAACCCTTGGCACGGTTGTTAAAAATTTTAAATTATTTGGAATCTTTAACTCTACTGCAAATAATTTCACATCATGATTTTAATGATTTAGCTCTCTTCGTTTTCTTTTTTTCTTTGCAAAATGTTTTGAAACTTTTAAGGAATTTTTTGGTGATTTTCAAAATAATTCCCCTTATTGAGAGTGGCGACGTCGACGTCACTACATGACGACAGTAAAAACTGTTACTTGTCTACTCTTTATCGGCAACAATTGGCCCTTATTGAATATCTCTTACAAAACTCTAAGGTTTTGTAAATTAATGGAGCATGTTAATAGTAGTCAATTGTTATCGACAAAAAGTAGACAAGTGACAATTTTAACTGTCGTCGACGCTATTCACAACAAAGGGAAATGTTCGAATTTTATACACAATTATATTTAAAGAGTTTTCTATTATTGTTAAAAAAAAATCATTAAAATTAGATATTAAATTAAAAATTTTACATCAAATTGAAACCAAATGCGAAAATTTAAACTTGATTTCGAAAATTCGAATATACATAAGTTTAAATTAATGTCATAAAAGGTATTCAGTTCTATTCTGAATAACGTTTGCGATTGGTGGCCTATAAAGAAAGTTCTAATTTAACTTCGAACATTTTAATTGAATTTCGAAAATTCGAATTGAACTTCGAAAACTGGAATTTAATTTCGAAAATTTTAATTTAAGCTCAAAAATTCCAGTTTAATTTCGAAAATTTTAATTTAATTTCGAAAATTTTAATTTAATTTCGAAAACTCAAATTTAAAGTATGATTTACTGCGGAAAATTAAAATTTGATATTAGCAATTAAGGGGTTATGTATTTTGTAATTAAAATTTAATTTCGAAAATTCTAATTTCATTTCGAAAATTCGAATTTAACTTCGAACATTTCAATTGAATTTCGAAAATTCGAATGTAACTTCGAAAATTTGAATTGAACTTTGAAAATTCGAATTTACTTTCAAAAATTTTAATTTAATCTCAAAAATTTGAATTTAATTTCGAAAAATCGATTTTATTTTCGAAAATTTGGGTTTAATTTCGAAAACTCAAATTTAAGTTATGATTTACTTCGGAAATTTCCAATTTGATAATAGCAATTAAAGGGGTTATTTTGTAATTAAAATTTAACTTCGAACATTTGAATTTAACTTCGAAAATTCGAATTTAAATTCATTCCAATTTAATATCAGTAATAAGCCCTTGTATTATGTAATTCAAATTTAAATTCGAAAATTTTAATTAACTTCTAAGATTTCAATTTTGCTTGGAAAACTCAAACTTAATTTCGAAAACTCGAATTTATTTGCGAAGGCTTAAATTTCATTTCGAAAGTTTGATTTACTTAAGAAAATTCGAATTTAACTCCAAAATTTTTTCGTAATTGCCAATTTAAGTTAATTTGAGCTTAAAATCAAGTTCAAAAATTCGAACTTAGTTCCGAAACTTGAACTAGACTTTTAATTTAGCTTTGGAAGCTCAAATTTTGTAACAAGAACTAGAATAAAATTTCAAAAATTCGAAATTGATTACGAAAGTTAAAATTTAATTAAATTTCACATTCTACATCTTATGCATCAGCCCAAAATTAAGTTCGAAAATTCGTATTTGCGAATTAAAAATTAAGTTAAAAAATTCGAACTTAATTTCGTAAGCTGAAATCAAACATGTGATTTACTTTAGGAAATTAGAGTTTAATAATATCAAGAATTGAAAACTAATTTAAAAAATTTGGAATTGATTTTGAAAATTTTAATTTTATTAAAGTTGAGTTCGAAAAATTCGTATTTGCCAATTTAAGTTGAGTTCAATTAATATCGAAAATTATACACAATTATGTAATTTAATTTCTTGTTCTACATCAGCTCAAAATAGAGTTCGAAAAGTCGCATTTGTCAATTTAAGTGAAGTTGAGTTAAAAATTTTATTTAAAAAATCCGAACTTTCAGTTCCCAAACTCGAATTAAACATATGATTTAGCTTAGGAAACTAGAATTAATATCAAGAATTGAAAACTAATTTAAAAAATTTGGAGTTGAGGTCGAACACTTAAATTTTATTAACTTCCAACATCAATTTAAAGTTGAGTTCGAAAAGTCGTATTTGAGTTTAAAATGGAGTCCAAGAATTCGCACTTTATTTTCCAAAACTCGAATTGAACATATGATTTAGTTTAGGCAATTAGAATTTAATACAAAGAATTGACACAAAGAATTTCAAAATTCGGAATTGATTTCGAAAATTTTAATTTAATTTATTTGCACTTTCCACATCAATTTAAAATTGAGTTCGAAATTTGAAAAAATTTAGTCCAGAATTTCGAACTTAGTAGCGAAAACTGGAATTAAACATAGGAAATTAGAAGGTAAAATTAATTTTAAAAATTCGAAATCGATTCCGAAAATTTTGATTTAATGTTATTATAAAGTTGAATTCGCGAATTCGTATTTAACAATTTAAGTTGAGTTTAGCTGAATTTCTAAAATTCGAATTTAATCTCGGAATTGAAATTTTTATTTCGAAAATTTAGACTTAATTTCGAAAATTTGAACTTAATGCTGTAAACTTGATTTTAGATTAAAATATATTTGCGAGTGCCAAGCAAACATTTTTAACACTTGTTTGGCTCCAAAAATAACTAAAATTTTTCTTAAAAGTATTTCGCCCTTAATAGACGTTATTAAAGTTTTTGTTTTGCTGCAAATAGACTTAAAAAGTATGCCGGAATGTATGGGTACTTGAAGGCATGCTTGATTTTTTTTCTCTCTACTCTTTTTGCGCTTGAGTTGCAAACTAATGGAAAAATCAATTTAATCCTCACATTTTTTTTCTTTTTTTTTTTTTTTGTTTGCTGGCAAAGAAATGAAAACTTGTCTGGCCTACGGTAAAAAAACAAAAAAAACAACAACAGCCAGCATTCACTCACACACGATTAAAAGGATACAACTTGTTTATGGTTAAGTAAGTAATTGTTGTTATTGTTTTTGTTATTGTTCTGGCAAATGTAATTGAACGTCCTTAAAGGTCATCTCACATAAAACAAGAACATCATCATCATTATCCGAAATAGCCAAGACAAGACGCAGAAACATGTGGCACCGGTTCGAAGAAGAGGAAGAAGAAGAAATGTTTAATGTCATTCTTTCAGAAAACTGCTACTTATCGAAAGCGAATAATAAAAAACAAAAACAAGCGAAACCGAAACAGAAACAGAAACAGAAACAGTTTAAGTGCTACAGAAGTACCTTGCTTGCAACACACAATCAGACAGCAGCAAGAAGTATCTTATTGACACCATCTTTTAATTAAAAAAAATGTTTATGTATTTTTTCTTCGTCTTCTTCCTTTTTTTTTTTTTTTTTTTTGAAGCATAAAATAATTTGAGGTTAAAAGCAGCAATTTTTGTAGATTTTGTTTATAAACTTGTTTTATAGTTGTGAATTCTTGTGATTTTTTTTATTGTTTTTAGTCTTCATGCCACAAGTAGTAAATTTAGTTATTTGTCTCATGTATCAGGTTGCATTAACATTATGTTTTTTTTTTTAATTTTTTTATTACTTTTATTTATTTATTTTTTTTTTTTTTTTTTTTTTTGTTAAATCTCAAGTTCTTGTGTTCAAGTATTTTGTTTATCATGGCTTGGTTTGTACTGACTGGTACTTGGTCATATCGGTCGGTATGTTAAGGTCACTCACTACCTTTTTTTTATCATCTTTAACAAAAATTTTATTTTTTTCCTTTATTTTTAACTTTTATGAATGCTTTTGAAGAATAACTTTTTAAATAAAGCAAAATACTTTTAAAGTTATTTAGAATGCTGTGGAATTCTCATACTCGTATGTTGTTGCTCTTGCTTGGTTGGTTGGGCATCTTTTGTAAAGAAAATTCTTTTGATTGTTTATCAGAAGCAACGAGTATTTTGATTGAAAGGTATGACAAGTTTTATTCCTTTATCATTTACTGTTTAAGTTTATGAAGAAAAAAATATAAAAAAAAAATTGTTCAGGTAACTGTTTAAATATAAAGTTGGGTGGGGCCCGTTGGTGGAAGTGAAGTTTTTTTTTTTAATGTCAAGTAAATTGACATATAAAACATACATGTGTATTATTAACTTAGTTTGTCGAGTGATTTAGTAAATACTTTCATCCACTGTGATAAAACTTTCACATTAGCACACTACTAACTAATATTCCGGGGGGCATAAATATTTGTCTATTGGGGTACATTGGTAAAAAAAACATTAAAAATGCACCTCTGCAGCCTTTTAAATATTTAACGTTCAAAAATCCATAACTTGGCAGCACTGTTCAATGTCAAAAGCTTTTTAATCAGTGCTGGCCACCGAGACAAATGTATTTGTATATGTGTATTGATATGTATATGAAGCCGACTGAAGTTCGGCACTGTGGTGATACTACGTTTATACGTATGACTTATTTGAAAATAAAACCATAAATTGTTGCCATATAATTGCTTTACAGCGAATTACTAACTCACTAAAATTATTCACGATTAACGCACTAAAATGCTAAAACTAAAAAAATTCCAATATTAAAAAACAAATTCCGAAACTAAAAATCGCCAAAATGCAAAAAGCGCTTAAATGAAAAATATCACCAAAAATATAAAAAATCGCTTATATGTAAGAAAAAATCACCAAAAAAACAAATAACTTAAAAAACGCCAAAAAGGAAAAACAGTTCCGAAACTAAAAAATCGCTAAAATTAACAATGTGTGTTGTAAAAAAACAAACAAATCGCCAGAACAAAAAAAAAACAATAAAATCAAAAAAAAAATCGCCAAAAACTAGATAAGTCCTTTTAAGTAAAAATATGTATTGTAAGCTTAAAAAATCGCCAAAACTCGAAAAAGTCGCTGAAACGAAAAAAGCTCCAAAATGAAAAAACCCCGTACTAAAAAAACCCCTAAAAGTTAAAATATGTATTGTAAGAAACAAAAGAATCGCCAAAGCTGGAAGAACGCCAAAACTAAAAAGCGCCTCTACAAAAAAAGCGCCAAGATTAAAAAAAAGAACGTTAAAGCTAAAATAAACCACCAAAAAAATCGAAAAAACTATCAAAGAGAAAAAACGCTTAAACTAAAAAACGCCAAAAACCGAAAAAAATCGCAAAAACGAAAACAAACTCTGCTCCAGAACTAAAGAAATCGCTAAAACTAAAATAAACCACCAAAAAAACGAAAGAACTATCAAAGAGAAAAAACGCTTAAACCAAAAAAGGCTTAAAACTAAAAATATATTGTACTCTAAAAAAAACGCCAAAAACAAAAAAAAAAATCACCAAAACGAAAACAAGCGCCCAAATTTAAAAAATCGCTAAAACTTAAATAAGTCGCCAAAAACAAAAGAATCGCCCAAGCTAAAAAAACGCAAAAACTATAAAAACGCCGAAAACCCAAATAAATTGCAAAAACAAAAAAAAAACGCTAAAAACCGAAACAAATGCAATACTTATACTTATATGGAACTAATTGAAAAATAATACATATAAAAAATTGTTTCGCCAAAAGCTGAAGGAATAGATAGTTTATAGCTTTTCGATAGCTTGAGCTTAGAAAGTTCTAGGTCAAGTGTTGCTGGTATTTTTCCCTGTTATTTTTTTCTAACTCTATTAATTATAATTCTAAAATGTATAAAATAAAACTTCTTCTAAAACATGTTGAAAATCGTGAAAAAGAAATCCTTTCTAAGGATATTGAGCTTCTCCTTCTCAGCTTTTAACTATTTTATGTAATCAGTCGAAAGCTGAACAATTGAAAACTTCAATTACCACAAAAGCACCGAAGTAAATGTGATTACAGAAAACTTCCCAACCTCAAATACATATTCCAACAGTAATAAAATAATCATACTTCAAAAAAAAAATCGTTTGAAGAAACTATTTTTTTTTTTTGCAAAACTCTTAACACACAAATAAACAATTATTTTGTTACGTGTTAATAAACCGCAAGAAAATGTTAGACACCAACAAATTAGTTAAACGAGAGAAATGTTACAAAATTTGCACAGAATTCATAATGAAGATTATTAATTTTAGCAAACCGCAACAAAAAGCGGGAAGGGAGCAAGAAACAAGTGCATAACACACGCATGTATTGTATTAACTTGGCTGAAAATGCATAAGACTCACTCACAAGATTATTACAAACAAACATTTGAAAAGTATTTAATCCTAAGGATGCAAGATGTTTTGTGGAACACATATTTAACATGTTAACCACAGTAGTGCCATTCTAGCGCTTTTGCAGCTCGTGTGTTTTTCAAAATTTCTTTTGAAAGTTAACCATAGAACTTTGTTTTCCCATTAGAATCAATTGTGCAGGCTTTTCGAATAGGTGACAGTCACCTGGAACAAAGTAACTAACTAATTCCTAGAGAAAACTAGACCCGAGATGATGATGACTGGTCAGCCTTAAGATTAAATACCATTCTGAAAAATTATAATAAATATGTGGTGGTAAGACTTGTCACATAGAAATCTACAGAAAAGAGACACACAACAATAGTGTGCTGTGCGAACTGTGTGTAATGTTACGTTTTCTATAACTTTTACACAAAGCTGAGCGATACGGTAAAGTAGAACGATACGATTTTGCTAATTCTACTATTTTTAAGCACCACAAGTGGATTGTGACCAAGTCAGCTGATTTTTAAATTCAGTGATGCCAGGTTTGTATATATTATTGATGATGAGTAAGACGGCTTTTACATACACAAACTCAAGACTTTGCAAAGTAAACTTTGCGTGTCTAAAAGGGGTATAATTTTATCTTTAGAATGCACAACAAGTAGGTTTACTTTATACTTTATTTAAGCATCATAATACCCCTTTTAGACACGCAAAGTTTACTTTGCAAAGTCGTTTCAGCTGTGTGAAAGATAGAGGGAGGAATACTATCTCCTTCAGTCTTTCTCCCAGCTGAATTAAGACTTTGCAAAGTAAATTGTCCGAGTATTAAAGGGGTATAAGTGGATTTCGAACAAATCAGCTGATTTTGAAACTCATTGATGCCAAGTTTGTATATAAATATTATTGACGGCTCTTACACACACAAATACCCCTTTTAGACAGGGAAAGTTTTCTTTGCAAAGTCTTAATTCAGCTGTGTGAAAGACAGGGGGAGCAATACTATCTGTTTCTGTTTTTCACCCAGCTGAAGTAAGACTTTGCAAAGTAAACTTTGCGTGCGGAAAAGCCGTCTAAGAAACGTTCTATCGTATTTGAAATGAAGACGTATATAAAATGTAAGAAATGTGTAGAATGCGCCAAAATGAAAACACGTTGTGTGGAGGTCATCTAAATTTGGGGTTTTGCCATTGCTGCATAAGTAATGCTACAAGCGTTTTGAAGGCGAGTGCTGTAGAGAAGCATATGGTATAGACTTTTTAACACGAACTACAAATCGATGTTTCAAATTGACTCTGCTTGCTTTCTTAAAGATGATTTTTTAGGGTTTCCGTACGCCAAAGATGAAACGAAATTTTTAAAAACGCTAAAACCAAAAAATCCCAAAATTAAAAAAATATCGAAACGAAAAATCGGCAAAATAAAAAAAACGCTTAAATGAAAAATATTACCAAAAATAAAATAAACCACGAAAATAAATCAGAAAAAGGAAAAGGTCGCTCAAAAACTAAAAAAACGCTTAAGTGAAAAATGTGACCAAAAATAAAATGCAAAAAAAAAATTACCAAAAGTAAAAAAGTCGCCAAAACCTAAAAAATCGCCAAAAACCGAAAAAAATGGCCAAAACCGGACAAAATCGTCAAAACGAAAAAAGCATGAAACCTAAAAAATCGCTATAACTAAAAGTATGTATTCTAAAGAAAACAAAATGAACATAACCAAAAAGCAAAACGAAAAAGAAACGCTTAAATCAAACATATTACCAAAAATAAAATAAAGCGCTCAAATGCAAAAAAAAAATTACCAAAAGTAAAACAATCGCCAAAAAAAATAAAAAAAAATCGCTAAAAACCAAAAAAAGTACCACAACGAAAAAAGCGCAGAAACTAAAAAATGGCTCAAATTAAAAAATTTTTTTGTAAAAAAAACAAAGCCGTAAAAATCACACAAACAAAAAAAAACGCCAAAACTAATAATAGCACCAAAAATAAAATAAATCGCTCAAATGCAAAAAATAAGCAAAAGTAAAAAGGTCGTCCAAAAACTAAAAAATCGTCAAAAACCGAAAAAAATTGCCAAACTAAAAAACGCCTAAACCAAAAAATTGCTATTATTAAAAATATGATTTGTAACAAAAAAAAAAATAAATGCCGAAAAAAAATCACAAAAACGAAAGAATAGTAAAAACTAAATAATAGCTCAAATTAAAAAAAATTGTTTTTTGGAGAAAAAAAAACAAAAAATCACCAAAATCCGGAAAAAATCACCAAAACGAAAAAAACGCCAAAACTAAAAATATCACCAAAAATAAAATAAATCGCTCAAATGCAAAAAAAAAAAATAAGCAAACGTAAAAAGGCCGTCCAAAAACTAAAAAATCGCCAAAAACCGAAAAAATCTTGAACTAAAAAATTGCTAAAATTAAAAATATGATTTGTAACCAAAAAAAATTAAACAACGAAAAAACGTCAAAACTAAAAATAGCGAAAATTAGACCAGTTCCCTTAGGATTCCCCTTTGAGTGCGAGTCAAAGTTGCACTTTACTGAATTTATTTCAAAATAATGATTTTATTTCAAAAGCTTGTGGCAACGCTGTGCCGGTGCTGTCAATTATCTTACTTTTTTTATTAAGAAGCAGCAGCCGAACAAAAATATCCTGTTAAAAACGAAAAACCAAATATATGTAAATCAGATCGCCAAACAAAAATTAAGAAAATCCCCAAAAACCAAAAAAAAAATCGCCAAAACAAAAAAAGCACAAAAACTAAAAAAACGCTAAAAAAAATAAAAAAAATGTATTGTAGAAAAACAAAAAAAAAAAGCGTCAATACTAAAAAATCGCCAAAAACAAACTAGAGGAGTACGGAGTTCTTCGTGTACGACTCAAAGTCTTACTCTACTGAATTTTATTCAAAATTGTGATTGTTATCCAAAAGTTTGTGACAACGCTGTGCCGGTGTTGCCAATTGTCTTGTTTTTTTTATTAAGAAGTAACAGACGATTAAACATCAAAATACACTCTTATAAAACGAAGGGACATGAAGGGCAATTACACTGATTGCATCAAAGTTACAGACCTAAATGTAAAAACTGTCTAAGACTTACGAGCATTCGTGATGTTTCCCGCCCTGCAGCGCAGCATTGCGTTTACATTTTATAGAGTTTTAATATTTTTATTTTTAAAGCAAAAGAAACCCCAAGAAAATATGTTGAATGCAGAGAAAAAATTTAAAAAAATTTTCTCTCGATGCATGAATTTAATTTAAAAGCAATTTTTTTCTCTAAATCAACCACAAATGAAAAAAATAATAAACAAATAAAAACAAGCAGTAAAATAACAACAATAACAATAGCAATATAACAATAAAAACAACAATTATTAAGTGAAAACCGCAATAAGCAACAACAACTAAACATTTGTTTTAATAAAATTAAAAAAAGCCAAGACATGACTGACAACCGGACGGTCTTTATAATTTTTTTTTTTTTTTGGATTTCATTCTTTTATAGGATTTTATCTCTTTTTAATTACATAATAAAAAGCAATTTTGTTTTTGTTTAATTTTTCTTATCTTTGTTAAATTAAAAAGGTTAATCCAAAAGAGTTAACAAAAAATAAAAACATTTTTTTTTCTGAACATAAATAAATATTAATTTTAGGAAAAAGTGCGCTAAAAATATTAAAACTAAATAAAAAAGAAAATCCCAATAAAGCACAAAAAAGTTGATTGCATTCTTACACACCTTAACAACTTGTTTAAAAATAAGGATATTTAAATTTATTCAAAATATCTCTTTAATTAAAATTGTATACAAATTCATATTTACAATCAACTGTTCGTCATTACTACCGCACAGTGGGTTCAATAACGGAAAAATAAGTACATAATCTCAAATTACTAAATTGGTATGCAGTTATAAAAATATGTACGTTGCAAGTTAATTAAAATTGTATACAAATATTTACAATAAAAAGTTTTTTTAGACTACAGCACAGTGGGTTCAATAACGGAAAAAAAGTAATCTCAAATTACTAAATTGGAATGCGGTTATAAGAATATGTATTATAAGTGAAGTTTTAAATTAATTAAAATTGTATGCAAATATTTACAATTAAAAGTTTTTTCTAGACTACTGCACAGTGGGTTCAATAAAGGGTAAAAGGTAATCTCAAATTACCAAATTGGAATGCGGTTATAAAAATATGTATGATAAGTGAAGTTGTAAATTAATTAAAATTGTATACAAATATTTACAATAAAAAGTTTTTTTCGACAACTGCACAGTGGGTTCACTATCGGAAAAATAAGTACATAATCTCAAATTACTAAATTGGAATGCAGTTATAAAAATATGTACGTTGTAAGTTAATTAAAATTGTATACAAATATTTACAATAAAAAGTTTTTTCTAGACTACTGCACAGTGGGTTCAATAACGGAAAAATAAGTACATAATCTCAAATTACTAAATTGGAATGCGGTTATAAAAATATTAAGGTTTAAGTTAATTAAAATTGAATACAAATATTTACAATAATATTTTTTTTCGACTATTGCACAGTGGGTGCAATAACGGAAATATAAGTAATCTCAAATTACTAAATTGGAATACAATTATAAAAATATATTTTAATAAGAAGAAGAAGAATTTGAAATATCGAAACAAAAAGCATATAATAGCGCACAGTGGACACATTGTGTAAAATAACACTAGGCAACAAAACCAAACTTTTTCCAAAATAAAAAGATTCTAACAACTGTTTCAAGCAGAGGAGTTCGAAATAAATATAAGCCTATTCACATTATAAAAATTTACTTTTGGGAAAAGTTTTGGTTGCTGTTTTCGGAAAACGAAATTGAAAAAAAAAGATCGAAAGAATTTCTTTCTAAGCATGACAATGACTGCCAGTGTAATTTTACTTCCTTCTTTTGCTATGTGTACTAAAATCCATTTATAAAACAAATTATGCCAAAATTCCTTAACTACTCGTATTTTTGTTTTTTGTTTTTAAAGTAGGAGGTTGGGTTTGAGTTTCCCCCAAGACAAAACAAATAAAATGTGAACAAAAAGCCATTATCAAGCAATTGGCAAAAAAATAAAATAAAACTAAACTATTTTATGACCGTTTTATTTCAACAACTCCGGTTACAATTCTACCAAAAAAATAAATGAACAAAAAGGAAAATAAACAATCGATACAATAAATACAATTTGTAAAAAAAAAGCTTTTATTTCGCAACTATTCAAAATTATTGCCACACTTGCGGATTGTATTTTAGTTATTTTTATTTTTTGCACATACATATTTTTATTTATTTATTTTCATATATAAAATAAGAAAGAAAAAAATGCCATCAAGATAAATTTACATACTTTTGTTAATTTAATAACATTATTGAAAAGATGAAAAAATATCTATAAAACTTGTGCAATGTGGACAATAAAATCGACTATAACAGTAATGAAAAGGAAAAAAGTTTTTGAATAGATTTTATGTTAAAGGGTGGAAAAGAGGGTGGCGGGCGGTGGCTGGTGATTTGAATTTAAAATTGCTAAAGAATTTAGTTGGTTTCTTGTAGTGGAATTGAAAGGATTAAGTTGATCAAAAAAAATATATATAAATAAAATATTGTTTTGAGCTTATACACAATTTGAAGAAAATAATGGTGAGTTATAAAAAGGCATTTACACTTTTTACTGCATTCATGGCAGCCAGTGAGTGACAAGTTAAGTTTGCCAGACAACATTGAAAATGTAATGAATGTTTAGCCATGAAAATGGCTCAAACTCGTTGAAGGATAATTTAAATTTTGTCGAAAGCTATTAGATTTTAACCAAACTGAAAATAGTTCTTGATATGTTTATTTAAAAATTTCTATTAAAAAGACTTCCTAGTCCCAATTATATAGAAACTTAGACCCACATGATCGTTTGAAGCGTCATGATATCTAGGAAAAGAATCAAGCAGTACTAAAGGCCAAAAAGCATACTAAGAAATACCATTTAAGAAAAGTATCGTTGAACAAGAAATTGCCTTTAAAGAGAACCTTTCTAGGGACCTTTCAGAAAAACTGCCTTTTAAAAAGTACCCTTAAGAAAAGATAATGAAGAATAACCTGCTTAAAAGTAACTTTTGAAAAGCGCCTTTCTAAAACAAATACCTTTTAAAAAAGTACTTTTTTTAAATACTTGAAAAAAGTACATTTTAAAAAAGTACTTTTTTAAGAAAAGTAGCTTTTTAAAAAAAGTATCTATTCTTTTAAAAAGAATACCTTTTAAAAAAATTACTTTTTTAAGAAAAGCACCTTTTTAAAAAAAGTATCTATTAAAAAAAGTACCTTCTTAAAGAAAGTAGCTTTAAAAATACCTTTTTAAAAAAAGTACCATTTTAAGAAAAGTACCATTTTAAGAAAAGTACCTTTTTAAAAAAAATTACTTTTAAAAAAAGGTACCCTTTTAAGAAAAGTACCTTTTAAAACAATTGTATATTTTTAAAAACGAACCTTCTTAAAACAAATAACTTTTTAAAAAAAAAACTACCTTTTAAAAAAGTGCCTCTTAAAAAAGTTTATATCGTCACCTTAAACGCAAACGGACGTAACTACACAAAAATTGGAAATAAAGTTTTTGATTGATTATGGTTCATTTTATCAAACTATGTACATGTTCACGCAAATCTTTAGACCTCTGCGATAAACAATTACGACTTTATTAAAGGAATTTAAACGGACGTAATTACGAATGCACCTATTTTTTATTCCAAGGAACGTAACTAACATAAAAGCTTAAATATATATAAAAAGGAAATAAATGGTTAAAAACATATAAGTATCCATACTACAAATACATTTCGAAGAAAACTTTCTAGAACACTTTGTTATTATTGATTTTGAAACGTTTTTTGTTTCTCCTGTAAAAAATGTAAAAGTGTAGTTACATCCGTTTGCATTTAAGGTGACGATATGTACAGTAAAAATTTGATAATCCGGATAATTGATTGCAGATCCTAATCTGGATTATCTTGAACAAACACTGAACTTCAAAAGAAAGAAGAGAAGAAATCATAACAACTAAAAAAAATTGTTTTTGGGTGGTACTTTTCTGAAAAAAAAAAATACAGGGAATTTTGCAGCAGAATAGTTTGTCTTTGCCAGAGACAAACTATTCTGCTGTTTTTGATGTTTTGCATACAATCCGCATTATAAAGTTGCAATCAATCCGGATTACCGAACAATCCGGATTGGCGTGGTGTGTACTATCAAATTTTTACTGCATTAAAAAATAGTACCTTTTAAAAATAGTACCTTTTAAAAAAAGTACCTTTTAAAAATAGTACCTTTAAAAAAAGTACCTTTTAAAAGAAGTACCTTTTACAAAAAGTACTTTTTTAAAAGAAGTACCTTTTAAAAAAAGTACATTTTAAGAGAAGTACCTTTTAAAAACGAACATTTTAAAAAAAGGACATTTTAAAAAAAGTGCCTTTTAAAAAAAGCACCTTTTAAAAAAGATTTTAAAAAAGGACCTCTTAATATAAAGTTCCTTTTAAGAAAAAGTGTCTTTTAAGAAAAAGTACCTTTAAGAAAAAGTACCTTTTGAAAAAACTAAGGGCCTGTTTCTCTAAATGCAAACGATAGATTCGATTCGAACATTTATATTAAAAACAAAAACAAAAAACTGGAATTTGTTTTTATATTCTTATGAATTGAATAGGCTAAAGTTCGTAACGCTTTTTAAGCCAAATTACATGTGATAATTATTAATGAACAAATAACATCAAAGTTAGTTGTAAATATTCTGACAACAACACATAGTTGAACGGAACAGCCAGCCGTTTTCCAATATTAATATTCGATCGAATCTATCGTTCGCATTTAGAGAAACAGGCGGTAACTTTTAAAAATGTACCTTTAAAATAAATAGCTTTTCAAAAAGTACAATTTACAATGAGTACCTTTAAAAAAAAACTTTTAAAAAATGAACATCTTAAAAAAAGTACCTCTAAGAAAAAGTACCATTTGAAAAAGTACCTTTTAAAAATTGACCTTTAAAATAAATAGCTTTTAAAAAAGCACCTTTTACAAAGAGTATCTTTTAATAAAAGTACCTCGTAAAATAAGTACATTCTGAAAACAGTACCTTTTAAAAAAGTACCTTTATAAGAAGTACCTTTTAAAAAAAGTTCACATAAAAAAATCTATTGGAAAAAGTACGTTTTAAGAAAATACAGTTTGAAAAGTAATTACCAGGGAAACCGCAAATATGCAATTGCATGTTTTTTCTTGTATCACGTATTAATACGGGGACAAGATATTTATCCGTTTCAGAACTTTTAATGAATTTTGGCATCAATTTGTTAGTGCATATTTTTGCATATTTTACCCTTTAAGGCATGTTTATGCATATTTCAGTTTTACACGCATAATTTTAGCATATTTTCGAATTTTTAGAGCATAATTTACGCTTTTAGGGCATAATTTGATACTTTATAGAATTTATTTTATTTCAACTCAGTTGGCACCACCATCCTTAAAAACACTCCATTCCGAAAAAAAATTTTATGAAATTTTGTTTTCTAGCAACTCATTAAAATTTCGTTTTCGAAATAAAAATTTAATTTTTAAAGAAAATTTATTTCCTGCGCTATCTGGGTTAATCTCTGTTCCAATGTTCCATGTAGTATATATTTTTTTTTATATATAATGCAGTTTTACGGACGTTAGTTGCAATACAAATTTAGTTTAGCTATGTGTGATTTGCTCTGCCCCGAAAAGACCTTGAAGGAACATTGTAAATGTATGAAAGTTCATTAAGATGGGACAGAAAAGATTTTTATTTGAAATTCCAGGTCAATATTTTGTTATTTATTGCAATAAAAACTATAAATTAAAATCTTGTCTTATTTATCCAAAATACAGTTCCAAAGCCTTAATTCTGATATCGTGATCTTTTGAAATTAAAGTTAAATTCTTATGCATCCAATAAAAATTAATTTGTACTATTTGTTTTAGTAAAATTTTTTATAGTAATTTTGTTTTGCACTTCGAACCCAGTTATTCTTTGTTAATTGAGGCACAGCCGCGAATAACGTTGTAAAAGACAATTTTTAAAAAACCAGTTTTTTCAAAGATTACCATTAACATAACTCTCTTGCGTTGTTCAAATATAAAACCATTCAAAATTATGCATCTTATCAATTACAAATACAATTACAAATCGGTCAGTCAGTGCAAAACTTTGTAAGTAATTAATAAAATCATGCAAACGGAATTGTCGAAAATAATTGATAAATGTAGCAGAGATACAAAAAGAAAAGCTAATGCTAGTTATCATTATTTTCGATAAGCTAAAAAAATTTAAACGAAAAAAGGAATCTTGCTTCAAAATACGTTTATTGGCTCTCCTGAAAAATTAATTATTTTGTCACTTAAAACGTTATTCGCGGCTAACCTTCAATTATGTTTCCGTTTTTTGATTATTTATTTTCTTCTTATTTTATATGCAAATGTTGTTGAATTTTTGATTAAAAAATATATTTTCATTTACAAATAAACCAATTTATTATATTTTTAAGAGCATATTTTTTTACTTTTAAGCGCATATTTACAAGTTTTTAGTGCATATTGAATGCGCATAAAACACTTTTCTTAGAGCATATTTGTGGTTTCCCTGGTAATTACAAATAAAAGAAAACTACCTTTTGAAAAAGTTCCTTTTAAAAATAGTACCTCTTAAAAAAATACCTTTTAAAAATATTACTTTTTAAAATAAGTACCTTTAAGAAAAGTATCTTTTAAAAAAGTAGGTTTTAAAATAAGTTCCTTTTAAAATAAGTACCTTTTAAAAAAGTACCTTTTAAAACAAGTACCTTTTAAAAAAGTACCTTTTAAAAAAGTACATTTTAAAAAAGTACCTTTTAAAAAATGTACCTTTTAAAAAATTACCTTTTACTATTTGTACCTTTATAAAAAGTACCTTTTTAAAAAAAGTACATTTCAAAAAAGTACATTTTAAAAAGTAATTACATATTAAAAAAACACCTCTTAAAAAAAGTTATTTTTAAAAAAGTATCTTTTACCTTACCTTACTATTAGAAAATACCCTTTGAAAATAGTAGTTTATAAAAAAGTACCTTTTTATTAATTGTTGTATTGCGGAGCCCTAAATATAATTGACTTGCTATAAAACGAATGTTTGTAATTTCAATAGATACTCGTAGATATGTTTTAGTTGCATTCAACAATTGCCAATGTAACACTTAAATAATTTCAATATTTTATTCACAAAATTGTAGTTTGAACAATTTGATGGATCATTAAAAGTGATACCAAAGCGAATTGCCGATAAAAAATATAATTGCTTGGCGGCACTATTTTCCAAATTATAAGGCCAAAGATAAAATAATAACAGACAATACATACATACATATTTACATAGTCGTACAATGTAATGTACGAAGTACATATGTACTCGTATGTATATATGTACATATGTATGTATGTATGTGATTGAAGTAAACAAAAGAGAAGTTGTTTTAAAATACCTATTGTTTTTGTTTTTAAAGGAAGTAAACATTTTTCGCACTTGCAAAACATAAAATAAAGGGTAATTTCTTAAACGTGTAGAATTTTAAATTGAAGTGCATAAAACAAGCGTATGTACATGAATTGTTTTAATTAATTAAAAATAATATTGGGTTTATACATAAAATGTATTTATTTATTTTTTAGGCATACATTTTTTGCAGTCAGGGATAATGACTGATTGTATTAGCGTATTATTTTTTTATTTATACATATAAAATACACTTAAACTTAACTCCTAATGTACTCGTATACGTTTAGTATTTAATTTTGATTATCATATGCTTGTCACATAATCGTGGTTTAAGTTTAGTATGAATGTAAATTGTTTTTTGGCAACATTAAAATAATTTTCTGACCTTGATTATCATGAAAAAAAAATATTTAATATATAAAATGTAAATTCCACATTCATGTCAATGCGAAAAATAATAATTCGGAATACAAATGCATACATACATACATACATAGATACATATATGTATATTTATATATGTATATTTATCTTAATAAAAATAACACTATGCAACAAATTAAGACTTTTGGAAAAACACACAGTCCTGACAGTATAGGTTCGTTAGTACTACTAAAGTCTGAATTAGCTGTTGGCCGAAAATTGATGACACTATTTTTTTAGAGTGCACTGATTTTCGAAATATTTGGGGGACCATAAAAAAATTTTTAAAAAAAATCGCCAAACTGGGTGTAGAATTTTACTAGTAGTAGTAGTAAAGGTACTATCGAACCTGTCACTGTCAGGACCGTGCAGATTTTTCACTGTTGCACAGTGTAATAATTCAGAAAATTTTGTGATGTTTAGTTTTTTCAATAAATGTTTATATTTTTTATTAACAAAGTCGTTTAATGTAATTAAATTTAAAAAATATTTTCAAGACTAGTTATCAAAATCATTTATGTCAGCAACACACGTTTAATTACGAAATTATTTGCTGTTTTCATTTTAACATTTAACACCTTTTGTTGTTGTTGTTGTTAACACAGAAATTTTTAATAAAATTAGTTTTTTTTTTCATCAAGCAGACATTGACATTTAACACAGTTTTATTATGACGTAAAATATACTTGTACGTTAACAAAAACTTATTATTTTATCAATGTTGCTGGTGAGTGAGGCTTGTAGTTTATTTTGGAAAAGTACTTTTCGGCAAAAAGAACACTATTATAGTGTTTTCACACGGACATGGTTTTAATAAAAGTTGGTTTTAATGTTAAACCCAACGGTTAAAACCTGGTTTTACCATACAAATTATTTTTGTTAAAACCAACTGAAAACCATTTTTGAATTGGTTTTAAGTTGGTTTTATGAAATGCAACCTTGTTTTCGCTGTGCTAAATTCAGTGCTGCCAACTTAAAATGACCGGAAGCAGCTGATAATGTTTATGCCAGTGAATAAGATTCGATGCCGCTTAAAAATGGATGCAGCAGCAATAATAATAAAAAATATTATCGAAAAATAAGGTTTTTTTTTGGAAGGAAAGCAACGAAAATTGTTGACCTACTACTCTGTAATTCGAAACGAAAGTAAATGATTTCGAATTTGCGTGTTATTAACATACAAATTCGAAAGCAATTTCTTTCGTTTAGAATTACAGAGTAGACCCCCTGAAACTATCCAACTTGCAGTGTGAAAACAAAATCAGCTGTTTATGCTTTTAACGTTAAGACTAGGGGGCAAATTACGGCACTCGTTATCGAACGAAATTACGAAATATTTCAATAAAGTTTATATGGAAATATTTTAAAATTTCGAATCGTATCGAATGCCGTAATTTGACTCCAGGTTTTAACTTTAGGTGTGAAAAAACTATAAAAAAAAACTTGATCCTTAAAAAAAATAAATTTTAAATATGTAACTATGTACATATATTTTATAGCTTAGATATCTTTTATCATTTCAACGTTATCATTTGAAAAAAGGTATTGATGTAAAATAAATATGCACAAACATACATATTTATGTATCTCTAATTTTTAATCAGTTAATTTGTATGCAAATCGATGGTCAATGTTTCAAATTCGTAAAAAAAATAATCAGCGTTATACTAGTACGAGTACAATAATTTCAAATGATTTATGCACATTTTCAAGTTTAAGTTTGACTAACAATAAAATGTTTAAAATAAGTACATACTAAGAAAATTAAATTAGTTTTAAATTTATGTCTCGCATGTACAATGGCACTGCGGTGATTAGGTTTTCAATGGTTTTTGATTGTTTTTGGTATTATTTTGTTCAAAATTTACAGTTAAAAAAATATGAACAGCATGCATGACCTTCCGATTGCTGTTTAAAATTTTATATTCTGCTGTTACAATCAGCGATGCATATTAAATTTGTATAACATATGTATGTAGATTAAATTAAACGTGAACACAGTTTGAAGCCTTTGAGGGCATACCGCAGTGCCCTGCTTGTCCATTTCTAACAGACCAACCAGTAACGAAGGGCCGAGACAGTTACTAGATGTCTTGTATGATGCGTATGAATTTTAGAAATTTCTTTTAACAGCTGATTAAACATATTTCATTATTTATCGAGTAAAAACAATATTTTTATTTCTTTTTTTACACCCCTCATCACGTCCCGAATTCGATTTCTACTACTGCTTTTTCAAGAAAGTACGATTTTGAAAAAGTAAATTTTCCAAAAAGTACCTCAATTTTTCCAAAAAGTACTTCACTTTTTCCAAAAAGTACCTCAATTTTTCCAAAAAGTACCTCAATTTTTTCAAAAAGTACCTCACTTTTTCCAAAAAGTACCTTACTTTTTCCAAAAGTACCTCACCTTTTGCAAAAAGTACCTCACTTTTTCCAAAAAGTACCTCACTTTTTTCAAAAAGTACCTCACTTTTTTCAAAAGTACCTTTTTCAAAAATTACTTTTTTCAAAAAGTAATTTTTACAAAAAATTACGTTTTTCAAAAAAGTACCCTTTTGAATATGTACTTTTTCAAAAAGTACCTCCCTTTTTCCAAAAAGTACCTCAATTTTTCCAAAAAGTATCTTTCTTTTTCAAAAAGTACTTTTTGCAAAAAGTACCATTTTCAAAAACTGCCTTTTAAAATAAAATTCCGTTTCAAAATTACTCGAATCTCATCTGAAAAGTACTTTTTTTAAACTTACTTTTCTTAAAAAAAAAAGTACTTTTCCCAAATAGTACTCTTTAAAAAAGTGTCTTTTTTTAATGCACCTTTTTAAGTACATAGTTGACTTTTCTTAAGAGTACTTTTTTCGAAAGAGTACTCTTTATATAAAACATCATTCTCAAAAGGCACATCTCTTAAAAAGTACCTTAATCACAATGGACCCAATTGGGCCTTCGAGTTGAGGTACGTTTTTGGCACCACCCTTTGTAACCTAAGAAGTACGTTATCTAAGAGTTTTCATATCCCAAAAGCTTATTTTCAAAAATTATATTATCAAAATATCACATTTTCAAAAAAAAAGTATCATTTCCCAAAAGCACGCTTTCAAAAAATTGCTGTTTGCAACAAAAATATTTTAAAAAAATATTTTTTTTGGAAAAAATCACCTTTTTCTAAAAGTGCCTTTTCTGAAAAGTATTTTTTCAAAGGTACCAAATTAATATTCATAGTACTCCTTGTATGCCAATTTTCAATGTTTCTGCTGTCAGAAAATTTCCAAACTTTTTGCTTGATTTGACACAAGAGAAGCTAACAGCTGATAACCATTTTGCTGAATCGAGATCACTTGGTGTCAATACGCCTTGAGTATTCTATATGCACACACTTCCAGCCAGCGATGCCAATTTGGTACTTTTGGCACTATTTTTAGTGTTTTTTAAAGACTCAAAACGCCAAATATTAAGAAATTTGTGTATTTCTTTAAAATTACTTTAATAAAAACTTGTATGTATTTTTTTTCAGTGTAAAGCATACCTTTTTTGTCTGATATATTTCATTAAATAGAAAATAGCTTAGAAAATATTAAACATTATTAAACTTCATTCGTTTTTCACGTTAGTGCTTTTTACGCTTTTTAGATCTCAAAATTAAGCTTTTTAGTGCATTTTTTAAATTTTGATGTGCTTTTAGAGAAAAAAAGTTGGCATTACTGCTTCACAACATCAGTGCTGCCTGAAAAGTGAACTGGCAGCGCTGTTCAACAAATTGAATGACAGAGATGGAAATTGCGACTTACTAATTTTCGACTGTACTAAAAACCTTTCAAACTAAATATTTACTAGAACTACAGTATAGTATATGAGGGATTATACGTGTCTCCGTATATGAATACAAGCCTGAATATATATTCGAATAATGGGTTAAACTGGTCATAGTCAGTTGGGTTTTGTGATTCGAATTATCTTAAGATTATTCTTGTTTGCCAAGAATGCATTTGTTATGATGATTGTTATGATTGCAAATTATTAACATATAATAATTATGATCATACACAGAAAAAAAAATTCCAGCAATAAACAAGTTTAATTAAAAAAAAAAGCAAAAAACTATTAAAAATTTTATTGAAATGAAACTTTCAACTAAATTAAACTTTTAAACAAATGTATAATTGAATCAATTACATTTTTAATTGATTTTTGGTTTTTTCAATTAAGCGCGTTTATCGCAGGAAAAAATTTTTCTGTGTATGCTTTTGCAAAGAACTTTCTATTTCCTTTTAAGCGAAGAGATTTGTATAAATTTTCGAACAGCTGATTTAAAATATTACCTTACTATTTCTCCAATAAATTACAATATATCTTATTTCTTTTTGTTTCTTGTCTTTTCTTTACAGCCCTCATCACGTCCCGAATCCGATTTCACACTAGATCTACCACGAGCCGAGCAGTTGCGCGTAAAAATGGAAAAAGAAAAGAAATTCCGCCAAAGATGTCGTGTTATAACAACATTTTTAAGTTTAGTATTCTTTCTATTGACCGTTATGGTTGTCAGTCTTGTCCTAACACGTGGTAAACGTATGTTTGGCAGCATGATTTAATAAAAAAAACAAATAAATCTAAAGTCTAGGGCAAACTATCCTACACAATTAGAAGACTTTTGAAAAAATACAACCCTGATCTAAGGAATTCTTGTTGTTATTTTAAAATTTTTCATAAACTGTCTATACCACGGTTGTATTTTCTCAAAAGTCATATGATTGTACAGGATAGTGAAGCCTAGCCTTAATTTTATACTAAATATTTTTGTTTTGTTTTTAATGTTTAGTTTAGAATATTTTATATTTGTTCTCTCTTGTTGAATTTCTTTTTATGTAAGATTGTTTTTCCTTTTCTCTAGAACAAGTGCCGTAATTATTTTTATTATTTTTAAAAAATAAACATTAAATACATGTTGCTTAAAAGCAAATAACAACGAATTAGTATATTTAAGCGCAAAAGAAATGTTATTATCGGAAAAAATAAAAAAATGCATAATGGCAGCAGTATTGTTAATAAAATATTTTGTGATCTTAGCTATTAAGAAAATTTAAGCGTACATATAAATATATAATTCTTTAATTTTTTCAAGTTTAATGCACATGTATTGTAAAATGTTAATTAAAATGTATTCGATTGTAAATATGATGTACGATTCCCTTGTATTTTTTTTTTTTTTTGTATACATATATAAAATTGTTAACAAGCTACGTTGGTCGGTATGTAAATTAGTTTTATATTCAATAGTTTTTTTTTAATTTAACTAAAAAAAATATACATATATATAGTCTGTAGATAGCCTTTATACAAATAAAGAAATAAAACTTAATTTAACAAAAATACTAAATACATATGTATGTGCCTAATTTTATTTAATACTAGATTAACCCGGTCCAATTTGCTGACCCTGAAATTTATGTATTTTATCTTAAAAATACAAATAAATTATTTGTTGATGGTTTTTTTTTTTTTTGGTCTAAACGTAGTTTACATTTTTTTTTACATAAGAAACAACCTCTAGGGCCATGGGAAATTTAACCAGATAATTCTGCCTGTTCTCAAGCTTTGTCATTAGCTACATGTGCCCATAGGCATAGAAAGGCCATTCATTCAAAAAATAACTTTGTTCTCGATAAAGTTTGTTCAATGTTTCTTACATTTTTTTATACCGTCAGAAAAAAAATAAGATTTTTCGAAGTCATTACAAGAGGTATTTGCTTGTGAGACGATTTCATCATGGGAGTGAAATCCCTCTCCGCCGCACAGTGGTACCAAAGACCATTTTTTCGCAGATCAATTCATATATACATAACTAAAATAGGGAGGGTCACTAAATTTTAAATATATAGCTCTCAGAGCAAATTGCATCTTCCAAGAGATATAGGGGAGAGAAGACGGTTACCCCCATACAAAGTAATTATTATTTTTCCCATTTCTTCAGAACAACAATAGGCACTCTAAATTTGATGTGGATAACTCTCAGGACAAACTGCATGTTCCATAAATATTTTTCTGGGCTTAGCTGGGGGAGCAAAGTAATTATTAATTAATTAATAAACATGATTTTTATGATTTTTTTATTCACGCACGCTCCTGATATATTGCCTGCCATTGAATGGCATCGGATACGAAGTGTCAAAAAAGTCACACACGTTAATTTTGAAATCATTTATGTGCATACAAATACAATCACGATCACACGTGACTCATGCGTGACTCACGCGTAACAAATCATGACATTTATACATCTCTAGTGAAAGCACATAAAACAATGACAAAAACAACAGCATTAAAAGAGTTAGCAGCAGTTGTTAAGCGCGTAATCAAATAACTTTGTCGTTTGTGGACGAAACAAAAACATGCCTTAAAGGGAAAAATTTGCACTAACAAATAGGTGCCAAATGCATAAAAAGTTCTGAAACGAATAAATATCTTAAGGCCGGAGCACAATGACTCCGTCATAAGTTAAACTTCGCCTTTTTCAACTGGCAGCTAACTTCAAATACATGGTTTCTTATGAGGACTGTTACATTCAGTACGTGTCCGTCAACGCAAAGTACAAAAATTGTTCAACTTTTAACTTTTTGCGTACGTTGAGTAGTTTGGTTGGTTTTTTTTTGGGTGTTTTGATTTATGATCTTGTGTTTTGTGGGAGCAAAGATAAAATTAAGCAAAAGAAATAAACGAAATAAATAAAAAAAGTTGAATTTAATAAATAAAATGGAAAATCAACCTATTGAAGCTGTTCAAATGCTTCAATAAAGTTATCATTGTGCCAACCTTCTCTGTCGTTGCGTTAATGTCAGTTGAAAAAGGCGAAGTTTAACGTATGACGGATTCATTGTGCCCCGGCCTTTACATTTTTTTTATTGCGATATTCTTTTTCTGCCGTTGTGCTTTCATTTAATAGTCGATTAGTGGAAATATTGTAATAAAAACAAACACGGAAACGATGAAATATTTTGCATCACACTTCATGTGAGAACTTTTACGATGCGGGAAATACAAAAACGATCATCAGGCTTACATACGTGTGTAGTTGTAGTTTAACATTTATACCATTGTAGTGATTTTTCCTAGCATTGTTTTCCTGAAACACACTTTATATAAAGCAAGGAGTATATGATTTACGCTAAATACATTCATAAATTTAAAAGGCACGCTTTCTCATAAGGTGAGTGAGTGAAAAAAAATTGCGAAGAACAAATAAATAAATTATTCGTATATTTAACGATTCTGCTAAGAACATTCACATACATATGTAGATATACGCTATCATAAAAATCATATTCTGCGATTCCCGTATTAACTAATACATTTTAGTATTTCTACAAATGTGTTTAAAATATATTTACTAGCACAATTTCACATATTGGCAAAAAAATATCTTTTTTTAACATCAACAATTTTGGGGCGTAGCCAAAAATTACAGATTCTTAGCAATTGAACTTTAGCTTTATAATCACAATAGCACTGCTGATTATGCAAAAAAAAATATACACGTTTTGCTAATTTATGAATTTCTCTATTGAATTTAATATATTCATTCCAACAATGTGACCACAATGTGACGTCTTTTATATATATCAAGTCTTCGTACGACTACCATACCAAAATTTGCAACCCTTTTCAGTACTAAAATGTTCATTGTTATTAAGTTTGGTTGTTATCTTTACATTGGCTTTTGCTCTTTAGTACACATACAGAGAAACAAGTCGAGGCAAAATTATCGGCGGCGGCGGCGGCACAGTAGTTTTGTGACCGGCGACGGCGCGCCGAGAGAATTTTCAGCATAAAATTTAAGAGAAAATAAAAATTGAAACTGAAAATCGAATTTCAAATTTTATTCCAAAATTTTCTTTTCTTAGGAGATAAAATTTCGGCCTGTTTTGAGCCGATGTGAACGATAAACAGAAAAATAACCGGCGGCGGCGCGCCGACTTGTTTCTCTGTACACATACCCACAGTATGCCGTTTTAGCTCAACACGTTTGTTTACAAAACAACACACTCATCCAACGAAAAACAGATGACGAATGTTGATTTTATATTAAAACTTTAAAACGATAATAAATAAATAAAGTTAAGTTATTAATATTGTGCAAAATACTACAATTAAATGCTAAAAAATATAAAACTTTTGCTAAAAACACAAAAATGCTGTTGCTTTCGATTTGTAAAGCCAAGAAATTAAATTATGTGCTGGTGCTAGTCGTCCTTGCGTTTTCTATTATTGGATGCGTAAAAACAACAGAAACGAATGAGCCATCAAAGTCATTATTACTGCAAGCCGATCAAGAAACACCGGTGGTAGTACTCGAACAAAAAAGTGTTAAGAAGGAACTCAAGGTAAATTTAACTGATAAGGCGATTGCAGAGATTACACTACCGCAAGAAAAAGATGACCACACCGAACAACTAGTCATTATAGATAAGGAATCGGTTACAGAAACTTCGGGTAGAGCACTGGAACAACAAATAGTGACAAAGAACAGTGACAAGGTCGAAGAAGCAAAGCCCATCTTATCGTCCGGAAAACACCAGCAGTATCATGAGGATGAGGATTTTGTATTAAGTGATAAAAATGATATATCAGGATCCCTGAAAACTGGTTTCTACTTCTTTTTAATATTAAGCTCGGCAGCAGTTGTTTTTATTATATTTAAAATTTACAGGTATGTATGTAGTTAAGAAAAGTTTAAAACATTTTCTAATAGGCTGTGTTCCTAAACAAACATTAACTCAAGTTTTGGCAATATTACCATTCAATATTATGTTGTAATATGACAAATGAGTCCACATACTTAGCAAATCGAAAAGAAAGGAAGCATTTTCTTTCCCCTCGAATTGGAGAACATACGCCAAAATCTTCCGCCCTTTTGAATGTTTGTTAAAATTGTATGTTCAGTGTGCTCTGAATTCCTGCCATTATAAAACTAACTGCGCTCCAAATATGATCGAATATCTACAGTAATTCTTCGATAAAGTCGCATTGTATTGCGATTTCAAAAAACTTTTAGACAAAATACTGCTGGCATTCAAACTTGTGGAAGGTTTAGTGTGTTAAAGGCTACTCTATTGATCGGCCTTATTTCAATTGCATTTAAATATTTTCATACTATTGTTTCTTTTAAAAAAATTTATGGTAACGATGTACAATTTGCTCATTATTTCCGTTTAAATTTAATTTTAATTTAATTATTTATAAATCTCTGTACGAATATATCTTGTATTATTTATATTTAAAATTCTTGTTTATGCTTTGAATGTACATAACATAGAAATGGCTCAAAAATTATTCCTGAAATCATACGAATCATATATGTAAATACAATATTGTCAAAAGAACTGATTGTTTTTTTAATCGATCAATTTCCATCACAAATCTGATAGTTTTATATTTTTCAATTGAAAGCTATTAATTTCTAATTCCAGTATTTTATTGAAAGTTCTCACACTATTTTCTTTCTCTTTGTTTTAGATTACGTTTGTCACGCGCCGAACGTAAATATGGTGTTCAAGGAGATCGCTCTATGCAGGAACTAACCCCACTGCCTCTTTCCCTTGAAGATGGGCATAGTGACGAAGAGGATCAAACTCTTTTTGAGATACAGCGTCAAAATATTAGAATATTATGAGCTTTTTCAGCTATTCTATTATTGTATAATTAATACACTTATATATCTACATTTAATGAAATTTTGTAAAATCCTGAAGAATATTCAATATTTTTTTTTATCAACTATTGCCTTCAAATATCCTGTCTCTCTATTATGTAACTTTATTTTTATTATGTACAACACTTGGATTCGAAATAATTTTTATATTTGAATTGTAAGATTATTTTTTTATATACTACATATGAATATTTTGCTATTTTTGTTAGCCCCACTGTAATCGTTTTGTTTTTAAGCTTGCCAAATATTAAACAAATAATTGTTATAAAACTAATGTTTGTGATACTAATGGAATACAGTTTCAATGGATTAAAAATGTGAATAAAAATCAATACGAAATAGAAATAGAAAGAATTCAATGTATAAAGAATTTAAAAAAAACCACTGAAAATTAAATTCTGAAACAAATCATTCCATATAAAATAACTTCCGAATGTAGTTAAAATATATGGGCGAAGAGAATGGGCCCTATCGGGCTTGGCGTTTGGTCTTAGATTAAAGGAAAAATGTTGCGTTGGTCTATAATCTATTACAAAAACGTCGAAGTCGAAAGGGGGAATATAAATAAAAGTCATAATGAGATTTGAACTAAATAATTGACTTTGACATTACTGTCCAATCTCTAGGTTTGTTAATGGTAGGTACACGGTTTGCAATGAGTTTACGCAACACGCTTATAGTTCATGATGCATATTTTGACACACACACACTGATATCTACAATGAAACCTTCAATGCAATCTGATACAATGATATTTTTTAAAACCTCGGATGCAACACGAAATGAAACCATAAACAAGACTACACACTATGCAACAATCTACCTTAACATTTCGCAAAGCGTGAACCAGCCATTTGATCTGGTTGAGCACAATGCGTCCACCGTCCCGTCGCCACAGCTTTTCAATTCATACATGGTAGTTGAATTGCAGAACTTTGCATTGGAGCTCGGATTTATGTATATTGTTTTTGTATAAAAAATAATTAAATTGTACTCACTTTTTTTAACTACATACTTGTGTATAGTGCAAAGCTTTGTGCCACAAATGGGTATAATTTTACAATGCGTAGGTGTATTTATTTTAACATAAGCGAATTAATTATTTTATAGAAAACTACCTTTTTCAACCGCTAAACACACTTTCACTTCTTTACAAACACTTGAAACCATTAATTTTTAACATTTTCTAATATACATACATGTGATATTTTTTACCGAAATGTATTAAACGCGGGAAATTAACTAAAAGGAAGCCGGCTCTTCTTCTTATTGTATAACAACTAGCCTTCACTAATATCACTACAGGGTGCTACATATTCGTTTAATTTATTTTTACGAATTTATATAATATTTCGCTCCATTTACACAAATATACATTTAAAACTTTGTCACTTATTTTACATATTTTAGTTTTCCTATGCATGACTCTTAACTGTGGAAAGTACTTGCTTTTTATTTATTATTATACTTTTATGTTTGCTTACAGTGCTTACATAAGAAAATCTCTTCTTATTGGTTTTAATACTATTTCATGCACTCCTGTAATAGATTGCTGCCACTGATATACAACTCTGTATCGAAAGACGAAGCAAATTTTTTGTGAAAATTATAATGAAAAACACTAAAATTTTTATTTCGTGTATCCAAATAATTAAATATAAAAACGACATTAGTAATCAATAAAAGTATAGCAAACAAAATCTTTAAGTTTATTAGCTCAAGAATTTTTTTAAAGAGGTAAATAATGAAAAAGCTTAAAACCTTAAATGAATATGCGATACATACATATTTGTGGTTATGTCAATATATTTTCATACAAATAGATTAAAGACCAAGGAAAATGGAACGACGAAGTAAAATTCGAAAGGAATGTGGCAAATTTAAAAAAATAAAATTGTAAAATCCAGTGAAAAATGTTAAATAAAACTATTAAATGTGAAGAAAGGTTATTGTGCAAAAATAATTTTATACCTGTTAAGAAATCAAAGCTAATATTTATGTGCATATACACACATATATAAATGTTAAAGCGTAAAAGAGAAGTAAAAACTTTGGTATAACAACCATACATTAAACCAATTGGAATAAGTAAGACTAGCATAACTACAAGGTTAAATACAAGAGTCAGTCAATTTATGAAAAAAAAAAATTTTTAACAAATTGTAATTCGTTAAAACTCAAACTACATATGTAGTTTGATCTTAAAATGCTGGCAATAAATAAAATAAATGCTAAAATATAATTTAAATCGTTTTTTTACAGCGTTCGTAAATTATATATTTTTTTATATAATTTATAATTTATTATATATTTTTTTAGTATATTGTAATTTGGTACGTTAACTTAATATATGAGTTTGTGTATACCTCTTAATTACTTCCTGTAATTTTTTTTGCGTGTGTTTTAAATGTTTCTTGAATTTTAATGTTTGTTGTGAAATGTATTACAGAAAACTGAACTTTCTCAAGTTTCTTTTGCGAAATGTATCTTTTATGTAAATGACATACATACATATACATATATGTTTTATGTTACATAGGTAAATAACTGTAATATCGAGTGCAATTTTTTTTTAATAAAAATTGAGTTATTTCTTTTATTTATTTATCACACTGTCTATTTTTATCAACAATAAAAGCATATTTGTAAATATGTTTAATATAACTACGTATATATGTACATACATACACACATATGTGTATTGATGTGTGTCTACATATTTTCATATATGTACATATTTTTAACTACATATGTGCATATTTAATGAGTAAAAAGATAAATAACCTTCACTTTTTAATATGTATAAATTTTGGAGTTTATTTACTTTGTTGTTTTTGTTAATATAACGTAAATTTACTTATGTCGCTATTTTTGCCGTAACCGTGATAAATTTTTAAATAACTTATGTTGAGACTTTTCTTATGTTCTCATATTAATTTTGAATGTGTTTTAAAAGAAATAAAATTGCCAAATGGAATTAGTTAGCAAGCATTAATATGAAATATTGATAAACATACATACATACGTTTTGAAGTGATTGTTAATAAAAAAGATAACGACATATAAAACAATATGCATCGTTTACAGGTACGGTACATACATATGTATACCATTGGATGTAGTATCATCAAATCCAAAAGGCACAACTGCCAACTTTGAAATCGATTTTTTTATTATTTGATTACTTACATAGCTTATTAATTAGAAACGATATTCTATTTTTACTGACACGGGCTCAGGAGTTTCATCAACGGCTCGTATGAATAAATTTTCAATCTACGTGAATTTCTTTAAAGGTTTTTCGGGTTCAAGATATGAGAATATTCGAGTTTAATCAATCACAGTTTTTCTGGAAAAAAAAGTAATTATTTGAATTAATCTATGCTGATGGTTCGGTCAGTAATTCGATATCTTATTTAGCTTACGTGTACATGTAGCATGATAGGTATGTATATTAAATTATTTTTTCATTAGTAATGCAATCGATTTTGCAATTATGTACTCTTGAAATAAGTTTTCTTGCAATTTTAACTGATTCTAAGGCTGCGCTGCTTACAATTGCTGATATTGACAGCCCGATTTACATATATAGCAGCAAACATTCACTCTAAAATTTTTTCATCTCATGTTACGCATACTGAGTTTTATTACATTGATGGTCATGTTGGCAACGAATTAGTGGATCAGGCATTCAGAGAGTCACGAAGGGTTGGCTCTTCCATGTACTATTGGCTACATGCTTAGGATGGATTGGCAGAAAGAATATGACACAATTCGTATGACAAAGGGCATTTTGTATTGGAGATTTTTTCTTATTGCAGGAAAACTTGCATGGTTTTTGGGTACTTACTTTGACATTTCAAAATTCAGACTGGCTGATCCGAAACTTGCTAATAGAATATTTTCTGGACACGATTTCTGCAATCAAAGTATTTCTAAGATGAAGAATTCATTTTATGTGAATTTTGTGATGTTCCTGAGAACATATCACATATAATTCTTATATAATAATATAATAAAACTTTTTCAAGGATGGCAGCCTTCGAGATATATCCACTTTAACTGAGTTTGTGTAAAGTATTGGCGTCAGACTGTAATATTATATTTTTACATTTTTCATTTACATATTTAAAAAGATAAAATATTCACCCTTAATCCAATTGTCGACATCGACGTCACTTTAACACAATACCAAAAAATTTGGGATTTTTTACTTGCTCTCGAGAACAATTTTGTGCTATTGATAGTCTATTTCTGTTCCCTAAAGTCTAGAAAATAGTTTGAGCCTGCCAACAGCAGTCAGTTGTTGTTGACAACGGGTACACAAGGCCCAACTTTGTGGTATCGTGTTAAATTGATGTCGATGTCGACAACTTGAATAAGGGTAAATATCATCATAATTCATCAGTCAACTTTCCTTTTACACACTTGACCAGATTATAATTGATGTTCTTCAATCTTTTACACAAAAACGTCACCTACTCACTATAAGGGAGAATATTTTTCATTCAGCTTTTGATTTTCCTCACTTCAGTGTTAAAATAAAGTTTTCTCATAATTTTAGAATTTGAAAATTGATAGAAAATCAAAAATACGGGCGACAAGAGCATTGAAAAGAACTAGACCAATTTCTCCATTGCCATCGTCGCTGGAAACGTCACAGGAGCCAACAACTCCCACAACATCTAAACGAATTTATAAAAGTTACACCATTGAAAATCTGTCACCGTCAAGGCCAGGATCCAGCATTTCTAATATCGCCAGAAATCCCAGATTCAATATGCAACGTCAGGGTTCCCATGGAACGTCGGCGCAGAAGCATACAAATCTCGATGAAATATGGACAGACTTAGAGCAGGGCATTAAACAAGTATTCCAACCCGAACAATCACTAACACGTGAACGGTATATGCAATTGTACACGTATGTTTACAATTACTGCACAAGCGTTAATACGATGCAAAATCAGAATAATCGTTCCAACAAAATGGGCGGTGCTCAATTGGTTGGCAAGAAACTTTATGAGCGTTTGAAAGACTTCCTCAAGGACTACTTGAGCGATTTGCTCAACAACTTTATTGCCATCAAGGGTGAAGAGGTGCTCTTGCATCACTATACCAAGCAATGGGTGTTGTATCAGTTTTCCAGCACTGTTTTAAATGGCATTTGTTCCTATTTAAATAGACATTGGGTGAAGAGAGAATATGAGGAGGGACAAAAGGGCATTTATGAAATCTACCGCCTGGCCTTGGTTACCTGGAAGGAGCAATTGTTCAAAGTACTCAACGAACCGGTAACCAATGCTGTGCTCAAATCTATTGACGAGGAGAGAAGGGGCAAAACCATAAAATGTTCATTAATACGCGATGTCATCAATTGCTACGTCGAGTTGGGCTTTGACGAGGAAGAAGAATTGGAAAATAATGAACATAAAAAACAGAAGTTGTCTGTTTATCGGGATCATTTTGAAAAGAAGTTTTTGGCCGAGACTGCTGCTTTCTACAAACATGAGTCGGAAACATTTCTCAGTAGCAACACGGTCTCAGAGTACATGAAGCATGTAGAGAAACGTCTAGACGAAGAGCGCAAACGTGTAAATAGTCAAGCTTTCGATACCGTATTAACATCTTATTTACATGTCAGCACCTTGGAAAAACTGGTGGAAACATGCGAGGTGGTATGTTTTACTCTGAATTTTATAAATGAAAACTTGTTTCTCTTAATATTTGGTGTTTTTTTTTTCTTTTTTCCTTTTTAAGGTTCTAATTGAAAAGCATTTAGATGTATTCCGTTCCGAATTCCAAAATCTCTTAAATGCTGACAAAAATACCGACTTGAAACGCATGTACACTTTGGTGGCTCGCACACCACGAAATCTAAACGAGCTAAAAACCATACTCGAGGAGCATATACTGCAACAAGGCGCTCAGGCCATAGAAAAATGTGGCAATACAGAAGCCGCCAACGATCCCAAGATCTATGTACAGACTATATTGGAAGTACACAAGAAATACAATGCCCTAGTATTGACCGCATTTAATAACGACAATGGATTTGTATCGGCTCTTGACAAAGCCTGCGGAAAATTCATCAACTCTAATGTTGTAACGCAGGCCAATAGTGCCAGTAAGTCGCCCGAGCTGTTGGCTAAATATTGTGACATTTTACTTAAGAAATCGTCCAAGAATCCAGAGGAAAAGGAACTGGAAGATAATCTCAATCAAGTCATGGTCGTTTTCAAGTACATCGAAGACAAGGACGTCTTCCAAAAGTTCTATTCGAAAATGTTGGCTAAACGTTTGGTCAATCATACATCAGCCTCCGATGACGCCGAAGCCATAATGATATCAAAACTCAAACAGACCTGTGGCTACGAATACACCATCAAATTGCAGCGCATGTTCCAGGATATTGGTCTCTCAAAGGATTTGAATAATAACTTCAAACAGCATTTGCACAGCAACAAAATTCCCATGGAAATTGACTTTAGCATTGAAGTTTTATCATCCGGCTCCTGGCCCTTCAATCAGAGCAGTAGTTTCTCCTTGCCCTCGGAATTGGAAAAGGCCGTACAACATTTTAATACCTTCTATGCGGCTCGGCACTCGGGCCGCAAGCTCAATTGGCTGTATCATATGTGCAAAGGGGAATTGGTAACGAACTGTTTCCGCAACAAATACACCTTACAGGCCAGTACATTTCAAATGGCGGTTCTGTTGCAATTCAATGACCAGACACGTTACTCCGTCAAACAGCTGCTTGACAATACACAAATTCAACAGGAAAATTTAATACAGGTATATAAAATCATATCGTACAAATCATATTCATTCATTTAACTTCCCAACCCCCCCCCCCATTTTGCTTTAAACAGGTTTTGCAAATTCTACTCAAAGCCAAACTCTTAATTTGCACCGATGATGAGAACTCTCTTACCCCAAATTCCATGATGGAATTGTATTTGGACTACAAGAACAAAAAGTTGCGCATCAACATCAATCAACCTTTGAAGACTGAACTTAAGGTCGAGCAGGAGGCCGTACACAAGCACATAGAGGAGGACCGCAAGCTATTGATACAAGCTGCCATTGTGCGCATTATGAAAATGCGCCGTAGGTTGAATCATAATCAACTTTTAACCGAAGTACTCAATCAATTGTCATCACGTTTTAAGCCCAAAGTACCCGTGATCAAGAAATGCATCGATATTCTAATCGAAAAGGAGTATTTGGAGCGAATGGAGGGACAAAAAGACACATACAGCTATTTGGCGTAAATTTAAAAATCAATATTTCCAATTTTTTTTATGCCACCGACGACAGCGCGGTTATTGTATTTGAACAAGAACGAAACGAAGAAAGTAAACAGACAAATTTATTTGTTCTTCTTATTTTTATTTTAAGAAATCATATACACACACGCATACATACATACATATACACATTTTATTAACATTTTACATTATTAATTCTTTATTATTTTAACAATCTCGTGATTGTTTTTCTTAACACTTTCTTTTTTGTTTATGTTTATTTTCTTCATTTTATTTTTAAATGTCTTGTAAACGTCAGCCATTCATTAATTCATTGTATTGAATACTTTCTCTGCTCTGTATAAATCTAGGAAAATAAAAAGAATCTGGAGTGTTTGTAGTTCAGCAAACAATCTATTCATCAATTTATGGTCTCGTAAACACCACAAATATACATACACATACCATGACAAATTGTTATTATGGGAAAAAAACGCAATAATACTCTAGATTGCGAACAACTATCATTAATAATATTTTGCTTTTTATTGCAAAACATATTTAATGAATTTTAGACAAAAAATACAAGAGTGTGAGTGAGTGTTTTGGAAAACTTTAGACAGATCAGCCGTTTAAGTGCAATGCAATATTTTAGAATAAACACGACGCTTCATCACCATATTTTTTCGACTCGACGAAAACAACATTTATACAAGAGTTTATAGTAGTTTTTTTTACATCTTAAATTTATTATGTGTTTTATTTCATTAAAATCCCAGCCAACATGTCTTCTCATTAAAAAAAAATTATAAATTCATGCATATCGTTACCTAAAACGCAAGCCATCCATCAATATAATCGCTTCAAAAATACACCAGTCTGCGAACACAAAAATACCAATTTTAGTTATATTATTAAATTGCAAAAATTTCCATTCTGCTGTAAAATTATGAGAATGTTAGTCATGGTTTTTTGCCTTTCAGGTAACGATATATAATTTAGTATATGTAATTAATTTACTTTAGATTTTTAGACAACACCCTTCCCTCCCACCCACCCTGCCAAAACTATTCCAGTTCTATTACGTTTTTTGCGTTCGTTTTGTCATTAAAGGCCTGTTCCACGATGTCGGCAACGTTCGTCTTTTCGCACACTTCTATTTGAAACAAAAACAAAATTTTATGCGCACCAAGTCGACCGTTATCGACATCGTGGGACAGGCCCTAAAACTATTTTTTCTTAATAATTTGCCTTTCCTTATTGGAAAAAAATATGTTTTCCCTGTAGCTTTACAATTTAAACAAATTAATTTACTATTACATATTTTTTTTATAATTAAGTTAAACAAAACATACGAAAGAACAACAACAAAACTTTTATATACAATTTCACCTCTGCAATAGTGGATTGCTTGTCGGTTTTGTTTTCATGTCCAATTTAAAATAAAATACATACATTATTTTATTGCTCTGATTTTGCTTTACTTTTGAGTTATTAAAGTGTTAAAAAACTGAAACTTAAATGTTTAAATAATATAATTGTTGTATTACAAAAAAAAAAAAAAAAGAATCAACAAGATACGAATAATAATCTGGCAAATTGCATAAAAGTGATTTTTTTTTTCATAGAAACGAAAGCAAAAACAAAAGAAACATTTATTGGAACAATTTAACAAATACATACCTACATACTTATAGTACATACATACAACAAACATTAAAAAAAACAAACACAGATCTATAAGCATAGAATAAAAATATGCATTAAAATCATAAACGAAATAAATATATGTATGAATAAAAAATCATAAAAAAAATATAAATCGAATAAATTTTATTGTTTAAATTTTTAAATGCGAACTAACGAACTCTTCTATATAATTTGGGGTGTTTAAACATTTGCCCTCACCTAGAGCTATTATGCCTCATTAGGAATGTCGAATTTTTGTATGATATGACTTCTAAAGTTTGTACTTGATGATGAGGCCTAAAATTTTGGTATATGTTTTAAACGAGAAAACTGCTCATTTGAATCTACATAAATAGCCTTTGCTGCAAGAGTGTCATAACTCAAAAATAACTCTTTTTAGTTTCTTGTTTCGTGTAAAAATTTCATGCAAATTTTTGTATACTCACCTCTTGAGAAGAAAATTAAATTTTATTTTTGCCATTAAAAAAATCCAAAACTAAATACGTTTTCTGTAAAAAAAATTTTTTTTCATTATGCCCCTTATGATCCTCAATATATCCCAAGAAATTGTGGTTCAAGTGATCTCAGTGGTGCCGAAAATTAAAATTTGTTGTAGAGCCAGGAAAAAACTCTCAAGATTTTCGCTAAATGCATTAACCATTAAATCACATTTTCAAATTATTACCCTTATCGTGGTTGGCGTATTTCGACTACGACAGTTTCGTCCCAGATTACAGAAAAAATGTCACAGTGTTCTTTTAATCTATTACAAAAACGTCGAAGTAAAAGACGAAATACGCCAACCACGATAAGGGTGTATAAATTCCTTATTTTGAAAGTCTTTTTTTTACTCAAAAATTACTTTTAATTCGTTATTTAAGTTCAATTGTAAGGTTTGGTGTATTCAGGAAGTTATACACTGGAGCCTCGATTTACGTCGTTAATATCTTCGCAAAAGGATGCAAATCGAATTTTCGATCCGCTGATTGCTCTAAAATTTGAAACGAAAGAAAATGCATGCGAATTTTTATGTTAACATGCAAATTCGAAGGCATTTTGAACACTCAAACAAATCACCTTTCAAGAAAAAAAAAACGAATAAAAATCGCTTCAGACGTTTTAGGGAACAGGCGACACACTACAAACTTATAAAACCCCTCTTTTTTTTATATTTATTGATTGGGTCCAAAATTTAAAAATGTATTTATGGCCTTATTATAAGTTGTATTCGATCTTCGCTGGATATCCAAAATCGAATGTCATCGAAAATTTCGTTAAACGAATTAGAATTAGAAAATAGAATTTTGTTTTCGATGCAGTATTTTAATGTGAAAAATTATTTAAATAATTTCTTCAAAATTAAAAATTTTAAAAAGCGTCTGAACCAATTTTCTTCAAACATAGTTAAGAACCTTCTCGATCAATCGCCTTTCAAACAGAAAAAACTAAATCAAACTCGGTTCAGCCGTTTGGGCTGTACGTGGACACGGACAGACACACATATACTTAGACACACAGTACAAACTTATAACATTTTTTTGGTCGGGGGGTTAAAAAATTGAGTTTAACGCAATTGTTTTCTTATTTTTAGTCATCCAGGCATAAATTGTAAACTACGTACATATTTGTGTCGATTTTATGTAAGGACTACTCAATTCGAAAGGTTTCACTTATGGAGGAAAACCCGCAATTTGATGTGCAGGGGGTCTACTCTGTAATTCGAAACGAAAGAAAACACTTTCGAATTTGTTTCTTAATAACATGTAAATTTGAAAACGTTTTCTTTCATTTCGAATTACAGAGTAGACCCCCTGCAGGACCAAGTGTATTTTAATAATCCATTACTCTGGTGGTTGCACATTTTAAAAATTGCAGTGAGTGATATTCACAATAACGACATTCCAAATGAAAATTTTTTCGATCAGTAATTTCGACTACGGTCGAAGATCGAAAGTTGCTCATAATAAGGGTCTATATTTTTTCTATCTTTAAGTTTAAGTTTATTACTCAACTACAGCGCTTTTTTTAGGACCAAATTCATACTTGCCACAGCAAACTAAAAAGTTCTTTAATGTAATTATGATTTCAATGAGAACTTCGAATCGTTTGTAGCAACGGACATCGGCAATCAAAAGGTTGTAAAGCGAATGGAAGCAATTTTATAAAGCTATGCTAATCAAAACGACGTAAAATGGGGCTCTAGTGTAATAGAGTTTCATGGTGCATATCAAGACGAATATATACCAGGTGATCTCTTTCCAGCAGATTTACTACGAGTAATTTCTCTGTTTTTAAATCAAGCAAAGAAATTTCGCTCTAGCAAATACATTACTCATTTACTTCAATAGTGTCATAAGTCAAAAAATGAGTTTTTCGAGCTAATAATGCAGAATAATTGTGCATTTCGTATTTATCTTGTGGTAAAAATTTTAAATAAAACGCTTGTAGTACCACCTCCAGAGTGAAGAATATTTTTTAATCAGCCCAATTCTATATATTCCACGGAAATAATTTTTTTTTCTAAAAAAAATTAGCTAAAAATCAAAATTTGGAGGAGAATTTCGAAGTGAATTTTTAAAATGGGTTAACTAGCAATGAATAGGGAATAAAATCCCGGGGAGATGTTATTCAGAATAAGAGTAGTAACACTTAGGCATTTAATGCCTACTAGTATTACAAGTGCTGAAGGAAGAGATAGAGGATAGCTTCATTCTTTTACAACTCTGCTTTTTGCACGTTTTTAATAATGCAGCGTCGCAGCGCCTCTGGTGTGAAATGAGGCGTATTAATTTTATTTATTGGTTATGTAAATTGAAAACTTTAACACTGTTTTTTTTTTGCCAAACTAGTTTTTTTGAGTTGTGACGCTATTGAAGTAAATGAGCGATAAGGTCACAGTGAGCAGTGTTGCATTTCAGTTCAAAATGAGTTCACCTTGCGTCGGATTTTGAAGTGTTCGCAATATTCGGTGTTCACTTTTGATTTGTGCTGACGGAACGGTGGGAATTATTTTGAAAGTTATAGTGAGGTTTTGGAAAATTCTTTATTCTTAAATGGCACAGGTTTTCTTCCATTCAAAGAAAAATTATATAAATATTCTAATAAATACTTTTTATGTTGGTAGTTAGTTACTGACAAAAAATTAAACAAAAACTTATGAGAAATATACAATATTAAAGTATGTTTTATTTATTCACACAATTTGAAAGCATAAAGTTGATACATTACAAACAGTCAACTGATTTAGAAAAGTTATATGAAAAGCAACAAATTTTTTTTAAAGACAAATGGACTTTTTTTTTCAATGTAGAAACTATAAATAAATTTCTATATAATAGAAAAAATATACAAGATTCTTCAAAACAATATATCTTTCATATCTTTAAACTCAATAACACACACACGAAAATTAAAAATTTAAATTATACATATTTTAAACTACAGTCGAATAATATACAAAGTAAAATAATAAGAAGATACATATACAATGAATGTATGTATCGGGAAATTCAAGTGAGTAAATTCGATACTGTTCTTTCCGATTGTCAAACCTTTATATGCCTCATTTACTCAAACAACATTACAACTCAAAAAATAGCATTTTTGATTTAATGTTGTAAAATTAATTACATTAAATTTCATACAAATATCTCAACTCAACTCTTGGGAAAAAGATGAAATTTTCTTTTTCCATTAATAAATTTCTGTGTAAATTGAAAACTTTTTAAACTCGTTTTCGGGCAAACTAGTTTTTTTGAGTTATCTCGTTGTTTTAGTAAATGAGCGATATATCTGTTGTTTACATTTTACAAGGAATAAGATAGATAGCGAATAAGCTTCAAATCGCCATATCTTATTAATGATCACACATACGATTTAAACAAGCTAAATTGCACTAGTTACATAAGTATGTTATTAATAGAATTCATAAATAAATTTCAAAGCATATGTATGCAGCAAAATACTGCCATTTTTATTCAAACAAATCTTATGGTAAAGATTTATATACATTTATAAAATTTAACTAAAAATTTGGTTTTTAAATATACACATCTGTGTATGAGATCTAGGTGGTCACAAAAAAAATTTTTTTTTAATCTTTAAAACAATAATAATCGTTAGAACTCGAGTCGAATGTAGGCTGTAAAACTTATTTTTTACTGACTTCGAGTCCGCATAATTCTTATTAGTTTTAATATGATACAAGGCTCGAATAATAAATTAAATGAATGCTATGAAATGTTAAAATACAAAATTAAATAAAATAAAATATGTAGAAGAATAGGAAAAATATTCCATATGATTAGGAAAGAATTAAAAAAATAATAATAATAATAGAAAGAAAACTATGTATGTACACATGTATAAATACCGAAAGAAGTATGTATGTATGTACATGGTTTAATTTGTTTAACTCTTTCTCAGTCTTCATCATCCAAAAGTATGGTTTTTGTTTGAAAACGCATACGTTTGGTATTTTTTATAATACCATTGGTAAGAAGATTTTTACCTTGTGTCGGACTTGGCAAATCTTGCCACGCACGTTTCAGCTTAACCACCGCAATAGCATTGAAATCGCATTGTTTTTGTTGAGTATTTTGTATATTAATTTTACGCAGTTTAATAGTTGGTATTTTCTTTAAAGGCAACTGATGACTAATTGAAAGTCTTGAATTGCTGGCGCTTAAGGTTGATGATGTGTGGTCAGTATGAATGCTAGTTTCGTCTCTTACAACAAGAGAGGAACATCCACGTTTTTGCTGGCATGAAGAGGACGACGCTTGGGTTTCATTTTCCGCTTGATTGTGATTAGTAGAATTCTTTGAACTTCCCGAGTCATTAGAGAATTTTCTGAAGCACAATATGTGAGTATAATGTAATGAATACTTAAAAAAAATGATTCTTCCTACTCACCTTTTGAGATAAGTATATTTGTTAATGGTAGGCGGCGGCGCTGGACATATTTTATTTGGCTCTTCCGGATGACAACCATAATCAGCACCCTTTAGCCAATTTTCGTAGCGTTCGGGCTGAAAACGTTTAACAAAAGTTTCCATTGAAATTTTCACCATGTCCTTGCGACAGTGGCAAATCGAGGCCCTCTTGCCATACTCAATCCAGCGCTTTGAGGCGAAATTTGTCGATTCGGCCCCATTGAAGCCATGATTGAAACCTGCATGATAACCATAGGGAAAAGTAATCATTATTTCACCGGCCTCTTGAGTAATACGATTGAATGGTATTTTATTTTGACGCAAAACATGTGGACTAATTAATGTCATTTTATGGCGCAAATGGGCATTACAATTTTGATAATTTTCATAGAAAATACGATTAGCAAGTTTTTCAAGTCGACGTCCATATGCTGGCGGTATGGCATACCATGTTTTTGGCGCACCAAAATGTAAATAGTTGATCGAGTAGAGATCCATGTCTTCGGTGTGCCAAGCAAAAGAACTCTTCCACATGCCAAAGTACAGGTATGCTGTATTAACACCGTCTATTTCTATCCCATAGTCTTTATTTACAAAATTCAAAATGGTATCCAGTTTATCAATATTCCACACATCCAAATCGCTATCGCTTAAAGAGCCCTTGACATCGGCCGCATACATCGGTGCTATATATGTAACATTTTTCCAATATTTCCTTTCTAAATCATCGTAGTCAAAGTGCTTGGGTGTCTGATAGCGTTCTGATTCGGCTAACTCTTTAAATTGGCGCAGAGTCATTAAACGCTTCATTACATTTATTTGCTGATATTCACCTTGTTTACTTTAAAATCAAAATTAAAATATGTACATATGTAACTTTAGCAAAGGAAAAATAATAGATTAAAAAAAAAAAAATTGTTTCGGCTATAAATATAACTCGTATTTAAGCTATTATAAGATTGAGTATGCAGTTTCATCATTGGCTAAGATGTCAAAGAAGTCATTACATAAAATGCAAATTTATATCAATGATGTTCTAAGGAAAAGCCTTGGGTTAATAAGATCAACTCCAAATATTGTCGTTTATCATTTGGCTGCAGAGCTTCCACCTAAATTCCGTTTCCAAATGGCATCAGCGAGGGAAATTGCTAAAGCTTTTACTTACAGACTTCCTATTATTGAACTCTTAAAACCTGAGTTAATTATAAACACTAGCATAAATAAAATTTTCAGACGTTTTTATGACATTTTTATGGATATGGCAAATGTTCAGAAATTTCTAAATCAAATAAAATAAAATTTATTTTGGATTTTTTCAAAGGAAGTTATTCACGTAAAAAGGACGTTAATATTGATATAATGGCCGTGTTAGATGCTGAAAAAATAAATTTCTTAAATGAAAAAGACTTTGAAATATTATATATGGATGGCTCGGTAGTTAATACTTCTACTGGCTTTGCTTTTTATCACCAAAGATCTAATAATACAAACCATTTTGTGACTAATAAGAAATTATCTTCGATCTCGGCTGAGTTATTGGCTATGGAGAAGGCAATTGATTTTGCTATTCTTTATAATTTCAATAAAGTGGCTATTCTTACGGATTCGAAATCTGGTCTTTACGCCATGCAGAAAAATAGGAGTCCTAACTATATTATTAACAATATCATCGAAAAGATTGGAAATTCGAATATATCTTCAGTTGAGTTTCACTATATTCCTGGTCATGCAAACATAAATGGAAATGAGAAAGCTGCTAGAATGGCTCATAATTCAGATAATGTTATTAATGTTAAATGCAATAGCGCGAATTGAGACTATACTTGTTAATGATTGGCAATTAGAATATGACTTTCAAAGAAGGGAAAAGGGTATTTTATATACCTCAATATTCCCATCTATTTCAAATAATTCATGGTTTAACAAAATTACACCATGTGTTGGCAAACGTAAATCATGTCACGTAAGGACTATCAACAGAATTATTTCCGGTCACTCGTTTTGTAAGGCTACTCTCTTTAAGATTGGTATTGGTCAATCTAATCTATGTGACATTTGTAACCCTATAGAAGATGCTTCTCATATAATTTTTAATTGTTCTAATCTATCCCCGCAAAGATCTTCCTTTCCATCTCTACTAAGATACACGAATCTTAAAGATTTTATTTCCAATGAACCATTGGAGGAATTATTTTGCTTGGCTGAGTTCATTGAGAAGACAAATGTTTCTATTTGAACTCATTTTAATTATCTTCAATCAATTTTATTACTCATCAATCAACATTTAAATCAAAATTTTAATTTTATATTTTTAATTAAATATTTTTACCAATTGGTGTTAACACCGGAATTTGTGATGGCGGTATGAATTTTTTCGCGGCCAAATAAATCTTTACTAATTGTTATTAGTAGAGTAACATAAATATCAAACTAAACTAAACTAATGAACATATCCAAAAATTTCACCATAAAATTACATTCACAATTTGTATGGTTTTACATCAATATACATTGCTATATAAAAATATATACATAAATCCTTCCTTACCGCTTTAGTGGAATCTTGTAACAGCACACTTTGTATGTATGTATGTACATAAATAGTGAACTACACATATTTTTTTAATACATACATATGTTTTTCTTTTACATACCCCGACACGACCTGGCATATTGGAGCTGGTATAGTCATATTTATTTCATCTATATTGTAACCAGATTTTCTTGGTTTCCATTCGGGGGGTGGTATTATTTTCACTAAACCAGCCAAATGAGCTCCTCTCGATTCTATGTAATTAATGTAGCTGGAGAAATCTTTGAACTCTTCATAGCTGGGGCGAAATGTCATAATACGCGGAATTTTATTGCGGTCATCATCTAACTTAACAGACATTTTTTAACACAAATTAAATTATTTTTTCCTCTTTTGGAATAAAAATAAAAATATTTTCTTAACACAATTTGTGTTGACATATCTGTCAATGACAGAGTTGCCAGTACTATAAATGTTAATACAAATGAACAGTGATGCCAGCCTAGCGAGTTTCGCTGTACACAAACATTCAGATAAGTGGGAAGTAGACTCTTTAAGTGCTTCGTTAAATAAGTGTGAGTGTATTGCAAATTTAAATTGATCGATATGAAAAAATTATACTGTTATATATGGCTGAGCTACAATTTACGCCATGGGATTCGCCGTCCGAAACCATTTGCAATAGAAAGAAAAATCACAAATCAAAATTGGTAAATGTTCCATCTCTATTGCAAAATTCCTTGATAACGCAGAACATGGATGAAGTTAATGAATTTTTCACAGTTTTTCTGCAAGTCGATGGCTCGTGACTAGCGGTCTCCACTAGCCGTGAACTTGGTATAGGCATCATGTCGGAAATCGCAAATGGCTAATGGAGACCGCTCATGACCATGTTTCGTCCATGCTGTGACAAGGATGCCCGAACATATGTATGTCTGAGCAACGATGTTCGCCATGAGATTCGCCGTCCGCGACCATTTACAATAGAAAGAAAAGAGACAGAACAAAATTGGTACATATTCTATCTCTGTTGCGCTACCGCAAAATACTTTGATATGCCTGAACATGGACATCACACGTATTCACCACAACAAAGGAGTTGATGAATTTTTTACAGTTGCTCTGCCGACGTCATGTTCACGTCGTGTCCAAGTCGATGGCTCCTAGAGACGTAGGGTGAGGCATGAATATGTAAAAAAAAATGTTTTTCATGATAATGCAATTTTATTAATTCCTGCCGTGGTGTGAACGAGGCCCTATGCAAAACTATATTGCCCAGTGTTGTATTTAAGCAGTGCATGCAACAGTGCAATATTAACATAGCGGAAACTTTGATATATTGGTAGCATCTGTCGGGTCGTTTTTACATAGAAGTGAAATTAGACAACGTGGCTCCACTTCCACCCGAGGTTATTCGTTCGGTCTGGAAAAGCTTCTCGTTCACTTTGTTCAGGTCTTTTGCCGGAATAACATAGAATTTTGGTTTCGGTACAATTTATTAATATATAAAAGTAAGTTTTAGTGCTAAAAAATGTGAAATTAGTGAAAAAAAATTAAGCAATTGTAGAAAAGAAGAATAAACAAATAAAAAGTTATTTTTAAATTAGAATGAAAACAAAACTGCAGCTTGAAATGTGGAAAAATTCAAAGTGCAATGGTATAGGATTATGCTTCTCGTGAATTTATTTCGAAAGCACGTGGCGTTTAATGAAGAAACTATTTTACATATTGGTGCAATCAGAAGTATTTATGAAAAATTAAAAAAATTTTGGCGTTAAATTTAAGAAATATGTGCAACATATTGTATAAAGCCCACGCCCACTTGTGTTTTTTTTTTTTGTATCGACGCTGCATTTTGAGTTATTTTTGACTGATGACTTTCAATATGTCGAAATGGATACATTTAAAAAGTATATTTTCAGAACTTCTAGTGAATTAACAAATTTTGCAGACAATAACTTAAGAAAAGTATTGTGCTTCAACAATTAATCATAATTACATCTGTATGTATATTGTGTACAAAATGGCGTCTACAGTCAATTAAGAAGTGCATACATATATCGTACCTTCATGTGAATTAAAAAATTCGTGTTTCCCTCTGTTCAAAGAAAAAGTTTCCAATTAAAATAGTTTTGGCCAACATGGCAACAGAAAAGTTACAGATGCGATAAAAAATTTCTTTTCCCTTTCATTTGAAACACGTTTTGCATTTCCAAGATGGCGTTTCTGCTGCATCGTGTCTAGTTGTCAAAAATTTTAACTACGATCGTGTTTGCTATTTCACGAACAGTTGAGCGAACGCCATTTTTTTTTTTTAAATTTTCACTAGTTTTTTTTACAAGCCGGTAAATTATGGTGTGAATGCACTTCCTTGAAATCCAAATTCTTTTATTTGAACACAAAGTAGGTCATTCAATAGTTTATAAAAAAATGTAATTGGGGGGAGCGGCGCAACTTTTTGTCGTATAGAATTTCACAAGTTCTGGAAATTAAAACTTATTAAATGTGTATTGAGGGAATGAGTGTGTGTGTGTATGTGTGATGTTCTTGCATTACCGCACTTTGCCCGTGAAATTAGAAAATTGCTTAATTTTTTTCAATAGATTTAGTTGGCAAATTTTCTCCATTTTTTATGATGACAAATTGTCTAGTTCTGCTACTGACTACCATTATGTGGAAAACCAAATACCAAAGCACTGAAATTAAAATGAAGAAAATTTGTTGTGATGAATTTTTTTTGTTAAATTTTTATTTAAATATTGCCTGAATTCTTATTTTCTTTTAAAACTGCACATTGCAACAGAATTCAATTCGCTTCTTTTTTACCTTTAACAATTCCTTTCTTTGTTAAAAACGTGTTATTATGCACACGTTTGTCCTTCAAAAGTTTTTGAGGTTACCTATTTGTATGTTGACTAAACAGTAGTTAAACACTCATTCAAAAAAATGATAAAAAAAAATTGTTTATTCCAAAATTAAGTAAAAATTTAATTATTCCCGTACAAATCCCCAAAATGCTAACCAAATTGTTTTTCCTATCAAAATTTTTTCCATTTCATGTTAATTTATTTGTTCATCACCAATCAACCTGCTTGCTTGTGCATTCCAACCCGTATTTCCGCATTGATTGTGTTGCTAATAAAAACAAAAATCCAACCACACCAAACATGACAACCACACTTTAAAACAAACAAACAAACAGCTCTTAAGCCAATAGAACAGCCATGGGTAAGGAAAAGATCCATATTAACATTGTTGTGATTGGTCACGTCGATTCTGGCAAGTCCACCACTACTGGCCATTTGATCTACAAATGCGGTGGTATCGACAAGCGTACCATTGAAAAGTTCGAAAAGGAAGCCCAAGAAATGGGTAAGGGTTCCTTCAAATACGCCTGGGTTTTGGATAAATTGAAGGCCGAACGTGAGCGTGGTATCACCATTGATATTGCTTTGTGGAAATTCGAAACCGCCAAATACTATGTCACCATCATTGATGCTCCTGGTCACAGAGATTTCATTAAGAACATGATCACTGGTACTTCTCAAGCTGATTGTGCCGTATTGATTGTAGCAGCTGGTACTGGTGAATTCGAAGCCGGTATCTCTAAGAACGGTCAAACCCGTGAACACGCCCTGTTGGCCTTCACCTTGGGTGTCAAGCAATTGATTGTCGGTGTCAACAAAATGGATTCTTCTGAACCACCATACAGTGAATCCCGTTATGAGGAAATCAAGAAGGAAGTCTCTTCCTACATCAAGAAGATCGGTTATAATCCCGCTGCTGTTGCCTTCGTGCCCATCTCCGGTTGGCACGGTGATAACATGTTGGAACCCTCCAGCAACATGAACTGGTTCAAGGGATGGAAAATCGAACGTAAAGATGGCAACGCTGAAGGTAAGACCCTCATCGACGCCTTGGACGCTATCTTGCCACCCAGCCGTCCCACCGAAAAGCCCTTGCGTTTACCCTTGCAGGATGTTTACAAAATCGGTGGTATCGGAACAGTACCCGTCGGTCGTGTCGAAACTGGTATTTTGAAGCCAGGTACCGTTGTTGTCTTCGCCCCTGCTAACATCACCACTGAAGTAAAATCCGTTGAAATGCACCACGAAGCTCTCGTTGAAGCCGTTCCCGGTGACAACGTTGGTTTCAACGTAAAGAACGTTTCCGTCAAGGAATTGCGTCGTGGTTACGTCGCTGGTGACTCCAAGGCTAGTCCACCCAGAGGTGCTGCAGATTTCACAGCTCAAGTTATCGTTTTGAACCACCCTGGTCAAATTTCTAACGGTTACACCCCTGTTTTGGATTGCCACACCGCTCACATTGCTTGCAAATTCGCCGAAATTAAGGAGAAGGTCGACCGTCGTTCCGGTAAGACCACCGAAGAAAACCCTAAATTCATCAAGTCTGGTGATGCTGCCATCGTCATTTTGGTCCCCTCCAAACCCTTGTGTGTTGAATCCTTCCAAGAATTTCCTCCATTGGGTCGTTTCGCCGTACGTGATATGAGACAAACTGTAGCTGTCGGTGTCATCAAGGGTGTCAACTTCAAGGATGCCTCCGGTGGCAAAGTCACCAAAGCCGCTGAAAAAGCCACCAAGGGCAAGAAGTAGCTGCGTTACACCAACGACCAACATCAACAAATATTATTAACTCAACCAGTAAGTTGCATCTTTTCCACTGAACTACTACCACCAACATCCAGTAGCAGCAATATCAACATCAATAACAGACGTACCACATCTACAACAACTATCAAGAACAACAACAACAACGTAAAGATGTTCCAGCATAAGCTAATTTTAACAGTTAAAGAAAAGTTTCACTGCTTCCATCGGAAAGAGTTTCGCAGGAAACGAATGCTGTTGCCATTTCTCCTATTTTGAACAATAAGAAAGAAATTCATCATCTAGCGCAGCGCGTTCTTTGAGGATGCTCAAAGTCTTCATTCACTTTATTTTTAAATAAGCACAACGGCTTCATGCATTTAATAAGTTTGTTCTCTTTTTGTATTTAATTACTTCTATATAATTTTATTATTATTTGTAGTGATTACTATATAATTTTTCTTATAAATTATCTTATGTTGGATTTCATTCCATCTCTACTACTCGTAAATAAAAAAAAAAAATAATATAAAAAACTATTCTTAACTTCTACATTTATAATTTAACTATAAACACAATCAAACATTGAAAAAGATCATTTTAAAAATATATTTACACATAGAAACAATAATGTGTTAACAAAAAATAATCGTAAATACATTTTTCACTATTTATACTTTTCTAAAAACAAAAGTGAATTTGTATTGGATTTAATTGCGAAACTTGGATATGATGATGGTGGATTTGAGTAGTAGAAAAGGAATAGAAACTTGTTTTTCCCTGCGGTTTCTTTTGTTTTTCCCCCCATTCAGCTTTATTTTTATTGCAATTTTTTAATTTTCTTTTTGCTAGAGTTCTTGCGTTTGTTTTTCTAATTTTTCTCCCGTGCCCTTTTAATTTGGACATTAATACGTGCATTTATGCAGAGTCGATTCTAGCTGGTTCCCAACATGTTTTGACTTCCAATATTGCTTACGAGAGTACAAACGTTCTCTTATTTCTTTACAGGAAACCAGTAAACTATATAATTAACTGAAGTACAAAATCTATATTTTTAAAATCTATTAAGATAATTTATTACACCCCATCGTTGAAATATTGAAAGATATTTATGTATTTCAACAAGAAACAGTTCACTATTTACAATAATAAATGAAAAGATTTATGACTGCTGTTGTAGCTGTCAATAAAGATGCAAATTAAAAATGAAACTGTGTTAACTGATTTTGGCAAAGGGAAATGGAAAAAGTGAGGCGTCTGCTTTTCTGGACAGTAGTGTGATCAAGAAGAAAAATGTTTGAAAAAAAAGGCTGCTACTCTGCATCCGATCCGCGATATGGGAAATTATATCGGAGCTAACAGCAAACTGGTATAGTTATGAGCCACTGGATTTAAAAGTAGAAAATATGCAGGGGGTCTACTCGGTAATTCGAAATTAATTTTCCGATTAACGGTAGAGCAGAGCTGGCCGCCGAGAGAAATATACTCGCGTATGTGTATTCATTTGTATAAGAACCCGATTGATGTTTGGCACTCCGGTGCTACTTTGGGCAGCTCAGATCTAGAGAGATTTGCTTTACGAAATTGGTTGACGGAATGCATGAGTATTATTTTTTAACCGACTTCATATAAGTTGACCGAACTCTCGTACAGCCAAATTATTTTTTTAGTATTTTGATACGCAACAAATTTTTAACAACTACAGAATTTTTTTAATGCTTATTTGCAACTGTAGAATTTTTTATTTTAAACAAACACATTTGGTTGGGTAGCTGGTTGCAAAGAATTTTAATAAATCTGTGGCAATAAGGAAAAAGTGCTTGAGTCGAGATAATCTGATTTCGAGTTAATGATACCTCCGCAAACTGCATATTCGAAAGCACCTCTGGTCAAAATCTCAATTAATTTGTGTGATTTTTCAGGAAGTTATAGTACAATGACTTGCAACTTATCCTCTTTAGACTTCTAATCTCATTTGGAATAATAGCTTAATTTAGGCTATACATACTTTGGTATATTTCAAATTAAATGTATATATTAGTTATAATAATATGTAGAACGATGTTTGTTTGAATAAACAAAGGTTAACATAGAATTGCCCAATTTAACTATAAAAGAAAGAAATTTCTGTAAATCCACTTGAACGCTTAAAAGTGCTCTCCTGCAAAGCAGGAAAATAAGACTTAAGCAGTTTTTCCTTATTGCCTCAGAAATATTTTTGCCAACTTGGAAGAAAACCCAAGAAAATAAAAAAGCCTTAAAGTATGCACTCATATGTTTTATGTAATTATTAAGCGGACATAATTTACGAGTTTATTTTTTTTTACGAAAATCGATTATTTTCAATCGAAGCACAAAAAAATATGTCGCTTAATCTTTTTTTGCGGTTATAGCTCGATATGCTGTGTGTTGTTTTCAACCCCCGACCAAAAAAGGAGTGTTATAAGTTTGTAGTGTGTGTCTGTGTATCTGTGTGTCTGTCCGTGTAAACGTACAGAACAAACGGCTGGACCAATTTAATTTCCCAGGGAAATTTCTCCCTTTTCCAATTAGAATTTTTTGTTTTCCCTATCACTTGCCATTAGTTGGAATTGTTCCCTGGGAAAAATTGCCCTGATAATTTAAAAAATAATTCCAAAAATAATCAAAAATTGTAAATATCACAGTATAAAGCTTTTTCTTAACGTTCTAATATCACAGCTGGAGTTACATTTTTAATTAATTTTTTCTGCTTGAAAGGTGACTTGATCGAGAAGGTTCTTAACTATGGTTGAAGAGAATCGGTCCAGCCGTTTAGAAGATATCACAAATTTTCTAGATATGTATGTATATCGGGGTTTTTTTAAATTTTTAATTTTTGTTTTTCAATAATTTTAACAGCCGTGTTTATAAAAATTATTAAGGCTTTATAAAGGTTTACGGCCTGCCCCACGATGTGTGAGGGCAGTCATGATTAAAATTCCGCGAGAAAATTTTCCCGGGCAACAATTACGAACAATTGCAAGTAATAGGGAAAACAAAATATTCCATTGGAATTTTATTCATGATTGGCTTGATTGAAAACAAAAACAATTTTTTTTATTTTATTGTTGTTTTCCATACAAGTTCTCGATCGATCATTTCATGTCGACATTGTGGGACAGGCCAGTTAATAAAAAATATTTTGTATGAAAATTTTCTTTTAAAGCCATAATAATTTTTGTAAATACGACTTACTAATTAGTAAAACTTCAACAACGTCCCAATGTTATGAAGTTGTTAATGAAAATTGTTGTAAATGTATTGAAAAGAAGAGTCGCAGGACGGTAATTTAATGTTATGAGTACATTCAAGTTTTGTTAAACGGTATGTTGTGCTGATGTCGTGCTGATTGTCTTTTTCTGCATGGGTATTTATTAGCGTACATATATCTATCGTGTAAGTTAAATTTTAGCAAAAATTCGTAGATAAAGACCTTAAGTAAAGTATCTGTATGTTGAAATTACGGCCATTAATAGAAAACGACTTGTTTAAGAATAAAAGAGACATTTGTTCTAAAATTATAAACTTTATTCCTTTAATTTTTACGAAAATCCTAATTGAAATGCGTCTGTTTTAATCCTGACAATAAGCAACTTACATTTTAAAAGTAAATCTACTGAATTAACAAATAGAAAAACTTTTTTTTTATACTAATTCTTCAACTGTAGGTCGTTGGTTGAATTGCGCTATTATTATCAACATCTCTTGCATTCCAATTATTGTGGTTGTGATGCCGATCCCTCATTTGCCAAAGGATACAGGTATTTTTTGTTTACCTTCATTAATTTCATTTGAGTTATGCTGTCTAAGACCCAATAAGGTGTTAAATACAATTTATCTTCCAATGTTCTATTAGCATCGCCAACAATGAAACGAGCCTTTTGGCGGGCACTAACAACATGGCCACCGCATAAAGTTATTAATTCGCTCATATTTTCCTTACTGATGGGAGAGCAACTAGAGGATATGTAGAATGCACCGAATTTACGGAATAGATCACATTTGTAATTGTTGCCGAAAGCTTGACGTTCAGAGCGGCAAATCTAGAAAGTTAAATAAAGTATTTAGCCAGTGTGTTTTAAGTTTATGTGGCTTTATATTGAAATATATGTAAATATGTACATCAATGCTGTCCAGCAAGAGAAACACGAGAGAAATTTATTCGCGTATGTGTATTGATTAGTATAAGCCGATTGATGTTCGGCACTCTGGTGCTACTTTGGGCAGCTATGATGTATACGAGTACATATGTCTGTATGTATGTACACAATAATATTACCTCTATTGCTCTAGAAAAATCTTTCAATTCATAAAATTCTTCTGGCAACCATTTGCCGGCCTTAATTGAATCAGCAATCCAAGAATATTCTAAAATCCACAAGCCGCGAGCCAAAGCTCTGAGTAAATTTAAAGTTCTTCTCGGCTCCAAACTTACTAAGTGGGTTGTACTATTGGTCACACAGCTCTCAAGGGTAAATAAACGCAATTTGTCAATGGCCTTATCCAAAATATAATAGAAGAAAAAAAAATTCTTTAATTAATAAACATCGATCGAAAAATATAGGCTAAAAATTTATTTAAATTATCTAACATTCAATTGAATATGCATATCGATACCTTAACATAGAAAGGCCCTAACTCTTTTTTTTTTTTTTTGAAGTGGAGATTTTGGCATTTTTTGATATTATTAGATGTTCTTCTATCGAAATATAAAAAAAAAATCGATATAAAAAAATAATGAGTTAGAGCATTTCTCTATTAAGGTAACGATATCGCTAATTTATTTATTGCGAGATAACTCAAAACAGCTTGATTTGTAGAAAATAAGTTTCAAGTTTTCAATTTACTCCATGAAGAAGTGCTTATGTGAAATATGTATTTGCATTCGATTTCGATAGAAAGCGAAGATGGAAAATCGAATCGAAAATTTCGTTGAGCTGCGAATTTTCTATCGAACAGAATTTAGATTTCGATTTAAGTATTTTAGTATAAAAATTATTATAAACGATTGTTTTTTATTTTAGGTAAAGTTGTTGCAAATTTTAAAAATCACTTTTTTTTAATTTTTCGAATGTTGCTCATAATAAGGGCCTAAATATGATATATATGTATATATTAATTAAATTAAATTAAATTCATTTTTTGAGTTATATTTATCTTACAATAAGAGAGCGATATGCATAAATAAGTAAATTTGAGTTACATGGCTGAAAATAAATTCTTTATGAATATGCAAACAACAAACAACAAATTTATCAAATAAAAAAAGCATAACTTTAGGCTGGCAATAAATTAACAACATCGAGTGTTTTTGAAGAGCTGATTAGATTGTTAACTTGATGGGATAAAAAAACACTAACGAAAAATCGCCAAAAAGGAAAAAAGAGCTCTAATGAAAAATATCATCAAAAATAAATCGTTAAAAACCGAACAAATCGACAAAACGAAAAAAGCGCCAAAACTATAAATATTTATTGCAAAAAATAAATAAACAAAAAAATCGCAAAAACCGAAAACATCGCCAAAGCGAAAAAGCGCCAAAACTAAACTAGAACTTCGACACACAAACGTTCATGCATATAAAATTAACACATAAAAATACTTTACATATACATACATACTCAATTTAACATTTAGAAGAGCGATTTTTTTCAGTAGAACAGCACCAAACATGTCGCTCAATTACTCAAAGAACGTCATAACTCAAAAAATGGAATTTTTGAGTTAGTAATGCAGAACTAATCCTCATGTCATTCTATATTGTCTAAAAATTTCATACAAATATCTTGTTTAATCAACTCTTGAGATAAAAATAAAATTATCTTTTTCCATCAAGTTGTGTGTAAATGTAACTTAAAACTTATTTTCTGGCAAACTGTTCTTTTTTTGAGTTATGACGTTGTTTGAGTAAATGAGCGTTGTATTAGTGCTGTTCTACTTTTAAGCATTTTATCTATTTGATGACCACTGCTTTATACTATGGATATCTATAGCAAATTGCTTCTCATATGAAAATTTTTGCACAACGACAATAGGTGTGTTCGAGTACGCAAAAGTTTTTACAACTTTTTTACTGAACTTTAATGAATTTTACTAAATTGCGTTCTTTTAACTGAAATACAGCAAATGAGAACACAAATTGAGAGTAACATATGATTCAAAAAGTGCACAAACAAAAGTAAGAAAACGAAAATGTTTACATTTTAGAAAAGGTTAAATAAAAATCATTACAAAAACAGGTAAGAATAACTTAATATATATGTATGTATGTATATGTGACACGCAAAATAGAAAGGGACCTAAGGGTAAAAACCGGTTTTGTTCAGGAGAGCCATTTTAAAGATTTAAATACGTGTATCTTTGGTGTACCATCATTGAGCGTGTTGGTATTGGGTCTCATTTGAAAGCGACACATCTCATGATGTCAGGAACGTGTTGGCCAACGCGCGCAGGTCGTCCCTACCTCTTGTTTTGTGTAGTTGGTTTTTACTGTTTTCTACGCGCATATCTCTGCGAGGGAACACTTTTGGGGCATGGGATCGGTCTCATTCGATGCTCAGATGTTGTCCACATCAAAAAAAAAAAAATTGAAAATTGATTTTTTTTACCCTTGGGTCCCTTTCTCTATGCGCTGTCACATATGTATGTATATTGCAATTTAATTTATTAATTCTTTTGTTTTATGGAGTTGTAAAACTGTAAGCTATTTAGTTACTTACAAGTGCACTTGTTTTGAAGGTAATCAAGTAAGATTAACAAATAATTATTTTTTTGAAATAAATTTAACCCTAAAAATCAGGGAATCAATGACAAATTAATTGCGAATATTACATAAAATAAATTATAAATTTATTCTTAAACTATTCGTGTTATAAGAACTATTATATCGAGTACCAATAAGAAAAAAAAAAAGAGTTGAATAGTCAAGATTGTATATCATCACAAAGACCTAATAACCTATCTATCTGCAAAAATTTCAAAATTGGCAATTTGCCACTTTTTTCAGTAACAGCACTTTTTGAGAGTAAATGTTGCATTAATTACTCATTTAGCGGCTATTCCCAAAGGGGGTGGGGGGGGGGGAGTTAAGGATTTGTTACGATTTAGAAAATTTATACGGAAAATGTTGTTAAAAGCTTTTACCGGGGGGATATAAAAACTCCGAAAATAGCATTACGTAATATTTTAATGGCCCCTTAATACATTTACCCACCTATTGTGAACAATCACAGTGAGTGAAATGCACAATAGCGAATGAATGAAATGAAAATTCGTTCGATCAGCACTTTCGACAATTATTATTATTAAATTAAATTTTTTAACTCTTTCAAATTCACTACCTTTGGTCAGAATGAATTTCGGGCTGCCCCTGTGACTGAGTGGTAGCGATGCCAGCCTCTCAGTCCAGAGGTCGTGGTTTGTCTGCAGACAAGCTAATAACTTCTTGGGTTGTTTGTTAAAAAAGGTTATTAATTTAATTTCTAAAAACAAATTTTGTATGAAAATTTGTTTGTTGCACATTTTGTAAACCAAAATTATTTTTTATATACATAAATAAAGGTGTGAAACAAAACTATGAAAAATTTTCTTACAATTCAATCTTTATTAAGTTCAAATAATTATTTAACTTAAAATATGTAAAGTTTCAAAAATAAAGGAATATAAAATGTAATAGAGATATGTATGTATGTATGTAAGTATGTGTAGCTACGTTTCAAGGACGATTAGCAAGTTTTAGGCATAGGCAAGCGAATTCAATTCGCCCAGCCTAAAAAAATAAAGTTTTTTTTTGTTTTGTTAATACAATACAAGGCAAATTCATATAAGTTATATTCGTTTCAATTCGATTTGAAAAATGTATATTTTTGATGTGAGAAAAAAACTAGGCGAATCCGAACAGGTTTCGATTTTCGCCGCTTTATGTCAACACACATTTTTCAGTACATTTTTTTCTGCCATTAAAAGTATAAATTTCTCAAAGCGAATTGAGCCTAATGAATATACCTGTTATGAATTTGCTTTTCAAAGAATGTATTGAAGAATGCGTTTTGACATTTGACGGATATTCAAATTACAAGCGGCGAAAATAGTCAACTGAGCAGTTTATAGCACCTAATATGAATTCGCCGTGCTATATACATACATACATACATATCGCTCATTTACTCAAACAATGTCATAACTAAAAAAAAAAACAGTTAGCAGAAGTTCCATTTTTGACTTAAGACGTTATTTGAGTAAACGAGCGATGGTGAATTGATTTGAATACTTGCTAAGCCGCCTTGCAATGGCTAAAGTAATGCAAAATTTTATAACAAAAAAGAATAATTTTTTAAATAAACAGTTTATAACAAAACAATTTTATGAGCAAATTAAAAAATATGTATTAAGGGTATTCATTTCAGTTTTTTTCTGTTGGAAAAATGTAATTTTTTTACAACAAACACAAGGAAAAAAATTCCACCAAAAGTTGAATTTAAAATTTAAGTTTTTCTCTGTTGGAAAAATGGAAAAATGTAATTTTTTTTACAACAAACACAGGAAAAAGAATTCACCAAAAGTTGAATGAAATTTTAAATAAAAAATTACATTTTTCCATTTTTCCAACCAAAAAAAAAAAAAAAAACTGAAATGAGTTCAAATGGAATTAAGAAAATATAAAATATGTATGTAAAACCCAATATATGTATAAACTATATATGAATATAAACAATAATAAACAAAAGAAAATAAAACTTTCATCAATTGGGATGCAATCAACATTACTCTTGTTAAGTTAGCGTTATTAGATATTATTAAGAGGTAGTAGGAGTAGTAGAAGTTGTACCAACCTCACGTATGACATCGATTTGTTGTTGATGCATATTCGTATAGACTAAGACAGCGGGCCTTTTAGTTTGCTTAAACTGTTGTTGTTGTTGTTGGGTGACATTTTTTTTAGCTGACGAAGAAGTCAATGAGGAGGAGGAGGAGGAGCCTTTAGCTTTCGTTTGCATTTGCTCAAAATCTAAAGTGCTGCGCCGTTTTCTAACAGTTGGTATTGTTGTGATTAGTTTGTTGCTAATGCAATCTTTATGATTTACTGCTGTTTGCGCTGCTATTGTTGTAGGCTGCGGTTGGGATATTGGCATTAGAGTTCTACGGCGCTTGGTTACAGAATTATCAGCAGTAAGGGTAGTAATTGTATTGCTAACGACTAATTTATTCGATTCTGAAGGGGCCGATGCTGTTACTGGCCCGGTTGCTGGTGTTGGTGTAACTGGCATTTCATTAGGCATAAACAGTTTCCGTCTCTTTTGCTGGGTTATGGGTTTGGGTGAATTCACACATTCGCCTTCATTGTTATCTATGCTTTCAGCAAGGGATTCTGTTGAAGATTTCGGTGTTGTCATGTTAATTGTCAAGTTGTTGGGTTTTCTAATATTTATTGGAGTGCTAATGGGATGTTCAAGACTATTAGCAACCATCACCTCTGCTGAGGGCGTGGGTGGCACCAGCGAACGCCTGGCAGATTGATTAATACATTGCAAACGTTGTGTTATAATATCCATGGACACATCGAATATTGTGCGCCTTTTTCCGCCTGGCTGTCTTATAGAGCTAAATACCAGTGGTGTGGCACACCGTTCTGTTTCTTCCACTATTTTACCAGCTGTGGCATCAGCTGGTGGAGTTTCCAACAACTTATCATCCAAAAGGGTGGAACTTAAGACTTTATGCGTTTGGAAATTGTTGGGTGTGAGGCAAATGCTGCTACCAGCAGTGACATTTGTAGCGAATGTCACTATATTGCTTTCACTCATTGTTTTGGCCTCATATAAAGTTCGGCGACAATTTTTTGTGGAAATCTTTGTAGCATTTGTTACATTATTATTAATCTTGTTGTTTACTTCTGTTGGGGATTCAGCAGTTTCGGGGTTTTCGGTTTCTTCTAAAGATTTTAAATTGAAACAAGTTCTACGTCGTATGGAAAAATTGGGAACCACCTCTGTTGTTTCCATTGGCTTTGCTGGCAATAGAGTACGTCTGCGAGAGGATTTTTTACTGGAAGTTTTCTCCTTGTTATTGGTTTCGCAATTCATTATATCTGTTTGTTCCATTGTCTGGGCCGCATATAAAGTTCGTCTCCTTGCAATCGATTTTGTAGCCTTAGCTTGTTCTTCCTGCACTTCATAATCTTCTTCCGGTATGGTTTGTATATTAGTTACATTATTGGTAGATGTTTCACATGTCAGTGACATGTCCGTTGTTGTATGTATGGAACTGCGTCGAAGAATTCTTGCTGACTTTCTAGGTGTAGAAACAGAAATTGCCATTGTACTCATACAATTGGTGGCTGTTTCCAGCTCACAGTTTGACATAAGACTATGTCTTCTCGATCTTCCACGTTTCTGGGGCAGGGGAGCAGCCGCTCCTCCGCATGTGATCTCAATTCCTACAACTACATTACTTTTAATACTTGCTTTTATATTTCCCTCGACTACCTCATTAGTGTGGGTTTCTGTATTGCTTTTGTGCTGAGTGGCCTTTTTATTTTTGTATTCATTTAATGGAGTGTAGCATTCAGAATGCATACGATTTAATAAATTCGATGCCGGTGACTCCATCATGGGAGTTGGTACATTATTGCAGCAATCTTCTTTCGAAGCAGGAGATCGAATTGGCTTGGCAACCTTCTTAAAGAATTGGCTTATATCAGTCTTCTTTTTATTATTTATTGAACTAGTTGGTGTGCCACCGTTAAAAGTGGAAGTCTTTTTCTTGTTTCCAGTCTTTTGGGTGGGCGTGGAGTCTTTTGGTGTACCGCCAGCCTTGGCACGTATGCGTTTATTGCACTCGGAGTCTGGTTGCATACTTTTTACGCGCTGGAATTAAGCAAGAAAGAAAATATAAGAAATATAAATGCTAAAAGCAATATTGTTAAGTAAAAGTTCCTAAAAATTAATTATACTAACGGCCCTTTCCACAATGTACAATTAAAAGCTAACAGGGACTTTAACGGAAAGTTTTGTATGAAGAACTTGTAGTTAAAGTTCAGGTTAACTCTTAATCATACATTGTGAAAAGGGACGTAAAGTTAATTAGTTCAGAGAAGGAAGTACAAATCCTTTAAAAATACCGCCTAAAGTGAGTAAATGCTATTAAATGTTTAAAATAATTTTTAACTAATTTCTTTTTTAGTTTGTCGCTATTCAGACTTGCAATTTTTGTTGCAGCAATTCCTGAATATGTGGGAGAGTGTTGAAATATAAATATATTTATTTCTTTTTAACCAAAAAATAAATAGAAAGTTGCTGCAACAAAAATTTGCAAGTCTGGTCCAGGAATTTGAAAACATAGTTTCGTCTTCAAAAAGGATTTAATTTATTTTATTTTAATTTTAACCAACTTTTTACTTAAAAAAAAACTATGAAGCAACTAAAAATTTGTGGTTGCCAGATGCCATATGTAATATCATTCTGGCAGTTGGTAACGCAACTAAATTTCGGTTGCCATCCCTAATGGAGTCAATGGGGCTTATTACGAGTGTCGTATTACGAGTTCGACTACGACGAAAATTTAAACTTTTTTTTTTGTCGAAATACGACACTCGTAATAAGCCCAAATGGTCGCTTGTGAATAAAATCCACATTTATAACTAAATTTTATGATTTATGTTTTATTTTGTTCCTAATTTGGGGCTTAATCGTTCAATATTTGCTTCAATTTGAATTTCAAGCTGCCATACACTCATATTATTTTACTAACCCCCTGTTTGTGTAAGACGTTTACGTTGGGAATATTGGCGTTTTTGTAATAGATTAAGGGACATTTGTACAGAAACGTCAAGATTTTTATCGTCAACGTCTTAAGCTACGGTCACACTTGACAAACATTTTCAGAAAAAAAAAGCGTAACCAATAAATACTAATGCAAAATTTTTTACTTCAGACACGTGTTTATTAAGTTAATTAATTTCGTATTTAGCAAATGGGCAAAGTTATAGAATACAATATTATAGGAAACTATTGAACTTAATAAACACGTGTCTGAATCAAAAGATTTCTCATTAGTATATACTGGTTACGCTTTTTTGGGCAAATGTTTGTCAAGTGTGACCGTACCTTTACACAGACAGGCTGTAACACACATGCATATCGTTATCTTAATATAAAAAGTCCCTAAATCATTCTCATTTTTGAAATGAGTTGTTGTATACTCCAATAGAAGAACATCTACTGATTCGAAAAATGCAAAAATCTTGAATTCTAAAAAATAATGAGTTAGGTCATTTCTATATTAAGGTAACGACGATACGTATATTTTTGGAGCTTGTCTTTTTCTTTCAAATAGTTTTTCAACTTTATAGTGGAGTTAAACAACGGTTCACTATTTCATATTTGTTAATAAATTCTAATGTTTGGCGTTAAAAACATTCTGCCGAAACAAGGTGAGTTTAGTTTGGCAGCTTGCTGAGAAAACAATGTAAGTTTTCAGCTCACTTGCACCCAAATAGCTCATTGAAAAATGAAATTGTGTATCTATAATAATGTAAAACTCTTCATATCCTTCACATCTTTGTTTAATGGATAATTTCTTTGCAGACCAGTGAAATTATTAATCGGCCATTCCTTATCGGTACAGCCTTTAAGCACAAATCTTATCTTAAAAAGTATAAACATTGACAGGAACTGTGCCGTACTCTCGTATCATTGGAACACAAGTAGCATAATTTGTATTTCAACCTGGTAAAACTTTGGGAGCATCAGAAGGATGACATGTTTGCACTAAATATACGTGACTGTATAATCGTTACTTTTATTCTAGTATTAAGATTCGCAATTATTTACTTTTATATATACATACATATGTTACTTTTATCTATATACTTTTTATCTATTGCATTTGTGTTAACAAAAATGTGAATAATAAATGACATATTTGCTGGGAAAGCGACATAATTATTGGAGTGAAATTGATTAAATTTTAATGCTAGTTAAGAGTACGTATTATATTTTCAAGTAAAATAATTAAAAACAATATTTAAAACAAAAACAAAAATTAAAAATGTCAAAAACCCCAAACGGCTGTACCGATTTTCTGCAAGCATATGCTAGAAGATTATAGATCAAGTCACCTTTCAAACGAAAAAAAAAACCAAATTAAAATCGATCTAGCCGTTTGCGTGCTACGGCGCACAGTGGTTCATAATAGTTTTTTTTTTATCGGAAAGAGTTTTGGCAACTGTTGAAGTCATGAAATTTTTTTTTGGAATTATTTTTAAGCTTTTATACAAAATTTAGATTTGTTAAAATCAGTGCAGTCTATTTAATTACCGATTTTCGGGTAAAAGTTAGATAATTTTGAAAATGGGTTTACAAATGAAAAAGTTATGTATGGTTAGGGGAGAAAATTTGGCAAACTGTAAGCCAAACCTTTTCAAATAAAAAGAATTTTAAAAATCAGTTGACAAAGGGGGAGACAATTTCCATCATCCGATTTTCGAAAAGAAAAACTACGGGTTCAAACTACGGACAAACCCTTTCAGACACAACAAGTTATGCATGAGGCAACCAATTTCCCCTCCGATTAAGGGCCTAGTTTTGTAAAAAAAAAAAATTTAATATTAAAATAAGTGTTCTACAGGTGCGAGTGCAAAATTATTTACAGACATAAAGAAGATGCATCCATTTTTCTCTGGATGACTTCGTTTTTATTTATCCCTTTTGATCTTTAAAAGCTATAGTTACACTCCGAAAATATGGAGATTTAAAATGTATTACATAACACCCTAACTATAAATTGTATAGGGTCTTTACATGCCATTAATTAAAAACAACAATTTACCCAACATAACAAAATAACCCCAACCCGTTGTCGATAATAGTTTTCGAGGAATCATAGCGAGCCTTATTTTAGATTTAATCGTAAGCGACAGAAATAAAGTTTTCAGGTGAAGTCTTTTTTAGGGTTCCGTACACCAAAGGTGAAAATGGAACCCTATTGTTTTCGCTACGCTGTCCGTCTGGCCATCTGTCCGTCACAGGGTATTTTCTCGAGAACCGTAAGAGCTACGGACCTGAAATTTGGACAGAGTGTGTAGACCCTTGGCCGCTACAACAACAAATACATGAGAGTTGGAAATTAAAGGGTGTGCCAAAACTAGCAACGAAAAGTGTTAAAATCCCATGTAATATACATACCATTGTATGTATATGCACTTGAAATTTGTAAAGTTATTGTATTTTTATACAGACTACAACAATTAACACTAAAATTTAAAAAAGTTTAATTAAAGGGTGTACCATCAGTTAATGTAATTTCGACTATGTAATTTTGATAACTTGCTGTATCTTGGAAACCGTAAGAGCAAACTTCTTGAAATTTTCAAAAACGGTAAAACAAAATAATCTCAAAATTATAAAATCGCCAAACCGAAAAAAAATCGCCAAAATCAAAAAAAAAACGCCAAAACGAAAAAAAGCACCAAATTAAAAAAAATTTCTAAATCGAAAATAAATCGCGGAAAACCGGAAAAATCGCCAAAATAAAAAAATCGCCAAAATGGAAAAAAATCGCCAAATTGAAAAAATCGCCAAAATTAAAAAAATCGCCAGAATGAAAAAAATTGCCAAAATGAAAAAAAAATCGCCAAAATGAAAAAAATCGCCAAAATGAAAAAAATCGCCAAAATTTAAAAAATCGCCAAAACGAGAAAAAAGCGAAAAATAATCAAAAAAAAAATTATTTCAGCTGAAAAAACGTAAAAAAACACTGTATTAAAAAAATGCTCAAAGCCCAACGTACGGAACCCTTCGTGCGCGAGTCAAAGTCGCACTTTACTGAATTTATTTTAAATTATGTTTTTGTACGTAAATTGTCTCTTAGGGCACTGCTACACGTTCAATATACATATATTGAACGCGATCCAGTATCGTGATATTTATTGAACGTGTAGCATGCAGTATTGATGGGTCGCGATCCATATCGCAGAAAGGCCTAAATTATGGAATCCAGATCACGGATCGCGTGATAAATATTGAACGTGTAGCATTTTCATCATATTAGATCGCGATACGTTAATAAGAAGTGAAATAAAACAAATAAAATAAAAGACGCGGTGCAAAATATTTAACAAATAAAAAGTATAAAAGTTTATTACATTTGTGTAAAGTTTGTTTTAATAAAGGGTAATGGCAGAAGATAGTGAAAGCGAGTGGGTTCTGCCGTTGGAATCGGAATTAACGACCGAAAAAATTATTTTGAGACTTTATTTTTAATTTGTAGGCATTGCCGGAGTTGTGGGACTCGTCGGCTAAAGCTTATTAATAAATTTATTATTAATAAACGATCCGCACAGCACAAAAATAACGTAAATACTGACGCGATAAATATTGAACGTGTAGCATACGCTCGTGATCCATCATTCCATTAGAATGGATCGCGATCCAAATATCACAATATATATTGAACGTGTAGCAGTGCCCTTACGATAAAATTTTACAGCCTGTATCTTAAAAGTTATCAACAATTTAGGCATTTTGATAGTTCTAATTCTAACTCTAATTCTATGGGAAGGCCCATACAATTCTAATTTCAATAAAAAGTATATTTTCTATTACATGTCGCTTAAGATAAAATCTAAAATAAGGCTCAAATAAAATATGATAAATTTTTGTTTTTTTTTTTAATTAACATAAATTCTTTGTTTTTTTAACTACTTTTTTTTTGTTGCTACCTTAATTTTGATGTGTTGCCTTTAATGAGAGACGAATTGTACTATTTTATACCTACACTCTGAAATATTTTCTTGTAGCAAAAAATACTGTACAAAAACCGAAATGAATTTGTTTGCAGAGCATTCGTCGCTGAGCTCTGGCAGTATGAGTCAGATGATGATCTGCCAATAGAAGGAACTATCGATAGTAATACAAGAAATGTTCTAACAAAATTAACTAAAACAATTAGAAGTGTTAAAAATTTGAAAAAAAAAAAAAATAAATAAAACAGGACGAATCAACTATTTTATTAAACTTGAGGTCTTTTTCTAAACAAATTAACAATCTGCCTTATCGTGGTTGGCGTATTTCAAATACGACTACGACTGGTTGGTAATAGATTAAATAAGACTTCAACAGTTTTTCTTTAATCTATTACCAAACAGTCGTAGTCGTATTTGAAATACGCCAACCACGATAAGGCAGAATATCTTATCTTAATATATATAAAAATCAAAAACACGTTTATTTGTTAGGGGTGAACTCTTCAATGCCCCAACAGATTTTCACCCCACCAAATATTTGTAAAAGACCGGCGCGTGTTTTTATATATATTCTACCTCGGTAAATGCTACGCCCCTTTCAGAAATAGTGATTCGACCGACAGATGGCGCAATTTTTAGTTTTTTTTTGTTTTTGCACCGTAACTCAAGAACTACTGAACCGATTTTGACCAAACTTCATATACATGCTCTATAGGGCGTGAGTAGTGTTTCTGTGTAGTTTGAAGTTCGTCCGACAGATGGCGCCATATTTAGTTTATTCGTGGGCAAAATCCAATTTTCATATTGTACCACCAATGTCATATACAACACTAATGTTGGCTTAGGGCCAGCAATGCGAACCGGGGTCAGCTAGTTTATTTATAAAAAGAACTCAAGCTTAATAAAACAGTTGATTCATAATAACAAAAGGTAAAAGAAAAGTTGCAAAATCAATAAAACAGGACTCTAGTGGCATAATGATTGATTTTATATGTTTTGAGAAATCCAGGAATAGGGGACTGAGAAACTAGATATTCTGTATTATGGATTGCTTTCGATTTCCTCAACATCTAAGATCAGTAAAAGGAAACGAAACTATTTTTCTGAAAGATAGCATTTTATTTGTGGAAAAACTTTATTAATCGGTTAACCGGTTAATACCGAGATTCACCATTATTAACCGATTAAGACAAAACATCTGTTAATTAATCAAGCGATTAACCGATTAAAACAAAACCCCGATTAATTGAATACCTTAATATGCACCTTCTAAGCTTCTGGACGGATTTTCTAACGCACTCATTTTTTTGGTCAGAGGGTTAAAAATAAATTAATTTAAGTTGAATTTTGGTATGTTTTTTTTATTAAGTTTTCAATGGTCGGTTATTGCAACCTTACTACGGTAGTTAGAGCAACAAGCCTGATATCTTTTCGGTTGCGCAAATCGAGCTCGAGCCATTTACAACTTTTTTCTAGTGTGATTTTCGCGCCTAGCAAACCAATTTCAACTTCAAATATCATTTTAAATTTAGCTCTTACACATGAATACATGCAAGGCGAATTCAGTATCAGGTGACCTTATCGCTACAACAATTTTACAACACAAAAAACAACACGTAGTTTGCTATGCTACAAAACCAATCTGTCAGAAGATTTCTAAGCAAATTTTGACGTTTTGGTTCAAAATGCTCAATTTGGTAGCAACAGCTGATAATCAGCCGGGCTGATAAGGTCACCTGATACTGAATTCGCCTTGAATACATGGAACAACAGGCCTGCACATTTTTCAACTAATTTTCTTTAACTTGAATGGGGGGAGTCTAGTCTGGTAACATTGTTAGAGATGTAAACCATAAAATACATAAAAAGAAAACAGCAGATACATACAAATATATTTATAAATGTATCTGCTGATAAGCAAGGCAAGTTGATTGAAAACTTGCGGATAAAGGTTATATATACATACATACATACATATGTACACACTTATGTAAATAAAAATAAATATCAAATGCAAAAGTAAGAGAGGGAGAGAGAGCGAAAAGAAAAAGAGCCATATTAATTAAGCCGAAAATTAAATAAAGTATAAAAGAGCAGCACAAGCAAAGTAAAATTTCTGACAGTTCCAACAAACCATTGCAGTCGTTACTTTAGTCGCGAACAAGTAGTGAAACGATTTGTTGTATAAATTATTAAATTAATTTCGTTGATAGATGGTCTTTCAATAAAAATTAATACAAAAATAAAATAATCACAGCAAGAAACTTCTTTCCACATAAAACCACCATATTTAGCAAAGCGTGACGACATTAAAAAAAAAAGATGACACGAGTGTAAAATTGTTATGTATGTATGTATATATGTACATAAAAAACTAAATAAAATTAAAAAAATAAATAAAAAAGGAAATAAAGGCGTTGTTAGTAAAGTGCAAATAAAAAAACAACAAAATTTTTAAAGTTTTAATTTTAGTACGAAAGAGTTCAAATTCAAGCAACAGCGAATATTTTCGAAAATTATACATATTTTAAAAAGGAAAAATTAAAAAAAGAAAAGCATACAACAATACAACAAATACAAATGACATATGGATGAATGTTTGTTTGTGTATGGATTTTGTTGTGCATCAAGTTGGTGTTTCTCTTTGAATGGTTGTTGTTGCTGCCGCTATAAAGTATCTAGCAATTGTTTGTTGTTATTGTTGTAATTTTGATTTTTATTCAGATCATACATATATTATTAAATATTTAATATATGTACATATGTATGTATGCATATTTAAAAGTACATACATATTTAACCAAATGTTATCAGCTATTCAAGAAGATTAAGAACGTGGCATCATTTAATGTGTTTAAAACGAAGAATTTCAAAGGTAAGTACCTACATATAAAATACAAATTCTATCTTTTGGATGTACATACATATGTACCTCAGGTACATACACTCATCTGTATGTACATAATAATTATGTACACAGTAATATGTACATATGTACATATTTATGTGCATACCTGCCACTTTATTAAGAAGTTATTGAAAAGAATGCTTTTGGTGTTTAGTATGGTCGCCTTGACAATGGAAAGGAACTAAAATAGGACAGAAGTAAAGAAAGAAACATGCTGGCTATACCTGCTCACAGTATCATGAATAATCAAAAGAGAAACTACAAGAGAGTTTAATTCGTCAAATCACAAGCAATTTGCAATTACTCATCGTACGAATGTCAATTAAATTTATTTTTTGCTAATTTATTTTCTTAGCAAAGATTATGGGCGCTAACTTTTGCTTATAACAATAAATAATAAAATCTATTTGTGATTTAAATTAAGTAAACAATATGAAGGGCAACAAATAAGGGGTTGAACCACAAAGAAGTGCAAGTGCCAAAACTAAAAAAAAAAAAAAAAATATGAGTTAAGGCACGGTCACACTTGGGCAAACATTTGCCCAAAAAAAACGTAACCACTTGAAACATCTTGCGATTTAGACCACGTGTTTATTAAGTTAAACAGTTTCCAATAATATTGGATTCTGTGACATTGTATATGTATTATGTATGAAACTGTTTCAACTTATTACAGGGGTGTTCTGTTAGCCGCGAGTTTTGAAATCGGGTGATTTACAAAAACGAAAAACGATTTAGTGCATTCGAAGATAAGTTCGTATAAAATATCTAAAACATTAAAACCAAATTAAAAAACTTCAATAACGCACCTTTTTAACTGAGCTATGCCTTGAAATTAGGCGATTTCTAAACGCGCGATTTACAAAACACTCTGTTAATAAACACGTGTCTGGATCAAACGTGTTTTCAAGAGTATTCAATGGTTTCGTTTTTTTGGGCAAATGTTTGCCAAGTGTGACAATACCTTTAGAAGCAACAACACTTGATACTAAGGACAACAACATTCAACTTGTCGCACACTTATGTATGTACATCTGAAGCAAGGCGAATTCAGTATCAGGTGACCTTATCAGCCCGGCTGATTATCAGCTGTTGCTACCAAATTTAGCATTTTGACCAAAACGTCAAAATTTGCTTAGAAATTTTCTGACAGATTGGTTTTGTAGCATAGCAAACAACGTGTTGTTTTTCGTGTTGTAAAATTGTTGTAGGGAAGAGGTCACCTGATACTGAATTCGCCTTGATCTGAAGCAAATACAAAAATTTTGAAATTTTAAACAAAAACAAAATTTTTAAAATTTGAACCAAAAAAAAAATTAAATTTTAAAATTTGTTGATCAAAATCGATAATTTGCAATCGTATATAGTCGATTTTCGTAAAAAAAAAACTAGATCCAAAAAATCCGCAGGTTAAGTTTTTTTTTGGCGGTTATGGCACAATACCATGTTGCTCCATTCTCCTATTTTTTTTATCGGGAAACAAACATTTTTCTTGGTCTATTTGTGCCTTAAACATAATCATACACATACATAAAATTTTTTTTTTAAGATAACAAATTTTAAGTGAGACATTTTTAGATTTAATTGAACTGTAGTGAATTTTAATCAGAAATAATTTCTTAATTAGGCTTAAGTTCAGTAATTTCAATTCTTATAGAATGAAAATATTTTAATTAATTAATGTGAGTTTCTAAAGAAGAGAAGAAAAATTAAACTAGACTTTATTAGCTGGTGGAAATACCAATATTTTCCTGTGCAGCCACGCACTTCATCAGCACCCATGTCTATTTACTGGGGTAGAGATTGCTATTAACAATCACCCATTTCTAGTCTACATAGTTTAATTTTTCTTCTCTTCTTTAGAAACTCACATTAATTAATAAAAATGTTTTCATTCTATAAGAATTGAAAAACTTAAACCTGATTAAGAAATTATTTCTGATTAAAATAACAAATTTTATATAAAATTATTTTAAGATTAAGACATTATTCCCGATTAAAATTCATTCTAGTTCAATTCAAATTTAACATGTATCACTAAAATAATTTTATTATTTCCTGAAGCAGCTGCACAATGTTGCAGCATAGATAATTGACAAAACTTATCTAAAAAGAACTATAAGCTTGAATAAAATGTATATAAAATTTTTTTTTTTAGCTTTAAAGAATATTTTCGCCTTTCCAAAAGCAGAAGTAATTTATATTTCATTAAAGTCCATGAGCAACTAAAAATTTGTTGTTGCCAATTTTTTTGCAATTTGGCAACTTAAATTAACGTATGATAATTGACAACTAACAGGTATTAATTTCAGTTGGGAAGGAAAATTATTTTAACTTTTATAAATTTATAACATATGGGCATTTCCATGAAAATGACAACCACGACTGAAAAATTAAAAAACCTTGAAATTGTTTTTAAAATTTGTCAAAGAGGAAAAAATCACTCAAATTTTACTATGCAGAGGTATTAATAGCTTATAAAAATTTTTCAAGAGCAAAAATAGCAGTTTAAACTGACCATCTCTTTGATTAATGTTATGATACTGCAATCACCTATTTTTTCTTAACTAGCGACTCGATTCAGGTATTTGTAACATAACAATTATACTTTAAAATTAATGTTACAACAACAATGAACAAGATCCATGAGGAAAGAGAAAATTTAGAGTTCGATAAGCGGTATTTTTTTGGTTTGCTTTGGATGCTATTCTAATGTCACGTACGCGGTGCAAAAACCGTATTTGTCTATATCATTTGAATTTTACCGGTCGCAACTGTTTCAAAATAAAAGTTCAAAGCAGGATAATTGTCGCAAATAAATATTGTTCAAAATTTTTTCTCAATTTATGTAATAAAAATTTTATAAGCATTTAAAGTTTGTCACGTACGCTATTGTAAGTATTAAAATTGCAATTAAATGTATCAGCGTTAACTTGATAATTATCAGGCATGTTCTGAAAATCACTTTTTGTGAAAGTGAATTGAAAATACAAGAAAGGTGTTCTGCACACATAACTTTTTGAATTTTTGTGATTTTAAATCGGTCACCTAAATGCCTGCCGATTTGAAATCACCTGGTAATTTTTTCAATCACTTTATTTTGAAATTCTCAATAGATTAATTAAATGAATAACTTAATATCTTCTTTATTGATTTTTATAGTAAAATGAGCAATTTTCTACGAAAGAATTTATGAAATTATGAAAAAATTTAAAACTCTTAATTTTGCAAAAATTTTGTTATTTGCTTTGTGATTTACATTTGTGATATTGCATTTACAAAACAAAACGTCAGCTGTTTTCTTCTATTTTTAAAGAGTAAAATCACACAGAAAATTTAAAACTTTTGTGATATTCAAAACACCATCAAATCACAATTGTGATTTTAAAATCACAAGTGATTTCAAAACTTGTGATTTCCAGAACATGCCTGTATAAGATGGCGGCGAAAACTCAGCGCCCAAGTAAACAGTATGTAGTAAGAAATGAAGTTGACTCTTCCTTGTTTTATTGCTATTTTCACTGAATACATATTTTTGTTTTGTTTTTAAGTTTTTGTATGCATAAATTTCTGTGGCAATATAATGGCTTAAGTTGACATAAGTGCTTTTTCATTTTATTACATATTCTTATTCTCTTCTTCAAGATCTATCATTTAAACTAAATCCATTTATATTTTAACTTAAGTCTTCTTGGAAAATAATACATAAGTCATAACATCTTAACTCAACTTAATTTTTGTAAAGTAGCTACATCAATATTAAAATATTTGAGCATAAAAACTTGTATACAGTTGAGTTCAATAACTCAATAATAACGACTCGTCTAGAAAATTTGTATGAAAGTCACTCAAGAAAATGAATGCTTTCCATGTAAATTTTATACTCAAGTCGACCGTCTGGGTTGTAGAAACAGGGAGTTATATTTAACTAACTCCCTGTTTCTACAACGCAGTGTGGCAGTGTTAGTGAAAAAATGTGAGTGTATTGAGTTTTTTTCACTTGCACTTGCATGTGACAACGGAAGGTTATTTGCTGGTATAAAAATCACTCAAAAAGATGAGTGCTTTCCATACAAATTTTATACTCAAGTCAACCGTCTGCGTTGTAGAAACAGGGAGTTAGTTAAATATAACTCCCTGTTTCTACAACCGTTGTCACATGCAAGTGCAAGTGAAAAAAACTCAATACACTCACATTTTTTCACTAACACTGCCACACTTTTGCCACTTGCGAGTCAGCTTGCAATGGAATTATGTAGCAAGTAAATTTTTACACTTGTCGCAAGTAAAGTGACAAAACGAAAAACAGTGTTGCCGAGTAACGACTTATTTCATTAATTTGGTTAATATTATAGCTAATTCTTTGTATATATAAAAATGATATTGAGAAATTACACAAAGGCTAATTTTACAGCTAAGTTTGATCATAAATTTCATGTTTTAATGAAAGAAATATGTTCACAATCAATTAAAGTAAAATATTGAATACTTGGCAACACTGCACTAACTCCAATTCTGCTAGAACTTTACTTGCTGACGACATTTTAAAAATGAACTTGCACCGTGCTGTGTAGCCACTCGAAAAATTTTTGGGTTTTTTTTTACATTTCTCCTGATTTTCGTTAGTAATATACATATATACACTACTTGCAAGTAATTACTGGCATGTGGCAACGGGGGGTTAAAAAATTATCTTATTTCAGGTTTTCCGTATTTTTCAATTTAACCTAAAGCACTTATCTCGACTTACTATCAATAAAAACTATTTTGCCTTTCAATATAATAAGTTCACTTTAGTTTTTATTTTTCTGCCAATGGATTTTTTCATAACATCTTAACTAAAAAACAACGAATAATAACTAATAAAATCGTTTCTTTTTTTTTATAAAATTAACAGTTTTGTTATAAATAATTGTGCATTTTTTTCGGTATCTAAAAATTTTATATAAAAACCAAACACAATTTATTTTAGACAAAACCCATAATATCTCAAAACACGAAATTTCGACTCAAGCCATTATTATTTATTTCCACAGATTAAAAAAAAAATTTTTTTACTTAAGAATATTATAAGAGAAAAATCCGTCACGTACGCTATGTCACGTACGCTATTAAACTTCATTCATTATAAAATCAGCCAAAAGTCTTTTTTATTTCAAAATTACTGATAATAAAGAAAAAATAGTTGGCTTCGTGTAAGAAATTTAAAACAAGAAAAAAAACTTCACAATTCGCAGATTTTCGTATACTTTTACATGCACCTTGATATCAGTTCCGTTTTATGTCACGTACGCTATGCCCTTATTTTCCTTGATATTTTGGACAACAGGGTTCCAAATGTAATAATTTTTTTTTCGCATATAGTACGCCCTGAATGGAACATAACAACAAAATGTTTTTGAGTTACCTCTATTTTTTCAGAATCTATTCCACTTTGTAGGCGTGCAAATCTCACGTACGCTGATATGGAAATGCCCATATAATACATAGCAGATTGTAGTGATAGGTATTGTGCTAAACAAGAACTTGGTCAAAATTTTTTATCTCACTACTTTTGATGATCGAAATTTTGGATAGAATCTCGACCATTTTTCACATTTATGTTATTGTGAAGATTTTTTTTATTTTTATTATATAAATGCAATTTATTTTTAACCTAAAAAAAAAATTTGTCGAACAGTGTAATTTGCATTAATTAAATTTTAATAACAAAATACCATAGTTAAGAGATGCGAATATGGAAATCCCCTCAAATTCGTTTCAAACACACACACATGCTAATTTTAATTGTGTTTAAATGTTTACCAAGAAAAGCCGGCCGGAGAATTCTTTTTTTCCGGTTGATCGAAATTTTTACTCATTATTGATTAATGTGGCTGTTAGAAGCCCAATATAACTAAACTACCTGCTTTAAAGTATATTATACATAAATAATACATCTTTTATGCGTATATTGAGAACATACGGATTAAAGCTTCAGTATTATTATGTCAAGATAAGAAAACGAGATATAAAAAAGAAAGATTGACTGGCTAGAGGTAGAAGAAACTATGTATGGGTTGCTAAGTTAGACTTTTTCTGATAAAAATTCTGAATTCAAAATTTATATGGATAACACAGCTTTCATTAAGCTAACTGGCTAAAAATGTGTAACTTTAAAATTAACTGGTTATAGGAAATAATTAAAAAAAAAATACCACATAAATTAAAATTTCTTTCAGGGCAATCATGAATAAAATTCCGCGTGAATTTTTTCCCAGGGAACAATTCCAACTAATAGCAAGTAATAAGGAAAACAAAAAATTCTAATTGGAAAAGGGAGAAATTTCATTGCCTTGATTATTTTTTATTTTTATTATCTACAAATTAAGAATACATGTAAATTACTCCAACTGAATAGCAAACATTTTAATTTAAAATTTCTTTTAACTAACTCTTGTATGCTAAAAATAAACTTCATGTAATTTGGCTTAAAAAGCGTTACGAACATTAGCCTATTCAATTCATAAGAATAAACTTCATTATTTAATTTTTATTTTGTATTTCTTTGTGGGTAAGATAAATTTAAATTCAGTTCTAAATCAAAGATTACATTAATTTTTGAGTTTTTGATTATTATTATTTATTTTATTTGTTTGCTAGTGTAAGCGATTACTAATGGCAGTTTGATCTCACTTGTAAACTGCCTACTTACATATTCAGAATTATAAGATAAACAGCTAATGAAAAGTATAAGTAAAATAACATTTTAGTAAATTTAAATAAAATATTAGGGGTATTCCTTTTATCTGCTGAAGGCCTCTTAAACATTAAATACATACATACATATATTTAAGATTTAATTCCTTCCTAATTACAGAGCCGAATGATCTTAAAGCGATTCGTTTTGGAAAGTTATGATGGAGCTACAATATACAAACAATTGTTTAATCCACAAGCCCGCATTGACTTCGTATGCGTTATCTAGTCGTCTAATTATACAATACTCACCATTATTCCAGTTGTCAACTTCGACGTCACTTCAATAAAATAACAAAAAATTGGACTTGTCTAACCGTTGTCGAAAACAACTGACAGCTATTGACAGGCTCACTCTATTTTCTATATCTTAGGGAAGAGAAATAATCCTTCTATAGCACAAAATTGTGACGTCCATGTTAACAACTGGAATAATGGTGATTGTATTTTTGTTGTTGTTAATTTTCGTACAGAAGTGTGTTATAATTATACGATTGAATTTTATACGTTCTTGAAAACATTGTATTGAGCCCAGGTCTGGGAATATTCTTCTATTTGTCAGATTAATTTGTAAAAATCTTTTAAATATGTGATAACAAACACCAGAATAGAAATTTTCCTTGAAATCAAGTGTAAAACAATTGCTATTCAAGTAAAATATTAAATTTTCAAGGATTGAATTATCTTTGCTTTATACTTGATTTCAATAGCATACTCCGGTGAGAAGGGAACTTGAATTTAATTCGAAGAATAATTCAATTGTATTACAGTTCAATGCAAGTCTTGAAATGCTATATATTTCAAGCCTCTTAATACAATTTGCTTCAAGCTTTAAATTAAAGTTCGATTAAGCCTTATAGCAATTAAATTCAAGGGGCATATTCCGACACTCGCATATCGCATAATATTTACAATTGTGACTCGAACTCGCAAGAGAGATGTTCAGTAAATCACAATCGCAAGACTCTTGACGAGTTCAAATCACAAGAGTATACTGAAATGAACTGATGTATTTAGCATAAAAACACAAGTTTAAAAAAAAACACTAAAATGATTAATAATAATAATTTTTTCTTTCGATTTTAATCAAAAATAGCAATAGTTTCGTAAAATTTGTATTAAGAAAAACTTAATTTATAAAATGTTCTTTTGTTTTGTTAATTTAGTTTTTGCATTGTTTACCTATACACTGACGATTTCAACAAACAGCTGACCTAAATCAATATGGCAAGTCGCAAGGAAAACGCATGAGTTAAGTTACAGTTTGGCGATTTGCAATTCACATGCGATTTGAAAACCTTGAGAGTATCTGAACATACCTGCAAGTTTATTTCATCAATCTTTAAAAACAATGCACGGATTGTTTTCACATTCTTGCGTGAAAAGTGCAACAATTTTCTGCACATTTTTCTTTGCTTTTGTTTTTAGCATTTATTTAGTTTTAAACATTTTCAGCACAATTTCAGTTTTTATTCATTAATTTGTGGTCTCCGCCTGACATAAAATGACCAACTTTAACATTAACTTCAAGTTAATGTAAAGTCGTCAGCCCATTATTGGTTTGGAGCATACGCCAAAAAGTCAGAATGGAGAAAAACGACAAAACAATATTTATTAAACCTTAAAATAGTTGATATGGAGCAAAATTAATGCTAAATATCTCGGAAACCATAATTAATTTCGCAAAACCTGTTTAGGATTCAGAAAGGGGATACTCAAAGTATATATACCCCATACCTAACTAATTTAAAAAAAAAAATGGTCGGTGGGTCAAACCAATAATGGGCTGACGAAGTGTAGACTGCTCAATTTAATGTTTTTTTCAAGTTATAACATTGTTGTTAGTACATTTGTTTTAACAACTCAGTTATAACTTCAAGTTACAACAAAATAATAACTAAAGTAATAACTAATTTAATCAAAATTGCTTATAGTGAATCAAAATTGATTATCAACTATTTCGCATTATATTAGAATACCCATACCTGGCTTAATTTCATGCTATCAATTGAAATGAATGTCAACTTAAATTTCTGCCATTAAAAATACGATAAAACAGCGCTACAACGAATTTGTGAACATCACAAGCGCTTAAACAAAGATCGTTTATTTTTTTTTCAACGATAAACCATATTACTAAGCTTGTGAATTGAACAAATTTAAAATAATGTTAATAAGAAATTTAACAAAAATTATTTAGAACAACAACAACAATAACAAGATTTAGAAAACTGAAATAATAAGCACTTCATTACTTTATATATCGTTATTTTAATATAGAAAGGCCCTAAATCATTATTATTTTTTTTTGGAAATCGAGATTTTTTGATTTTTCGATACATTGGATGTTCGTCCATCGAAATATACAAAAAAAAAATTATTACTTAGGACCTGCCTTTCTATATTAAGGCAACGATATGTATGTATGTTCAATTCACAAGCCAAGACAATTTCAAACAACATTTCTTAAAACAAAAACAATTTATTTGTAAAATGTTTTCGTTTTCAGAAATTGAATTTGAAATAGTCTTTTCAAATACAACTTTAAACGATACGACAAGACTTATGAATTGAGCAATACATTCCTTGTAAAAATTGATTTCCATCACATACCTGAATAATTTAAGTAGATTTTTTTTTTAGAAAAATAAATGCTATTTTTTCGTTAATTGAGCAATATATTCATTGTAAAAACCGATTTTCGTCACACACCTGAATAATTTAAGTAGATTTTTCTTTTAGAAAAATAAATGTTATTTGTTCGTCTTGCTTCAGTTGCTTTTTAAGCGATTTCGTAAAATAAAGCATCCATATTAATGTAGCATATATTTAGCATTATATTATGGAAAATATCGATTTGCTATTGACAGCATTTTTCATTTCAATTCAATCCTTTCTTTATTTTCTGAACAGTTAACTCAACTCTAAATAAATTCTTAACGAATTTGCGATTCATTGATTTACATACCACAGACTTATTACAATAAAGTGATTTGAAAGAAAATAAAAAAGCATATCGTTGGCTTAACATGCAAAGGCTCTAAGTGCACTTTTTGTTTAGAAATTTAGATTTTAATGCAATGATGTACGATAAGTAAAAATACATTGATTACAAAGAAAAGAAAAGAATTATTGTTATCTCGTTTTTTGTTGTTGTTTTGTAGTGAATTTATCACAAGAAAAAGCAACAAGTCCTTACAGTCTCCCTTGTAAAATTTTAAAATATAAGCTCAGAGCCTCTGAATATTAAGCCAGCGATATTTTTAAGGTACATAATCTGTAAGATGTCAAGGTTCTTGTTCATTCTACAAAAATAAAATAAAATGGTTTAACTTTGTCTTCCAAAACTGAATTAAAAAGTGCTGTACCAACTGAAATTTGTTACGTATAACAAATCTTAAATTTATAATATTTAACAATTAGAACGTTGGTATTTTATTTCCGTATTTTATGTACAAACACGTACTTTTGTTTGTTTTGTATGTAACGTTAAACGTTACAGTATGGCTTGTGAATTGAACAATTTTTTGTACATTCATATGCATGTTTTATAAATACTAAATCGATTTTAAAATGCTTTTCTCAAAATTTATTGTTAAATTTCTTTTCGAAATTTGTTCTCTGAATTTTGTATTTAACCCTTTATTCACCAAATCATGCATAACTCATAATCGGGCTTATCATAAATGTGTGTAAGTAGTTGGTATCATACATTTTATTTATTTTACTAGCTGACCGCCCCGGCTTTGCTCGGATGTTTTTTACTAATGATTGCTCCCCTTTGTTAGTTTGTGCTTAGAAAAAATGAGAAGTGAATAGTAGGCATTTTTTTAATTTTTTTTCTTTACAAACCATGTCCGGAAAATTTCTAATCGAATCAGCCAAATCGCTCCAGCCGTTCTCATGTTATGCGATTTCATACATGGACCGTTTCATTTTTATATATATAGATAGATTTACATTTTTTTTATTTATTTTATTTACATTTTTAAACTCCGAAAAAAATTGCTTGTGAATTTGTTTACTTAAAAAAAGACATCATACGATTGTGAAATATTTTCACATTTCATTTCAATGCAATTATTTATACAAAATTAAAGATAAGATAAGAGTGAATACCTTTTTAATAAAATGTTATATACGAGAAAAACAGGCGTGATCTGAAATCACATTTTTCAAATCACATGTGATTTTAAAAGTAGTACATATTCGTCCTGCAGACGTTTTTAACGTCATATACAATAAATTTCTTTCATAAATGATATTTGATACTCTATCTATATGGCCATTATTACTTTTAAAATCACATGAAATTTAAAAAATTTAATTTTCAGAACATGCCTGAAAGTTTCCATTTTCCAGCCCTGGTTTATAATAAAAACAATATCAATTTTGGGAACTGCTTTCTCATTTTTCAGTTTTTTACTACAGATCCTGCTAAGACAAAAGGTGCGTTTGAGTACTTTTCCAGTAAAATCCAGTAACTGAATAATTTAAAGAAACTACTCTCAATAAAAAAGTTTGCATATAAAAGTACGCGAACGCAAAAATTCTAAAATCCAGTAAAATTTATACAACAGCTGATTGACAATTTCGGCGCTAAAAAAAATTATACATATGTATGTATGTATATGAAAAAAAAACCCCTGCATATATTGGAATACGTGGTGCAATCTGGATGAAACAGACTAGTTACATCATGGTCCCATGTAATGCAGTCATGGGTCATATTGTTTTCACACAAGCATTCAATGCTGCTCGATAACCGTTAGTGTTTAAACGATTATGATCGTAGTCTATAACTTTTCTATATGGAGCAGTTTTGGGGTTAGTCCGATGTAATGTAAAGTTGGATCATTTAGTCCAACCCTAGGACTTCAACCTCCTTTTCTCCTATATTTGGAGTAGTTCTGGAGTATTCCTACTCCTCTTTGGAGTATTTACATACATGTATGGACTAGTCACATTATCTGCAGGGAATATACGAAACTATATATACAAATTTATAAATTTTTTTAAATGTTCCATGCGGGGAACCAGTAACCATCCGACGTCATGTATAAACAAAAATTTAACTATAAAAATCTATTAACTTTATTCACGTTTAAAAACATCTTTCGGAAATTGTTGTTATGAATACATACATACATATTTCCAACAATTGTATGAAAATTCCGCACGTTTTAATTTCGCGTAGAATACATAACAGCCCCTAATACTTTTCTGGCATCAAACTTAAATAAACGTAACATTGTTTATAACTTAATACACTTGTTTTTTGTTATTTTTAAAATTTCATCAAAAAAACAAAAAATTTTGTTTCCCTTTGCTTTTGTTTGTTTATATTTAAAAACATATGGTTTCATTTTACTGGATTTTACTGGCAAAAATTTGTCCAGTAAAAATTTGCATTTACTCAGTAAATTAACTGTCATTTTTCGCTCTCAATTCGCCTCTCATTTACTGGATTTTGTGTACGCGAACGCAATCCAGTAAAAAATAGTACAAATTTGTAAAAATTTTTGAGTTCTCGAACGCACTTAAAGCCAAGGCGAATTGATACCAGTTGGACTCGATTTGCAACTCCACGTATTCGCCTTGTATATTTGTCGGTGTCAAATTTGCTGCTGTCAAAAAATTTCCGAACGTTTTGCTTTGATTTGACATTTGACACTAGATAAATTAACAGCTGATCATCAGCTGCTGAATTAAGATCACCTGATATGAATTCGCCTTGGACAAAGCACGACACATCAGTCCAAAAACCCGAAGTCCAAGCCGAATTCCGATAATTTCTCTGCTGTCAAATTAAAACGAAACGTTCGGAAATATTCTGACAGCAGGAAGTTTTACACTAACAAATATACAAGGCAGAGTTGCAAATCGAGACCACTTGGTGTCTATAGCTTTTCTGGGGGAGAGAGCCCCCAATCGGAAATCGAAAAATCGATTAGACGTACTGACAGAAGACGGACATCGCTTATTCGACTATCGTATCCATGAGGGGCGGTTACATATTTCGCAAATTACAAACGTAATCACACACCTATTTACAAATACCCTTACCAGAGGTATAAAAAACAATATAAAACTATTTCGAAAGCATTCTTTTTTAATAACTAATGACACTATTCAAACAACAGTTCATTTTTGTGAAGGCAATGATTAAAAAATGTTTTAAACTTATTTACATTCCAGATAAACTTTCGATTGTCATCATTTTAAACATTAATTAAAATAAGCTGCTATAAATTTTTATCAAGAAAGCAACACCAACAACAACAACAACAACAAGGAACGTTATACAAAAAAACTTCCACAAAATGATTGCTGGTTACGGTCCTGTTACCCAAGCTTTACTGGGCACGCTACTAACATGGAGTCTGACGGCAGCCGGTGCTGCTTGCGTAATATTTCTACGCGGCAATCAACGAAAGTCGTTAGATGCCGCTTTGGGTTTTGCGGCTGGTGTAATGATTGCAGCCTCATTTTGGTCTCTGCTGGCGCCGGCCATTGAAATGGCTGAAAATTCTCAACTGTACGGCGTATATGCTTTTCTGCCAGTATCGGGAGGTTTTCTGTTGGGCGCCATATTTGTGTATGGCTGCGATAAGCTGATGTCTTATCTGGGCCTCAACTCCTCCAATATGATGATACAAATGACACAGAGCAATAAGGATAAAGCAGATATAGCTTTGGATGATATGAGAAATAATCATAGTAGCAGTGTTGGTGTCATGGACGCAGCCAAAAGTATGGACAGTTTTTCAGATTGCCTGAGTGCTCAACATAGTCACAATGAGCCCAGACGTCGTAAGAAGGGTAGCATCGATGTGGAACGCGTAAATCATACTTATGTGACTGCAGAGGAGAGATTAAAGTCCGAAAACGATGTGGCTCAATGGAAACGCATTATGTTGTTGGTGGTGGCCATTACGGTGCACAATATACCCGAAGGTCTGGCGGTGGGTGTTAGTTTTGGTGCTGTCGGCAGCTCTAATTCGTCCACTTTTGAAGCTGCCCGCAATTTGGCTATTGGCATCGGCATACAAAATTTCCCTGAAGGTTTGGCTGTTAGTTTGCCTTTACATGCAGCCGGCTTTAGTGTCATGAGATCTCTGTGGTATGGCCAATTGTCGGGCATGGTCGAGCCAATATTTGGCGTACTGGGCGCCGTAGCAGTAACACTTGCCAGTTTAATTCTACCCTATGCCTTGTCATTTGCAGCTGGCGCTATGATTTATATTGTGGCTGATGACATTTTGCCCGAAGCCCATGCCAGCGGTAATGGCACCATTGCCACTTGGGGCACAGTAGCAGGTTTCTTGATAATGATGTGTTTAGAAGTAACACTATCGTGATGTTTGTTACTTTATAGTAATTGTTGGCAGTGCTTAAGAGTATTAATTAAAAAATTTATAGATTTAAGCTGTTTATTATTAGTCATTCCTAGAAAAGTTTTCATTTATAAAACTTTTCCAGTTAATAGATTTTTAGTTTAAGTTTACACATACATACATACTTATTTACATGATGTAAGAAAAAAGGGAAAGTGCACCAAGTGCTAAAGAGTGAGAGATAGACCATTTGTAATGACAAAACGACTAGCTTAAATGTCAAATATATGAAATGTAAACACAAAGTTTCCAGGTCATCTTTACTGACATACATACATATAAGAAAGACCCCGTCCATACGATGAAACATTTTTAAATTCGCTTTTGAAACTGCATTCGTGTTTAGTTTAGTGAAGTTTTTGTTTTGCAGCTTAACATATATTTTCTCATGGAACTGCATGTGCAGGACATAAGGCACCCTTTCCAGGGATGGGAAATTGTACCAACAACTTCCAAAAATTGTACTTTTTTACCTCAATGGTACTAAACGATTTTTTCAGTTCAAATTATTTTTAACCCCCGACCAAAAAAAGGGGTGTTATAAGTTTGTAGTGTGTGTCTGTGTATCTGTGTGTCTGTCCGTGTCCACGTACAGCCCAAACGGCTGGACCGATTTTGATTTAGTTTTTTCTGTTTGAAAGGTGACTTGATCGAGAAGGTTCTTAACTATGTTTGAAGAAAATCGGTTTAGCCGTTTAGAATATATGACATCTTTTCTAGATATATCGGGGGTTCTTAAAATTTTAAATTTTTGTTATTGTTATTAAAATGATCGCCTGTAGTAATGTTCTGGCTACGGAATCGTTTTCACAACATTTCTTGTGAGTTCGAATGTTAAAGCATATGGCTTTAAGGACGAGTTCACATTTTTTGATTTTCTCGTTGCGTTTTACTTTCACAATACATACGGCCTGGGTCACGATGTCCACAAGAAATTTTCGTTCGCTTAGTTATATTGAAAACAAAAACTAATTTTCTTTTTCAGATACTGATTACAGGCGAGAAGAATATGAGTTTCACTGTTCAAAAGTAAAAATTGGTTTGACCCACCGACCATTTTTTAGAAAAATTAGTTAGGTATGGGGTATATATAAGGGATATAAGGGATACTCAAAATCCCTTTTCTGAATCCAAAACAGGGTTTGCGAAATTAATTATGGTTTCCGAGATATTAAGGTTTAATAAATATTGTTTTGTCGTTTTTCTCCATTTTGACTTTTTGGCGTATGCTCCAAACCAATAATGGGCTGACGATATACAATCGTTTGAAAATAAAAGCGGAGTGAAACTGGGGATATTACTTAAATGTACCAAATTAACCATTGGTGTACTCTTGTACTTTCAGAGTTTGAATAGTACCAAAAAAAAAAAATAAGTACAATTGTATCAATTTCGCCAACCCTGACCCTTTCCCTTTTCGTCTTTCCCCTTTCATTCATAAACTCAAAAATTTCGCAGCAAATGTTACATCGTGTGAACGTAGACTAACTGATTAAAAGTTTAAAATTTCATATATTAAATGAAATTAATGTAGGAATTACCTAAATTACTTGACATTGAGGTGATATAAAAAAAGTAAAAGTAAAAAAATAATCGCACAAAATAAAAGTAAACTATTTTACATAAACTAAAACGTAAACAATAAAAATTTTAAGATGTAAAACAAAACCTTTGTGATATTAATGGAAAAAATGTTGGAAAAAACAAACATCATGTGAAAACCGAAGATAATCAATATGAAAACATATATTTCTTGTGCTTTATGAAAAAAAAAATAATAATAAAAAGAAAGAAACCATGCTCCAGTTTTTCTTTACACTTATTTAATAGTTGGGAGCATTAGAATGGATTTTTGATTTGTTTTATCTCTAAAAATTGTACTTTAAGCTTGACAGAGTTGAAAAATTTTAATTTTTATAACAATTCAGTATGTAAAAATTATGCATTCGATACGATTCGAAATTTAAAAATATTTTCATATAAACTCTATTGAAGTATTTCGTAATTTCGTTCGATAACGAGTGCCGTAATTTGATCCCAGTTGTTTAAGAAAAGCATAAAAAACATAAGCAATAACAGTTATATGACAGCTGATTATCGCCAGGGCTGAGGAGGTCATCTCTTACTCAATTCGCCTTGTTACTATCCAAAATTTGACTTTTTTCGTCAAATGATGATTTTTGGCCTGTCCCACGATGTCACTAGAAATCGTTCGATCGACAACTTGTATTGCAAACAACAACAAATTTTCTAATGTTATTGTTGTTTGCAATACAAGATGTAGATTGGGACCGGCCGTTAGTTCCCAAAGTTTCTGGCAACACTGCATGGAATGGTTCGATTTGATTCAATTCGCCGTTTGGTTTTACTGTTGTTTGTACAGATGACTACTTCGTACCACGAGTTCAATAATGCAGCTGTGACTGTTTTCGCCCCTTGTAATTTAAATCCTACCTCAGATGCCTACTTTTCAAAGCGAATTGAGGCGAATTGAATAAACGTGAACGTTTTTTTAAATATTTCGAAAAACTATTTAACATCTACAAACACGACAATTTGTTAAGAAGCTTTAAAATATCTTTAATAATCAATTTTAATATCAGTTGAGCACAAAAGATATCTTGTTTTCATTAGACATATTTTTAAAATGCGCAGATCTTGTCATGTCATTTAAATTTTTTAAATATGGTTTGAAAATGCTAATGTTTTATTTTTTATTTTTCGAAAAAATTTCTACATTATTATTGTATTATTAAAAAAATAAATTATGTAGTAAGTACTTAAATAAAAAAAATAAACGAAAACGATTGCAAATTAAAATGCATTTAAAAATACTGTAATCTTTTTTTATGGAATAATAATTTTGTCAGATTTTTTTTTTTGGCCACAAAGTTGTTAAATATCCAATTTTTGTAATATTAAAGAGTAATGTTTGATTTATTTTTATATTAATCATTAATCTTAATTTGACAAATTTTTGTAAAATTATATTATAAATAAAGCTTAAATAATTTTAAGACCAATAAAAAGGAAATAATTATTTGTAAGACATGCCTAAATCGCACAAAGGTCCCGAAAGCAGCAGTTATTTATATAAAATTTTATAAAAGATTACAAATTTATGTAGATGAATCCTTAACACCTGCGCTAAAGTATATTTATAAATAACACCAATTAACATGAAACTTCCGCATATGCGAAATACCAAAAAAAAAAGAAAAAAAAAAGAGAGGAGCAAAGGTCACAAAAATTACTTTTAGAATGTTATCAACTTGTTAAATAAATAACACTGTGAAACAAAACATTTTCTGTGGATATCGTGAGCTAGGCATACTCCTTAGCTCGAAATAAGGGTTGAAGCGTTTCACAAGAATTTTCCTCGTAAAATTTTACATAAGTGGTGAATGCATATTCTTAAAATGCAATTTGTATCGGGTTTCCGATGATACTTTAAATACATACACACTAAAGGGGAAGTGTACGCACCGACGTAAAAGGTCTAAAGACTCAGTTACCCGACTGTAATGTAAAGTAACTGCGACATTAGGAAACAGCTGACCGATATTGTTATGTGAAAAGTAGGTTACGTTACATTACATCTCTATAATCATTTAAATAAATAAATAAATAAATAAATAAAATATGGCGTAACTTTTGAAACGCCGATACACGTAAACTTTTTTTATTTCTTCTAGCAGAATCAGTCGATAAGAACTTTGTTATTTTTTCTGTGTTGTACAGTGTAATTAATGAAGTTAGGAAGTGACTGTTAAACAACAATTTTTAAACGAAAAACTGCTACCTTTAACATTTATACTTGATGTTCATTTAGATGAATCTTTTTATATCATTCACCAAAAATGATAAGGGTAGATAGGTTTGTCATTCCGTTTGTAATTTCCACAATATTCATATGTTACCCTATAAAGTATACATATTCTAAGTCGAATTGTGATGTCTGTCTGTCTGTACGTGAAATTGATTTTGAGAAATCAGGGGGGTTATTATGTAATCCGAATCGAACGGAAATGTTTTCGAATTGCAATCTTAATAACATACAAATACGAAAACAGTTTTCTTTTCGAATCGAATAACATAATAACCCCTCAGGATTTGTTTAAGCGCGATTCAAAAAGCAGTTCCCTACATTGACATTCAGCCCAATTATGAATTTTCAACGTGAAGTTTTATTCTCTTCTCTAGCATTTGTTCCCGGGAAAAAATCCTTCTAAATAATAGCCGGGGAATCGGCAAATGTGGGAGAGAAAAATCTGGATCATATGTTTAATGTTTACATTTTATTCTACACCAGTGTTGCCATATTTTATTTTCAAAAATCTTCAAGTCGACAAAAAAAAATATTTTGTTGTCATTAAAAATCTTTTTTTTTAATAATTTTATAAAAATAATATTAATATACCCCGATTCTCTACATACATAAATACTATGTGCATATTAAAGCATTCGATATCGAACTAATTTATATAAAATTTTAGTTGTGTTTCTATGAAATGTTGATCGATGCCGATGCCTTAATTTGCTCACAGATTTAAGGAAATTATTTCTTTTAACACACGCATGGCTTAGCAGAATATGTGCTTGGATCAGTAAAAAACGGTTCACACTTACATATCGCTCATTTACTCAAACAACGTCATATCCAAAAAAAAAAGTTTGCTAGAAAACGAGTTTAAAGTGGTCAATTTAAAAACAACTTAATGGAAGAAGAACATTTTATTCTGCTTTCATGAGCTGAGTAAATAAAATATTTGCATGAAATTCTTATACAATACGAAAAATGATATGAAAATTAATTCTGCATCATTAACTCAAAAATTCCATTTTTCTTTGTGTTTATAATATCTCGAAAAACTTCAATAATAAATATTCACATATGTATGTGACAGCGCATAGAGAAAGGGACCTAAGGGTAAACTAATTAATTTTAACTTTTTTTTTTTTGATGTGGACAACATCTGAGCATCGAATGAGACCGATCCCATGCCCCAAAAGTGTTCCCTCGCAGAGATATACGCGTTTTATGAAATTGAAGTCGACGATTCTAAGGTTATGTGAAAAAATTTTCGTACTAACAAAGTGATATTCACGATTTAAAAGAATTATAAATGAGTATTTATTATAATTCACAATTAATAATTTCAGAAAATAAACCTGGATTCGAAAAAACGCGAGCAAAATTGATATCAAACTCATGGAAACAGAAAACAGTAAAAACCAACTACACAAAACAAGAGGTAGGGACGACCTACGCGCGTTTTCAAGGTTGACCAACACGTTCCTGACGTCATGAGATGTGTCGCTTTAAAATGAGACCAATACCAACACGCTCAATGATGGTACACCAAAGATACACGTATTTAAATCTTTAAAATGGCTCTCCTGAACAAAACCGGTTTTACCCTCAGGTCCCTTTCTATTTTGCGCGTCACATATGGTAATGCTGTTCGGCAGTAACGCTAGAGAATTTTTATTTATTTATTTAAATATTTATTTATTGGTAAATATTCTAATGCCCGTAATTTCTACACACAGGTAATTTACCTAAGGTTTTTACCCACGAGTTTGTCTTATAAAATTCAACCTACACGATAGATATCTAGGCTCCAATAGATATCTACTTGTAGAAATTACGGAGCTAAGACTCACTAAATATTCTCCCTCTTCCTTATATTAAAAATGCCTACTTATTTCCCCGGTAAATTTTTTCCTTGAAAATTGTAATTCATAATAGGGGAAAGGGGAAAAATACCGGCGGATTATTATTCATAATTGGGAATGAATGATTTATTATAAACCAGGGCTGGAAAATTGATTTTATTTGGTGTGTTAAATTTTTTCAAATATGTAGTACATTTGGACTCCCATATATGTATTTTATTTTAGAAAGTTTTTTACTCAAAAAGAGTTATAATTCCCTTAAAAACTGATACACATTTTATATTCAGTAAATTTGTATATAGAAATCCAGTTTACCATATAAAATCATAAATTTTTGTTGCTGCTATGTAAACCAGGGGCACTCACTCACAAGTTTTACGACTGATTCTAATTGACAGAAATACAAATTTATTTATAATATTCCCGTAATTTTATTGGTTACATTAGAGATGTTCTTCTATCGAAATATACAAAAAATAATCGATTTCAAAGAGGTAATAAGTTAGAAGAAGGGCCTTTCTATATACATTTTATGTCCCGTGCAGGGTATATAAAATTCGTCACAGTAGAACATAACATTTTTACTTGTTTTTCATTATTATATATATTTTTTTTATCAGTTATGAAAGAATTGTACTGATGATATTTGTTATCGCATGAGTAAACATTATCTAAGAATATAAACAAATATATCTGGGAGCAAAAAAAAAAAATTGTTCCCATAGAGATGAACAAACTAGATCAAACATGTCAGCCACCAGCCACTGTATTATTTTCTGATAACAAATTCTTAAGAAATGTAAAGGAAATGATAAAGAATACGTGCAATTTCAGACATTTTGCCGGCTATTTACATATAAAATTTTTTTTTGCCAGTAATACCCTTGGAATGTGGAAGAATGGGCTTATTAAATGCAGTTGTTTGACTAGAAGATTTATAGTTTTCGTTTTATTACAACATTTCAAGTAAAAAATGTTAACCCGTTGATCATAATGTTATCCACATATTAATCCCTATTTTCAAAGAAAACTATTTTCTCTTTTAAAATATTTTCATGCGTTAATCCCATCTCTTCATATTTGTTAAAAATGGAAAAAATGTCTTCTCATATTTATTTTTTTACAATAAATTTCTTTAAGCAATTGTTCGGCGGCCCTATTCTGTCAATCTAACTTCAAGGAATTACTAATTTTAAATGCATTCCAACCATAAATGTTCACGGAATTTATTTCCCGTAGAAAAAAGAATTTCTCACTTATTACACTGTGCAACAAAACCAGGAGCCAAATTACAGCACTAGGTTAGGTGTAGGTTAATTTCTCTCTTCTTGAGAGAGAATTGATTTTTTTTGGAAAACTCTGCTTGAATTGATTTAATTTCATGAATAATAAAACATGATTGCGCATAGCGCAGGTCCTTTTTTATTTTCTGCTTGTCACGTAGACATAGAATATTTGTTGTAAATAAACTACATACATTTTTGTGTGGAATGAGCGCGCGCTCTCTCTCTCTCTCTCACACACTTTTTACAACAAACACTCGTTTATATTCTATAATGACGTAGATCATGGGTGACCAAGATAAATTTAAGGTTGTGTAAGTGAGCGAAAAAGATAAACACACAGGCAGACACAATTGATAAAAGCAATTCTTATGATTTTAATGAAAGATTTTTTTTTTCTACAAACCCGTTTCATCAAAAAGTAATAAATAAACACTATTATTCACTTTAATTCTGAGTTTAAAACTACGAAAACCAATTTGTAAGAGAAAATAATAATAAAAGTCTAGTATGCAGCATTTTTTAACATAAACAGCATACATAATAAATTTCTCGCAGTGCGTTTGAGAAAAATTAATAACAAGATAAGCAAAAATTTTTCTCAGATAAGACTAAATGAAAGAGAATAAGAATACGTGTGAATTCGATTTGCAAAAATTTGCTACATGATGTTCACCCATGACGTAGATGCGCAATCTTGTTTTCTTGATTCAAAGATGAACGAGTTGCCAATATGTATTTTTAATTTTTTTTTCAGTACCTGTTTTTTGTAACCTGCGAGATGTTCTCGCGTCGAGAAAAATTAAATTTTATATTGATTGTCCTGTTTTCCACAGGCTGATTCATATACAACCTGAAATAAGCTTACAAGAAACATGAGCAGGCAACTAAGTTATTTGTTACTCATCCTTTGTTTCACAGAATGATAAAAAGCTTTTTGTTGGGAAAAGTTCTCAACAAAGTTACAGAACATAGGTACAGGTAAAGTTAAACTAAGCTGTCAAATAACATACATATCGATGGCTTAATATAAGAAAGGCGGAACTCGAATTTTCACTATTTTATAGAAGCAAAAAACTGAAGAACAACTAAAGCATTTACATGCAGAAATAATTTTTTAAGTGGCCATAAGTCCTTGATTTTGAACTGTAACGTACTAAGATCTTCAAGGAGGATGCAATTATACGTTGTCTCCCAGAAAACGTTAAAAACGCTATTTCGAAAAAAATTGAGTTACGCCCTTTTTATAATAAGCCATCGATATGTACAGTCCAACCGCGATAATTTGTATCGGGTTAATTCAAAAACCCCAATAACTGGAAATAAACAGCTGGTTCCTTCAGAAAACCCCTCTTTTTTTTATATTAACTTCGTTAAATCGAATTCTCTATATTTAAAAAACTCCTCTAATTCGTAAAATTCGTTGGCATAAAAATATTGTTTAATTGGGCTTCATTCAGTTCAATTGCAACGAAAATAGTCTAAAGTTTAACAATTTCTATAGTCGGAATATGCAGCGTTGCTCTATGCAATAATTGGTATAAAATTAAGGCAATTTACCCGAGATATTAAAAGGTTTTATGTTAATTATAAATTCATTGATGCACTAACAAAACAGCTTTCTTTCCTCTTGCCCGTTATTATATCTAAATTATTGAGAAAAACTTAAGCTTTATTTTATGGCTTTTAAAATGCATGATGTGCTCGTGCAAAGCACTTATTAAAATTTTGTATCTGATTTATTTCAGTGCAGTAGCTGCACAATTTTTTTTATACAATGTTGACAAAACGTTTGTTTGCAAATAATAAATTACGTCTTATTTATTTTTAAATATTATGTAAAAAAAATATACATTGCAATTTAATGGGGTATTGTATTAAAAACTAGATATCTAGCTGTTCTTGCTTACACATGAGGTCAACAAGAGTCCCATACCGAAATCTAGCTGGTTGTTTGGTACTTTGCATCGAAGATGCTTTCAAATTTATATGAAGATAGCAGATTGGATATTTTCTTTTTGAATTAAACTGAAGTGTAACTAGTGTTTACTATTTCTCAAAATCAGAGACCACATATTCCCTCTATTCAATATCGTAAGTTAACACTTGTCTAATGATTAATGTGGCAATTGCTTGTGACCCACCCCATATCTGTCTTCCCGAGGGAATCACAATATAAAAAGCCCTCTGCTGTTCCTCTGAATAGCCCTATCCCTTGGGATCCAAATGAACTTTTTTTGACATTGTTTTCCATTAAAACAACAAGGCGTACTTTTTTTATAATAACACTTTTCTATTTAGATTTAAGTTTTCATTTCACCTATTTTTCTTAAATGATGGTAAACATTAATATTGTTAAAAATTCAAATTCATAAGACATGATAACTTTCAATACATCAACGAAAATGTCTTCCAACAAACACTGGAAGAAAGGATCTATAGGTAAGACTAAAGCCTCTTAATGTAAATTTTCCCTAAATATATGAAAAGTTGCAATTCAAATAAAAAACAAGAATTGTTTGAATTCAGGGCGACACAATTTGTATATCGAATGGAAGAATATTAAGTGGCATATTGGCATTTCCACAGGAATGTCAACTTTTTGTAGCGTGCGACACCAAGCAAATATGCTTGTTATTTTCAAAGAAAACGAAAGTGTTTTTACTTGTTTATATATTTGTGTAGGCCGCCAGCAGCTCTACGTTAGGTTAAAAAAGAAAAATCGAGTCATGTTGTTCAGAAATACAAGGTTAATTGCTTGCTGTCGCACGCGACAAAAAAGTTTAATTTCTCGGAGAAATGCAAATATGTTTCTTGCAGCAGAATAGTTTATATAAAAACTTTCTGTTCTTTAATTTGGCATCAGCATTTCTCTACAAATTGCTTTGAAATATACCTTTTTGCTTATATGTATGTACATACATATTTTTTTCTCCAATTCATTTGGAAACTAGGAAAACTTAATAAAAATCAATAGATCAACTCACCTTCATCTTAGTATACAACTCTGGATTTTCATAACGATCCAAATTTGAAATGGGAAAATTTTTAGGATCACATATACGGCGTTGATTTTTGCAAGCTTCAATCCACAAAATTGAAACAATTGGTATGTTCATTTGTGTGGCTTTTTTAAAAGTTGACAAAAGACCATCTTTGAATATTACATGAGTAGTTTCACTAAAACAGTTTTTACAAATACAAAATAAGTGATTGTACTAATAGGTACGATGGTTTTTATTTTAACCTACCGATTTAAACTTAAACTAACACGGGCACCCAACGCTTCAATAACCTTACGTACACCGGCTGAGCGATTATCTTCTCCCGAACGCACTTCCACATAAACCACAATATTGCGCATAATTTCTTGCAGACTAGGAGGTTCTGGTAGCTGAAAGCTTTGCTCTTCCTCGGGAACATCAAATTGATTATAGGCGGATTTAGTGGGAGATCTATAAATAAATATTTGCTACGTATGTACATGTTATAAAACGGTAATTCAAATTTAACTTACTTCATTGCCTTTATGGCCTTCATTCTGGCAGCAGCTGAGGGGCTGTTAAAATCTCTTTGTATACGTGCCATAATCATATTGTTAGCTTTCAGTACAAATTTTTCTGGTGTTTCATTAACTTCGGGGTCAATATATTTTTTTGCTTCCCAAGTTTTTTGAACTTGTAAGCCAGAAGTTTCCACTAGTTTTTCAGTTAATTTCGGTGTGCGTGTTATTGTTGTATATGTGTCATTTTCTTTTCCAACTGGACAATCTATATAATCTTTTAAATTCACTAATTAACAATAAATTATCTAATTAAAAATTGCACTTTAAAATTGTTTATAAAAGCAAAAAAATGAAAACAAAAGAAATTGATTTTTGATTTGCTTTTGTTAGCTGACAATGGAAAAATAATAAGTGACAGCTCAACACTGTTTTCTGCTCTTTTTATACATGACATACATATTGAACTCTCAATAAAAATGAAAAGCATTGCCCAATAACAACTAATTTAGATAAAAATTGTTGCCATTTTCCATTATTTTAAAGTGCATTTTCTTAGAATTTTAAAACAAACTTTTTACAAGTAGAAATTTTAATACAAAAAAAAATTTAATTAAACTAAATTGTTTGATGCTATTTAACCTACCCATATAAGTTTTAGTGGGTGCAAGCAGTTTAGTGGGACTTAGTGCATTGTCATCTATATGTTGTGGCGATACGCTGGAGGCACTGCTTAAGCCACTGTCATTACTATTGGCATTAAAGTTTTCGGCATTTGCATTATGCGACAACGATGAAGGCAATAAATCAGCAATACGTTTTTCAAAATCATAATTGTTGTTTGCCGATTGTATTTCACTCAATTGCTTTTGTTTTAGAGGCCTCTGCTTGCTATCCCCAACAGCCTTTTTTCCAATGCACTTTTTTTGCGACAAAGATTGAGCCGCCATTGATGAGTAATTTAATGTCTTCCATGTTGGCGTCCTTATTACAAATCGATCCATTTTCAACAGTACACTTGTGTACCCATGTATTCAATGCAAAATTAAACACTAGTTATCAGTGATAACAGAATATTTTTAACAATATTTCTTAAAAAATTACACATAAAATAGATTCCAAATGAACGTTTGCCGACCAAATGAAAAAATTCAAATGTGGTGTGCGTCTCTGCGTTGCAAAAAAGGGCACTCGTGTTCTTAGGGGTTCCAATTCGAGAACTTGTAAAAACTGTATTTTGGAAATCAACCAGATGTTTCAGGAAAAAGTTTTGTGCAAGGCGAATACACATGAGATGATCTTAATTCACCAGCTGACATATGACTTCTCTGCTGTCCAAACAAACAAAACGCTAGGAAATATTTTGAATACAGGAGATTTTACACTAACAAATATACAAGGCGAATATGCAGAGTTGCAAGTCGAGACCACCTTCTATCAATTTGCCTTGGTTTTGTGTGAGCAAAATGTTTTTATGCTCAAACATTTGCACCACAGAATAATAAATGTCGTTGAATCCGCTTATATTCGCCGGTGTCGCTTCTACTTTCTAGTCCATGATTTCTACAATATCTCTCTTCCATTATCAATATAATTCGCAAGCAGGAATCAATGCGAAATTATATCTGGTAGTCTCAACTTGCAACTCTGCATATTCGCCTAGTATATTTGCTAGTGCAAAATTTGGCACTGTTAAGAAATTTCCGAACGTTTTGCTCAAGGCGAATTCAGTATCAGCTGACCGAACAAAAAAACAACACGTAATTTGCTGGGCTACAAAACCAATCTGTTCGAAAATGTCTAAGCAAATTTTAACATGTTGGTTCAAATTGCTCAATTTGGCATCAACAGCTGATTATTAGCTGGGTGAAAAAGCCCACCTGACACTGAATTCGCCTTGGTTTTGCTTAATTCGAGACAAGAGAAATTATCAGCTGATCACTATTTTCAAAATCGAGTCAAGCTGGAGTCAATTTGCCTTGCATTATCATGAACTGACATTTTGTATGGGCAAGAGGCGAATTCCAGCACCTGTTATGTCAAAAGCGACTGAATAACATTATGTGTTTTTTTCATTTTTATTCATCGTGCGTGTTTTTTGTGTCTGAATTTTTATATTGGTTTGACAATTGACGCGCTAGGCTAATTGAATAAAAGCTGAGGATTAAATTCGACATAGGTACTATAATTTTTGCAATAAAATAAACTTAAACTTAAATATTTAACCAGCTATATCCCCGCATTCGCAGTACAAAACACATACATACACAAATTAATATGAAAAAAACGCTAATACACACAGAACAAACCTCGGTGGTGGTTGCCGACAAATAAATCCGTCGGCGGCTGGCGTATTTCGGGTAAAAGTCGGCTTATGTCAGTAAAATCTCTTTCTTAGCTAACATTATTGTCAAAAGCGGGCACATACTACACAACCAAAGCCATAATTAGCCACAGAAGTCGGCGCTGTCTGTGACTCATAAAAAATTGCCGGCGGCGGCAGTTAGAAGGCTCACAACCATTCGGCTTTGTTCTCTGACCACAACTTGTGTTACGAGCAAAATAAAAATGTATGGCAGCACAGAATATAAATGAAAGATATTGAACTGTGCTATCAAATGAACTTCATTATCAGCAGTTGCAGTGCTTTTAAGGTTGATGAATCATTTAAAAAACAGGAACAAAATAATTTCATATGGGTAAACTTTTAAATTTTTGTTCAATTTAATTTAAAATAAAATAAATTTTAAATGGTACATTTTTCGTTTGGTATGTTCACAAAAGTTAACTAAAACCTTAAGAACTGCACTACCGCTAAGTGCAGTTACTTCAATACGGAAACAAAATTTAGGCGCTGTATTATCCTAAATAGATACGTTAGGACGGTTAGAAATAGAATATAATATATTTCTATACGTTAGGACGGTTAGATTTGAAGGTTGATTTGATTTTAATGTTTTGTTGTAAGCATGTTTATTTTGGGTTAATACTTACATAAGATGTCTTATTTATTACAACGAATTTTTCAGTATGAAAACAAAATCAGTTAAAGTTTTTAAGTTTATTATTATTATATGCAATAATTTTATCGATATTGGCTTAATATAAATATATGATGGGTTTTTAAAATTTTTATTATATAAAACGATATTTTTATATACACACATATGCTTGTATATAGTATGTATGTATAACACTTAACTATTTACATACACAACTTTTTTTCAGATTCACTTACATTAAAAAAAAATGCTATTCAAATAACAATTTAAAATTATAATATTTAAATATTGTTTATTATTCTCACATTTTGCTCATGTTTATTAAAAAGGACATGTTTCAGTCTTAAGTAAATTAATTATAAACGAAAAATATCTATGGCAAAATAGAAAATTTTCTTAAAATATGTAATGTATGACTTAAAGTATTATATTTAATTACAAGTTTAAAATAATGACGAGTATTTTTCTTTTCGTTCTTAAAATAAAATGCATGTTTGTATATCATAGAAATTGGGTTTTAAAAAAGCGCACTCCAAATGTACAAGGTGGCTTTGTGTTTCTTCTACAACTTTTAATAATAGAAATAGAATCACATAAAAAAGAAAGATGCACTTGAGCAATTTTACAAAATAATTAAAGATTTCGTGTATAAAAATAAGGCAAAATAAAAATGTAATTAAATTTTTCTTTAAAATTATAGATAATACAAAATATTTTTTAATAAATAAATTCAATATTAAAAACGGCTGGTGAAGAGAAATTTCCTTATTCTAAAACGAAAATAAAACAAACACATTATTAAATATTTGAATTAATGTTTAAACTACATATTAACTGCATTACCATGTGCACTTATTAAACTGCGGGCATCCCATAACGATAATTGTGATTGTGATAGACGATGATTTTGTGAGTACATTTTATAGGGATAATAAGCATGAAACGGTTGATATTGCTGATGAAATGTCGCAATGGGTATAGGATGGGCCACTTGCTGGGGCATATGCAGCAGTTGTTGTTGCGAGGCCGAAATTTTACGAGCAATCTTTGCTTCCTTCTTAGACAATTTTTTATTTTCACTGGGTTTTGAAGTCTTGATGAAATTCGGTATGCGTGCCAAAAGACCACAATAATAAGGATCATCTTGCTTTTTACGATTTTGTGAAGATTTATTGTTTTTATTGGCCAACATGGGTACAGCTTGATTATATAACTCATAATCAGGCTGAAATTAGATACAATAGAAATAAATAGTACATTAACATCCAACCCTGTGATTAATTGCAAAACTATCAGGTACGAAATTTTGCAACTAATAAATTGTTAAACAGAAAATGTGCAAAGTGGTGTAAAGTGTAAATTATAATTTTTAGTTGCGTGTTAATTTATTCATAACGGTTGTTCTTAGTTTAAAATACGATGATATTGTATTATTAAGTGGTTATTATACATACCTTTGGCATATACGGACTTTCCTCGATATAATTTTTCATATTGTAAACACTGCGTCTGCCTTTACTTGATGAATTCGATGAATGGTTCGAATCATCTGAGGCTGCTGGGGTCGGGTATATCAAACCAACCTGACTTTCGATAGTTGAGTAGGGATCCTCGCTGCCAGCTGCATGACCGCCGGCACTCAATGGCAAACGTGTACCCATGGCATCTAGAGATTTTGGCAATGATTGTAGTCGGTTTTTGAGCATATCAATGGCCACGACATTTATGACCATTATCCAAAGGGGACAATTCAGTAAATTGTTGTTGGACTTAACCAACGATATGGCAGACAGACACTGGCGCTCGAGACGAGAACTTTCCGGATATGTCCGGGCAAACTCGCGATTTATGTTCGTGCTAAATTTACGCATATCAAAAAGCTGGAAAGAAAAAAACATCAATTGGAATTTAAAAGTAAAAGTGGTAAGTGATAACTTTTTAGATTTTACTATTAAGAAAATGGAATAATATATCTGCAATGGCATATTAAACAAACAGTAAACCGAAACTTGATATCATTACTCTCGCATAAGCAAACTTATTGGGCCTTATCCTGGTTGGCGTATTTCCATTTCGAATACGACATTTGGGTTCTGTAATTCGAAACGAAAGAAAATGCTTTCGAATTTGTATACTTATAACATGTAAATTCGAAAGCATTTTCTTTCGTTTCGAAGTACAGAGTAGACCCCCAGATTAAACAAAAAAGTTTGCCATGTTCTTTAATTTAAATAGCTGGGACAAATACCGATATATAAAATCTAGTTTAATTTTTCTTATCTTCTTTTGAAACTCACGTTAATTAATAAAAATATTTCATTCAATAAGAATTGCAATTACTGAATTACTTAAGCCCGATTAAGAAATTATTTCTGATTAAAATTCACTATAGTTCAGTTAAAACTTTAAAATGTCTCACATGTTCTTTAATCTATTACAAAATTTTCATAGTCAAAGTCTAAAAACGCCAACCACGATAAGGTGAATTATATTGTCTGCTTTATAACAAGTTAATTCTTTACCTTTGCCGATGTTCCCGTAGCCAATGCCATGTTTGGCAATTGTAAAATATCTCCACCAATTACGGTTTCTTCATTCGTTTGACTTGTGTTGTGTACGAATATTCCGCTTTTGCCATAACGTTTGACAAATACGTTACCAATATCATCCATTTTGATTTTGAAACCATCGCCAATGGATTTTTTAATGACTTTTATTTCCGAATCACGCATAGGATTTTCAAAACCATTTAAGCCAATTCTGAAAATAATAGAGGGAAAGAAGAAAATAAGCAAAGTATTAAATAAAGTAGGAATATTAAAATGATCGTTATTCAATTAATTAGAAATTTCGAATTGTGAGTGTATATGAGGGCATTCCATATCGGACGAATTCGAAGTTTCGAACTTAAGTAAAATGTTAATTATAAAACTTCTTTTTCAATTGTAATAATTTTTGGTAAATTTTGAAATTTTTTTTTAACTGAAAATGCATTTTACATCTTTTAAATTAAATTCTAATATTTATCGGGTAATTTCGAACTTTATTTCATATTAAATTAAATTATAATTTATACAGCTTTCCCACTTTGAAATTAAAATAAAATATTAATTTCAAAACTTTAAAGTGTAATATAATTTCAAATTTCGAATTTCGAAATTGATTCCGAATTTTCGAATTGAAGTAAAAAGTTCGTTTTACGACTTATTTTTAAAATGTACTTTGGAATTTAAATAAAAAATCCATTTTATAACTTTTAAATAATATTTTTCGGTTAATTTCGAACTTTATTTCAAATTAAAGTAAATATGTATGTAATAAATTATAAAGTTTCAAACTTTGAAGTTTTAATAAAATATCAACTTTAAAGCTTTAAAGTGTAACATAATTTCAAATTTCGAATTTCGAAATTTGTTCTGAAATTCCGAATTTAAGTAAAATGTTAGTTTTACAACTTCTTTTTAAAATGTACTTTAGAATTTGGCTAAAAAATTCATTTTACAAGTTTTAAATTAAATTTTAATAACTTTCGGGTAATTTCGAACTTTATTTCAATTTTAATAAGTAAAATATCAATTCTACAGCTGTAAACTAAAATTTAAAAATTTTCGATTGATTTTGGACTTAAGTAAACATTAATTTTTCAAATTCAATGAATGACTTCGAACTTGAAATCGAATTTTCGATTAAAATTCACTACCGTTCAATTAAAACTAAAAAATGTCTTACTTAAAGCAATTATTTTGAACTTACCTAACACCGTCGAACCCTTGCTTCGAGCCATTTATCGATATGACCGATGATCTAGCGTAGGCCTTGGCTACACGGCGATTTTTTTCAAATACAATAATTTTAGCCCAAATTTCATCATCAATTTGCTCCCATTTTGCCATCACCTCTTCCAAATGATCACGAAATAATTTCTCCTTTTCATACCAGACATCTTCCTCTTCTTCGGTATTCGGACCAATAGAGTCCAAATTGTCCAAAGAACGTGAAATGATTTTGCGACGTGAAATCATGATGATTTAACTGAAACAAAAATTAAAATTATTAAATATTTGTGGGGGTTCTTTTAAATAAATTATACATACATATATATCGTTACGTTAATATAGAAAGGCCCTAACTCATTTTTTTGCTTTTCGAGATTTTTGCATTTTTCAATACATTAGAAGTTTTTCTATCGAAATACATATAAAAAACACCGATTAAAAAAAATAATGAGTTAGGGCCTTTCTATATTAAGGTAACGATATATATATATTAATAATTTTCTAAAGGTTTATGACTTTTTTAAAACGATTTGTCGGCTTTATGCTACTAACATACATATTTCTTTTTGTAATTTTTGTGGTTTTTTTAATTGGAAATAATTATTATTAAAATTCATATGTATATGTATGTATGTATAAAATAAAAAGCCCTGGCGGCTACGAAAATCATAGATAATTTCATATCTACAAAAAAGCTTTTATAAGTTTGTAACAGTCAGTGTCAATTTTTTTTTTGTAGTAAAACCCAGAAAAATAAAGGCGAATGACTTCTTAATTTTTAGGTTTAAATTTTCGGCTAAAAAGCATTGTGAGGCGGTAAAACAACAAGTGTAATATATTTTTATTTTTTTTTATAAAAAGAAACATTTCTTGGCGGTTAAAAAAATACGAGTACACGTTTCTGTTCATTCTTAAGTGCGATTTAAAATTCATTACATGTGTGTAATAGTTCTTTTGTTATTTTCTGATCACGCTAAATATACAAACATATATGTATGTATACAGTTGGTAATATGTTATTAATTTTATATTTATTGTAACTTTATATGATTGTCGTAATCTCTACAAAGAAAATGTTTTTATTTTACTTCAGCGAGGTTGATTTTGTGTTTTATTTAGTTGACTTCTTTACAATGTGTTTATTTTTTTGGAAATATTAAGTTTATCTTGTGCATTTTATGCAATTTTTCTTTAAGAATTATGGCCTTTTAATGCCTCGTAAATAATTCATATTTTTTGTTTTAATTGCTTAAAAGTTTAAACACGTAATAGGAGCGAATTTTTACCGAATTTTTTCTTTTATTCTCATAAGTTTAAATATTTTGTGTAAGTACATACATACTTCATATTTCAATATGTACTATATATAGTAAATAAGTGATAAGTGGAATGCAATTTGCTTTGCAATTTTTATAGTTTTAAACAAATTGTTATGTGTTTGAAATGGGCTTCTGTCTAGACTTGGAAGCAATTTACTGCTGAGAGATTAGAAATAAATAAAAATTGTGAAAACAAAACATAATGGGTGCCATATTCAAAAAAAAAAAAATTTGTTGGAATTTTAGTAAAAAATTTTATGGAAATTTTGTTTTAACATATGGGCATTTCCACAGGAATGTCAACTTTTTGTAGCGTGCGACAGCAAGCAAATATGCTGGTTTTTTCAAAGAAACTTTTTTGATTTTTAATTCTTTATATAATTGTGTAGGCCGTCAACAGCTCTACATTAGGTAAAATTTTAAGAAAAATCGAGTCCCGTAGTTCAGAAATACAAGGCTAATTGCTTGCTGTCGCACGCGACAAAAAAGTGAAATTTCTCGGAGAAATGCCCCTACGTATACTTTAAAGCGCAATTATTTTCCTTTAGCATACGCCAGTTAATATTTGTGACATAGCAAGAGTGTATTTTTTTTTTTTCTTTCTAGGACCAGCACTCAGGGGATAACCCCTACTCATGCAATGCATTGTGCTAGAACAAGGAAAATAGGTTATAGGGAAGGAGGATAGAGGGAGTAGTGTTTGTGGACATTTGATTTAAACTTTCCCACGCTGGTAGTGACAGGAAAGACCTCCGCAGGTAGTTGGTTCCACATACGTACAGTTCGGCTAAAAAAGGAATTCTCTCTGTAATGCGTAGTGCGATTCATTGGCCAATCGACCACAAAGGGATGTGCCCTGAATGAGGCACGGGTTGTACGTATAAATGTGCGGGTTTCAGGAACAAGTTCCCTAATTTCATTAGAACACATTCCGTTGTAGTAACGATAGAACAATGAAATGCACCCCACATTGCGTCGATGCTCCAATGAATCAATAGAATTGGATATCCTACTGTCACCGATGAGCTTCTTCGCCCTCTCCTGTACGCGGTCGAGCAGCCCCAAAATAGACTTTGAAGCGCCGGCCCATACATGAGAGTTGTATTCCATTTTCGGTCGGATATAAGTGGCATAAATAGTAAGGAGATCAGATGGGGTGAAATATCGTTTGCACCGTTTCAAAAAGCCGAGGCACTTGAATGCTTCTTTTGCAATTTGAAAAATGTGGTCAGTCCATCGAACATCACACTGTATTTTCATGCCAAGAACATCAAGAGCGTCTGATTCCTTAATACTTATACCCCCCATAGTTACAGAGGCAGCAGCGTTTTCGGTCATGCGTCTATGTGTAACCATGCAACACTGGGTCTTACGGGCGTTAAAGTTGACCCTGTTCGCATGACCCCATTCAGAAATTTTTACTAAATCATGGTTTAAAGTCTCATTCATTATTTGTCGCATAGCCTCAAACTGCGGCAGGCTAGGTCTATTGCTGAATGAGAAAGAATGGCAAATGCTACTGTCATCCGCGAAAGAATAGATAGGGTTGAACGTTTTACAGAGAAGGTCATTTATTTCTTATAGAGTCGGTGAAAGGACGGAACCTTGCGGTACCCCTGAATTTAACTTGAACTCATTTGATGAGATCCCATCTATAACAACTTTTATAGTGCGATCCCTGAGGAAACTCGATAAGAATCGAGCGAAGTTATCACCGACACCAAAGGCAATACATTTTGACAAAAGTGCACCATGCCACACTTTATCAAACGCCTTGGAGATATCTAAAGCCACCACCTTACTTTCGCCAAAATGGTGGATTGAATTACACCATTTCTCCGAGAGGAGGGCAAGTAGGTCTCCCGTAGATCGGCCTCTTCGAAATCCATACTGCCGGTCGTTGAGTAAGCTGTTGGACTCCAGATACCTTACAAGATGGAAATTCACCATACTTTCCATTACTTTGGAAAGTGCAGAACATATTGCGATTGGGCGATAATTTTCAGGGTTAGTAGCTTCTCCTTTTTTAGGGATTGGCGTAACATTAGCAATCTTCCAACACACTGGAAACTCACCAACATGGTACAACGTGCTGAAAAGGTTAGCTAATGGACGTGCTAGCGTCGAAGAGCACTGCTTCAAGACCAGTGCTGGAATGCCATCCGGCCCGGGAGACTTATTTATGTTGAGTTCCGACAAAACCCTTTTTACTGCCCGAGCTCGAAAGAATATCTTAGGCATAGTAGTGGATACTCTCTCTAGCATAGGAAGAGGCTGATTGCTTTCCGGCAAGTAGGAATTACTTGCGAATATTTCAGCTAGTAGGTTAGCTTTATCAGCCGGGTCAGTGAATATTAGGTCATCCTTTAAAAGAGTCGGAATTGAGGAACTAGCATTATTCTTTACTCTTTTAACGAATGACCAGAAGCTTTTACTACCCCGAGGGGCAGCAAGAACTTTAGCACGGAGACGATTCTCGTAAAGAGCTTTTTCACGCCTCAGTACTTTGGCACACGAAGATCTCGCCCTTTTGCGTAGCAAGTCAGTATCGGCATTTTGATTACTTCGCCAAATACTGAATGCTTCCTCTCTAGATCTGACTGCATTTTTGCATGTCTGATTAAACCAGAGTTTCTCTTTGGGCTTAATCGGAATTTGTTTTGATGGTATGAAAGCTTTCATGCCCATCAAAATTATACTTTCGACCATTTTGGCCATGGCATTGACATCATTGTCTAGGAAACATAGCTTCCAATTAAAATGCCGAAAAAATTCATTGAGCTGAGCCCAACGGGCCTTTTCGTAGCTGTATTTTAGTCGTTTCGTAGCTGCAAATGAAACGCTATGAAGTGCTGAAAACGAAAAGGAGCCCGAAATGGTACAGTGATCTGAATTACCGAGAGGTGCATTAACATTTACTTCATACTTATCAGGGTGTGAAGTGAGAAAGAGGTCGAGGCGAATCTTTGTCGCCTTCGTTGAAAAACATTACACCGACTTCAAAATGATCGGCATGCCTGTTTGACAGTCGAGCTACAAACATGGCCATTCTGTCTGGTATATCATTGCCGAGTATGTCTCCATATCACGGTACTCAGATTAGAGATTTGAATGTGGCTTTAGTTCGAATATCCTCATGGTATATTCTATAGTAATTAAGCCAATTAACTGGCTTTTTTATTGCCATTGGCGAAGCTATAAATTTTTTTTGGGAGGGGGCTTGGGGGGGGCATTATGACATTATAAAATAAATAATTACATACAATTTTTAAGCTTTAGGTCAGTAAATTTTATATATAAAAGGTCGAAAAATTAGATAAACAATTTAATACAATTTTTAATAATTTGAGGGGGGGGGGGCAACAGCAATTTTTTAGGGTGGCGAGGGTGCATTGCCCCCAAAATTGGCCTGCCTATGCCTACGTTTATTGCTTAGATTTCACCCTGTGTTACACTACACCGATTGTTTAGTTTGAAACTAGCTTTTGCCCGAAACGGGAAATTAAAAATCCCCCAGTCACAGTCTTGTCCGATTAAGCTTTTTGCAATATTAATTGTTGCACTTTGACAACTCACCAATTATTTTGATTTTTGCTCATAAAAATTTCTCTTCGATTTTAAAACAGCCTTAATTAAAAAGAAATATATCTAATTATTTAATTATGTATAGAAAACTACAACAAACTATTTTTATTTTTATTTCAAGAAAAGCAAACATTTCATATCATTAACCCAAGTTGTCATATTAATAAGTTGTTTTTCGTATAAATTTTGGCAATAGCAAATAAAACCACTTGGCATAAATAAGATTAATTTTTGATTTTTTTTTGATTTTGGTTACTTGATTCTAACCAAAACAGCAAACGAAACCAGTCTAAAAATACAAAACGCCAACACACAAGCAGCAAATAGTTAAATGTTAAACAAACAATTAAAAAATATATGTACATAAACAAAAAAAAAAAAACTTGTAGAAATTTAATTAAAAAAATTTTAATTTTCAAACGTTTTGACTAAAAAAAAATGCAAACATTTTTCAAATAGCTTTAGAAAATGTCAATGAGTGAGTCATGATGAGCATAAATGACCTTATAATCTATTTTGTGCGGTAGTTGGTAGTAGTGCCTCAAAATTTGTTTAAATATTATTATAACATTTCATAAATTAAAATTCAATTGTATAACTAAAAAAACATTTTTAATATGCAAGTGAGCGCGCGCTCATTGATTTATAAAAATTACACTTAAGTACTTAAAATGCAATGAAATTAAATGATGTCAAAAAACTCATTGGAATATTTATACTTATTAGTCATTAACCTCCCTAATGTCACAAGAACAAATAAATCAAATGTTAAAATTACATTAAAGGCCTGCTACACCATGTTGACAGAAAACGTACGATCGCTTCCATATTCCATACATATTATTATTAATTTCAATACAAGTTGTCGGTGGAACGAATGCCATCTCTGCGGACACCGTGGGACAGTCATTTAAATTACACTTTCAAATATCAACATATTTCCACTAGCCAAAGAAAGTAAAAAAAAAAATATCTTATAAAACTTGCTTTTTATATTCTCAAATATTCTAAATTTTAACACGTTTTTAAAAATGTCTAGTGTATTTGAATTGTGCTAGACATTTAAAATCACATCAGTTGATTAAATTAGAATAGATTAGAAACACTTTTAGCCCATTAATTCTAATTTAATGCATATTTAACACTCAACATTCTTACATGATTTAGTTCAATTTGATTGAAAATTCATTATAAGAATAAGAAAAAAAAAAAAAAGAAAAATAATAAAAATACTGAAACTACACTGTAAAATCGTTGCATTAACATATCGACACACATTTTTTGCACCTCGTTTTTTTAGGGTTTCGTACACCAAAGGTGAAAAGAAACCCTATTGTTTTCGCTACGCTGTCCGTCTGTCCGTCTGTCCGTCACAGGGTATTTTCTCGAGAACCGTAAGAGCTACGGACCTGAAATTTGGACAGAGTGTGTAGACCCTTGGCCGCTACAACAACAAATGCATGAGAGTTGGAAATTAAAGGGTGTGCCAAAACGAGCAACGAAAAATGTTAAAATCCCATGTAATATGCATACAATTGTATGTATGTATATGCACTTGAAATTTGTAAAGTTAGTGTATTTTTATACAGACTACAACAATTAACACTAAAATTTAAAAAAGTTTAATTAAAGGGTGTACCATCAGTTAATGTAATTTCGACTATGTAATTTTGATAACTTGCTGTATCTTGGAAACCGTAAGAGCAAACTTCTTGAAATTTTCAAAAACGGTAAAACAAAAAAATCTCAAAATTATAAAATCGCCAAACCGAAAAAAAATCGCCAAAATCAAAGAAAAAATCGCCAAAACGAAAAAAGCACCAAATCAAAAAAAAAAATTCTAAATCGAAAATAAATCGTAAAAAACCGGAAAAATCGCCAAAATGAAAAAATCGCCAAAATGAAAAAAAATCGCCAAAATGAAAAAAATCGCCAAAATGAAAAAAATTCCCAAAATGAAAAAAATGCCAATATGAAAAAAATCGCCAAAATGAAAAAAAATCGCCAAAAATGAAAAAATCGTCAAAATGAAAAAAATCGCCAAAATGAAAAAAAAAATCGCCAAAAATGAAAAAATCGCCAAAATGAAAAAAATCGCCAAAATGAAAAAAAAACGCCAAAATTTAAAAAATTGCCAAAACGAGAAAAAAGCGAAAAATAATAAAAAAAAATTATTTCAGCTGAAAAAACTTAAAAAACACTTAAAAAAATGCTCAAAGCCCAACGTACGGAACCCTTCGTGCGCGAGTCAAAGTCGCACTTTACTGAATTTATATACTTTACTTACGATAGAAAATAATCGATTTTGGTAAAAAAAATTAAGTTCGATAATAATGGCATTTAAGCTTTTTTGGCGGTTGTGGCATGATATGTATGTATGTATGTATGTACATATGTTTCATGTCATGACGTAGCTGCCAGCCATTTAGTTTAATTTTTAAAACTTTTGTTGCTTTTATTTGTTTTTAACCTTTTAGAATTTTCACTCTTGACACACATACGAGCGAGCGGCTTGAATTTAAGTTACGATTTTGAATATTTAATTCAAATTTTATGCTTTAGTTTTAATACGTAAATATGTATGTGTGTGTGTGCATGTATTTCACATTTACTATAAAAATTTCTGTGACGATTCAATTCAAATCACGATGTTTAGTTTTAATGTATTTTATTTTACTGCTGTTTCAGTTAGCTAGACATAAAAATTGTAAAATTTAAGCAAGTACTGCATACATATGTACATTTACTCGCACTCGAGCTTTGAAAATTAATAGGTTTGTTCGATTACTAAACCGGCAAAATACAGTAACTTGAGTAACGTAAAGAAATTACTTTCAATAAAAACGTTTGCACATAAAAGTACGCACGTATCGAAAAATTGTAAAATCCAATAAAATATATACAACAGAACTAAGTTAAATATCAACTGATCTTAAATTTATAGATGGATTTAGAAAGAAGAGACTTAAACCTTTCGAACAATGTATGTATATTTTGTTATAGTAAATTTTAGTTTTCGGTTTTTCATCACTTTATTTACTTTGGACTCGTTTTTGCTCAATATTTTTGTAACTATTTATAACTTTATTTATAAAATATAATTGATTACGAGTGAAATGCAGGGCTTGTGTAAAGAAAAATCCCTCAGAAATTGAGTGAGTTATTAAATATTTTATTAGCAGATATGTATTTTGTTAAAAAATTACCTGCATAATTGTTTAATTCACAATCTTGTGCAAATGGTCTTGCATTGTAGCAAAATGCTATATTATATTAATACTCACCACTTAAGAAATCTTAGTGGTGAGTATCGATATACTATACCATTTTGCACATGCTACGATGCAGGACCATTTGCATAAGACTGTGAATTGGACTAATGTGTTTCGGGGGTATTTAAGCTTGTATCTGAAAAAGTTGGCTCCCAAGGAAAAAAGTTTGGCAACCACTGTTGTACCAATTTTGAGCAACATATGTGATGATCTATGTTTGTTAAATTGTACTTTCATAATTCTGAAAGTTTAAATATCGTCCCAGGATGTCGTCTATTTTGTGGACCTCAATAAATAAATTCAGTAAAGTGCGACTTTGACTCGCACACGACTAGTACCGTATGTACACTACATATGTAATATTATACGAACTTAGCCTATATAATCGAATATTTTACCAGATGTAGATATTAAAAAAAAATTTAACACACGGTAAACTTTTTTTCGGTTTTTGGCGATTTTTTTAATTTTTAGCGATTTTTTAGTTTTGGCGTTTATTTTTCGTTTTTGGGATTTATTTTTTAGATTTTTGGCGATTTTTTTGCTTTGGCGATTTTTTTGCTTTGGCGTTTTTTTTTTAGTTTTGGCGTTTATTTTTCGTTTTTGGGATGTTTTTTTAGATTTTTGGCGTTTTTTTTTGTTTTGGTGCTTATTTTTCGTGTTTGGGATTTTTTTTTAGATTTTTGGCGATTTTTGTTTGTTTTGTCGTTGGCATTTATTTTTAGTTTTTGGGATTTTTTTTCGTATCAGTTTTTTCAGTTCTTGGCGTTTTTTAGCTTTGTCGTTTATTATTCGTGTTTGGCGATTTTTGGGTTTTTGTCGATTTATTTTAGTTTTAGCAATGTTTTTTAGTTTTGGCGCTTATTTTTCGTTTTTGGGACTTTTTTCGGTTTCTGGCGTTTTTTTAGTTTTGGCGCTTTTTTTAGTTTTGGCGCTTATTTTTCGTTTTTGGGACTTCTTTTCGGTTTTTGGCGTTTTTTTAGGTTTGACGTTTTTTATTCGTATTTGGCGATTTTTTCGGTTTTTGGCGATTTTTAGTTTTAGCGATGCTTTTTAGTTTTGGCGTTTATTAGCTTTGACGGTTATTTTTTCTCATTTGGCGACTTTTTCAGTTTTTGGCGTTTTATTTTAGTGTTAGCGATTTTTTTTAGTTTTGGCGCTTATTTTTCGTTTTTGGGAGTTTTTTTTTCGGTTTCTGATGTTTTTTTTAGTTTTTGGCGTTTTTTATTCGTTTATGGCAGTCTCTTAGATTTTTAGCGATTTTTTTGTGTTTTGGCGTTTATTTTTCGCTTTTTCGCTTTTGGGGTTTTTCGGTTTCTTGCGTTTTTTTAGTTTTTGCATTTTTTTGTTTTAGCTTTTTTTATTCGTATTTGGCGATTTTTCGGTTTTTGACGATTTATTTTAGTTTTAGCGATGTTTTATTTTAGTTTTGCAACGTTTTTTCAGTTTTTGGGGAATTTTTTCGGTTCTTGGGAATTTTTTCGGTTTTTGGGGAATTTTTTCGGTTTTTGGGAATTTTTCGATTTTTGGGGAATTTTTTGGGTTTTGACGACTTTTTTTTACTTTTTTTTTACATTTTAGCGATTTATAACGATAAATAAAAGTGTAAACCGAACTTCTCAATTCTATTGCAAAAGAAATAAATTTCTGAAAATGGACATGAAAGTTTAAAAGTGCTCGCTCTCATTGTAAAACTGTAAACTATGACTTGAGCACTTTTTCCTTCTTGCCACAGAATTATTTCTAATTAATTGACATTGATTGCATTCATAAACTATGTTTTGTAGCAAACAAATGCAAAAATTTATTTCATTTTTCATTAATTTATTTGCACATCATGCTAAAAAGCAACAACAAATTTATTATAATTTATTAATTTTAGTATGCAGCTCAGTTTATTGTGACATTGATTTTTGTCTATACAGTTTGCATATATTATTATATTCTACTCTTGATGTTTTGTTGTTTTCTTGGGGTTTTCTAATATTTTATTATTTTTTTTTTTTGCCTAAAAAATACTCTCTCAATATTATGTGTTAGCTAATGAAAAGCTGTGGAAGGAAGAAATAAAGTTAAGATTTATGATAAATTAACTTTGTTTTTTTTTTAACTTTTTGTTGATATACTTAATTGATTTCAAATGTTTAAAGATTTTTTATATTTGAATATTTTTTGTAACACATCATCTTCTATTTCGAGCAAGGAAAGAACTTAATTGGAATGTTTAAGAGTTCTAAAACAAAGAACAATAGAAGATATATACTTACATACATACATATAGTTAAAATTTTTGGCCATAAATAAGTCATCCAAATGACACGAGTTATACTCGTCCCAAAGGCTTTCAACTTTGTTTTTGTGTGTGTGTGTTTAATAACCGGAAGTTTTTATGAACTGCAGGGCTAGGAAGTAATGAAAACATTTATCGAAATAGTTTTAGTTTTAGTGCGAAGTGTTAAACGAAATACAGTAAATTTCGTAAATATTTAAATAATTTATTTTTTCATTAAATTCATGGTTAAACGGTGTTCGACGCTGTAATTTAATTTGTTTCTTTGTAAATATTTAAATATAATAAGAAAAGTACTTAATTTTCTAAAAAAATATGTTTAGCATCTTTTTAGCAAGAGTTTAGCAGCTCACTAATATATTTATTCAAGGTTCTACGGTGTTAAACGCTGTAGTTTAATTTATTTGTCTACAAGAACTTATTAAATATAATAGGAAAAGTGCTTATTTTTCTAAAAAAAAATATATATATAATTAGCATCTCTTTAGCATTTAGTTTAGCATTTCACTAACATATTTAGTTGTGCCATTTTTTGTTTCTTAACAAGTGTTAAACTATTTTTCAATATAAAAAAATATGATTAGCATCTCTTTAGCAAGAGTTTAGCAGCTCACTAATATATTTATTCAAGGATCTAGGGTGTTCAACGCTGTAATTTAATTTATTTGTCTACAAGTATTATTTATTAAATATAATAAGAAAAGTGCTTATTTTTCTAAAAAAAAAAAATATAATTAGCATCTCTTTAGCAAGAGTTTAGCATTTCAATAACATATTTAGTTGTGCCATTTTTTGTTTCGTAACTAGTGTTAAACTATTTTTCAATATAGAAAATTGATTAGCACATCTTTAGCAAGAGTTTAGCAACTCACTAGGCGAACTTTATTTTCCGTAAGGAAAATTACTGTAAAATGTTACACGAGTTTTTGACCATGTATACCCGTATTGTTTTACTCTCTTAAAAATCAAGGTTCTATCTTCCAACTCGGATATTTAGTTGTGCCACTTTTTGTTTCTTGTATCAAGTATTTAAATACAACAAGAAAGCACTAACTAATTTCTCAAGATAAAAAAAATATTAGCATTTCTTCAGCCAAAGCTTAGAAGCTCCTTAGCAAGACCTAATCACCTCTTTAGCAAGAGCTAAGCACCTTTTTAGCAAAAGCTAAGCAGCTCTTTAGCAAGAGCTAAGCAGCTTTTTAGCAAGAACTAAGCGGCTCTTTAACAAGGACTCAATTTAGGAAGGACTTAACAACTATTTAGCAAGAGCTCAACAGCTCTTTAGCAAGAGCTTAACATCTCTTTAGCAAGAGCTTAACAGCTCTTTAGCAAGAGCTTAACATCTCTTTAGCAAGAGCTTAACATCTCTTTAGCAAGAGCTTAACAGCTCTTTAGCAAGAGCTTAACAGCTCCTTAGCAAGAGCTTAACAGCTCTTTAGCAAGAGCTTAACATTTATTTAGCAAGAGCTTAGCAGCTCTTTAGCAAGAGCTTAGCAGCTCTTTAGCAAGAACTTAGCAGCTCTTTAGCAAGAGCTTAGCAGCTCTTTAGCAAGACCTTAACAGCTCTTTAGTAAGAACTTAACAGCTCTTTAGCAAGGGCTTAACACCTTTTTAGCAAGTGTTAACCACCTCTCTAGCAAGAGCTTAGCAAATCTTTTAGCAAAAGCTTAGCAGCTCTTTTGCGAAAGCTTAGTAACTCCTTAGCTCCTTAGCAAGAGCTTAGCAGCTCATTAACCATAGTCTAGTAAGTGTATTGTGAATAAATTTTCTGTAAAATTCATTTGACGGAAACAAAATTGAAGTTGTCTCTACCTTTTAATTCTGAAGCAACCATGTATGTATATAAAAAAATATTAGCATTTTTTAGCAAGAGTTTAGCAGCTCATTTAGTGCAGTTTTGTTTCTCCATAAGGAAAAGCAGCAGAACTGTTGGAACTGCCGGTTCGAAACCAAAGGCAACGTCGATCGAAATAGTTTTAAATTACACTCGTATATTAAATTATATTTTGAAGTAAATTTCGTAAATATTAAAATGATTTGTTTTTCTCGCTTAAAACTCGAAGTTCTACCTTCCAATTCTGAAATTTAATTGTGTCTTTTTTATTTTTTGAGAAATACTTAACTATGACAAGAAAATACTTTTTTTTTTTCAAGATAAAAAATTATCTGCAACCCCTTAGCAAGAGTTTAGCAGCTTATTAACTAGATTCTTGATAAGTGTAGTGTGAATAAATTTTCTGTTAACTTCATTTGATGGAAGAGTTGCTTAAGTTTACTATAAGAAATAGTATTTTTGCTTTTTTTTCTTTAAAAACCAGTTAAATTAAATTAATTTAATATATTTATTGAACATATCGTATTTATGCGGATGCAAATTAGAACAAGTTATTTTTAGACTCTACCACACTTTGTTTTGGTAATGTTGATATGTTAATCTAGTTTTATTTTTAAATACAAAATTAATTTATTTTTAAAAGCCCACAAAAATATCTTACGATTAAGCTGTTATTTGATTTGGAAATTTAAAAGCTGATTACTCATGGACTTTTGAAGAAGTCTTTTTTTTTATTATGATAAAATTAGTTTTATTTGTAATTGCTTAAAGTTTCCATTTATAAGTAGAATAAATATTGTGCAATATAATTTTAGCAGCAGCTAGTATAATTGTTTCTGACAGAGGTGGTCAGTTGCTCAGTGTATGGTATAATATTTAGAAAAGTTTTTTCCTAATTTAATGAAAACATAACTCCCAAAACTATTTTAGATCTCAATATAAGCCTAGTACTCATGTATATTTGAATTCATATTGATATGCATTTCAGTTCTAATGCTTGACAAACTTCGCTTTACAAATTTAACATGATAAGTATTGCGTTAAATTTGAAAGTCTTCTCTTAAACTTTATATTTTGAAATGTTGCACTTAATTTTTATTATTTAATTTTATTAACATATTATTTGCCTACCTAAAGATATTAAAATCATGATGATGTGGTCGTCATAATTTTTATGACATTTTAAAGCTTGACAAACTTATTTCAAGTTACAACTAAATTTTTAAATATAAACTAATAAAGATATCAAATATGTAATATTAATAAAAACAAATTTTAAGGTGCAAAATAACAAACTTATTTCGCCACGTAAATAAATTTAGATAAAAAATATAATAAAGATGCAAATGTTTGTATGCAAAGCAATAAAACCACAAGCCAGCCGTTTTATGATGGTACGTACGTACCATAAGCACGAGCATACAAAATTTTGTTAATAAAGAAACCTCTAATGATTTGTTTAAACATTTTTATGCTTTTTTCCAAGAGTAATTTTATTTTTAAAAAAAAAGCTACATTTTTGCAACAAAAGATATTGAGGCGAAGTTTTTCAATTTTATGAACAAAAAAAAAACTTTTTAAAACAAAAGTTACTTTTCTCAAAAAAAATTTATTTTTTTTCAAGAAAAAGTGTTTTTTTCTGCAAAAGATATATTTTTTTTAAATACCTAATTACTTTTTCATTAAAACGTACTTGCTTTCAACAAAAAGGTGCTTTTTTTTAGCAAAAGGTACTTTTTCAACAAAAGGTAATTTTTTCAACAAAAGGTACTTTTTTCAAAAAAGAGGTACTTTTTCAATAAAAGGTACTTTTTTTAGCAAAAGGAAATTTTTTAAAAAAGGCACTTTAAAAAAAACTGTTTTTCAACAAAATGTACTTTTTTCAACAAAAGGTAATTTTCTCAACACAAGGTACCTTTTTAAGCAAAAGGTAATTTTTTCCACCAAAAGCTAACTTTTTCAAAAAAGGTACTTTTTCAACAAAAGGTATTTTTTCAACGAAAGGTATGTTTTTAAAGAAAAGGTCCTTTTTTCCAGTAGAGGGTAAACTTGTTTAAGAGAGGGTATACAGAAGTACTCTGCCACAAAAAGTACTTTTTTTTCGGTAAAAGCTACTTTTTTAACAAAAAGTACTTTTGTTTCGGTAAAAGCTACTTTTTCAACAAAAAGTACTTTTCTTCGGTAAAAGCTACTCTTTTCAATAAAATTTAAATTTTCAGTGCAAGAAATTTTTTTCACAAAATATAATTTTTTCAACAGTAGGTACTTTTTTCAATAAAAAGTAATTTTTCCAACAATAGTGATATTTTCAGTAAAAGGTACTTTTCAACAAGAGGGCACTTTTTCCATTAAAAGCAATTTTTTAACTATTATTTAAACAAAAGGTAGCTTTTTTCTTGCAAATGGATTTTTTTCACCAGAAAGTACTTTTTTCAACAGAAGGTACTTTTTCAAAAATATACTTTTGTACCAGAAGTGATTTTTTCCCACAAAAGTGATTTTTTCAACAAAGAATAATTTATTCAACCAAAAGTGCTTTTTTGGCAATATCTAAGTACACCTTTTAACAAAAGGTACTATTTTCAACAAAGGTTACGTACGCTCTTCAACAGAAGGTACGTTTTTCAAGAAAAGGTACTATTTCAATATAATAAACATTTTCTCGAAATTTGTTTTTTCAATAAAATATAAACTATTTCTCGAAAGTAATTCTTTCAACAAAAGTTATTTTTTTGACTAACGAAAGGTATTTTTGCAAAAAAGTGCTTTTTTCATTAAAATGTACTTTCCATAGAAGTTACTTTTTGAGTAAGGAATACTCTTTCGACAAAAGGAACTTTTTCCACAGAAGGTACTTTTTTCAATAAAAGGTACTTTTAAATAAAGAATTATTTTTTTACCAAAAGTGATTTATTCCACAGAAGATATTTTTTTCAACAGAAGGTAATTTTTCAACAAAAGGTACTTTATTCTACAAGAAGTATTTTTTATAAGTTTTTTTTTTGCAACAGAAGGTATTTTTTTTTATAAAAAAATCAACAAAAAATGTGCTTCTTCAATAAAATATATTCTTTTACCGAAAATGTTTTTTTTTTCAACAAGAAGGTACTTTTTAATAACAGATAGTTTTTTTTAATAAAAGGTAGTTTTTTAATAAAAGCTTTTTTTTAATAAATGGTAGTTTTTTAATACAAATAATTTATTTAATAAAAAGTACTTTTTTAACAAAACGTACTTATTTAATAAAATGTACTTTTTTGATAAAATGTACTTTTTTTGATAAAAGGTACTTTTTTAATAAAAAGTACTTTTTTAATAAAGTGTACTTTTTTAATAAAAGGTACTTTTTTTAATAAAAGGTACTTTTTTAATAAAGTGTACTTTTTTAATAAAAGGTACTTTTTTAATGAAAGGTACTTTTTTAATAAAAGGAACTTTTTTAATAAAAGGTACTTATTTAATAAAAGGTACTTTTTTAATAAAAAGTACTTTTTTAATAAAAGGTACTTTTTTAATAAAATTTTTATTTTTTAATAAAAGGTAATTTTTTAATAAAATGTATTTTTTTTTGGATAAAAGGTACTTTTTTAATAAAAGGTACTTTTTTAATGAAAGGTACTTTTTTAATAAAATGTACTTTTTTAATAATAGGTACTTTTTTAATAAAAGGTACTTTTTTAATAAAAGGTACTTTTTTAATAAAAAGTACTTTTTTTAATAAAAGTTACTTTTTAAATAAAAAAGTACTTATTTAATAAAAGGTACTTTTTTAATAAAAGGTACTTTTTTAATAAAAGGTACTTTTTAATAAAAGGTACTTTTTTAATAAAAGGTACTTTTTTAATAAAAGGTACTTTTTTAATAAAAGGTACCTTTTAACAAAATGTACTTTTTAATAAAAGGTACTTTTTTAATAAAAGATACTTTTTTAATAAAAGGTACTTTTTTAATAAAAGATACTTTTTTAATAAAAGGTACTTTTTTAATAAAAGATACTTTTTTAATAAAAGGTACTTTTTTAATAAAAGGAACTTTTTTAATAAAAGGAACTTTTTTAATAAAAGGTAATTTTTTAATAAAAGGAACTTTTTTAATAAAAGGTATTTTTTTTAATAAAAGAAATTTTTTTTAATAAAAGGTACTTGTTAAATAAAAGGTACTTGTTTAATAAAAGGTACTTTTTTAATAAAAGGTACTTTTTTAATAAAAGTTACTTTTTTAATAAAAGGCACTTTTTTAATAAAAGGCACTTTTTTAATAAAAGGTACTTTTTTAATAAAAGGTTCTTTTTTAATAAAAGGTACTTTTTTAATAAAAGGTAATTTTTTAATAAAAGGTACTGTTTCTTTTTAATAAAAGGTACGGTTCCCTTTTAATAAAAGGTATTGCAACATTAACATTTTAATTTCTTTAATATGGGTTGGCAAGTCTGTTGTTTTTTGTGTGTGTAAATGAAATTAATAATACTGGAAAGCCTGTAATTTTTTAGATATGGCAATATTGTAATGTGGCACACTGTTGCCACATTAAAATTTTAAGATACTCATTGTGAATTCCCCACATATTTAATTTGGCTTCGTAAAAGTATGAACTTTAACTTAAATAACAGCAAGCAAGGAAAGAAATATAAGTTCGAATTGAAGTTAATAATTTTTACAGTTGAATTTTTATTAATTAGTTAATTGATAGAATATTTCAAACTTGAACTGAAAGGAATTCATGGGGCTTAAAAAAATAATAAATAAGACAGAGTAACCTGCTCTCATCTTTGTGCGTATGTTTTTAATTCACCTGCTATTTTTTTTTTTTTTCAAAATTATCTTCTCAATAACAATTAATCTTCATGCTTTAGTTTATTATTATTTTTTGAGTTTTGTTTTGATCTAATTTTTCTTTGTACTTTTTTTTCCTCCAAAACATTAATTATTTCTATTGTTATGACGAGATGCGTTTATATTATGACATTTAAAATGAAAAATATGTACGACTGGCTGACTATATGAAACAATATTTATTAACTCTGATTACACACCAGCATCATCATTACAAGCAAATACAGACATACATACATACATACATATTTACATACATATGTACATTTATAGATTATTATTGTTACAAGTCATAAATAACACCTTAAAATATAAAATGCAAAATCAGCGCTTAAATGTTGTAATAAAATCTTATTTTTTTATACTCGTAGTATTGAAGTTATTTGATGTTTTTTTTTTTTGTAAAATATACTTGAATAGTTTGAATGAAATTGTGAAAAAAACAGAAGATTCATTGAGCTTTTTCTTTTCATTGGTTGGTGGTGATTTGTAAAAATAATTGAATAATTGTTATAATTATGAAATAGTTAATTTTCTGTTGAAAGATGTTTAAAAAATATTTATGTATGAGTCTTTGAAATATTTCATAATTTTTGTATGGTTATTCATTTATTTTAATTTAAAATAAAAATTATTTTAATTGTAAATTTTTAGCTAACCGGATTTAGATTTTTAACATTTCTAATCATACTCGTTTGCATGCATGTAGTTAGTTTTTTGTTTCAAGAAAAAAAAAAGATTAGTTTTTTTGTATCTTTATAAACCAGTTTACTTTTGTTTAAACTCAAAATCTAGTGGGCAATAATTTTTTATACAAAGCAAGAACGAGCAAATAATGATACAGGTAGCAAAAAAAAAAAAAAAAGAGTGCGCTATAAGCTCAACCCAACCCTGTTTAACTACCACAAACAATCTCTTTAGCAAACCATAGTGTCAAGTTAGTCACACTCACATCAGTTGTCATACCAACGAACTCTTGTAGAGATATTTAACACACAGTTAAACGTCTCAAGAACTAAATGCTTAGATTAATTTAAACAAATGAATGTTTAATTTTTTATAACCCTTTTTTTATAATACGAGGGCTGTCACACCTTTAGCCGGTGTAGCAACACATCGACAGCGACACAATTTTCAACTACATACATATAATTTTTTTAACAAAAATCTATTATTTACGATGACAGATAATTGATTTTCGTCAAAAAAAATTAAGTTCGAAAAATATAACACTTACGCTTTTTTGGCCTTTATGGTTCGATATATTTCGAATTTTCGAACATGCTTGCTAGATTCTCGATATCTATGATAATTTAAGTTATTGTATAAAAATTTAGACATTTTCGACAAAGTTTGGACATGTTCGAATTTTCGAACATTGTTCTAAAATTGCCTTATTAACATTTAACTCTTTGAGGTTTTTTGTTTATTGCAATGATTTTGTATTAAAACCCTTTGATGTATTTTTAGGAGAGAAACTGTTTGTTCTACAGTCTAATCCCGATAACTTGATAAAAAAAATATGTCGCTTAAGCTTTTTTTTTTTGGCTGATATGGCTCGATATATTTTGAAATTTCGAAAATGGTTGCCGGAATCGCGATATCCATGATAATTTAAGTTATTGTATACAAATTTACACATTTTCGACAAAGTTGGTACATGTTCGAAATTTATTTCGAATTTTCGAACATTGTTCTAAAATTGCCTTGTTAACATTTTACCTCTTTAAGGCCTTTTGTTCATTGGATTGACTTAGGATTCAAATCCCTTTGATGTATTTTTAGGAGAGAAACTGACTGTTCTACAGTCTACTCCCGATAACTTGATAAAAAATATGTCGCTTAATCTTTTTTGGCTGTTATGGCTCGATATATTTCGAATTTTCGAACATGGCTGCTAGAATCTCGATATAAATGATAATTTAAGTTCTTTTATAAAAATTTAGACATATTCGACAAAGTTTGGATATGTTCGAAATTTATTTCGAATTTTCGAACATTGTTCTAAAATTGCCTTATTAGCATTTACTTCTTTAAGGTCTTTTATTCATTGCATTGATTTTGGATTAAAACACCTTTGAAGTATTTATTTAAGAGAAACATATTATTCTACAGTCTGCTCCCGATAACTTGATACTTAATAATTATAATCTTCCATTAAAATTTTTTTTCAGGCGCTCTCCTTGATTTATATTGAGGAATTATTTTTCTGTATACTGTCGATATTTGGCTTTCGGCAATTTTAATCTCCTGTAGGAACTTTTTTAAAAAAAGCAATCTTGGTTTAATTTTAACTTTACATTCCCGGATAGACACAATTGTTTTACCATCTATTCCCGATAACTTGACACTGATTAAAATTAGTCTTCTTATAGAATTTGTTCTACAGCGTTCCGGTGCGCTATGTCGAAAAATTCTTTTACAGTCTACTCCCGATATTTGGCACTCGCTAATTTTAATTTCCCCATAAAGTTTTTTTTATAAAATTTTTCCCTCTGCTTTATATTAGCGCCGATTTTTTTATACAAAAGCAAGTCTAGATGTAAACTGAAGATATGAAATATTAAGCTTTATAATCATATTACAAATTCCTTTATATACAAGTCAAATGGGGTTAATTCTGATACGGCCTTCGTACAATAAATATAACAATAAACTGTATCTAACTATTTATAGTTTTAGCGTGCTTTCAAGGCTGTTTGTTAGAAAACCAGATTGCTTTTATTTTTGTGTTTTTTTTTTGTTTGTTGTTGTTTCAATTTACATACGTTAAGGCTTAAGTATTATTTTTCTTAAAAAAGTTTCAAAATATTCATATTAAATGTGTCTCACAACTCCTAAACGAATAATATGCAATAAATTATTAAATTATTAAATTGTGTATATCGTTACCTGAATATAGAAAGGCCCTAACCCTTTATATTTTTGAAAACGAAGTTTTTGAATTATTCTTCTATCGAAATATACCAAAAAACTCGATTTAAAAAAATTAGTTAGGCTCTTTCTATATTAAGCTAACGTTATAAATGTTCTTTAATAGAGACTCCAAACTTCTGAAAAAATGTTATAGAATATTGTTTGCTTAAATTAAAATTTTAAACATGTAATTAAATATTTGTATAACTAATATTTGTTGTTTGCTTGAAACAAATATTTTTATACAAATCGCTACTTAAAATCGAGTCAATATTTTTTTTTTAATTTCATGAATGAGTTTAAATTTATGAATTCAAAAAACAAACAGTTATGATTCATTTGAAAATCTAATAATAATTTTTGCCTAAACGTATGTAAGCACGACTGTCTGTCTTATTTATTTTTATTTTATTTAATTTTTTGAAAGTATGTCAGTAATATTACTAAAGTTATGCATAATTTATTTAAGAAAATAATTAATAATATAATTGTTATTGAGTACTTGTCTCAATAACTTAAATCTTATGAAGCTTGAACGGGATGTAGTATGGGATTAAAGAAAAATTGAAAAAAAAATTAATTGGAATGTTAATGTTTTTCTTTGTTGTTTTGTTTGTAATAAGTTCTAATCGCACTACATGTGTGTTATGCTGTTTACATCCCATTAATCAATCATAAATAATGAGGCAATGCTAATTTAAGTTACCCACAAATAGCTTCTGGGCAAAAGTTAATTCTATATCATTAACTATATGCTGTTCATGTTTACAAAGGAAGAGCTCCATTAGAAAAAAAAACACTTTAACTTGGTGCCTCTTGTTTTACAACTAAAGAATAGCGGAATATTGTTCTTAAATAAATTAAAATTTTGGCAGAATAAAGTAAATTTTTTGGTAACTAGCTGTACCATTTTTAAAATTAAATAGAAAGCTAGCAACATGTTGCTGGCAACAAGTGTATGTATATAAAGCTTACTTGCCAATTATAATAGACTTATAATATTCGAACACGTGTTTGAACAACAATTTTGCAATTATTGCTAGTTCTTGAATATATGTACATATTTCTGCACCTCTGACTATTTTAGGTAAAAATTTTTAAGCAAATACAATTATTTTTGTAGAAAAATTCTTGGAAAATAGGCAATAAAATGTAAAAAAATAACTTAGGTTTCGTTAAATAAACAATGAACAATATATAACTAATTAATGCAGCTAGTGAAGCAGTTCGATCCAAATTTACAATTCAACACCTGTTCTCGGGGTCTTATATATCTGTGGGGGGTCTTTCTATATATCTGTGGCAATAAGTGCAGGTTCACACACATCAACTTTTGTTAATCAGCTTTTAATTCAGCTGGTTGAAAATAAATTCAGTAAAGTGCGACTTTGACTCACACACATATCGACTACATATCGCTCATTTACTCAAACAACCTCATAACTCAAAAAAAAAAAATTATTTTTCTCTCAAGAGTTGAGAAGAACGATATGAAGATTAATTCTGCATCATTAAATCAAAAATTAAAATTTTTTCAAGTTATTATGTTGTTTGTGCAAATGAGCGATATGTAATACTTAGGCTTGCCAGACGGACTTTATTTGGCTGGATTGTCAAGCTTTTTCAAGGCTTTTCAATACTCAAGTTTAAAAGCTATTTGTCAAGCCAAAAATTAGTTTAAATATAAAGTAACTTGTATAACTATAAATAATGTTGCAATAGCTGCAACACTAATAAGTGTCGAGAAGTATTTTCCACCTTTACACAATATCACAATTTGGCAACACTGGTAACTTGACATCATAAGCGACCAGCTGATAAAATTATATTGTATTTCCATACATACTTTATATGGATTTGCAACTGTTTTTTAATTAAATATAATTTTTGTTAAAAAACAATTAAATTATTATTGTTTTAAAAATATTTTAAATTATTGTCAAGCTTTTTTTTTTCAAATCAAGAATTTTTTCCTTGAATGTCAGAATTTTTTACTGCTTGGATCTGGCAAGCCTAGTAATACCATACGAAATTTAGCCTATGTAATCGAATATCTTAGCTGATGTAGAAATTGAAAAAAAAAATTACCGAATCAACTTTTTTTTTGGTTTGCGGCGATGTTTTTTTAATTTTGGAGATTTTTATTAGTTTTGGCGATTTATTTTTTTATGGGTTTTTTGGTTTTTGGCGTTTTTATTTAGTTTTTGGCGATATTTTCGGCTATTAGCGTTTTGTTTTAGTCTTAGCGATTTTTTTTAGATTTTTGGCAATTTTTTAGTTTTGGCGATTTTTTTTTAGTTTTTTTTCGCACCCTCTCTTGCTTTTTAAAATTTTTATTTTGCATTTAAGCGATTTGGTTTAAATTTGGCAATATTTTTCATTTAAGCGTTTTTTCATTTTGGCGAATTTTTATTTTTGGCAATTTTTTTGGTTGGTTTTTAGTTTTAGCGATTTTTTAGTTTTGCGTTTTTTTCGTTGTGGTGCTTTTTTCGTCTTGGCGTTTTTTTTTTGCTTTGTCGATTGTTTCGGATATGACAATTAATTTTAGTTTTAGCGATTTTTGCATTTTTTCGTTTTGACGATTTTTTTTCCAATTTTGCCGATCTTTTTCTTTTTGGTGATCTTTTTAGTTTTGACGTTTTTTAATGTTTTTGGCAGTTTTTTTGTTTGGTTTTTAGTTTAAGCGTTTTTTACTTTTGGCGCTTATTTTCGTTTTGCGATTTTTTTCGGTTTTTGGCGATTTTCTTATTTATGGCGATTTTTATTCTTTTCGGCGATTTTTTCTCCTTGGCGATTTTCTTTTCGTTTTTGAAAATTTCAAGAGTTTGTCAAAATTACATTAACTGATTTGGCGAGTTTTTTCTGTTGTTTTTTTTTCAATTTCAAAGATTTTCTTAGTTTTGGCGCTTTTTTTTGGTTATTGGAATTTTTTTTTAGTTTCTTGGATACTATTTCACTTTTCGTGATTTTTTTGGCGATTTATATTAGTTTTCGTAAAATTTTTCATTTAAGCGATTTTTTTATTTTGGCAATTTTTTTTTCGTTTTGGCGATTTTCTTTAGTTTTGGTATTTTTTAGTTTTAGCGATTTTGAAAATTTCAAGAGTTTGCCTCTTACGGTTTCCAAGATACAGCAGGTTGTCAAACTAACATTAACTAATAAAATACTCTTTAATTTTTTTTTTAAATTTCAGTGTTAAATTGATGTAGTCTGCATAAAAATACACTAACTTTGAAAATTTCAAGTGCTTATACATACATACATACATAATTGTCTGTATATTACATTATGATTTCAACATGTTACGTTGCTCGCTTTAGAACACCCTTTCATTTTTAACTGTCTTATACTTGCTGTTGTACAGGCCAAAGTTTTACATACTCTGTGAAAATTTCAGGTGTGGAGCTCTTTCATCGGCTATCGAGAAAACAGCCTGAAGTATGATACAATTCCTTACCTTTTTTTTAAATACTCCATGTGTTTGTTGTAAATTCGATGCAAGGTAAATGCGACTCGTATTATTTCGCATGAAAACTTAAAGTGGTGAAGATACATTTCATATACTACGTTTATACGCAGGGCTTAAGCTTAAATTAGACGTGACATAGTCATAACGCCATAGACATAAGCAAACCAAAATTCAGTTGATTTCTATGGTGAGAGTGAAAGTGAGAGAGACTTGCCATAACTCTCACCATAGAAACCAATTGAATTTTGGTTTGGTTATGGCTATGGCGTTATGGCTATGTCACGTCTAATTTAAGCTTTATTTGCAAATAAAACAGTAAATTGTTGCCATATTATTGTTTTTATTGCAACTTACTAATTCAGAAAACTATTCACGATTAACGCACTATTTGCAAATAAAATGCTTTAGGTTGCCACGCTTACAAATGTTTGATAACAAACAACAATAAATGGATAAATATTGCAACAAAAAATATGGATAGAAGCAAATAATGACGATTAAAACAAACAATTATTTGATATTTTGTACATTTACACTATTTGTTTTGTCAACATAAGTAAGTTTTCTGTAGAAGTGCTACCAAGTTTGTGTACTTTTGCTATGCCGTATAAACAGTGAGTTAATTTATTTGCAAATAATTTTATTTGTAAATAGTGCGCGTATAAACGTAGTAATAGTTTTCCCAAGATGAACGAAGTAGTAGTTCCGCAACATTTTTTTTATGAACTATTCATGCCATTTTTTATAAGCTTTTTGACAGCATTTCATGCAAAATATTCAACATAGCGAATTTGAATAAAAACTTTTAAGTCATAAAAACAACAACTGCTGATCGATATTTAGTAATAATTTTATTTATTACAGTTACGAGTAGGCATTTGCATGTTTCACTTCAATGTTCCCATCAATATGTTGCCATGCTCAAATTTTACTTCCTTGAGGGCATAATCATAAAATATAATTTTGATTTGTAGACGGGCGGTTCATAAAACAGATTCTCATAAAAATCTCCATACTAAAATATATATTGTATGAATAATAGATTTGAGTTAGTGTACGAGTACATATTAGATTTGAGAGATTAGTTTTTTTTTATTTCGAAAAACATTATCATTGAGATCTTTTTGGTATATTTTTTGTAGTAAGTCTTTAACTTCATTTGAGCGAAGAGGCCCTTGAACTGCAAAACTCTTTGAGAAGCCAAAAGTATGACTAAAATAAATTGCAAAATGTTGTGTAAATGTAATCGTAAATCTATTTTTACGATTTCTGTGTTTTTTTTTCTACAAAGTACAAAGATATGGAAAAAATATAAATAAAACTACAAACATACATACATACATACATACGTACAAGCCAGCAAACATACAAAACACATTTAATGACCACAGAACGACCTTGCCATACTTGGTGTGTCGTTAATAACACATACATACATATATAATCTTATAAGTATACTTATGCACACATACATACACACATGTATGTACAATTTACATTGTAAATACATACACATGTTTAGCTACATACTACTGTTAAAAATACACTGAGAGAGCTTCTCTGCAAAACAGGCGGCATACAACCAATACCGTAATTTACTCCATATACATACATACAAACATACATACTGACATGCATTCATGCTTCTTTTGCACTTGAATCTTGTTGCTGGCATTTTGTTTTAGTTTCCTTTTTTATTATAACTCTATAATGCTATTTTATATACATACATACATATCAACATTAAACAACAACAACTAATTTGTTCAATGATTGACCAGTATTACAACAGGGCTTAAGGGGTTTGTTTGTATTTTTTTTTTCAGTTTTTATTTCACACAATGGCCTTGAAAGAAGACAGTGTGTGCGCGCGACTCTGCACACCGGCTACAAACTTACATAAGTAATCGCAATAATAAAAAAATACATACAACTAAAACAAAAATTAATAATAAAACTATAAAATATATGCTGCCATAAAAATAAGTTTTTCTTCTCTTTTCTTGAATGCAAGTCGTCTTTTTTTAGTTTTTGCTAAAGTTTACGCTACTGAAATATTTTAAACCAAAATCAGCTTTAAAGGAAGAGTTAGTTGGTTGTGTGTAAAAAATATTAAAAAAAAGTTTCCTGTTAACAACTGCACGACGTTAAAAAAGTGCACGAGGGTTGGTCGAAAAAAAAGATAACTTAGATAAAATTATATTTAAGAAAAGTACTTTTTAAAAAAGGTACCTTATAGCAAAAGTGGCTTTCGAAGAAAGCAATTTGTAGAAAAAGTACCTTTTAGAACAAATACCTTTCAGAAAAAGTACCTTTTAGAGAAAGTACATCTTAGAAAAAGTACCTTTTAGAAAAAGTATATTTTAGAAAAATTACTGTTTGTTTATAAAAAGTATGTTGTAGAAAAAGTAACTTCTAAAAGAAGTTGATTTTAGAAAAGTACCTTTTAGAAAAAGTATATTTTAGAAAAAGTAACTTTTAGGAAAAGTACATTTTGGAAAAATTACTGTTTATAAAAAGTACGTTCCAAAAAATTTAACTTTTAGAAGAATTTGCTTTCAGAAAAAGTACCTTTCAGAACAAGTACCTTTCAGAAAAAGTACCTTTTAGAAAAAGCACCTTTCAGAAGAAGTACTTGTCAGAAAAAGCTACTTTTGGAAAAAGTAGCTTTTGGAAAAAGTAGCTTTTAGAAAAAAGTAATCATTCGAAAAAGTACTTTTTGGAAAAACTAGCCGTAGCAACAGTATCTTTTAGGCAAAGTACATTAAAAAGTAATTTTTTGTTAAAAGTACCTTTTGGTAAAAGTATCTTTTGGAAGAGGTACCTTCTGGAAAAATAAAAAAGCACCATTTAAAAAAGTGTCTTTTGTCAAAAAGTACCTTTCAGAAAAAGTATATTTTAGAAAAAATACCTTTCAGATAAACAATCCTACAAATGGTATGTTTTAGAATAAGTACATTTTAGAAAAAGTATATTTTATAAAAGGTACATTTTAGAAAAAGTGCCTTTTAAAAAATTGGCTCTTAAAAATGTTCCTGTTAGAAAAAAACTACCTTTTCGAAAAAATAATTTAAAAAATACCTTTTAAAAAAGTGGCTCTTAAAAATGTTCCTGTTAGAAAAAACTATGTACCTTTTCGAAGAAATAATTTAAAAAAGTACCTTTCAGAAAAAGTAGGTTATAAAAATGTACCTTTAGAAAAAACCTGTTAGAAAAATTATTTTAAAGAAAAAACCTTTTAAAAAAAGTATTTTCTTAGAAAAAATTATGTTTAAAACAGTTACTTTCAGAAAAAGTTATGTTTAAAAAAGTACATATTTTGGAAGAAATTATTCTTTAAAAAAGTACCTTTTAGAAAAAAGTATGTTTTTAAGAATGCACCTTTTTAAAAAAAGTACCTTTTCGAAGAGAAAGTATGTTTTAAAAAGCTTTTAAATAAAAGTGTCTTTGAGAAAAAAGTACATTTGAGAATAAAGTATGTTTTAAAAATAGTAGCTTTTAAAAACGTACCATTCAGATAAAAGGCCTTTGAGCAAAAAGTACCTTTTAGAAAAAGTACTATTTGAAGGAATTGACTTTCAGTAAAGTGCTTTTTACAAAAAGTACTATTTGGCGAAAGTAACTTTCCAAAAAGCACCATTTCGTGAACACGCCTTCTAAAATAAAAAAAATAAATATAATTTTAAAGAGAAGAAAAAAAGTAACTTTAGAAAAAAATATTTTTGTAAAAGTACCTTTTAGAAAAAAATTATTTTTCATAAAACTTAAGAAAGTTTTACAAAAAGTACCATTTGGGAAAAGTACCTTTCGGAAAAGTAACATTTCGTGAACATACCTTCTAAAATAAAAAAAAAATAAAGTAATTTTAAAAAGAAAAAAAGTAAATTTTAGAAAAAATATTTTAAAAAAAGTACTTTTTAGAAAAATATTATTTTTAAGAAAGGTACCTTTTAGTTAAAAATTATTTAAAAAAAAGTACTTTTATAAAAAATAAAAACCACTTAAGAAAGTTTTAGAAAAAAGTATCTTTTGTAAAAAAGTACTTTTTATAAAAACTACCTTTTCCTTAGAAAAAGTATGTTCTAGAAATATGTAGTTGCTTTTAAAAACGTATCTTTTAGAAAAAAGTACCTTTGAGAATAAAGTACCGTTGAGAAAAAAATGCCTTTGAGCAAAGAAGTACCTTTGGGAAAAAGTACCTTTAAGAAAAAGTAGCTATGAGATAAAAGTAAATTTGAAAAAAAAGTACCTTTGAGAAAAAAGTAACCCTTTAGAAAAAGTACTTTTTAGAAACACTAGCATGCACGAGAAAGTATTTTTAGAAAAATTCTTCTTAACAAAAGTTTGTTAAAAAAAACTTTAAGAAAATGTATCTGTTAGAAAAAATACTTTAAAAAAACCAAATTTAATAAAATATAACATTGAAAAAAGTATCTTGTAGGAAAAGTAGTTTTTATAGAACTGCCAAGTAAAGCCTAGTGTTCTGTTAAAATTTGCGTCAAATCGTCTGTTGGTTTCTGGTTTGCTGCAGACATAATGAGTTTTTGATTATACTGTGCCGCAAACCACAAACCAACCGCCGAAATGTTGAACACCATTTATTACTTCGTTTGAAAATTTTGTTGAATAAAGTTCTTATGTTTTCTGGTTGGTTCCTAGCGCAGCCAGTAGGCTATTAAGGGTTAAGTCTGGTCAGCTGTTGTTTGTTTACAACTCCGTATGAAAAAGTGCTGCCTATATTATTTCGCTGTTTGAAAAAAAAAATGCTGCCATACAGATTTTTTCTTGCAATAAACACGTTTAATTGACAAATATCCAAAAATCAATTACATTTTTTATTGCCTAAATTAAACTTTTAATTAAATTAAATTTTTAAACAAAAGTTTAATCGACTCAATTACATTTTTAATTGATTTTTAGTCTTTTTTTCATGTTTATGTTTATGTTTATTGCAGGATAAATTTTTTTCTGTGCGGACGCATTTCGTAAATTTTTACAAAGAGTACAACTTCGCAGCAGCAATTCGCACAAATATTTTTATATGGAATTTTGACATTCAGTGAGTTTTCACATAAATTTTTTTCCTTTCTGTTTCTTGGAAAAAATTTCAGATTAACACTCCTCGTATATTCTTAAATTTTTTCTTCTTTGTTAACGCATTTGATTGTGTGAGTATTTAGAAGCGAAGTCGCTTCATGCTTCATTGCAATGGATTGCGGAAGATTTAATAAACAGGCTCTGTGGTAATTTTTGTTGTTGTTTTTGTTGTTGTTGTTCTCTAAAATACTGCGAAAATATATTTACATTGTTTGCAGTAGAAGTTCTCACAATGTTTTTTTTATTATTAGTTTAAGGTCACACAAAAAAATTATACAAAAGAAAATGAATGATGTTGTAGATTTGGTTTGTGGCGGAATAAGACTAAAATTAAAAGTATAAAGGAATTTTTGGATGGCATTATATAATTATTATCTTTATTAATTTCTTTAATGCTGTCGCATAATCATTACGTGATAAATAATGCTCTCTTAATAATTGTATGCAAATTTTTTTAAATACTATTGTGTATGGTGGATGTTATTGTTATTTGTCAACAGGTGTAAAGAGTAAAATATGTATGTTTTTTTTATTGTTTATATCTTTTTTAACTTTGAATGGATAAACATGTTATGCAGGGAGCGAAATTTGTTGACATAAAAACAAAAGACTTAAGACACATGCGTTGTTTTGATACTCTCTAAAGAGAAATTTAAATGAAGGATATACAAATCTGGTTGCTGTTATGTTTAGATTCATGTTGCTCAATATTTTACCGAAACGGAAACAAGGTTTTTTAAGTTCATAACGATGTACTTGATGTGTTTTTAATTTAATTTAATACAAATACATACAATTATTTACATAATTAAATATGCACATAATTAATGTATGCACGCATATTTATCTATATACATATTTTATAAGTTGAGCAAACAACTTGTTTATTAAAACAACTAACACATTTCTTCGTAACAACAAAACTTTTTGGAATTAAATCTTGTTTTTAGAACACATGTATTTTATTATTATTTTTTTCTTGTAAAGTAGCTGGTAATTTAAATAGAGGACTGACTTAATTTTATCTTAAAAATAAAATTAAAACTATTAAAAGTTTTTGTTTATGAGTCTTCATATGTTGGAGGTTAAGCAGCCATAATACATTTTAAAAAGAAAAACAAAAATTTAATTTATATAATAATGATGCTAATATCATATTATAATTTTTATTTAAAAATAATGTACACTTGAATTGAATATCTATCTCTTCTCTACTTGTAATACACACCTTAACCAGTTCTTTTTCCACTATACATACTACATGCATTATAATAAGCACAAGAATTTTTTTTTTATTAAACAGCAATATTGTAAAACAAAAAATCTAAGATAAGGCCAACAAGTTAATAAAATTTAATTTATATTTAAAAAAAAAGTGTATAAAGTGATGTGATCATCAGCAGAGCTTAACTTAAAAGTATAAAAGAGCTGGTTTTTAAAGATTGTATATTTTATATGATTTTTTTTTGGCAACAACAATAAAAAAATTTACTAAAAAAACCCAGAATCTATAGAAGTATCATTTAAATATTTTTTGAAGATTTTATTATTAGTCACACTTAATAACTGAGTGACAAGTTTTTATTATTTTTAAATCATGCTAGATTTTTGCTTAAAGTCTTTTTCTTTAACGTTTAACTTCTTGGCTTTCTTAAAATCTACTTAGCTGGTTTTTCAGGGAAGGGAAAATTATGGCTTTCGCTTTCACTAGCCATTAGAGTAAAAATTATATTGTTCTTAGTCATAAATTACACTAAGCAAGTCTTATTGTTTGTAGGAGAGAGAGAGAGAGAGAGACGAGGGAAACATAAACGTTTCCCCGTGTCTCTCTCTCTCTCTCTCTCTCCTAAAAAACTAATCAGCTTAGCAATAAGACTTGCTGAGTGTAAATTAGGACTTATTTTTTATTTTTAAAAGGCTTAAAAAAATGAAGGCAGGTTATCAATTTGTCTGTATTTTTTTTGTTGGTTGTGTTACTTCATAATTCGGTACATTTTAGACCGACTGCAAAAATCAATTTTGTTTTGTCTGAGAGGGTATAGATTTATTTTGGTTATATTGGGAAAAAAGTGGGCGGAAACACGCTCAATAATTTTTTAATTTGTTTTTATGATATTTTGCTTATTCTTTCTTTCGGAACGACACAATTTCGAAGTTGAAAAAATGGGCGGATCCACGCCCATTAAAATTTATTATTATATTTTACGTGCTTCTATTTGAAGCCTATTAAATTTTAGTATTATAAATCACGCATTTTTACTTAAACAATTTTTACGAAACTTTGCACAAGACACAATCTTGCATTAAAAAAAGTGGGTGGGGCTACGCCCATTAAATAATATTATATTTTACGTACTTTTACTTTATCGATTTTTACGAAACTTGGAACACACACCTTGAGCTCTTAAAAATGCTTAATCTTGTGTTCAAAGAAGTGGGCGGTGCCACGCCTATTAAAATTTATTATTATATTTCACGCGCTTGCATACAAGTAATTTTAACGAAATTCGGCACACACCTTACGCTCTTAAAAAGGACACAAACTTGCATTAAAAAAATTGGGCGGGGCTACGCCCATTGAAATTTAATATTATATATCACGTGCTTGTATATGAGCTCTTTTAACAAAATTTGGCACACACCTTAAGGTCTTAACTTTTTAACACACTATTGCATTAAAAAAAAGTGGGCGGGCCCCTCCCATAAAAGTTTAATATAATATTTCACTTCCTGCTACTTTATCGATTTTTACGAAACATGTCACACATCTTGAGCTTTTAAAAAGACACAATCTTGAATTAAAAAAGTGGGCGGGTCACGCCCATTGAAATTTAATATTATATATCACCTGCTTGTATATAAGCACTTTTAACGAAATTTGGCACACACCTTAAGGTCTTAACTTTTTAACACACTATTGCATTCAAACAAGTGGGCGGGACCCCTCGTATAAAAGTTTAATATAATATTTCAAGTCCTTCTACTTTATCCAATTTTGCGAAACTTAGCACACACCTTGAGCTCTGAAGAATACTTAACGTTGTGTTCAAAAAAGTGGGCGGGGCTACGCCCATGAAATGTTGATATTAAACTATAAGCACTTCTATTAATTCGATCTCCAAGAAATTTGGCAAAAAGTTTCGGTTGTTAGAATGATATAATTTTGTGTTTAAAGAAGTGGGCGGGGCACCCTCCTTGAGCTCGGAAAAATACCTAATCTTGTGTTCCAAAAAGTGGGCGGGGCTACGACCATGAAATGTTAATATTAAATTATAAGTAGTTCTATTAATCCGATCTCCACGAAATTTGGCAAAAAGTTTCGGTGGTTAGAATGATATAATTTTGTGCTTAAAGAAGTGGGCGGGGCGTGCCCATTAAATATTATTATTATATTTCACCTGCTTCTACGTGACCAATTCTTACGAAACTTGGTATAAACCTCGAGCTGTCTGAAAGTGTCGTGCTGTTGAATTTAGAAAAGTGGGCGCAAACTAATAGCAAAATTCAAGGGATAACGCCCCTCTTTAAGAACGTTTATAAGAAAAAAAAAACAAAAGGAAAAGGAAAAGGAAGAAAAGTCGCGCTATGTTCAAATAAAGTTGTTAGTTAAATTTGATTGTTTCTCTATGAAATTATTTGTTATTCAAATTATTGTCACTAACTCAAATTTAATATTAATTTTAAACAAAAACTTATTAATATATATAAGTATTTAGTTACTGTCGAAAAAAAATAACAATATTTTAAAATTACAAAAAGAAAAAAGAAACAATAAAAATAAATAAAAACAATCTTATCGTAATAGGAAATCGTACTCGTAAATGACGATATGCTTTAGTAAAACCACTGCACTTGTATTTTAAATTAATTTAAACTTTATTTATGGCTAATTAAAACATTTTAAAATGTTATTAAATAAACTGTTGAGATTTTGGTTTGAAATTTTTCGCTTACGTAGAGCAAAAAAAAAACTCTTTTCAGACACATATAAAGCATAGAGAAATAAATATTTAACAACCATATAAAGCATAATTAAATAATAATTAAGTTTTTTTTTAACACACGCTATTTAGTTTTTCTTTCTCCTGCTGGTTTTTTGTTTAAAATAAATTTCAAGTTGTATTTTGTTTTGTAAAATTGTTGAAATGTAAATTGGTAAGAAAATTGTTTTTTTTTATTAATTATTTAATTAATTAAAAATCAATAAAATTAAATGGAAGTTAAATATTAAAGCAAAAAATTAAGATGTCCCTGAACTTTAAAGTTGTGCCGAAAAAGTCGAAGATGAGCTGAGTTTTGCGTGTTTTGAATTTTAGTTTTGGTTTATTTCCGCTTAAGAAATTGAAATACATAGTTTTTTGTATCCATGTTGCAATTGATGAAGTGAACAGGCAGACAGACAGTGCAAAAGTAACAGCAGCTGCTGGTTTTTCATTGTTGCACGTTATTGTTGCAACTTTTTTTTGTTTTGGTTTTAAAACCATGACTAAATTGTTTGGCTTTAGTTGGACTTTAATATTGAAAGTGTTTACTATTATTATGCAATAAAAAATTTTATTAAAGTTAAATAAATATTATAATGTTTTTGCAAATTTTTTCTCCATGTTATTATAAGTGTCTGAAAAAATTATTCGACCACTTTTTTCACATAAATTTTTTCTTTGCTGTACATATATTGCTGAAGCTTTAGACTTTATTTCCTAAAAAAATTTTCTTTGGAGTTACAGGAAGATAACTCCGGGATGACGATATGTATGGGCCACTGAATTATGTGAATACATACATAAGTCATTTATTTCTTAGTAGCACTGTTGCATAAACTTTATTTAAATATAAAAAAAATTATTATAATTAAAAGAAAACAAATGCACATTTCATATTTAAACATTTTTCCACCAAACTGCCTTATTAGATTTTTAAAATTGAGTGGTGAAAAATTGGCGCTTCTGGCACAAAAACCCTACCGTGTGTCACTCTCAATATGAATCTGCTCTGAGAGAGCCTATTCAGTGTTGCCTTTTATATTTAAAAAGAAAACTGCCCATATCGTACAAAATATTGTTTTTCAGAAGTAAGAAAATCCCAAAAAAAAAAAACTATAGCAGTATTATGAAGGTATTTCTTATTAAAACCTAAAAATGGCATGACAAAATTTCTAGTAACATTTGTTCTCACATTTTCATATTTTACTTGGGATTGGGGAGTCAGCAATACGTATCAGATTATGATACGTATATATGAAAAATAAATTTAATTTAAAAATACATTTAAATACACTTTAGTATTATGTGAAAAATGCCAAATTTTTGGTATTGTATTGACGTTACGTCGATGCTGACAACTGTAACAGGGGTGATGGAGAACAATTTTGCCAAGTGCATTATTTTGAGAATGTCCTGCTGGTGCGAGTTCAGTTCCCATCCACGAGATTTAATTAAAATTTTAATTTATAACTTTCATATGCTTTTTTTTTTGTTTGCTTGCCCCGCTTAGATGAAAGTATTAAGCTGCTTTCACTTCTTAATTCATTTCAAAATTGAATTCATTAACAAAATATCCACTTTAAAAGAACCTCAATAAATTTATGAATTAATGTCAGTGATCCTTTTGACTGGCCTAAAGCTTATTTTGTGTGTGCCAATATGTTCTCAAAGTGTATTTTGATTATTATTTGCCTGTCATGCAGTGACATTCACAAACACTTGCTGTTATAATTTTGCTTTAATATTTAGAATTTAAATGAATGAACAATTTCTACTCCCGCTGTGCACAAATACAAAATTTGCATTAAGAAGTTAATGAAAATGTAAATTTCAGTATAAAAAAAAAAAAAATAAAAAAACAAAAAAAAAAAATTAAAAAAAAGACAAAAAAAATATACACAGTAGAACAAAAAAAAAATACGGTGTGCTGTCAATGGATTCTGGTAGCGGAGACAAAAAAATATACGTATTTCATCGTTTTGAAACATTACATAGGAATTTCGTTTCAAGGGGTTTTCATGTCGAATATTGGTATATGAAACTATTTTTTCCTTAACGCCTGAGGTGTGGGGTATGTTCAGCAACTTTGTAGAAAATATTAAGACAATTATATTTGTGGAACATATTAACCCTTTAGGTCCCCCAGATAACAATAATTTTGGGCCTTATTCTAATAAATCTTAAAAAACACCTCTAGAAAGAAAAAGGGCGTAAGTGAAATATTCTACAAAAATATTGGCCCCTAAATTTTACTATCAATGTCAGAATACACTAAAACCCAAAAATTTAACACAAACAGCAAAAACCAGCCAAACTCAAAATTGCCCATTTTCAGGATTAAAATTCCCTGGTGGGATTTCAAACTTTCTTTTGTCAGAATTCCGTAATTTTGGTGGGGTATGTTTAGCAACTTTTTAGCAAATATTAAGGCAATTATATTTGTGGAACATATTAACCCTTTAGCTCCCCCAGATAACGATAATTTTTGGCTTTATTCTAATAAATATTAAAAAACACCCTTAGAAAGAGGAAGGGCGTAAACGAAATGTTTTACAAAAATATTGGCCCCTAAATTTTACTATCAATGTCAGAATACACTAAAACCAAAAAATTGCCCTGGTGGGATTTCAAACTTTCTTTTGTCAGAATTCCGTAATTTTGGTGGGGTTTGTTCAGCAACTTTGTAGAAAATATTAAGACAATTATATTTGTGAAACATATTAACCCTTTAGCTCCCCCAGATAACAATAATTTTTGGCTTTATTCTAATAAATCTTGAAAAACATCCTTAGAAAGAGGAAGGGCGTAAGCGAAATGTTTTACAAAAATATTGGCCCCTAAATTTTACTATCAATGTCAGAATGCACTAAAGCCCAAAATTTAACACAAACAGCAAAAACCAGCCAAACTCAAAATTGCCCATTTTCAGGCTTAAAAATTCCCTGGTGGGATTTCAAACTTTCTTTTGTCAGAATTCCGTAATTTTGGTGGGGTTTGTTCAGCAACTTTTTAGCAAATATTAAGGCAATTATATTTTTGGAACATATTAACCCTTTAGCTCCCCCAGATAACAATAATTTTTGGCTTTATTCTAATAAATCTTGAAAAACATCCTTAGAAAGAGGAAGGGCGTAAGCGAAATGTTTTACAAAAATATTGGCCCCTAAATTTTACTATCAATGTCAGAATGCACTAAAGCCCAAAATTTAACACAAACAGCAAAAACCAGCCAAACTCAAAATTGCCCATTTTCAGGATTAAAAATTCCCTGGTGGGATTTCAATTTTCTTTTATCAGAACCCTGAAATTTTGAAAAAAACTTCGGAATTTTCGTCCAATGTTAATATATAAATATCGTTACCTTTATATAGAAAGGGGTTAACTCAATTTTTTTTTTAAATCTAGTTTTTTTTTATATATTTCGATAGAAAAATGCAAAAATCTCGATTTCAAAAAAATAATGAGTTAAGGCCTTTCTATATTAAGGTAACTATATTTAAATTAGAACAGAAGACAAGAGAGATATAATAAATGTGTTGAGACTTGTACTCGTTTTTATAAAAATTCTTATTTCCATGTTTATTCTTCTGTAATGTTTGATTCTATAAATCACTTAAAAAACAATTAAATCAAAAATGATGTGTAGAAAAAGCCAAACTGAATTTTAAAGAAACGATAGAAATTAAAAAAAAGTGGGTTGATGTTTTGATGAACTTGTCTGAAAAAACACAAATAACACAAACACAAACACTTTGTTATAAATATTTATAAATATGTATAGATATGTATGAATATGTATGTATGTATGTATGTATGTCTGCCTAATCACTCAACAGTGCGTGAGTGTCGTCAATTGTCATTAAAATTACCAACCAACAAGGTAAAGCTTCAAATCACAAATTAGGCAGCAGCAAAACAAAATCGATTTGTATGTAAAAATTATTACCACAAATAAAACGAAAACCTACCAAGACACCAAAAAAAAACCAATTTAAGTTTCTCTTTATCTTGTACATTTTAATTTAAGCGGAAGCTTATTTTAATTAAAAAAAAAATATATATATTTTTTTTCTTCATACAATAAATTTTGCCAATATATGCCAACAAGTTTTTTGCAGTTTTGCTAGTTTTGGGATTCCGAGTTTGAACTAATTAATTGCAAAGAAAACCAAAACCAAAACTAAATAAAAAAAAGAAATATTATGTATAAACATATCACTCAGTTACTTGAACAATGTCATAACTTAAAAAAATAGGATTTTTTATTTAATACTGAGAAATTAATTCTCATTCATATTCCTTATTCGAATTGTATACAAATTTCTTACAAATATCTTGGAAAAATTTAAAATTTTAAACTCCTTTTATCTAAATCTAATTTTTTTTGAGTTATACCATTGTTTAAGTATTTTTATTTTCAATTATTTTAAGTTTTTAAAGTTAAGCCAAGTCTTGTCGTACCACTCGTAACTTTTCAAATTTTTTCTTGCTGCTATTCATCACCTACATACATATGAAGAGTGTATGTACTTGTTTGTGAAAAATGTTTGTTTTTAATTGTTGGATTTTTCTTTCCTTTAGTTTATAAAAAAAGCTAAAAATACTGTCACTTGTTGTCTCCGTAATACATGTTTAAGTGTATTAATGCAGCAAAATCTTCACAGCTGCTACACTTTAGAGCATTTGAATAAAGGCAGTTTTCAAGCGTACGACTTTTGTGAAAATACAACCCTGGTATGATGGAGTTTATGCTAATTCATTAGATCAGGTTTATATTGTATTTTTTTTCAAAAATTTTGACTCAATGTCCAGCCCTTAACAAGCATTTATCTGTCTGTGGACTCGTTAATTGTAGCCATTAGTTTTGCATATTTTTTTTTTAAACACTACCCGCAAAGCGATTAGCTTGTCTGCGGAAAACACCCAGGGTCTATGGTGGGAATCAAACCCACGACCTCTGGACTGAGAGGCTAGCATCGCTGCCGCTCAGCCACAGGGGCACCCGATGCATTAACACCAAAAAAGCTTAAGCGAAATATACGAGTATTTTGAACTTGGTTTTTTTTGACAAAAATCGTTTTTTGACGATTGTAGATAATGCATTTTCGTCAAAAAATTAATTTCGAAAATTACGTCGCTTAAGCTTTTTTTTGGCGGTTATGGCACGATATACTGGTGCATAAGTGCTTATAGATTGTTTGGTTTTCTTTTCTTTGTGAAAAACATTTATGGCAACACCTTTAGAAAAGTTAAAAAAACAAAAATAAAAAATAAAAAAAATTAAATAAATAAATGAAAAAAATTAAATAAATAAATGAAAAAAATTAAATAAATAAATAAAAAAAATAAAAAAATAAAAATAAAAAAAATTAAAAAAATAAAAAACAAATAAAAAAATGAAAAAAAAAAAATAAATAAAATAAAGTAAAAAAATAAATAAATAAAATAAAGTAATAAAATAAAAAAAAATAAATAAAATAAAGTAAAAAATACAAAAAAAAAACAAATAAATAAAATTAAGTAAAAAAATAAAAAAAAAAATTAAATAAAATGATGAAATACATAAATAAATTAATACAAAATAAAATAAACAAAAAATATTTAAAATAAATTAATAAGAAATTAAAACAAAATAAAAAAAATAAAAACACTTAAATAAATAGAAAAATTAAAAAAAAAATAAAAATAGATGAATAAAAATAAAAAAAAATTAAAAATAGATGAATAAAAATAAAAAAAATCAAATAAATACACAATAAAAAAACTAAAAAAAAACAGATAAATAAAAATGTTATAAAAAGTTAATAAACAAAAAATAACGAATAAAAAGTAAAAAAAAATACTAAAAAATAAAATTAAAAAATTTGGAAAAAAATAAACAAATAAAAACTAAATAAAACAGATAAAAAATTAAAAAAAAAAAATAAAAAATACATTAAAAAATAAATAAATACAAAAAAATAAGAAAATAAAAAAATAATAGATAAAATTAATAAACAAAAAAAAAAAAAAAAGAGCGAGGAAATTAAAAAAGTTAAAAAATAAATAAAAAACTAAATAAAAAATAAAATATAAAAGAACTATTAAAAAATAAAATAATTGACTTAAAAAAAATAAATAAAAAAAAATCAAATAAAATGCATAAGAAAATTTTTACAAATTAAAAAAATCGTAAAAAAATTATTAAAAAACTAAAAAAATTACTAAATACAAAGAATGAGAAAATAAAAAATTCTCAAATAAATACATATATAAGTGTTAAAAAAATTTAAAAAATAATTAAATAGAAATTTTATAAAAATAATAAAAAAGAAATAAAGATAAAAAAAAAATTAAAAAAGTATTAATAAGTATAAAAAATAAATAAATAATGAAAAATAAAAAGAAAAATATTAAAAAAATAAAAAAAAAATTAAAAAGAAAATACATAATACGCGTACTAGGGTTAATTTAGTAATTATGACCATTTGGATGAAGTCGGTTTGAGTTGATGTTGGAGTTTTGTTGTATTCATGGGCTTACAGTGGAATTTTTTAACTTAAAACTTTAAACCAAAAATTTTGCAATATATAATTTTTTTTTATATTACAATTTAGCACGTTTCTGCTATTAACTAAATGTCACACAGTGTTACACATTATTTTCTTAAATTTTTTTCCTTATTTAATTTTTGAGAATTTCAGGCCACATAATTTTCATAATTTACATGTGCTTTTGTTTTATTTTTTTATACATACTTCTTTATTTACTATTATTACGATTATTTCTTTTTTTTTTGCTGCTCTCTATTACATCAAAATTTACTGGCTTATATACATATTTTCATTTTTTTTTTCTTTTATAAGATGTTGCAATATGCATATTGTAAAGCTACTACTGCTCCACTGGTGTGGTGGCTGGATTTGTGGATTTCTTTGATGTTGAACATGTCAATATTTGCAACAACTTTTTTCTGCCACATTTTTTTTTTTTTCGTTATGTTGCAATACTTTTTTTTCTTGCACATTTTCTCTTTTACTTTTTATAACAGTGTTTTTTGAATTTTTTGTTTTTGTTGGAAAAAATACATTTTTGTGTCTGGTTTTATACAAAATTTTGTATGTGCGTGTGCACTTTTTATGCTGGTAGTTTTGCTTTTTGTAAAAAAAAAATAAAATAAAAAAACGAAAAGTAAAAGAAAAAATCAATTTTAGTAGATATTTGTTTATGGTAGTTGTCACTATTTTTTTAAGGTGTTGTTGTGGCCAATGGCTAATGTTGTTGTTGCTAATAATTTTAATAACAAGAAACTTTTAGCAGTTACTATTTTCAATTTTCGTTTATATAATAAATGTTATGCAATAAAAATGAGCACAAGCGCGCATTAAAAACAAAAAAAAAAAAAAAATTAGCAACGAAATGAAAATTTAATTTTAGTAAATTTTTTTAATGAGTTTAAAACCCTCTTTTCAAGGTTATTTGACAATTATTTTTAGTTATTATTAGTTTAGAACTGTGAGAAAGAAGATTTCTTACATATTAAATTTGAAACAAAAGCTTATTAAAGATTTTGTTATTCTGGTTCAAATTTTAATTTGAGTAAGTTTTTTTTTTTAATACATATTACGCAAACAACATTCATAATTTTGGCTGTAATTTAAGCTGAAATCTAAAATCTTTAAGACTCACATCACATATGAAAGAAAAAAATAAAATAAAAATGTTAATTAAATTACAAGTTAAAATGATTTCAGGGTTAACTTGTACACACACACACACACAAAAGTGGTTGACTTTTTGAGAAAAAATTTATTAAAAAAAAGAAGTGACCAGTTTTAATGTTACAAAAAATCATTGTAAATAATCTTAGCATTAAAAAATATTTTTTAATAAAAAGATTAATTTTAAAAACGAAGTTGTTTCTTAAAAAAAAAATAAAAAACTTTAGTGCTAAACTTAAATCATATGCTTGTAATTTATTTGACGTACATTTCCAAACTTAACTTTGTTCTAAAAATTTCTCTTTAGAGATCATTATCGCTAACGATATTTAATAAAAATAAATAATAACAATAAAAAAAAAAAGAAAAATATGCCGCTGGTGTAGCACTCAAATGTTTTGAGCCTCTAAATGCCAAACGTTTCTTACAAACAGAATATTTTAAACATTTAAATAACATACACGTTTTATTTATTTTTATTTAGTCATTTGTGTGTATTTTTTAACGAGGTCTTTAACTTGGTATGAGAAAAAAAAAGTAATCAAGAATGAAAAAAGAATACCCTACAAAAAGAAAATTTGACAAGCAGTTGGTTATAAAAGTGTAAAATGTTTCTTATCGATTTATTTATGCATATGGGCTTTCGTCAATATTTTTTAAGGAAATTAAAATTTTACTGACTTCTAAAGTCGTTAGCTCACAACTGCGTGATTTGTGAAACAATTGGGAAATTTATTCTTATTTCTGAGAGAGTATAAACGATGGCAAAAAAGCATGATTGCAGTCATTAAACTTTAATAATATATTTCGTATGTTTTGATTTAAAAGATTCCCAGGAATTTTTGTCTAAACCTTGGCTCTTTTCATTACGTTGTATCATAATAAAGAAAATGCGTGGTATGCGACCATTTAAATGAAACATAATATTTCATGTACATCCCATTCCTAGGAATTTTTTTTTGATACACTCCGCTCCTACAGGTACAATATATCGCGTTAAAAATGCCCATGAAAACTGGTTTTTATAAGACTACAATAATTTTCAATAATAAAAATGGGCAGTGCCATGCCCTTGTTGCTTTTCAGCTAATTGTACTCAAACGATTCTGATGAGAAATAGTCTATCTTTACTGACGTGAAATCTCATAATATATAATCTATCGCTTTAGGATTTTTTTAAACGTTGTTTTTTCTGAACACGTTTTAACTTTTTTTTGTAGTTGTTTATGTTAAAAAAATCACATACATATCTTGAGATAATCGGCCTTCTTCTTCGATTTGAAATCGCTCGATTTTAGAATTCTAACTCCGACAATAGAAATATTTTTTTAGGTTTTTTTTTAAATGTTTTTATTATATAGATTCTCAAATATCATATCTCAAAGAAAATTGTCGTGCATGATTTTAAACACGTCTGCAGGGCCATTGCTAATTTTTTGAAAACAAGAAATTTACACGAATTCGGTTTACAGAACAGGGCCGAATGGTTTTTTACTTTCACACTCTGTAAGTTTTTTTCGGCTCTGTGCTTTAGAGCTATTTAAATTGAAATTTTCATACAAATACCGAATAACTATTATGAACTTTTTTTTTACGAAATTTCATTAAATTTAAAAGCAGCGCTAAAATAGAAAGTGAAATAGTAGTATGTACAAACAAAGAAAGTTTCATGAAGTATTTTCTTAATGTAAATGTAAATGATCGCTAAACAAACAGTATAGAAAAATATTAAGCACAATTTAAGAAGCACAATTTTTGCGTTTTATAATAAAGTGATTAAAACATATAACTTAATTTAATTTAATTCTTGATTCTTATGAGTTTGCTGCATTTCGAGAGTAATAATTATCTTCAGTTAATCAGAAGATATATACCTCATAAAGAGATATGTATGCCCAAAATGATCTGTCTGCGAATGTGTTAATATACATACGTATAACAGTGCATATTCGTTTATTCGTGAAAACCCTACATCATTAAAGTAATGGCATTTTCTTTTCTGGAAAAATATGTTTTACTTATTACACTTTTCAATGAAAATTTGAAATAAAATGATTTTCTGATATATACATTTTATTCGAAACTATTGTACCATGCTTTGCGAGCTTAAATTTTTTCTTTAAACGAACGCTAAATTGTATTTTTTTTTAATAAAAAGTTAAAATAAGTTACAACTTTTCCAGAAAAGAAAACGCCATAAAGAGTTTATTGTCGAAAATTTTCATTAATCTAACAGATGAACACTTGTTTACGATTATTTATGTATTTATAAATATGTATGTAAGTTTGGAGCGAATTTGCAAAAATATGCTCTAGTTACAAAGCTCGGCTTCTTATAATCGGGAAATAAAATGTCTGAATTCACATATTCCTTACACGGATGGTAATCATGGTACAATTGTACTTTTTATGGTACATTTTTGACCTCGTTGGTAACGTGGTACTACCGCGAGTTACTTGGTACAATTTAAAAATGCCAATGTTTCGCTATATGGTAACATTGATTTTGCCTATCTTATCTTTAATTTTTTTGTGTGTGTTTTATTTTAGACGGTCGGCTTCTCTGTTTTTGTTGCACTGATGTTGTCAAGGCAAATTCATGTACCAGGTGGTGTCAAATCTGCAACAAAAAAATCTGTCTAAAACTTTAACTGTACCTGTCAGCTTAACAGCACCTCGTACATATCGCCCCTTTACTTCAATAGTGTGTTTTAGGCTTTATCGCGCATTTTTTATGCGCATGTCTTAAATTTTATAGTTCATGAACATTATTAACAGGCCTGTTAATAATCAAAATTTGTAAAATAACCGATCTCTAACAAGTCTAATCTACGAATGTACCCCTTATGAATGTAATATTTAATATTTTTTATACTGAATTTTTATACACATTTTTGTTAAGTTTCTGTTTATTATTGTTTACTTCTGAATTTTTACACATTTTTTACGTTTCCGTTCTTATTAATAAATATTAAAAAAATGGTACCGTCATTGTCCAAAAAGTACATTTTGTTTTCATAGTTGGTACAAAATCCTAGAACCCATTTTCCTTCCCTGATTCCTTAATATAAATTTTATGTTCGTTTCTTAAGTCTTTCGTTCCTTATAATTAAAAAAATTTACTATCTGTTCTCTTCTCTCTATTAAAATGTAAATTTTACGTTTGTTCCTTGTGTCTTTTGTTTGGAGAAAGTGCAGTTTCTGCGTTAAGTCTTTCATTTTAGTCAGCGGCGAATTCAATATGGCCTTAGAAATTTCCTTTTGTTAAAGTTTTTGTCTTAAGTCTTTCATTTATAAACATGGCAAATTCAATATGGCTGTTTTAAAGGTTTGTGTTCCAAGTCTTTTCACTTTTGCTCATTATTCGTGTTTCTGTCTTAAATCTTTAAAATATAAATACGGTAAATTCAATATGGCTGCTCTTAAACGTTTGTGTTCTAAATCTTTACAAATTTGCTCGTTATTCACGTTTTGGTCTTAAGTCTTTTAATTGTAAACACAGCAAATTCAAATATGACTGTTTTTAGAGGTTTGTGTTCAAAGTCTTTCGTTTTTACACGTTATTGTGAGAGTTTAGTGTTATTGGCTCCTTTATTGCAATAATAACTGAAAAAGGCTAATTCTATAGAAAATTCATTTAAAAATTCTAAAATAAATTTTCCTTAATGAAAATGCTAAACAAATTTTCTTCTCTCAAGAGTTGAGTGTAAAAGTAATTTGCATGAAATTTTTACACAAAATTAAATGCAATGTGACTACTTGTAATTTATTAATTATTTAATTAATTTTAATCAAGAATAATAAATTTAATAAATCAATTAGAATTTAATATTTAATTAATTTATTTTTATATCCATGAAAACAAATTTTTGAGATATGCTCATACATATGTACATAATGTGTTAAAAAAGTGCTGCTATTTTTCCCTTAATTCTAAAAGTGGTTTAAGTCTAGCGTATTTTTGCTTTCAGATATTAAATAAATATTAAAGTACTAATCCATAAAAAATATTTTTATTTTATAAAAGGTTTATTAATAAAATTTCCATAGAAAAGTTGTTTCATAAACCTCTTATTTAACCCAAATATTATAAATAAGGGACTAAATAAATTGTCTTTCGCCAAGACTAATAAAATTGAAAGATATGAAAATACAATTGCTTAAATCACAAACTACTCGTATCGCCGGAGTAGTAAATTGTACAAACATTGTAGGTAATTTCTACATACTATGTACATATGTACATATGTATTTAAAATTTGTTTATATTTTTTTTTATTGAAATTACCCACAATTCATGTACGACTTATGACCTAACGAAAATCAATTGTTTTTGTCGCTTAAGCTTTTTTTTGCGGTTAGGGCACGATATCTTCATTTATTTTCTTTACAAAAACTGTGTGTTTTAGGAGGAGTAAATTTAATTTATTGAATATATTCGCTCTACTGAGTAACTTTTGAAAGTAGTAGAGTGCTATAATTCGTTCGTTGTGGTGGCTTTTAAAATTTATATTCTTTAACTGGCCTACCAACATTTCTTCTGCATAATTCCATGACTAAACACTTAAGAAGCATATACAGAACATGACTAAAACAAACTATATTAAATTAGTGATTAGGCCACATAGAAGTTTTGAGTTTATTTTATTACATCTGTTATATAAATAGGTTGCACGAAAACATTGTCCAAATATTTAAAAAAAGTATAAGATTCTTTCCCTGCTAAAAATACATAAATGATAAACTTAACACTTTAATTTCCTGTAAAATATCTTCCTATATATTTCATGATAAAAAACTCTCCATAAAGTATTTCTGATTGTAATAAATTTTATCAGGAAAAATTTAAAAAGTACTTAAAAAACCCTTAAAAAACTCCCACTTCTTTTGCTGTTCAACAGTTAAAATTTTTATTATTTCTCTTAATTAGTTTGTTAAGCATAAACATTTTTATTAAAAGGATTTGCCTTATATATTTTTTTAACAGCAAAAACAAAATTATTTAGCGAAATTTCTTCCAATTTATTTCGTGTTAAATTAAACTTTAACAAGAGAAAAGTTTAAAAAGTGCTTGAAAAACTCCCACTCCTTTTTTTTTGGCAAACGGTTTAATTTTGTTTAGTATTTCTCTTAATTATTTTAATGAAGCATAAATTTTGTTATTAAAGAGTTGCTTTATGCATTTGTTCTGTGCTATTATTTTTTGACATGAAACTGAAGTTCTTTAATTAAATTTATTGTTTATATATATTTTGTTATTTAAACGTCTGACCTATTTACAAGTGAATAATACTTTTTAATTTAAATATTTAAGTGGGGAAAAAAGTAAACAGTAAAAAAATAATACAAAAAAAGAAAAAAAAACAAATCGTGTGACTTGCAAAATTGATTGCTTCAATTCAACAAGATCAATTGTTCCAGTATCCACAGCTTCATTGTTGGTGTAAATATGGCGCTATTTTGTTAGTGATTTAGCAATTCTTTGCGAATGTTTATATATATATAATTTTCAAGAATCCCTAAAGCTTTTATTTTTAGTTGTTTTGCAAAAGTAAAAAAAAAAAATGATTTTTTCAAGCCTGGCAGTTGCATTTTTGTATTATGATGGTGTAAAATTTAAAGTCCATATTAAAAAAATAATAAATAATACTCGCAATAAAATAAATATTTAACTTAAAAGCAGTAATCTTTACTTACTATAAGAAGTAAAAAAATAATTTATAAACATGCATGAAATATATATTTTTTCAACTTTTATAAACAAATGCTGTTTGTATAAAGAAATCAACTTGTATTTTTTTCTCTGATAGAAATTAGCTTTTTCCTAATAAATTATACACCTCCATAATTTTTATTATTGATTTGATGTTCTAAATAACAATATATTGCAATACTTTCTCTCAAAATTTGGCAAATATATTTTCTAAATCAGTCCTTAAAAGGAATATATTTGCTCAATTCACAAGACATGTTGTATAGTTTAAAGTTGTATATGAAAATACAATTTCAAAAAAAAAGTCCCGAAAGATATTACCTTATAAATAAATTGTTACCCCCATATTAATAAAATTTAAAATGAATTTGAAATATATTTTATTTAAAATTTTTCATAAAAACTTTTCCTAAAATGGATTTCAAATTCATTTTTTTTTTTTTTTAATATTTGGGTATTTATGTAATAATTTGATTTTTTGTTTGTTTTTGCTTAGATAATTTTTTCTAAAAGGTACTTTAGCCAAAAAGTACTATTCTAAAAGATACTGTTCTAAAAGACACTTTTTGTAAAAGATACTTTTCCGAAAATATACTTTTCAAGAGGTACTTTTTTAAAAGGTAATTTTTTCTGAAAAGTGTTTTTTTCTAAAACGTACTTTTTCCTCAAAGGCACTTTTTTGTTCATATTTTAAAGAAAACTTTTTCCAAAAAATACTATTTCTAAAAGGTATTTTTTACTAAAAAGTACTTTTGTTTAACTTTTTCTAAAAGATATTATATTCGAAAAAGAAATTTTTTTAAAAGGTACTTTTTTTCTAAAGGTACCTTTTTCAAAAAGTACTTTTTTCAAAAGATACTTTTTTAAAAGGTATTTTTTCCAAAAGGTACTTTTTATAAAACGTACTTTTTCGAAAAGCATATTCTCAAAAAAGTACTTTTTTTTTTTAAAAGTTAACAGATTATTTTTCTGCATGATTAGTTTTCGAAAAAATACTTTTACTGAAAAGTAATTTTTCTGCGTTTTTCTAAAAATAATTTTTTTAAAAGGTAATCTTTTTTTCAAAAAGTACTGTTTCAAAAGCTATTTTTTTTAAATGGTACTTTTTTCATAAGCAAATTTTTTCAAAAGGTATTTTTTTCAAAAGGCACTTTTTTCAAAAGGTACTTTTTTCAAAAGGTCCTTTTTTTAAAAGGTATTTTTTCCAAAGGTACTTTTTTGAAAAAGTACTTTTTTAAAAGGTACTTCTCAGAGAAGGCATTTTCTCAAAAAAGTACTTTTTTCTTAAAACGTACTTGTTTCTTAAACAAGTTAATTTTTAAAGGTACTATTGCTAACAGATTATTTTTTGCATGAACAATTTTACAAAAAGTACTTTTTCCAAAAGGTACTTTTAGTGAAAATTATTTTTTGTGAAGTTTTTTAAAATATATGTTTTTCTAAAAATAATTTTTTTAAAATGTACTTTTTCGAAAATAAACTTTTTAAAAAGTACTTCTTAAGAAGGCATATTGTAAAAAAAAATATTTTATCCAAAAGTAACTTTTTTCCAGACAGTACTTTATCTAAAAGCTAACTTTTCCAAAAGTATTTTTTCCAAAACGTACTTTTTTCTAAAAAGTACTTTTCCAAAAGGCATTTCTTTCCAAAAAGTGCTTTTTCCAGGAGGTACTTTTTTCTAAAAAGTACTTTTTCCAGGAGGTACTTCTAAAAAGTAATTTTTCCAAAAGGTAATTTTTTACAAAAAGTACTTTGTACAAAAGGTAATTTTTTCCAAAAAGTACTTTTTTAATAAGGTACTTTATCCAAAAGTACTTTTCTTTTTTCCAAAAGGTAGTTTCTTTCAGACAGTACTTTTTCCAAAAGGTAATTAATTATTCTAACAATAATTTTTTTAAAAGGTACTTTTTCGAAAATGAACTTTTTTAAAAAGTACTTCTTAAAAGGGCATATTGTAAAAAAATATTGTGTTTAAAAAGTTCTTTTTTGCAAAAGGTAGTTTCTTTCATGCAGTACTTTATCCAAAAGGCACTTTTTGCCAAAAAGTGCTTTTTCCAAAAGGTTTTTTTCAAAAGTACTTTTTCCAAAAGGTTTTTTTTTCAAAAGTACTTTTTCCAAAAGGTTTTTTTTTCAAAAGTACTTTTTCCAAAATGTACTTTTCTACAAAAAGTAATTTTTTTTTGCAAAAGGTAGTTTCTCTCAAACAGTACTTTATTGAAAAGGTACGTTTTTCCAAAAGGTAGTTTCTTTCAAAAAGTACTTTTTCCAAAAGGTACTTTTTTTTCAAAAAGTACTTGTTCCAAAAGATGCTGTTTTCAAAAAGTATTTTTTTCCAAATATATTTTTTTAAAAAGTACTTTTTTAGAAGATATTATTTTTCAAAAGATACTTTTTTTCAAAAGGTACTTTTTTCAAAAGATAATTTTTTTCAAAAGTTACTTTTTTTCGAAAGGTCCTTTTTTTAAAAGGTACTTTTTTTTCAAAAGGTACTTTTTTCGAAAGATAAATTTTTTTCAAAAGATAATTTTTTTTCAAAAGTTTATTTTTTCAAAAGGTACCTTGCTTTTTCTAAAGATATTTTTTAGAAAAGATACTTTTTTATAAACGCACTTTTCGACTTGAAAAAAACTACTTCAAAAACTTAAATTTTGATCTCAATGGGTTAAATAATTCGAGAGATATCATTATCGAAACTTCTGATTTTTTTTTAATTCCAGCTTGAAATGAGCGTAATATTCTAGGCACAACCTTAAAGGTCAAGCGTGTCCCATAAATTTTAAATTTTATATAAAACATTTTCGTTCGTTTCATAAAAATATTAACTCCAAGATATAATTTTCCCATTAAAGTTCAACTTTATATTGAATAAATTATTCTAGCAGTGTGGGTATCGTTAAGCAATTATTATTTTTCAATCACTTAAAATTCAAACAGAAAAATATTTATAAACTAAAAGCATTCGGTTAATTAATACTTAAAAGAGTTGCTGAAATAAGTAATTGCAGATTGCAATTAACAGAAACTTGCTACTTTGCTGTCACATTGAAATATGAAAGATTTAAAATAAAAAAATAAAAAAAATTTAATAGATATTAAAATTAACATGCTTTGCCTTGCAATTTAAAAACTCAACTTAATTTAAAAGTCAAGGTTGTTTGAAAGCAGAATAAATAAATAAAAAAACAGTTTTACAAAAATGGCAATTCATTAAAAATGTCATATTTAATTTACATTAACGACATTCTTCTACAAAATTGCAATAGAAAAAGAAAAAAATTATTCAAAAATCTTACCTCTAAGTGATTTGCAGCTTTGTTTTATGTTGTTTTGAAATCCCTTGTTCTCAACTTATTTTTATAAAAAATCACTTTTTTGGAATTTTGGATTAGTTAAAAAAAAATTTGATTTTCCTTTTGCTCTTTTTTTAATTTTTTTTATTTAGTATTTTATTTAAAGAAAATTAATTAGGGCGTTTTAGTTAAGTTTAGTTGAAGGCAAACGCACACAATCAATTATTGTTAATAAGATGTAAGAAATATTCTTTCGGCCGACTAATTTTATTGTGGGTTTGCTTGTTAAGTTTGTTTTATAGTTTTAAATTTTTCCTATTTAATCATCACACCGGGTCAACACTTTTCTTTTGTTTTTCATTTTATTTTACTTGTTTACTTGTGTTTAATCCAAAAAAGCTTTTTTTATTTATGTTAATTTTATTTATTTTCTTGTTTAAATTTTTTTTTTTTCAAAATAATTTTTGTAACCGTTTCTTTTGTAATAAATTGCATAGAATTCTTAAAAAGAATTCTTGTCTTAAGGGGGCAGTGTCGGATTTTGGCTGTCCGCTCACCTTAAAGTGCTAAAGTAAACTAAACATGTAACGGTGGTGATCACCACAAGTTACCAAACAAACATTATTCACAACAAATTTTACTCACTTGCACAAACGCACAAAATAACAATGACAACCGCTAAAACCAATAAAAAATACAAAAAAATACAAACAAAAACTTTTGCACTTTAACAAGAATAAACGAAGTCAACAACGGCAAACGAAGCTTGCTGGCAGAAACGAAAAGAAAAAATAAACTTTAAGCTTTCAACAACAACGACCGTGGCATTTTGCTTTTGGTAAATTTTGTTGTATTTTTTTTTAAGTCAAATTAACAGAGAGCTGAAACAAAAATAAATATTGGCCAATTACTCTCCGTTTATGCAAAGCTTGATGAGCTTAAAACTGAAAAAAACCGCTAAATTAAAAAAAATGCTTTAACGAAAAATATCAGCAAAACGGGAAAACACACCAAAACCAAAAAAAAAAATCTTCACTACGGAAAAATTGCAAAAACCGAAACAAATTAAAAAACATAAAAACCTATAAAATGCAAGAAAATCGCTAACCTAGAAAAAACCGCCAAAAACTGATAAAATCGCTAAAAATTACATTTCAAACACACAAAAAAAAATCGCCAAAACGGTAAAAAAGATCCCCCAAACAGAAAAATTTCCTAAAATGTCCAAATCGCTAAAATTAAAATAAATATGAAAGGAAAAAAATCGCCAAAATTATTTAATCTCGTTAATATAAAAAATTGCCAAATTTTTTTAATCTCGTTAATATAAAAAATTCCCAAAATAGAATAATCCCCAAAATGCACAAATCCACAAAACTCAAACAAATATCAGGGAAAAAAAATCACTAAACATCTTTTAATCTCGTTAATATAAAAATTCGCCAAATTTTTTTAATCTCGTTAATAAAAAAATTGCCAAAATGGAAAAATTCCCAAAATGCACAAATCATCAGAACTCAAACAAATACCAAAGGGAAAAAATCGCCAACATTTTTTAATCTCGTTAAAATTAAAAATCGCCAAAATATTTTAATCTCGCTAATATAAAAAATCCCCAAAAGCGGAAAAATTCTCAAACTTCAAAAAAATATCAAAGGAAAAAAATTGCCTAAATTTTTTTGTCTCGTTAATATAAAAAATCGCGAAAATTTTTTAATCTCGTTAATATAAAAAATTCCCAAAATGCACAAATCACCAAAAGTCAAACAAATATGAAAAGAAAAAATTGCCAATTTTTTTTTAATCTCGTTAATATAAAAAATTGCCAAAATATTTTATTCTCGTTAATATAAAAAATCGTCAAAGTGGAAAAATTCGTAAAATGCACAAATCACCAAAACTGAAACAAAATATCAAAGGACAAAATTGCTGAAAATTAATTAATCTCGTTAATATAAAAAATCGCCAATATTTTTCAATCTCGTTAATAAAAAAGGGACCAAAACGGAAAAATTCCCAAAATGCACAAATCACCAAAACTCAAACAAATATCAGGGAAAAATCGCTAAAAAATTTTTAATCTCGTTAATATGAAAAATCGCCAAAAATTTTTAACCTCGTTAATATAAAAAATCCCCAAAAACGGAAAAATTCCCAAAATGCACAAATCACCAAAACTCAAACAAATATGAAAGGAAAACAATCGACAAAAATTTTTTAATCTTGGTAATAAATAAAAATCGCCAAAAAATTTTCAATCTCGTTAATATAAAAAATCGCCAAAAAGAAAAAATTCCCAAAAGCACCAATCACCAAAACTCAAGCAAATATCAAAGGAGAAAAATGGCCAAAAAATTTTTAATATCGTTAATATGAAAAATTTTAAAATTTTTTAAATATCGTTAATATAAGAAATCGTAAAAATGTTTAATCTCGTTAATATAAAAAATACCCATAATGAAAAAAATTCCCAAAATGCACAAATACTAAACAATACAAAACTAAAACAAATATCAAGGGAAAAACATCGTCAACATTTTTTATTTCGTTAATATAAAAAATTCCCAAAATTTGTTAATCTCGTCAATATAAAAAATCGCCAAAATGAAAAAATTCCCAAAATGCACAAAGCATTTGGTGCTCAAACAAATATCAAAAGAAAAAAAATCGCCAAAAACTTTTAATCTCGCCATAATATTTTAATCTCGTTAATATAAAAAATTCCCAGAATTCAAACAAATATCAAAGGAAAAGAAATCTTGAAAATTTTTTAATCTAGTTAATATAAAAAATTGCTAAATTTTTAATATCGTTAATATAAAAATTCCCAAAATTTAAACAAATATCAAAGGAAAAAAGTCGCCAAAAATTTTTTAATCTGGAAAATAAAAAAATGCCAAAAAAAAACTTTAATCTCGTTAATATAAAAAATCCCCAAAAACGGAAAAATTCCCAAAATTCAAGCAAATATCAAAGGAAAAAAATCGCCAAAAATTTTTTTATCTCGTTAATATAAAAAAATCCCCAAAAATGGAAAAATTCCCAAAACGTACAAGTCACTAAAACTCAAAGGAAAAAAAAATCGCCAAATATTTTTTAATCTCGTTGATATAAAAAATCGCCAAAATTTTTTAATCTCGCTAATATGAAAAATCCCCAAAATGGAAAAATTCCCAACATGTACAAGTCACTAAAACTCAAAGGAAAAAAAAACGCCAAAAATTTTTTTAATCTCGTTGATATACAAAATCGCCAACATTTTTCAATCTCATTAGTATGAAAAATCCCCAAAATGGAAAAATTCCCAACACGTACAAATCACTAAAACTCAAAAGAAAAAAAAATCGCAAACAATTTTTTAATCTCGTTAACATGAAAAATCGCAAACATCTTTTAATCTAGTTAATATAAAAAATCACCAATTTTTTTTAATCTCGTTAATGTAAAAAATTGGCAAATTGAAAAAATTCCTGAAATGCAAAAATCGCCAAAACTGAAAAAATGGTGAAAACGGTAAAAGTCGGCAAAGCGATAAAGATTCCACAGTTATGTTTTTATGTAGAATTCATGCTGGTATTAATGTATAAAAATCCAAGACTTAAAATTTACTAGTATTTTTTTCGATTATATATTTCTAAGCGAAATTTCGTCTAGAAAATAGGCCTAGTGTGAAATAGGCATAACTTGTTTAATAACAGCTAAATTGACAACATTTTTAAATTGCTGCTGTAGCCGCACAAAATAAAACTTTAATTAATTTTATTAAAATTGCACTGAGAGAGCAAAGCTTTTTTTTCTGCCACTCTTTGTGTGTGTGTGTGTGTGTGCGTTTGTGTGTTCGTGTCTTTATTCACGTGCTTGCAAGGCAGAAAGAACTTTAATTTGGCCAAAAATTTTTTGGCCATTAAACGATTTACGTTTGTGTTAAATTGACGCTTGTTGCTGCTGGCTCGTTTTTGCCAGCCCTCACTCAAGTATTGCGCTTTACTTACTTGCATTATTTATATATTTTTTTCCATAAATTTTGTTTCTTTTTATTTATTTCACTTTATAATTTGCACTAAAAGCTTATTTAAAATTATATGATGTTTTTTTTTATTATATATTATATGATGACGCATTTTATTTTAAATTCTCTGCTAATTTTTGGGATCTTACATCACTGTAGCTACAAGATTAGCTGGTTTTCTTGATCTATTCTTATTGCGGTTATTGCGAGTATGTGTGATTTTTGTTGTGTTTTTCTTAGCTTTGTTTTGATTTTAAGAGAGCTACCCGCTTGTTTTCTTCTTACTGGCAGTTGTTATTGTTTTTTAGAGTTGTTTTTGATTGCGGATTTCATTTGAATTTTTGGATTTTCCACTTGTATGTATTTTATGTTTTAGGCTTCTTCTAATTAATGAATGTCGATTTCATTCGTCTAAATGATGATGATTTACCAAAAAGGCATTTGGCCTTTTATTTATTTTAGATTTTTGTTGTTGGTTTTAAGCAGGAGGTGTGAACTAAATGTTTAAGGTGAAATTTAGTTTTAGTGAATTGTTTAGTACAAGTATTACTGAATAAGATAGTAATGGTTTTAAAAGCAATATTGTTGTGTGTGAATAAAATCAATTGTTGTATTGAAAGCTATGAGCTAGACTTAATATTTTTGGAATTTAATTTTAGCAAAATGGAATAGAACACAAACCGCCAGCGCTTAAAAAAAGTTAGGGTTAGTTCTGAGACTTAAGGCAGAGTATCTCCCAGATTATTTTTAGAGTTGCAAATAAAAAACAATTTAAATTTCTGCTCAGTTTTTTTTCAATATGTAAAATTCGTTAACTGTTTGTTCTGCAAATATCGAAAGAAAACTTAAACGAACGATTAGCAGCCACATAATCTCCTTTGAAAAAGCGTCCCACTATCTTTCAGACTCATGGTTCGCTTTAGTTAACAAGTCATACAACTCTTAAATAATAATAATAAATCTATAAAAAATGCTAGAAAAAATTAAATAAAACGAAAATCTAAAAGCGAGATCCTCCTATATTAGAGCAATGTACCGATTTTCGTTGGGTCACTGCAATAAAGTTATAACACATGGGCTCACTTCTCATTTTATTTTGAAATACATATGACCTTACTTAATACTTAATACTCCAGCAATGTAGTGCAACTACGTCCTTATTTTTCAATTAGTCAAGAAATAAATCCATTTTGTTTTAGTACTCATAATTTTATTAAAGTGAGCTGCCGAAAAAGGGTAGATTGCGCTGATAGTGGAATCTCGGCTTAAGCCCATAAATGACAGCAAATAATAAAAAAATAATCGGGCTTATGCTTGTTTGAGTATCGTTTTAAAACGACAGATAAGAACACAAAATTTTACATTGAAAACGTACCGTTTTGCCATTTAAATCATCATTAAAAAAAAACAGGGCCGAATATCAATTAGTATATAACCGGCCCTTCTTTCGCTTGAGAATCGTTTTGAAACGACGTTTCAAAACGATATTTTATATAGAAATGCATAAAACGGTACACGTTTAATGTAAATTTTTCGTTCTAATCTGTTGTTTTAAAATTTAAAATTTAAAGGGATACATAAAATCGACAATTTTACCTGCAACTGATAATACAGTTCTAGGGTAATACGGTAGCTCGCCAACAAAAAATTTCTGTTTTATGTGTCGTTTTAAAACCAATCTCAATCGAGAGTAGACCCTATTCAAAATGCACCGCTATACCATTTCAGTTTGAATGGTAATACGGTACTAAAGTGAAAGAGTAACATTTCAATGTTATTGTCGTTCCTGCCCGTAATTTTGAAGCGATACATAAAAGCAGTTATTTTTACACGCAAATGATAATACAGTTCTAGGGTAATACGGTACGGTTTTTAATTAAAAAAATTCGTTTTATGTGTAGTTTTAAAACGTCACTCAAACGGGAATAGACGTATGTATATCCAAATGTACCGTGGTACCGTTTAAATTGAAGTGGTAATACGGTACTAAAGTAAAACGGTAAAATTTCAATGTTACTGTCGTTTTAAACGATACATTGAAGCGAAAATTTAACATGTAAATGATAATGCAGTATTAGGGTAATGCGGTATCTTATATACTCAAATAGCCGATTTTTAAAAATAAAAAAAAAATTATTAAAATTTAGTTTTAAATTTTAATCCAGAAAAAATTAATATGTAAGAAAAAGTCAATTTCAAGAAAATATTTTGTGTTATAATCGCCAAAAAATATTAAGCGACATAATTTTCGAACTTCATTATGTGACCGATCGAAAATAGTCGATTTTCGTAAAAAAACGAAGTCCAAAAAATGTGTCGCTTAAGCTATTTTTGCGGTTAGGTCTAGATTTGCCTTCACACAAACGGCAATCACGATTGGCCATTTTGTACGGAAATTCTTACGTTCGACTTATCGTGCAGAGTTGTTACTGGGACGCAAAACATCTGGGGGGTAAATTACGGCAGGCGATATCGAACGAAATTAAATATTTCAATAGAGTTTATATGGAAATATTGAAAAAATTTCGATCCTAATTTCATTCTCAAAAGATTTGCGAGCAAAAATATTTTTAAAATTATTAATATACATACGTACATATATATCTCTGGGAAATTTCAATCCTGATTTAATTCTAAAAAAGCTTGCGATATCGTTAAACAGTTTGGAAATTTTTTAAATTATTTTAATTTTTTTATTTTTATTTTTGTTACTTATTATAAATACAAAATTCTCAAATACATCTAAATGACGACTTGCTAGAAATATTATCAGTTTATTTAAAAGCCATAAACATCAACACATTTTTATTATTTATTCATATTGTGCAAATAATCAATCAACAAACATCAATTTTAATCAATTTAGCAAATTGTAATTTGCTAATGTGTGAGACTTTCTGACCCGGGCAGACAAATTTTTGCTGATTTCATTTTGATGATTATAAATTTTATTTGCGTAAAGTTTGTTTAAATGCAAATAGAAATAAGAGAGAACCTTAAAGAACAGAATTATTTATGAATGGTTTTGTGAACGTAATTTTTTAGAAACGAATCAGTTGTTTAATAAACAGTGGAATATGGCTATAACGAACGATACGAAGCTTTTGAAGGTTATAATAAAACACACTATTTATTAGTGTTTTTAAAACTCTTAATATCAGTAACTAAAGACCTGTCCCACCATCTCACCAGAAATCGTTCGATCGACATCTTGTATTGCAAACAACAATAATATTAGAAAATTTGTTGTTGTTTTCAATATAAATATTCGATTGAACGATTTTTTGGTGACATCGTGGGACAGGCAATTGCAAATAACGTTTTTAAAAATAAAAAAAAAATAAATAAAAACGTATTAGTATGTTGCTTGTATATAAATTTGAAGGCTGTTTCCTTTGATTCAAATTACAGACCTTTCCAGTTCTTATGTATAAAAGTTTAGCATAGAATTTGAAGGAAAATTGTTATAAACCATATTCGTTATAACCACATTCCACTGTTATCAAACATATGTAAACCTACAAACATTATTGATTTTATGTGTCGTTTTTGTGTATTTCCCACAGTCATTTCAACTCAAGATTCTCCATCCGTTTGTAAATAATAAATATTTAAAACATAAGAACAAAAAAGTTATAACCACATACAAAAATAATGAGTGAGAATTTGAAAAAAAAACTTGATGTCTTTGGAGCATGTAAAGCAACTAGGAAATAAATTAAATTGAAATGTGTGAACAATATAAATATTTTAGACATAATTGAAATAGTCAAAGCAGACAATTAAATATGTTGCCCGCTTAAACCAAATAACATAAATTAATAATTCTTAATTATTGTGAATCATGCAGGTATTTGTTAATTGTTTTTCTTGGCAGACAGATATTTGGCATTTTGTTGCTAAAATTTAAAAAGTGTGAAGGTTAAACAAAAAATTGAGTTTCACAATTCAATCGAATTGATCATCAGCTGTTTTAGAAGTATGTATTTTAACAATGATCAAACACTCTATTTTTTTTTCTTCGTAAGATTAATTTTTTTTGCAAATATATATTATTTTGTTTTAAGCTTTTAAAAATGTTTTTTTGCGGATTGGAAGATTTGCAAATAATTAAAAAAATCCTAAGCATATAATTCTTATCAAATCAGATACGTTATTTGTTAATTTCATGGCAACACTGGTTATTTAAAATAGCGGTCAATGTGTGTGTTTCCATTGGTTATTCACAATAGCGGTAAATGTGTGTTTTCATTCATAATAGCGGCCAATGTGTGTTTTCATTCATAATAGCGATTAATGTGTATTTCCATTCACAATATCGGTCAATGTGTGTTTTCATTGACCGCTATTGTGAATAAGCAGTGGGGAAAATGTTATCCTGAATGTTCTGTGAAATTTTTTGCTCTCGTGTCAGTTCTCAGTGAATGTAAAAAAACGGGAAAACGATTTGTAAAGCTTAAAAATGGGTTGAAAATCAATAGAAATTTGAAATTTGTGCTTTTTTGGGAATATTTCATTTTATATTAAGTTTTAATATTTTTTTATCGCATTTTTTTCCCAAATTTTAACATTTAACTCGTTTACTAAAATATAAATTCTTTCAAATTATTTCTTAAAAATACATTGAAATTGATAATTCAAGGTTCAGCCGGATCCTCTGTGCATTTCACTGTGTTGCTAATGCAGACCATGAGGGTACCTTTAGCCAAAAATTTCTAATAACAACTAGAGATATTAGCGGAATTCACGGTTGCTTATTGTAGACCTTTTACATCTTGTAGGCTGAAAAAATTAACAATGAAAATCATCTTGCATTTAAATAGGGATTTCTTTTTCTCCTGTGAAAAATTATTATTTTGTTACTTACAACATTATTCGCACCTTTGCTTCAATTACTGATGCTTATTCTTTTGTCAACTTTAAATTAATTTCAAAATTTGAAATTGAGTTTCAAACGTTTAATTGTTTAACTCCTTCATGATTCACACAGCAAATTTTGGATTAATTATATTAAACATGACTTAACAAAAAAAAAAAAATATTCAAGACAAATTTTACTATTTTAAACTTTAGATTAATACAAAATAATTTGAAGTATTTGAATATGTTATCGAAACAGTGGCCAAAAGAAGTCAATGAACGTTTTTGTGAAGCTCATGTTGTAATAATTTTTGTTTTGTTTTTTTTTTGTTTAAAAAACAAAAATTATAATCAACTACAAGAACCTTGTCAATGAAACAATTTATGAACTTTATAAAACAAAATATAAATTTTTTAGTGTGTGTGTGTTTGTGTGTCTGTCACACCAACCACAAAAATATAACTTCAATTTATTTATGTGTGGTTTGTTTGGTAAAATTAATTTCATTATGTTTTGTAAACTAAAATGATGACCAGTTTTACCTGTTAAACACGACTGGGGAATTACACTAAAAATTTTTCAAACTGTATCATAATTTTATACTTAATTTAATTCATTCAAGAGATTTTTCTTAGCTGACGTATCGTGAATCATTTCTCATATCGCATATCCTTGAGTCTTTATGACTTGTTTTCTGAGAGCAGTGTTTTTCTATTAAAATCGTTTTAAAGTATTTTTAAAGAATATTTCATATATAAAATATAAAAACGACTGATGAGACTGTAAGATATTAACCTCAACATTTAGTTAAATATTCCCTGTAAGTGTAGCAAATGCTGCTTAAAAAGCTCTGAACACTTTAAGCCAACACAACACATGCGTGAGTCTTCACAATGGGCAGCGACCTTTAAAGGCTTCCGCTTACGTTTTTCCATAACTTCCGTCGTAGTTATCGTTATTGATTACCCACCAATTTTTTAACTCAATAAAATCGTTCATTATAAACATATTTTATTGTAATTGAATTTTTGTTTGTTGTTTTGATTTCAATATTCAATATCAAATATTTCTTAGCTGCAGTTAATGAAGTATAAAAAGAATGAGTTAAATAAAAAATCGATTAAGAAACGGAGCGAGCAAATTGCCAGTAAAAATGTTTTATTTTATTTATACTTCTCTTTCAAAAACAATTGGGGAATTCACTCTTCATTGCAAAAAAAAAAGCTTAAGTGACATATATTTCGAGCTTAATTTTTTAACGAAAATCTATTGGTTACGATCGTAAATAATTGAATTTCGTCAAAAAAAAAGGTTCAAAAATTATGTCGTTTAACCTTTTTTTAAAGGTCACGGCTCGATTTGAATAACAAATATTGAACTGTTTAAAGTGAATTTTTGCAATGTAATAAAATAAATAAAGCAGCTATTTTTGTTCTTGCAGATTTGTTTTTATTTTATAGCATTTATATTGTTAAAAAACCACGGAATTTATAAAAAAAAAAGTTGATTTTTAATATTTTTTTTGGTAGATAGAGCTATGCAACACAGCTACAGTGACCGTCAATTTAACAGACATTGGGCTGGCCGGTATATATTATTGCGCTAGATTATGATACAATTAACTAGATGTCACGACAAGCCCAACTGGTTAATGTGTACAATACAGAAATGTGTCAAAGTTTCTTAACAAGCTACAAAAATGCTGCTGTATGTGTTATCGTGAATCTCAAGGGAATAAATTCCAGGGAATAATTTTTTTAATTCTCATGAACAATAAATTGGGATTAAAATACACATCTATTGCAAGCAGCGATGCCAACTAGGTGCTTTTGGAACTATTTTTAGTGCTTTTTGAAGACTCGAAACGCCAAATTTTGAGCGTTAGTGCCAAACTAAGAAACAGCACCAAGTAGTGCTTTTAAGAAATTTATATATTTCTTAAAATGACTTTAATAATAACTTGGGGTATTAATTTTTTTAGGGTAAAGCATACCTTTTTCGTCTGATATACATATTTCATTAGATATGATATCATTGCCGAAATAGAGAATATCTTAAAAATATTAAACATTATTAAACTTCAATTGTTTAAATCTTTACTCGTTTCTCACGTTAGTGCCTTTTACGCTTTTCAGATCTCAAAATTACGCTTTTTAGTGCTTTTTTTTTAAGTTTTGATGTGCTCTTAGAACCAAAAAAGTTGGCATCACTGATTGCAAGTAGAACATGTTATTGTAGAACATGTTATTGTGAATTGATGTAAAATGATGGAAAACGGGAATATTTCGAGGGAAAATATATTCATGATAGAGGTGAATATAATAATTACAGTGTTGCCAGTGATGAATTCGTATTTATTCCTACAATTAATTAGATTAAAGTTAGAAGAAAATAACTCCTTAAATAGTTTTTCTTATTATTTCATCCAAAGGAATTTCATTTAATTATTTATAAAAATTATGAAAGAAAATCTTTACTGCACTTTGACATTTCATATGGTATATGTTGTCATTATTTCTACTACATACCATAAATGTCAAGCAGTTTGTTAGTTATTTGACACTTAAATGTCCCGTCTATGTGTCATATACAATAAAACGTGACCCGTACAACATAAACTACAAACTGTTTGAATTTATTAAATTGCTTTTAATGTTTTATTTATGGATAAAAGTAAGTTTTTTTTAAACAAAAAACATAAACATCCACAATAAAGTAAATATTTATATTTGATTGTATTCACATTCGTAAGTCTTTGTTATTTATATCTTCTAAATCTTTTTCTCTAACTGCTGGTGAGTGATTGTGAGTAAATATGCCACTTCACTTGCGGTTGGGGCTTTTGTTTTTTTGGAACCGTAATTTTGAGTTTCTTTTTTTTAAAGTTTAATTGCTATTTACTTTTTTTTTAATTTAAATTTTGGTGAACTTTTGAAATTTTACGTTTTGTTCATGTCTGCTATTTTAATACATTCACACTTGTTTAATATACACTGCAAGAAATTGTGGTTAATGTCTGCTTTGATTTTAAAGAATTTTTCTCGAACGTTTACAGTCCTTTAATAAAGAGAAAATAATATGTTATTAAATTTAAAAATATGATCCCGAAATACGATACAGTCAAAGGAAAGCAGCAGCTGATCTTAAGATCCTTTTAGGTACCATACCGTGATTTATTGTTTTGTTTTGCTTTATGATAATTATAAGACCTACAATTTAAAGAATTTCTATTTGCTATCGACTGGTGCCACTTTATCTGAGTTAGAGGCAACTATTAAATTATTTTCAGTGTACATATTTATTATTAAAATAACGTATTACGAATGTATGTATGTACTGCCGTAAACTTGATTATTGCTTTTTGCTCTATGATAATTATAAATGCAATTGTTTCGCTTATTTTTGGCCAAATGTTTGTTATTATTTTTATTTTTATTTTGTTAAACATTCAAAATTTGTTTTCACACCTTATGTGTTGTTATTGTTGTGTTGGTAATGGTATAGCTTTGGTATTTTTGTGTGTGTATGTGTTTTTTTTGGGAGCTTCAAATTATTTATTTTTGGTGTTTCTTATTTTATTTTTTGTAAAGCAAGGTCGTTTTGAAACTATACGTTCGTTCACTCATTAACAAATATTGCAGTAGTTTTTTTTTTAATTTTTTTCGAATTATAAATTATAGTTATTTTGATTTTAAGCTTTAAATACATGAGTTTTTTTATAAAGGAAGCATTAAATTCTCATGTTTGCAAATTATATGCTGGAATTTTGTTTGAATTTTCATAGATATTCATTAAGTTTAGCTTTACAAGGCTTGTAGTTAAAAAAATTTTATAACGGCACGACAAAAAACAAAAAACGATCGATCGATTACTTATATTGTTGTTGTATAAGTTGTCGATCGATCGATCTCTTTTTTTTAAGAAGAAGAAAGATTAAAAAAAATTCTTTAAATAATAGCATCATAACATCGCTACGTACAGCTTGCGCCATTAACTCAGATATTCTGCGTCACAGTTACAAACTTTTCAATATCGCTTTCACGACTACGAAGATTTCGTACTAGATTAAAGACAAAATGTTGCAATGTTATTTAGTCTTCTACGAAATCGTCGTAGTCGAAATCGTAATACGAGACTCGTAATAAGGCCCATTGTTTCATTATTGCCAGCTGTTTCTAAGATTTATTGTAAAATTTCGGCTTTCGTTTTCGAATTTTACTTGGAGGTAGGGAGTCTTAAATAAGTATAACCTTATTTTCTTTACAAAATGTTTATAAATTAAACAAGTTTTCTATTGAATTATAATTTCAATAGAAAGAATTATAATTTCAATTAATTAATTTAATGACTATTCGTAGAAAAATCCTCTCAAATGAGAAAACAAAAAGAAAATCTAAAAACTTTCAAATTTTTCGAGTGCTTTTACACAAATTCTTCACCGAAGAAGCATATTGAAATGCTTTGCTGTCAAAACTTGTATGAAAAATATAAGGAAATTTTTTTAACATTTCTGACTAATTTTTGCTTGGGGTTTTACACGATTACCTAAAAATGAGCTGGTCACTGGTATGAAAAAAGAAAGAAAAGAAAAACAGATTTGTGAAATAAAAAAAAACACGACTGCTTAGCTATTAAAAAAACTGTGAAAAACAGATAAATCTGCACATTTGGCAACGCTGGTTGCAAATTGAGCATGCTATTGTGAATTGATGTAATATTATGGTAAAAAGGAATACTTCGAGGGAAAATATATTCATGAATGAGGTGAATATAATGATTACAGTGTTGCCAAGGACGAATTTGAAAATTACACATGGCTGTGTCGCAAATTACACATTTCATGAAAAATTAAACAGATTTTTTTATATAAAAAAATAAAATAATTATAATTATAAAATACACATGAATACATATATATACGAGTATTAAAGTTATTTTTAAAGCCTGATAGAACTTTAAATTTTAGAAAAAACAAGAAAAAAGAATTTAATTTTAATCAAAAAAATGTTTTTTTTTATTCGAAAGATCAATAATGAATGGCATTAAGTTTTGAAAATAATTTTGGACTTCCAATCTTGGGCCACTTTTTAGAGCAATGAATTTACTTAGTTAATTTTTGTAAAAGGTACTTTTTGCTACAGGTACTTTTTGAAAAAGGTATTTTTTGGTAAGATGTACTTTTGTAAGAGATACTTTTTGTGAAAGGTACTTTTGTAAAGGCACTTTTTGTAAAAGGTACTTTTTGTTAAAGGTACTTTTTGTTAAAGGTACTTTTTGTTAAAGGTACTTTTTGTAAAATGTACTTTTTGTTAAACGTAATTTTTGCAAAAGGAAGTTTTTGTAGAATACACTTCTTGCAAAAAGTATCTCTTGTAAAAGGTACTTGTTGTAAAAGGTACATTTTGTGAAAGGTAGTTTTTGTAAAATATACTCTTTATTTAAGGTACTTTTTGTAAAAAGAATTTTTTGTAAAAGGCACTTCTTGCAAAAGGTACCTTTTGTAAAAGGTACTTTTTGTGAAAGGTAGTTTTTGTAAAATCTACTCTTTGTTTAAGGTACTTTTTTTAAAGTACTTATTTTAAAAGGTACTTATTTTAAAAAGAACTTATTTTAAAAGGTCCTTTATTAAAAGGTACTTTTTTAGAGTGCACTTCTTTAAGACGTACTTTTTTGAAGGTACTTTGTTTAAATGTATTTTTTTAAAGGAAGTTTTTTAAATTTTCTCTTTGTAAAAGGTACTTTTAGTCAGAAATTTTTTTCTTAAACATACTTTTTGTAAAGTGTACTTTTTGACAAAGGTACTTTAGTGAAAGGTAATTTTTTTAAAAGGTACTTTTTTTAAAAGGTATTTTTTTTAAAATGCATTTGTTTTAAAAGGTACTTTTTTTAATTTTTGCTTTGTAAAACGTACTTTTTGTCAAAAGTGCTTTTTGTAAAATATACTTTTTGAAAAAGGTACTTTTGTGAAAGGTACTTTTTGTGAAAGGTAGTTTTTTGTGAAAGCTACTTTTTGTGAAAGGTACTTTTTGCTTAAGGTAGTTTTTGTAAAAGGTACTTTTTTTGAATGGTACTTTTTAAAATTCTTAATATTGAACAAATGCAGCTGAAATTAAATTTTTGAGGTTAATCTGTTGAACAAGTTGAAATATCTGTTTAAAAAAAATAATCCATCCACCTATAAATTAAATTATAAACTTTATTTTTAAATTCTTTTAAACTTTCTGATTCCAATTAATTTGCTTGTCTTAAATTAATCAATATAAAAATAATTAAAATACGAAATTAAGCAAATCTAATCCATTTCAAGTACACACTTTAATTAATAAAATTACGAAACGAAGAAAACATTGTATTTGAACATTCTTATAAAATTATTTAAACACTTTAACTGGTTTGTTTGTTTGGTGGCTTCTTTAGTGGACCTTCTAACAGACAGATTGACTAATCGGACTGCACGAGTTCAATGGTCAGCAATAATATTTTCTTGATGTTTTAAGTGTTAATTCTAAATAATAAAGCGTTTAAAATAATTTTTCTACCACTCTTACACGATATCTTAAGTAGATAGTTCTCTCAAAAAGGCATAATAAAGTTAATCGGAAGCTGCTTTGGCTGTAATGAATTAATTGAGTTGAAGTGTTTTTTATTGTTATTGGCATTTTTTTTTAATTCTTAACTTAAAGCTAAAGTTCATTAACGATTTATTCAGCATTGAATGAATGAAATTAAAATTGATTGAATTTTATTGGTGGAAGAAATATTCATTGAATAATTTTTGTTAGGGTTCAAAGTGATCATTTAAATTGTTTTTGTACTAATTTTAGCAGGAAATTAGTTTTTACTAATGAATCAATGAATAAGTTGAACAAAATGTTTAACAAAGGAGAGTGAACTATTAATTTTTGAAATAAATGCCGAGTACGGAGTATTTTCTGTAGGCTTTTGTACACCACTTCCATATTTAATATATTTTTTCTAATAATGTTTGCGGGATGTATTTTTTAATTATCTTTAATATGCATACCTTTTATGAGGTAGAATTGGCTGCAATAGCGTAGCTAAGCTTTTTTTTCTGGTGGGGCAGCAGAAGCTTATTTTGCCATCTATAAATATGGCTGACTTCTAAAATGTTAGTTGCTTTGTCTTCGAACAAAGTGTAGTGCATCACAACAATGCAAACCCCTCGAAAACGTTGCTGGGAAGTATTAAAAATGTTGCAAACCAACATAAAGTGCATCGGTTTCAAAGTTGATGTTTACGGTTACAATGTTTCGCAACTTTGTATCTGATACATATTGCAAGTCAGACTATTTTATTTAAATTTATTGTTATTTATTGCAGTGGAATCTCCCTTAACGGTTACTTCCTATAGGTGGACACCGGACAGTCCCATTCTACGGACACATTTCAATGGTCCTTTCAGTGTCCGCTCAAGAGAGATTCCACTGTATATTTACTTAAATTTTTTCTACGCCGGCCTGTAAAAGTGTTTTTTCTTTTTTTATCCTGAACAAAAAAAAAGCTTTTTCTGGAAGAGCCAATATCTCCCCAAAAATACCTTTTTTTCGCTTCCATGCTTATTTGGTCTTTGTCGGCTAAAAAAATCTGCATGGGTGTGTCTTTTGAAACTGGCATAATATAATTTCATAATACCGGTAATTTTTTTAAAAAATTTTCTAAACAATTACACAAAAAACTTAGCATTAGTTTCTTATTTTGTTTCAAACTTGCGACTTTTAAGGAAATCTCAAGCTCAAAAATAGAGAACATGTGTGAAGAAAATTATAATGGCTGTTTTTTTTAATTATAAAATAACAATTAATTAATTAGTTTATGGTTTTATTTTCACACCCACCTAAGTTAAAGTTTCTTATTGAATTCTTTCTTCAATAAGCGGCTTATTTAAAAATTCTTAAAAAAACAATTATTTTTTGTTCAGTTTTTTTCCTTCTTCTTTTGAACACTATTCTGCTGTAATATGATCCATATTAAGATGGACTGCCTAAGGAGATTATAAGAATCTGGTTTTATTTAATTATTTTTTTTTAAATATATATTTTTTTAAATTTACCAAAAAATGTTACGCTTGGCAACCGGGTTATATTCTAATTTAAAGCTAGAAACTATTATTACTTTGCCTATTGAATAGTATGAAAATAATTTGTGGTAAAAAATGCCCATAAAATGCTTTCTATTCTATTTTGTAAGACAGCAATTGTATGACTTGCACGTTACCTTAATATAAAAGAACCTAACTCATTTTTTAATTTTTCGCTACATTAGATGCTCTTCTATAATAAATAATATAAAAAATAGTGACTTAGGTCCTTTCTATATTAAGGTAACGTTATGCAATGTTTCTTTTTTCTACATAGAGAAACATTTGTTTAGAATCATGTTTATATAGAAATTACCAAGAACATTTATAAAATTAACTAACGTCACCACACTCAGTGAATTAAACGCTAATGATGAAGATGTGTCGGCCTTGACAAATCTTCTGTTAGTGTTAGTCTGCATTATTAAAATTTTCTTTGCTAAAATTTTTTCCTTAAAAATTATAACTTTCTATATATGATAAAGTTAACAAATCGAAATTAAGCAAAAATAATAATATTTCTAGTAAAAATCAAAAACTGGCAAAATGATTAATTTTTGCGAAATTGCCATGTTTTATTTATTTATATATTTAACTAAATTAAATTATGAAATAAAAATAAATTAATTTACCCTTATCGCGAGATTTAAGGGAATAAATTTACAGGCATTATTCTTTTATTCCCATGAACAATAGACTGGCAACACCCATTGTTAAGAAATTAAATAAAAACAAACGTTCACTTGCTATTGTGAATTGATGTACTTTTATTTGTAACGCTTCTTTTGTTTTGGTTGCCAAAAACAAAAGGTTTGTCAACAACACACATACTTTTTGGGGAAAACCCACCACGCGAATAAAAATCGGCGATGCCATATTTTTTTTTTCGAACATGCGACTTTTTTCACAAGGAAATATCTCACGAAAGTTGCAAACTTTAGGGAAAAGGCAAATATTTGCAAATTAAAAAATTTTTAAATATACAATTTATGAAAAATTTTTTAAATGTAAAAAATATAGCATTAATTGTGATAATAATTTTTGGCAGATTTCGTTTCGTATTGAATTTTTGCTTTTCGCAGAAAATTGATTTTATATCACTCATGGGATCTTATTGCTCTATACGCCTTATACGAGTACTTAAGCAAAAGAATTATAATTCATTACAAAATTGTTATCCTTTGTCATTTATTTTTTTTAAACATTTGCAAAGCAAAATAAAAGAAGGTTTAATATTTCATTGTATTGTTTGTTGTGTTCGATGGCAACGAATGTTTCTACTACGCTAAATATTTTGAGCGGTATATTAAGTTGGCTAATTCGTTGGTAATGCGAATAACATTTAGTAGTCAGTGCGGGCAGGTTCAAGTAGCCAGGTAATGGGGGTTCGGGAACAATACAGATCTTCACATAAATATTATTCAAGTGTGTGGGTTAGGGTCCTGAATTTTTTTATTGTTATGTTTGCTTTAATTTGTCTCAATCAAAAAAAGATAAGAAGGGACATTTTCTGTTTAGCTGTTGCTGGTATGTTGTGCGTATGTAAAATTCCTGAAAAACATTTAAACGATTGTGTTTGAGATTATTTTTAAATGCCAGACACCACCATCAAATAAATACATCACAATATATCATGGAAATGCAACTGCCATTAGAACAATGATAATCAAACACATACATATGTAATGTAAAAGAGAGCAAATTGCATGCTCGTACGAATGTACGTGTAACAAAGAGCATAACAAAGTGCCCACGGGCGGCCTTTTGGTGATCAATGCATTAGAATTTAACTTTCCTTTTTTTTTGTGTGAATTCGTGTGAGTGTTAGTATGCGTGTGTGTGTGAGTGATGGTGTTCATATTTTCTTTTGCATCTACTGGTATGCTGGTACTCATTCGATTAAGTGTCGCCAAAGCATAAAATACTTTAATTGTACGAATAAATCATGTTCAAGGACAAAAACATAATGTTTTTAAAGCTGAACTCAAATGAGGCATGCCACAACAATAATAATAATAATAATAATAATAATAATAATAATAATAATAATATAAAAAAAAACACCAAACAAACAAATAAAAATATAATAAACATATTTATTTGTCAACTAACAATAAGTGACACAACCTTAACCCATACAAATAGAACAAACACTGGTCTGTGCACAGAAAAAGCAAGAAAAAATAAATAAAACCCTTGTAAGTGTTGTCCACGCATGTAAATATTAATGCAAGATTATTTTTATGTACAACAACGTGTTGTTGCTATTATTGTTGGTGCTAAATCAAAGACACACATAATATTGTTAACTGCTGGCCAAGAAGTTGTAAATTGTCAACAGCACAACAACACACGATCGGCAAGCAGGCAGGCAGGCAGGCCAACACTCAGACAGGCAGGCAGCCAAATTCTTTCAAAAAATATATTTACGATCGCAAATGCCAATGGCAGAGAAAGAAAATGAATAATGAGTTTGATGTTGCCTCCTGGTTGCTTCTGCTAAGGTGGCAAAATTGTATTTGAGAAACAATTATTTATTATTATTGCTGCTGCTGCTGCTGCTGATGTTGGATTTATAGAAGTTTTGTGCTTAAGGGCTGATTAAGATGCCAAATGCCTGCCAAGAAAGGGCTTGAGATTATAAATTTTATAAATGTATTATTGATTCCAGCTCTAGCTATCTTAGAAGCCATTAAAAGCTAAAGCTAAAATAATTATGACATATTGGAATGGAGTTTTATGTCAGACACTCTGTTTCACCAGGCTAGAAAAATCAATAGTCGAACTTTCTATCGCCACAAATATGTTTGGCATGTACGAGTACATACATACGTACATAAATAAATAAATACATAAATACATAAATACATATACATACATACATAACTTATTTGTAGTCTCAGAAATAATAAAAAATTAAATCGAGCCATAATCGCCAAAAAAGCCTAAGCGCCATATCTTGTGAGCTTCGTTTTTTTAAACGAAAATCGTTTACCTACGATCGTCAAAAAATAAATCTGGAAAACTTAGTCTCTTAAGATTTTTTTTTTTAATATGAACATTTTATTCTAAAATATTCAAAACTTCAATTAATCGCTTTGAATAAAAATAAAAATTTCATGCACATTTTATTTACTTCTTAAATATATTGACTTCAATCAATAATCAATATTCCTTAAGTATTTACAACAACTTTATCACTTGATTTTTGCTATACATTAATTTTACTCAAGCATATTTCAAAAAAACATTTGCATTAGTTTTTTTTTTCTTTCCATTTTGCATATTGATTTGCAAATAAAAAACAAAATAAATAAATAAATGTTGCAAGTAACATAACTAGAGCAAATTGTTTTACGAATAGCAAATAATCTAAGAGATACATATCATTTAAAATGCACTTATAAATCCATAATATCAAAGAGAATTTCAGGAATTTATTCTAATTTATAGTTTATAGATGAAAATTAAATTCTCAGCACAGTGTCAATTACAAAAAATAAACAGTTTTTAATCATTCATTACATAAATCGAGCCTTATTTTCGATTTTATCGCAAGCGACAAAAAATTTAATTTCTTACAATACAATTTTACAGCCCTTATCTTAAAAGTTATCAACAATTTTGGCATTTTGTTAACTCCAAATTGTTTCAATAAAAAATTCTATTTTCGATAACATGTCGCTTACGATAAAATCGAAAATATGGCTTGATAAATATTTTAAAAATAATTTTATAGAATAACATAAGAAAATTTTTCATTGGATTGTAGAAGGGAAATCTTGTAATACGAAGGTTTATGTAAAATATACTTTTTGTAAAAGGTACTTTTTGTGTTAGAGGTAGTTTTTTGTAAAAGGTACTTTTTTGTAAAAGGTACTTTTTTGTAAAAGGTACTTTCTTGTAAAAGGTATTTTCTTATAAAAGGTACTTTCTTGTAAAAGGTACTTTTTTGAAAAAGGTACTTTTTTGTAAAAGGAACTTTTTTGTAAAAGGGAACTTTTTTGTAAAAGGAACTTTTTTGTAAAAGGAACTTTTTTGTAAAAGGAACTTTTTTGTAAAAGGTACTTTTTTGTAAAAGGTACTTTTTTGTAAAAGGTACTTTTTTGTGAAAGGTACTTTTTTGAAAACAGTACTTTTTAGTAAAAAATACTTTTTTAAATGGTACTTTTTGTAAATTTTACTTTTCATAAAAAGTACCTTTTGTAAAAAGTACTTATAAACCCCCCTGTTCTGAAAATTACGGTGATTTCAAATCACGTGATTTCAAAAGTAAACTATTAATAGCTGACTTGGTAATGGGATTTTATTGCGTTTTAAGTATTTTTCATTTATAATAGCATATTTTCTTCCAACTTCCAAAGCTATAAAGCGTAAAATATACAAAAGCAATGATTTAGCTTTTATTAATTTTTACAAATCACCGTGATTTGGCATATCGTGATAAGCTACTTTTTATAAAAAGTACCTTTTGTAAAAAATACTTATAAAAACTACTTTTTATAAGAGGTGCTTATAAAAAGTACTTTTTGCAACTGGTGCTTTTTTATAAAAGGTACTTTTTCTAAAAAGTACTTTTTTGTAAAAGATACTTTTTCTAAAAAGTACTTTTTATGTTAAAGGTACTTTTTTGTATAAAGTACTTTCTTGTAAAAGGTACTTTCTTGTAAAATGTACTCTTTTGAAAACTACTTTTTTTTGTAAAAGGTAATTTTTATAATGGTACTTTTTGGAACTTGTACTTTTTATAAAAAGTACTTTTTGTAATTTGTACTTTTTATAAAAAGTAGTTTTTGTAAAAAGTATATATGTATGTACTTATAAAAACTACTTTTAAAAAAAAGGTGCTTATAAAAACTACTTTTTATAAAAGGTGATTATAAAAAGTACTTTTTGCAACAGGAGCTTTTTCCAATTTTTGTAAAAAGTACTCTTTTTAGAAGTAACTTTTTTTATAAAAGGTACTTTTTTGTAAAAGGTACTTTTTTTGAAGGGTATTTTTTGTAATTTGAACTTTTTATAAAAAGTATTTTTGGTAAAAGGGTTTTATAAAAAGTCCTTTTTGTAAAAATACTTATAAAAAGTTCTTGTTGTAAAAATTACTTATAGAAAGTACTTTTTGTAAAAGTTACTTTTAAAAGGCACTTTTTTTAAAAGGGTACTTTTATGTAAAAGGTACTTCAAAAGTTAATTTTTTTAAAAGGCACTTTTTTTAAAAGGTACTTTTTTGTAAAAGGTACTTTTTTGTGAAAGGTATTTTTTTAAAAGGCACTTTTATTAAAAGGTACATTTTTTAAAAGATACTTTTTTAAAAGGTACTGTTGTAAAAGTACTTTTGTAAAAGGTTCTTTTTTTAAAAGGTATTTTTTAAAAGATACTTTTTTTAAAAGGAACTCTTTTAAAAGGTACTTTTTTAAAAGGTACTTTTTTAAAGTGTACTTTTTGTAATAGGTAATTTTTAAAAAAGGTAATTTTTTAAAGGGTACTTTTTGTAATAGGCACTTTTTATAAAAAGTACTTTTTGTTAGTTTTAGTTTTTGTAAACGGTAAATTTTATTATAAAAAAATTTTATATAAAAACTACTTATTTTAAAGGTACTTTTTTGTATAAGGTACTTTCTTGTAAAAGGTACTTTTTTGTAAAAGGTACTTTTTTGTAAAAGGTACTTTTTTGTAAAATGTACTTTTTTGTAAAAGGTACTTTTCGCAAAAAGTACTTTTTTGTAAGAGTAACTTTCTTGTAAAAGGCATTTTTTTGTTGTAAAAAGTAGTTATTTTTAAAAGGTACTTTATTTGAAGGGTACTTTTTGTAACTTGAACTTTTTATAAACAGTACTTTTTGTAAAAGGGGTTTATAAAAAGTACTTCTTGTAAAAAGTACTTATGAAAAGTTCTTTTTATAGAAGGCTTATAAGCGTGCTTTTTGTAAGGGGTACTTTTTTGTGAATGGTACTTTTTTCAAAAGGTTCTTTTATTAAAAGGTACTGTTTTAAAAGTACTTTTGTAAGAGGTCTTTTTTTCAAATTTTTTTTAAAAGATACTTTTTTTAAAAAGTACTCTTTTAAAAGGTACTTTTTAAAGGGTACTTTTTGTAATAGGCACTTTTTATAAAAATTACTTTTTGTAAATTTTAGTTTTTGTAAAAGGTAAATTTTATGAAAAGTACTTTTAGTAAAAGGTAATTTTTTAAAAGATAGTTTATATAAATGATAATTTTTATACGAGGTGCACTTTGCAGAAGGTACTTTTTGTGAGAGATGTTTTATGAGGAAGGTACTTGTTAAGAGTTGCTTTTTTTAAAAAGTACTTTTTGTAAAAGGCCCTTTGCGTGTAATGTACATTTTGTAAATGGTACTTTTTAAAAAAAATTTTTCGTTAAAGTTTTTTTTTGTAAAACAAGAAGCAACTTATTTTTAATCCTCAATTAAGGGTACTTTTTTAAAAAAAGGTACATTTTGTGAAAGGTACTTTTTTAAAAAAGGTACATTTTGTGAAAGGTACTTTTAAAAAAAAAGTACATTTTGTGAAAGGTACTTTTTGAAAAAATGTGTTTTTTTTACATGTGTGTACTTTTGATTTATTTATGTTTTTTTTTCATCTACAGAAAAAGTTTTTCACCAATTAATATTTTCATTTAAGAATTTAATTGATTGAATTAAAGTTTTAACGGCTTTAATTAATTTTTAGTGGAATAATTTAAATGATTTTTATTTAAACATATCAAAAAAACTCCAATTTCGTTGATTGAAATTACTGTCAGAATATTTCTTTTGCATTTTGCTTCCAGTTAATTTAATTAAAATCAAAATAAATATTCCTTAAAATGTTTACATACATTTAAATGAAAATAAGAAATCATTGAACTTTAAATGATATTTCTTTTTCTCAAAATAAAATTTCTTTTTTTAAATTACTGATGGAAGATAACAAATTCTCTGCTATTTAGTTCGTTAAAATTCAAAGTAATTTTTATCAAAAAAAAAAAACTGAACATATATTCTCGTTAAAATAGAAATAGAAATAAAAATGTTTGATTCTGTGCAGCCTATAAAAATCTAAAATTTCTTGCTTTTGTTTTTATTAGTTTAAATACCACAAGTATTTGATGAAAATGAACTGAAAAGAAAAAATTAAAAATATAATCTCTATAGAAGATTTTTAGAATCAAGCCGCAGGCAACATAATCCAAGGCCATCTACTCATTTCTGCCTGTCCACACGTTTGAGTTTGAGTTGGATAAATGATTTTTTTTTCACAAGACTTGTTTTATTTGCATACTAGTGCCTGTTTTAAAATTAATTTAAATTAAATTAAATTTTTTTTTAAATTCTAACATATTCCAATATTTTGTTCGCCTTTTAGAAGTTGTTATAATCTTAATTTGTATCTAAATGCATTAATAGATACATAACGAAAGATATTTATTATTAATAGAAAAGACTGTGCACGGAAGGTATTTCTATCTTTGAAAATAATTTTTTTCTTAGCGAAAAAATATTCAGTACTCGTACTTTTCTCGCAATAAGAAATATATATATATGCATGTATATATAGCAAGAGTTATATTTCTTGTAACTGCTTGTAGATACTTGGGAAAAATTCTTTCGTGTACCCACTTTTCTCCTTCGATTCTCGTATATTCTGAGTATCATTTATTCTTATTGTTATTGCCATAAATTTCAATACTTGTAGAAATATTAAAAGACAAGTTTTTTCTTTCATTGGAGAACAAGTGGAATATCAGCAATATTTATTTTTTAAATTGATGTAAAAGACTAGAATCTGGCTTGTGTAAAGTGCTACTAATTTTCTATGGCTCTAATATATTTTAATATAATTAAAATTAATTATATATTAATACTGCCTTACATAGACATTTTAAAGCAGAATATTTTATACAACTATTTCTGACACTTTTGACAGATTTTAAATTTTGTTTTACCCAAATAATGTTTAATTTTTGAAAACACAAATGATAAATTAATTTAAAATGAGCTTGATTAAAGTAGAAATATTTAAAAAACGATTAAAATTTTTAAATAATTAAAATACATAATTTTAAACGATTAATAAGAGCCTATATTAATATTTAAAGTAGTTTTTCATTATAGAAAAAAAAATTATGAAAAACAGCTTTTAAACATGAGTTGATGTTTAAATAGAATTGGTGAAATAGTCTCCAAGTATGCTTGCATTTGGTTACTCAATATTTTAAAGATTTTTCTTTACTTTTTTTTGCAATTTTTCCCGCTTCACATATTTTATATAATTTTGTAGTTTATATTTCGGCCATTTCTTTCTAGCGTTTTCTTTCCCTCCTAAATTTTTGTGCCATTATGCTGATTTTTTTCTTTTTTTGCGTTTTTTAATTTTTGACGTTATTTTTTATTTGTGGTGATTTTTTATTTCTAGTGATTTTTTTCATTTTTGGCGATTTTTTAATTTTTGGCAATTTTTTTAATTTTTGAAAATTTTTGCATTATTGGCGATTTTTAATTTTTGGCAATTTTTTTAATTTATGACGTTTTTTCATTTTTGGCGATTTTTTATTTCTGGCGATTTTTTTCATTTTTGGCAATTTTTTATTTCTGTAAATTTTTTTAATTTTTGGCAATTTTTTTTCTTACTGACGATTTTTTTAACCAATGACCATTTTTTTTTAATTTTTTGGCAATTTTTTCATTTTTGGCAATTTTTCACTTTTTGGCAATTTTATAATTTTTGGCGATTTTTTTGTTTATTTAGTTTTTGGCGATTTTTTTATTTATAGCGATTTTTTCATTTTTGACCATTTATTATATTTTATTTTTGGCGATTTTTTCATTATTTGCGATTTTAGATTTTTTGCAATTTTTTTAATTTTTGGCGTTTTTTTTTCATTTTTGGTGACTTTTAATTTTTCGCGACTTTTATTTCTTGTTATTTTTTAAATTTTGGCGATTTTTTAATTTCTGGCGATTTTTCATTTCCGGCAATTTTTTAATTTTGGTGATTTTTTTAATTTTTGGGAATTTTTTTTCTTACTGACAATTTTTTTATCCCATGACCATTTTTTTTTGGAATTTTTTGGCGATTTTTTATTATTGACGATTTTTTCATTTATAGGGATTTTTTCTTTTTTTTTGGCAATTTTTTCATTTTGGCAATTTTATAATTTTTGGCGACGTTTTCATTTCTGGTTATTTTTTTTAATTTTTGGCGATTTTTCATTTCCGGCTATTTTTTAATTTTGGCGATTTTTTTAATTTTTAACCATTTTTTTTCTTACTGACGATTTTTTTTATCCAATGAAGCTTTTGGCGATTTTTTCATTTTTGACAATTTTTGCATTTATAGGGATTTTTTCTTTTTTTTTTGGCAATTTTTTCATTTTGGCAATTTTATAATTTTTGGCGACTTTTTCATTTTTGGCGATTTTTTTATTATTTTTGTTTTTTTTTAATTTTTGGCGATTTTTTCATTTTTGATGATTTTGAAATTTTTGCTGATTTTTTTATTTTTGGCGATTTTTTACCGTACAGACGATTTTTTTTATCGGCTGGCCATTTTGTGTGTTTGGTCTTTCTGTCTTTATGATTTGTGCCATTATGCTTTTTTTGATTTTGATTATTTTATTGTTTTCAGCGTTTTTTTATTTTTAACGATTTTTTAAATTTTGGCGATTTTTAATTTTTGACTATTTTGTAATTATCCGTTTTATTTTAATTTTGCCGATTTTTTACCGTACTGACGATTTTTTTTATCTGCTGGCCATTTTTTGTGTTTGGCGATTTTTTTCCCTTTTTGGCTAAATTTTTTTGTTAGGTGATTTTTTTTTTTGTCTTGGCGATTTCTTACTTGTAAGTGATTTCTTCCATTTTGGCGACTGTTAAAAGATACTTTTTATAAAAGATAAAGTTTATAAGAGATACTTTTACCTTTTACATTTTATAAAAGGTACTTTTTACAAAAGGCTCTAATTTGTAAAAGGTTCTTTTTGTAATAGCTACTATTTGTAAATGGTACTTTTTGTGAGAAATACTTTTTGTAAAAGATACAGTTTTGTAAAAGGTTCTTTTTGTAAAAGGTACTTTTTTTAAAAGGTACCTTTTGTAAAAGGAACTTTTTGTAAAAGGTACTTTTTGTAAAACGTACTTTTTGTTAAAGGTACTTTTTGTAAAAGGTACTTTTTTATTAAAGGTACTCTTTGTAAAAGGTACTTTTTATTAAAGGTACTCTTTGTAAAAGATACTTTTCATAAAAGGTACTATTTGCAAAAGGTACTTTTTATTAGAAATACTTTTTTCTAATAATGTACTTTTTGTAGAAGGTACTTGTTGTAAAAAGTACTTTTTGTAAAAGGTACTTTTTGTAAAAGGCAGTAATTGTAAAAGGTACTTTTTGTTAGAAATACGTTTTGCAAATGATACCTTTTGTAAAGGTACTTTTTGTAAAATGTACTTTTTGTTAAAGGTAAAAGGTACTTTTTGTTAGAAATAGCTTTTGCAAATTATACTTTTTGTAAATGTACTTTTTGTAAAATGTACTTTTTGTAAAAGGTACTTTTTGTAAAAGGCAGTATTTATAAAAGGTACTTTTTGTTAGAAATACTTTTTGCAAATGATACCTTTTGTAAAGGTACTTTTTGTAAAATGTACTTTTTGTAAAAGGCAGTATTTGTAAAAGGTACTTTTTGTTAGAAATACTTTTTGCAATGTATACATTTTGTAAATGTACTTTTTGTAAAAGTTCCTTTTTGTAATTTCTATAAAAGGTATTTTTTTTTAAAAGGTACTCTTTGTCAAAGGAACTATTTGTAAAAGGTACTTTTTGTAAAGGAACGTCTGGGAGACAAAACTTGCTAAAATTTACTTTTTATGCTGTTAAATATTTTATGCTTAATTAAGAAGTTTGGTAATTGATTTATTTGTAATTTAGTTACAGTAATTTATGGTAGAATTCAGTTTGTAATCGATTAATGATCAATTATAACTGCATTAATGTGAAAGCGTGCTTAAACTTAATTTTTGTATTACAAGAGAATTGTGGTTTTGATATATAGTTATTCATAAATTAGAGCTTAACTAGAAACTTTAAAATTTTCTTATCACAATATAAAATTGTTCTTAGCAAGCCCCTAGAGTTGTATTAAAAATGCATTAAAATGTCCTTCCAGAACTCTTAAGGAAACAACAAACTGTTGGGATTATTGCTAAAGTTCTAGCTTAAGATGTTGTTAGTGAGGACACCATAGATGGAAAAAAATTTATTTTAAATTTATACAAAGTAATAGGGTTATTAATCAACCTCTGAACTAAGAATAGAATATGTTAAATGAAGGCATAAAGTTTTATTTTATTTTATATTTTTTTTTAACATTAAACACCTTCTCAGCAGCTCAATCATATATTTTAAATCCTTTAATTCTGCGCGCTTCTGTTGCTTAAAAAAAAAATAAAAATAAATAAAATATGCACTCAAGAATAGAGTTAAAGCAAGTTAAAGAATTTTATAAGGTGGCGTTTTGTGCATTTCAAGAGCAATAAATATTTTTTTTTTGTAACTACCCCGCACTTTGTTGTGGAGATACAAATATTTTTCATTTAAGAAGTATAAAGTAGCAAAAATAGATTTGTTAAGTGCAAGTGTAGGTTAATAATGGTTCTTTTGTTTTTTAATTTATGACTGCATAAGTATAAAATAGAGTAGTGGACTAAATAAAGTCTGCGTTAAGATTTTCACTTTCCATAATTGCTGTTGGAATGTGACTTAAATAATAAAAATAATTCTTGGTTTGATTAATGATGGAGAGAGAGATCCAGAGATGAAGCGGGGATAAGTGCTGGCCTTAAGGAAGCATGAAGAAAATTTAAAAAAAAATATTATTTTATTTTATTTTGTGTAGAATATGAAACTAAAAATGTCCTGTGAATTTAATAATGGTGATGAAAAATTAGCTTTTATTTTATTTTTATTAAGTACATGTACAATTCCCATTCACTTTAACAAAAGTTTAAATACACAAATTTGAGTTAAAAAAATTTAGAATGTTTTTTTTTCTCATTAATTATTAAAATGAAACAATAAAAAGAAATTAAAATTTAGATGGTACTGTTTCATTTAAAATATGTCACCTTCTCCGAGAAAAGGGATCTAGTTTGTCAAAATCGATAAAAATGAGCAAAACATTAAAATTTTATTTTTTAAATGCGTTTTTCTCAAAACTTCATTTTCACACACTAGGTCCCTTTTCTCGAAGAAGGTCACATATACGGGTGTTATTTTTTTATATATATTTTAGTAACAAGTTTATTCTACTTTGCAGCTTTTTTGTTTGACTTTTGTAACTGTAAACGAACGAGTTCTTAATAAATAAAATAAAATTAAATTAAATAAAATAATTAATATTCAACAATATTCCTGCTTTAATAACTTGTCAAGACGACTTTTGAAAAACAAAATTAAAATTTTATGTTTTCAAATTAAAATTCTCATTCAGCAAGCAAAATTTATATTGCAAAAAAAAAAAACAAAATAATTAAAAGGTAAAAATATATTTGAAATGATTTAAAATGTTATATAAAAAAATAAGAGTCTTTATGTTTATATAACATTAGTTAAAATTACTCATAGAATAATTTTATTTTTCTTAGTTAATAATATTAAAAAAACGAACTGAAAATTCACATTTAAATTATAATGCATATGATGAATTCAAGCAAATTTGCTAGACGTTGCTGTTGTCATGGCTTCTGGTTCCTTTTTTTTTTTTGTTTAATTTTAATTGCTAACAGTTACTTGTTTTAAATTTAAAATATTTTTTTTTATAAATCGAGTTTTAATTTTAATTTTTGGCGACTGGCACAACGAAAATTTCATCACAAACATTTTAACAAGTTTTTAAAACATGTTTTAGTTAAATTAAATAAATTAAATTAAAAAATATATTAAATCATGTTTTAGTTAAATTAAATGTTAAAAAAATACACTTAGCTTGTTTAGCAAAACGACACGTCATTTAGACAAGAGCTCCACTTTAACATTAGATGAGTTATTATTTAGTTTGAGTTATTTTTGGATATTTTTGCATTTATCTGAACATTTTTATCTAAATACATGTAAATAATCACCCTTATTGTGAATGGCGTCATCGACGTCACATCACAACTACTCTTTGTCAACAAGAATTGACTACTATTAACATGCTCCATCAATTTATAAAGTAGAAATTAGTAAAAGATTGTCAATAAGAGCCAATTGTTGCCGATAAATAGTAGACAAGTGACAACTGTCGTCTTGAATTGACGTCGACGACGCCATTCACAATAAGGGGGGATGTTGATTTTTTTTCTCATATCTTTATTAACCCTTTGAGAAAGTTAATATATTTTTAAATTTTCTTCTCTTTGTAGACATCTGATATAATGAATTTAGTTGTCAAATAAAAATAATAATTATATCAGTTCCGTACGGACACTACATACAATAATACAATACGAACTTTAATATCTTACTTGATTTAGAAAGTAAAAACAAACAAAAAATGTTTTGTTTATGGCGTTTTTTTAGTTTTAGCGATTTTTTTGCCGACTTTTTCAGTTTTTGACGATTGTTTTAGTTTTAGGGCGAGCTTTTTACTTTAGCGCTCTTTTTCGTTTTTTTTCAGCTTTTGGGGATTTTTTTGGCTTTCTTTAGTTTTAGCGATTTTTTTTTAGTTTTGGCGATTTTTTATTGTTTTTTAGATTTAGCGATTTTTTAGTTTTGGCGTTTTTTTGGTTTTGGCGATTTTTTCGATTTTGGGCGATTTTTTTAGTTTTTTTGGCAACTTTGGTTACTTAGGCAATTTATTTTCTCTTTGGCGATTTTTTCGGTTGTTTTTTAGTTTTCGCGAATGTTTTTGGTTTTGTTGTTTTTTTCGTTTTGTTGTTTTTTTGGTTTTTAGCGTTTTTTTAATTTTTTTCGTTCATTTTTTATTGTTAGCTTTTTTTGTTTTGGCGTTTTTTTTCGGGTTTTTTGATGTTTTTTTTAGTTTTCTTTTGCGATTTTTCTGGTTTTGTGCAATTTCTTGTAGTTTTATCATTTTGATTAAGTTTTGGCGATTTGTTGTTTATTTTTTTTTTGGCGATTTTTCAAATTTTGGAATTTTTTAGTTTGAGCGTTTTTTTTTTAGTTTTGGTGATTTTTTTTAGTTTTCGGCGTTATACGGCCTGGCCCACGATGTCACGAGAAATAGTTCGATCGACAACTTGTATTGCAAACAACAACAAATTTTTTAAAGTTATTGTTGTTTGCAATACAAGTTGTCGATCGAACGATTTCTAGTGACAACGTGGGCCAGGCCGATATTGTATTTTGGTTCTTAAAGATTTTTTAATATTGACTCTTTTTATAAGGTTTGGAGTATATTTTCGTTTTGGTTTTGTTTTTCGGTTTTTGGGCAATTTTTTTTTAATTTTTGGCGAGTTTTTTTTGCTGAAGGTGATTTTTTTTTGGCATCTTAGCGATTTATTTTTTATTTTTTGGGATTAATTTTCATTTAAGCGTTTATTTTCATTATTATGATTTTTCATTTCGGCACTTTTTTAATTTTCCTATTTTTTTGGTTTTAGCGTTTTTTTTTTTGGGTTTTGGTGATTTTTTCAAACTATCGATGATTTTTTCGGTTTCTGGCGAATTTTCTTAGTTTAAGCGTTTTTTTCGTTTCGGCGATTTTTTTCGGTTTTGTTCGATCTTTATTTGTTTTTTGCCACCTTTTTGTTTTGGGTGATTTTTCTTGCATTTTAGCGATTTATTTAATTTTTGGTGATATTTTTCATTTAAGCGCTTTTTTAAAATTGGTGATTTTTTGTTTTGCATTTTTTTCTATTTTGGTAAATTTAAAGATTTTGCCGCTTACGGTTTCCAAAATCCAGCAAGTTGTTCAAAATTACATTAACTGATAGAATACCCTTTAATATTGATTTTTTTTAAATTTCAGTGTTAATTGGTTGGTAGTGTAAGATCGTAGCGAAAGTATTAGCGTTCCTTTTCACCTTTGGTGTACGGAACTGAAAAAAAGTTAAACTCACGTCACTGCGAGAAACAAGAAACAATAAATCAATAATTTTTAATAGCTTTTGGCATAATTAGCAAAATTTAGCATAATTTAGCATAATTTTTGCAAGTATGGTTGTCTGTCTACACAGACAGTTTGTATCATCTTTATAATTTTTAAATAAATTATTTGAATGAAATTCGTGTTTATGACAGCAGCAGTAACAAATTGTTAAATAATTCTAAATAATTGTTTTATAATAATAGTTTTAGCAAATTTAAAACTATTTCAAATTAATTAAAATCAATTAAAAACTCATTTGCATTAAATCAAATAATAAACACAAACATAAACACAATAAATTAACAGGTTTTCTGGGGAAAAAAAGATAGCTAAATTTTTAAATTTTTTTTAGTTTATTGGTTTTTTTTATAATTTTTTATAATTATATTTTTATTAATTATATTTTTTTTATTTATAATTTTTTTTTATAGTTTTGGCACTTTTTCTTAGTTTTGGAGCTGTTTTTCGGTTTTTGACTTTTTTTTACAGTTTTGGCATTTTTTTTTTTTTTGTTTATGGCGAATTTTTCGGTTTTTGGCGATTTATTTTAGTTTTAGCATTTTAATATAGTTTTGGTGCTTTTTTTCGTTTTAGCGATTTTTTCGGTTCTTAAATTTTTATTGTTTCTTTTGCAATACATATTTTAGTTTTAGCGATTTTTTAGTTTTGGCTCTTTTTTTCGTTTTAGCGATTTTTCGGATTTTGGGTTTTTTAGTTCTGGCGGTTTTTTTTTTAGTTTTGGCGACGCTTTCGGTTTATGCGATTTATTTTAGTTCAATATTTTTTTTAAGTTTAGGCTGTTTGTTTCGTTTTGACGATTTTCTTCAGGTTTTTGTTTTTTTTACAATACATATTTTTAGTTTTAGCGATATTTTAGTTTTGGAGGTTGTTTTCGTTTTGAAGCTTTTTTTATATTTTTGGCGGTTTATTTTTGTTTTTGGCGATTTATTTTAGTTTTAGCATTTTAATTAAGTTTTGGTGCTTTTTTTCGTTTTAGAGATTTTTTCGGTTCTTAATTTTTTTTTTATTTTTTTCACAATACATATTTTAGTTTTAGCGATTTTTTAGTTTTGGCGCTTTTTTTTGGTTTGGCGATTTTTTTTCGGATTTGGCGATTTTTTAATTTTTGGTGACCCTTTTTTCCCTCTTGGTAATTTTTAGCGTTTTAGCGATTTTTTTTGATGATATTTTTTATTTAAGCATTTTTTTTTATTTTGGCGATTTTTCTTATTTGTGGGATTTTTTTTTTATAATCTTGGGATTTCTTTGTTTTAGCGTTTGTGTAAATTTCAAGAGTTTGCCTCTTACGGCAAGAGTAGAGAAAATGATGGAAAATTTATACAATACGAGTAGATAATAGTGACCGACCCGACGCCACTGTATGGCTTTTTCTAGCAATCATTTTAAATTAAAAAAATTTTGAGTTAAACCCCTTTAGAGGAACAAGGATTATCAAAAACCCACAGTGCAAATTACATTATTCGATATCGAAAAAATGTTCATACATTTTCAATTGTGTTTGCTTGCATGGAAATTTCGAACGATATCGAGTGCCATAACTTGCCCCCAGATTTTTTTTCAAACAATTAATTATTTTAACTTCATAAATAAGTGAAAGATACATAAATAAAATTAGGCTTGGTCGTATATTTAATTTTCTTTTAAAAAATCAAGCAAACATAATAAATGTAATAAAATATTTACAACAACCCCAAATACAGCTGCAGCTCATAAACATTTTTTTTAAAACATATAAATCGATAAAATAACCTATTGCTTAAGTTTCCTGCTAAAGTTCTTCTTTGTTTGATTGAAATGTGTAAGAAAGAACGCATTTGTTTCAAATTAAGTCGACAGTTCAGCAAATACGAGTACCAAACTTGGTAATATTTTATGGCAATTATTCATCAGTTAATAAGAAATTTCTTTTACTAAAATAAATAAATAAGTTGGCAAAAGAAAAATTAAAAATGAAACAATAAAAATGTACTTATCCTTCTAAAATAAGTTGAAAGAATAAATATTCCGGTGACTAAAAAATTAAAGAAAAAAAGATGCCTTGCATGCGTCATCATTATGATTAAAAAAAGTGATCTTTTTTTTTTAATTACAAACGCACCTTTTCCAATTGATAATTACAGGGAAACCGCATACTGCAACCTCTTAACTACCGATCAGCTACATTTTAGCTATTTTTATCTTATTAAAATATATATATTTTTTCTAAATAAAATGCAATGACGCAAACAGAGCACAAAGTCAGCAAAATAAAAAATAAAAATACTTCAAGGTCGTCTACATAAAGCATCATTCTGTTTCATTTAATCCAACTCTAAATAAATTTATATTTTTTTAAATTAACTTCAAACTTTATGCAGCATAAGAGCGTCAACTCAACACCAGCAATTCTTAAAAAAAAACTAGAATTAAATACATGGGAATTCCCCGGCAGAAATCAAAAGCGATATTGCTCGTACAACAAAACAGAACAATTTGTATACATTTTATTTATTTATACTCGTTTTTTATTGTGTTTGATAATTTTTTTAAAATATTTTTTTTTTAAATTTTAAATTTTGTTTTTGATAATTTTTAAAAACATTTTTTATGAAAATCAGTTATATAAACGCTTTATTTAATTTTTATAAATAATGCTTGTAAAATAATCTATAAAACCAATTTATTTATAGAATTTCTAATAAACTAATTAATTGCATAATTAATTTGTTAAATCTCCTGCAGGAGGCGAAGAATTCCAGAGCTGCTGATAATAATAACTAAACGATCCTCTATACTCGTTTGAGTATCGTTTTTAAAACGGCAGATAAGAACGAGAGATTAACATTAAAAATGAACCGTTTTGCCCTAGCACCGTTTTACCTTTGTAATATGTATAAAATGATCGTATTAATTAAGGAATTCACAATGAGCATGTTAAAATTTCAATGTGGTAACATTGTACGATCTTAATATTTTCATTGTGAACAGGCAACGACATAAAACGCAGTATATAGAAGTATTAAAATAAAAAATTTTTTTAAATTTGTTTTCGTTTTAACGATTTTTCTTCGGTTTTTGGTAATTTTTTTATTAATTAAATTTTTAAATAATTAAATTTTTATGCCGATTTTTTCGGTTCTTGGCGATGTTTTTTTTTATTTTTGGCGACCTTTTTACTTCTGATAATTTATATTCTTTTTGGCGATATTTTAACTTTTTGGGCGATTTTTTTGAGTTGATTATTTGTTTTAGCGATTTTTTATTTTTGCCCTTTTTTTGTTTTGTTGATTTTTTTCGATTTTTTTTGCGATTTTTTAACCGACTTCAAAAATGAAGGAGGCTTACAATTCATCTCTATCTTTTTTTTTGGGTTTGTTAATTCATAACTCGGTACATTTTAGACTGATTGCAAAAAATTTTTTGTTGTCTGAGAGGTTATAGCTTCCCATTGCTCCCATTGTAAAGAAATGGGCGCGGAAACGCCTACAAATTTTTTTATATAATTTTATGATATTCTACTTATTTGATTGCTGCGAAATCTGTAAAACACTTCTGGTGCTTGTAATTTACACAATTTGAAAATTAAAAAAATGGGCGGAGTTACGCCCATTAAAATGTATTATAATATTTCACGCGGTTCTACTTAAACCATTTTTACGAAACTTACCACACAAATTGAGCTCTAAAATAGACAAAATCTTTTATTAAAAAAATGGGCGCAGTCACACCCATTAAAATTTAATATTTTATTTTACGTGGCTCTACTTTAATGATTTTTTAAAAAACTTAATACACACCCTAAGCCCTGAAAAACATACAATCTTGCATTTAAAAAAATAGGCGGAGTTACGCCCATTAACATTTATTATAATATTTCACGTATTTCTTATATTCTTCTATCAGATCTTTACATTGAAGTTGGTTTTTTTTGGCAATTTTTTTTTGCTATTTTTTTAGCGCCTTTTTCGGTTTAGGCGATTTTTTCATTTTTTTTTGGCGATGTTTTTCTGTTGATTTTTAGTTTAAGCGTTGTTTTGTAGTTTTGGCGTCGTTTTTCGTATTGTAGATTTTTTTTGGTTTCTGCCTGTGAGAGACAGAAGGATGGATACACGTACGGACATCGTAGCGAAAACAATAAGGTTCCTATTCAAAGTGTGCTGTGACGTACACAGTTTAATATGATTTAATAAAAGTGTCATTGAATCATTTGTTGCTTTAAAAGCTTCTCTAAATTATAAAGATTTTTGTTAAATAATTATTTAAGTCTTTAATTTGTATGTCTTGGCTGGTACATGTTTCGAAATCGTAAATTTGTCTCGGCAAATCTATGGCAGACATCTCCAAAAAAAAAAACAAAAACAGATGCTAGACTTAGATGATGTTGCCTGGTTTCTTAGGATTTTTATTTTATTTTATTTATTTTTGGTGTAATGAAATTTGTACACGATTTTTCTTTTAAAGCCAAAAAGTAAAACAAAGAATTAAAAAGTTGAGTAGAAGACAGACATCTTAAGTCGGTCAATTGATGTGGTCATGTCCATCCAGCAAGTGGAACAATGGCTGAAAACAAATGAAAGAAAAAAAAAATGGAGCGAAAATGAAATTAAAATTGAAATGAAGAGACCGAATGACGTCTCCTGTGTTAAGGAGTTAAAGAAGTAATAAAATGAAAAGATCTCTAGCAGGAAGAAAAAAAAAAAAATAAAACAATCTACATACTGTGAAATATGCTAATTGCCAGTTGTTGTTTTACAGATTCTAAGAATTTTGAGATTTTTAGAAATAAATTGAATTAAAAAAAAATTCACATCACTTGAAAAAAAATACTTTCAAACGCAAACGATTCAGTTCGTAAATGTAAATGAAAAACTTGGAGTTAAAAGCAAATTGTAATGACCTTCAACCATTAAGTTAACCTTGTCAATATAAAGTTTGTGGCATATGAGCGTTTCCTTTTTTTTTCTTCATTTTCTGGAGTTAGAATTGCCATTAAGCAAATTTGGGGCGTTGCCGCTAAAATAAATTAAAATAGACACCAACAAACAAACAAACACCCACTCATTAGCTTTTAGCCAATCTTTGAAATTAATCTTAACATTTTGAGTTGTTTTGTTTTTTCTTATTTCTGCTTTGCAGCAAAGAAATCGTTTTTTCTTTGATTTGTAACGAATTTGTGTAACATGACTTTCAAGACAATAATTTTGAAAGCCACAAAAATAGAATCGATTTAATGGCATGAGCCAGCAACATTGTTGCTTGCATTTGGTGTGGCAGTGCGCCTTGGACTCGACTCGTATGTAATTTTCAATAATTTTTTTTGTTTGACAAGGTTCTTTGGTGGAAAACAAAGCCCCAGCCATTATTACTAACAACTAGTTACTCCTAAGTCCAGCACAATGCAGACATGTCGTCGGTCGTATGACAACCCATTACTTGTCACTCTCATTAGCTCCAGCTACAACAACATTACGACATTACAACACGCGTTCCAAACATTGTCACGTTTGTTTTGTTTACAACAACTCGCCTGCCATACATTTCATTTCAGTTTCACTTTATTTTCAATTTCAATCGATTTCATTGCAATGCAATTTCAAGCAAGAGTTTTAAAAAAGAATAAAAAAAAAAATATTTAAGGGTTTAAACTAGTCTGTTCTATGCTACGAGTATTTATCTGACAACTTCGATCATATATATTTTTTTCAGACTTCGAAAAGAACAAAAAAAAAAAAAAAAAAAACAAGAATATTGTTGGCCGAGTAGGAAAGACTGTAAATAGTGCGGGACGACAGCACACAAAGACAGCATCTCATATGTTATTGGCCTGGCCATTCATTGTTAAGGGCTGGATTTATAAATTAAGAGGCATTCTAATTTAAAACAATTTATAGGTAACAAGCATAAGTAAATAAATAATCTACTATAGATTCATAAACGATCGTTAAAGTTAATGTCGTGACTAGTTAGAGTGGCAGAACTTCCAGTTCTTGGGGATTTTTTGTGGTTGGGAGTACAGATTTTGTGAAAATCCCCAGAGAATTTTTTTGGGGGAAAATTCACTTTTTCCCCGGGGGAATTTTTGGGTATTATATATAATTAATTAATCTTGTTGTTTAGTTTATCTTTTTTATATTTGTTTTAAAATCGGCGCTATGAAATAAGGCCCAAGGAAAGTATGCATAAAAAAAAGAAACTGAAATAAGGCCAAATTATATTAAGAAATTTTTAATTGGGATTTATTTTATTTATGGGTTGGACTTTATTTAATTTTTCCTTGGGCTTTGTTTTATCTTGAGTTTTGTCCATTAAGCTTTTTTAATTGGGCTTTATTTTATTTATATTTATATAACCATTACATATAAGGCCCAAGGAAATAACGCCCAAATAAAAAATTAAATAAATCCCAATAGTATAAACAAAAAATTAAATAAGTCCTTAAAGAAAATTTATGAAAAAACGGAAATAAATTCAGTAAAGTGTGACTTTGACTCGCGCACGAAGGGTTCCGTACGTTGGGCTTTGAGCATGTTTTTAATATGGCGGTTTTTTTGCGGTTTTTAGGGTTTTTCAGCTGAAATGATTTTTTGTTTTTTTGTCGTTATGGCGAATTTTTCTGTTTTTGGCGTTTTTTTTACCATTTTGGCGATTTTTATTTCATTTTGGGATTTTTTTTTTCATTTTGGCGTTTTTCTTTTCATTTTGGCGATTTTTTTTTAGTTTTTTTCAGCTGAAATGATTTTTTGTTTTTTTTTTTCGTTATGGCGATTTATTCTGTTTTTGACGTTTTTTACCATTTTGGCGATTTTTTTTCATTTTGGTGATTTTTTTATTTTTGCGATTTTTTTTTGAATTTTTGGCGATTTATTTAATTTTGGCGTTTTTTTTATTTTGGCGATTTTCCGGTTTCTTGCAATTTATTTTCATTCCGAAATTTTTTTATTTTGTAGATTTTTTTCGTTTTGGCGATTTTTGTTTGTTTTTGGCGATTTTTTTTTGGTTTGGCGATTTTATAATTTAAGGATTTTTTGTTTTACCGTTTTTAAAAATTTCAAGAGTTTAGCTCTTACGGTTTCCAAGATACAGCAAATTACATAGCCGAAATAACATTAACTTATAGAACACCCTTTAATTTAAGTTAAGAAGTTTTTGTGTTAAAATACACTAACCTTACAAATTTCAACTGTATATACGTACAATTGTATGTATATTACATGGGATTTTAACATTTTTCGTTGCTCGTTTTGGAACACCCTTTAATTTGTAAGTATTATGTATTTGTTGTAGCGGCAAAAGGTCTACACACTCTGTACAAATTTCAGGTCCGTAGCTCTTACGGCGTAGCGAAAACAATAGGGTTCCTTATCACCTTTGGTGTACGGAACCCTAAAAATGAAATAAATCCCAATTAAAAAAAAGCCCAAATCAAAAACCGACTCAAGCTGATATAAACCCCAACAATTAAATTAAATAAAGCCCAACCAACCTCACGATAAAATAAAGTAAAAAGAAATTAAATAACAATGCCTTAATTTTATTAATTCTTATTATTTCATTTTTTTATTTGGGCCCTTATTTCACAGCGCCTCCAAATTCATGTAATCATATTTTTCCCTTAAATGATGGTAACATCGAACAAATCTCAATATATAAAAATGTATGTCTGGCAAGCCTACGAATTGTGTGTTATCAGTTATTGTGAATAATTAACCGTTAATGGTTAAATCATAAAAAACAACTGTTAGGGAATAAAAAAAAACATCTGTTGCAAGTCGAACATGCTATTGTGAATTGATGTTTTTACAATTTATATGCGTATTTTTTATAAGTTTCTTAATAAATTGTTGTTATTCATTAAAATTAATAAAGTATTTCACTGCGGTTTATGTTATTAGCACAAGAAAAACACTTATTGAAATAAATAAAGAAGTGAAATTTGTGGGTGAGTGGTAGCTATGCTGCCTATGCTAGCTATGGCAGCTATGCTAGCTTCTCAGTCCAGAGGTCGTGGTTTCGATTCTCGCCATAGACCCTGTGTGTTTTCCGCAGACAAGCTAATGGCTTCGCGGGTGTTAAGTTTAAGAAAATAAATAAAATAACATTAGAAAATGTTAATACAGGTAGGGCGAATTTAAAGTTTTTTGAAGAACTCCTCAAAATTAATGTTCAAGTGGTCCTCTAAGAACGTGCATACTCAGAATTTCAAGAAGTTCACATTCATGCTTTTCAGAAACAGATTCATGGGCAATGATAAAGGAGGAGCATTACAATTTAGACTGTGTTAGCTAGAGTCAATGTGGTGTTTCCATGTAAGCCGTCGATCAAGGTGTATGTTGAGGTAGAAGTTGGGAACAAGTATCTTTTTATTCATAGGGTAAATGTTACTTGAACACATTTTTGTTCGTTAACTTTTATTCTCCATTAGTTCATATATAGTTCAATAGGGCACTATTACGAATATTATATATTATATGTACTACGAATATTTTTTTCGTTTAGTATGCCTATATAAGAAAGACTCTCCTCTAGGGCATGTATTATGTACTACGAATATTTTTTTTTTTGGTTTATTGTATATATAAGAAAGTGTTGGCTGGGAAAGACAATGAATCGCTATAAAAGGACCGTCAAGTCACTTTGGAACCAGTCCCGTAACTATACTTAGATATTAATCTAAGTTTAACAGGTGTTTATGCTTTTGAAATATGAGTGCCTCTGTGGTCGAGTGGGTAGTGTGCCAGCCTGTCATGCACGAGGTTGTTTGTACGAATCGAAAATAAATTATAATTGAATTTTTAACAATAAAAACAAAAATTATAAGCTTTCATTGTTTCAGTTAAGTGTCGGAATAACATTTTTAAATAATTTATATTATTCTACACCGAATAGGTCACAGTGGGAGAAGTTCAGTGACAAGTCAAAAGGCGTATACAAAGTATCAATTAACCCCATCCTAGGTCATCATCATGTAAAAGTGATTCGTCCGCTTCATAGCAAGTGTTAGAACTCGGACTGGTCCCTATCCCTATAAAGACCGCTCACGTGACTAGTCTTGTGTCAGCTCCATTTCCTGCAGGGTAGCTACAAAGTGCTGCTGTGGTCTTGTTGTTTTTTATTTTGATTAATCGTGTTGTATGCCGACAGACTTCGTCGTTTCTGCTATAAACAAATTTTTTGAAACATATTCACCCTTATTCCATTTGTCGACATCGACGTCAATTTAACACAATACCAAAAAATTGGGGCTTGTTTACTCGCTCTCGAGAACAATTGTGTGCTAATGACAATATATTTCCGTTCCCTTAATTCTAGAAAATGGCATTAGCCTGCCAACAGGAGTCAGTTGTTTTCGAGAACGGGTATACAAGCCCCAATTTTTTGTATTGTGTTAAAGTGACGTCGACGTCGACAAATGGAATAAGGGTGATTATTTGAAACTATGTACATTTTATTTCAAACAAACATTTGGAAATATTTTTGTCTGTGTAGGGAAGAGGTAAATATTTCCAGAGAAAAAAATATTCTTGTGCCAGAATCCGTTGTTAAAGCCTTGCTATTTGGTATGTGCAGCGCAGTGTAATCAGCCTTATTATCTTATCATTGTTTGTGCTCAACATTTTCTTTTATAGTAGAACAACTAAAGGTTTGAGTTATAAATTGAAGCAGCCTCAGATTATTTTGATTTTACTTCGTTTCTTCAGAATATATTGAACGTTACCCACATACTTGACATATAAAAATTTAACATTTTTTAGTGCTTTTTAAATAGTTTTTAATTATTTATTGCTGTTTATTGAATTTGTAGTGTTTGCTAGAACAAAAATTTGAAATTGATTGTAAAATGTATTAAGGGTTACTTTGGAAAATGTTTTCAATAATGTAGAAAAAAATTAAACATCGTTAAAGCATTTATTAAAAAAAAAATTATTTTTTCAAAAACTTATTTATTTTTTAATAAACTTTTTCAATATTTTTTTTATTGAAATGCAAAGAATTTAAAAAAAAATTTAATTATTTTATTAAGCTTAAAAAGTAGAAAAATTAAACTTATCGGAAAAATCACAACGGTAACGTTGAACGCAAAAATGTTGTATTTAACGCCAACTCACACCTATCGTGAATAACAAGTGGATTTTTGTTCTCCTATTGTGAATTTCCGATTCATTTTTGTTCTCAGCTATCACACCCCAGCGAATGTAAGCAATGGCAGACAATTAAAAATTAAAGGGAATAAAAAAAAACCTTTTTTAGGGGAAATTTATTCACAATAGCAGCAAATATAATCAACCTTATCTGACACAACAACAACGCAAACGTTGGCGATAAAAATTTTAGGGAAAAGGGAACACTTTTCACGGGAACTTTTATTCCCGATAAGGGTGATTTATTTTATGGGAGTCAGTGAATATTGCAAAACGTTTTATTACCATTTCTCAAACCAGTATTGAATACATATATAAATATTGTTCAAAATGAGAATCACGCATTAGATAATAAAAATTTATAATTTTCCTTCTCTTCTTTAGAAACTCACATTAATTAATAAAAATATTTCATTCGGTAAGAATTGAAATTACTGAACTTGAGCCTGATTAAGAAATTATTTCTGATTAAAATTTATAATATTCTTAAAATTGTTTATGATACTTAAATAAATAAATAGATATGTAAGTAATAAATTATTTTATTAGAAGTGCGCTTGCATGTGCGACCACTACCTTTGAAAATTTATTACTTAACTTATTTTTTCTCACATCCCTGCTGCCGCTTGTTGATGCAAGCTTGTCTGTCTGTCTGTCTGTTGTCTTCTCATCCAGCCTTTTTTTGTGTAAAGTCCACCAAAAAATGTGTCATGTAAACGATCAATCGATTTGTTCGTTTCATTGTTTTTATTTTTTACTTGCTTTGGCTTATATATTTTTTTAAACTCCTTAATAACATTATTGGCTGCATTCTTGCAAATTTTGCTCTATATATTTTGTACTTTTTCACTTAAAACCAAAAAAAAAAAAAAAAATATGTAGTTTCGCTTTTCAGTTTCACTTTCGTTTGAAATTGCACGAGCGAATAAAAATAAAACTATAAAATAAAAAGCGTGGCTTATAAACTAAACAGGCGATTTTGTTTTGTGATTTTATTTTGTGAATATTTACAATATTGTTGCTTGGATGTGGCTGTGGCTGTGGCTTGGTGGCAGTGTTGTTAATGTGGTGCTTGCAGTGTGTTGTTGTTGTGTATTTTTCATGTTTTCAATACTCTCATACACGATTTAATGACAGTTTGCGATCATAATAAACTGATGTCAAATACTTTATCATGATTAAAAATTTTAAATAAACTAGAAAATAATAAATTCAACGCATATTTGTATGTACAGGAGTGTGAGTGGTGTGTTGAACTCTTGCAAAGGACTATTTCTCTTGGCAATAGAATGAAAGAAATTTATGTTTTATCTAGTAGAAATAAAAAATTAAAAATGTCAAAAATACAAACACAGCAACGTTTTATGTACATATACAACATATATACATATATAATTACTCAATTCAGAATCTATTGTACAAGTCGTAGGTCGTGGAAACATTGTTGTTAATTTGTCTCTAAACATTTGTTTATAAACAATTGGGGTATTCAAATTGTACACATAAATTAACACGTTTTAAAGTAATAAAACGAAAAAATATGACTGCTGTGAGCAACGCCTCATAATTTAAAATACATATTTTACTTATTTGTATTTCGGTTTTAGCACCTTTTTACATTGCTTACTCTCTCTCTCTCTCTCTCTCAATTCCTTTGTTAAACTCTCACTTATTTCTACATTTAGTTATGACAAACAATAAACATAGCTAATGCCGGCCATACACTACACAAGTTCACTGCACAAGTCTGGCACTGTACAGTGCGTTTGTGTAGTGTATGGGGGTGGTTGTGCTATTTACGCAGTGAACTGAGTAAATATCGAAATGATTTTGATATTTTCTCAAGTTTGAAAACTGTACAGTGAACTTGTGTAGTGTATGTTGCAAACGATCAGCTGTTTCGTTATTTTTTAAGAGTTCTCAACAAGAAATGAGCGCAGAACAAATATTCTGGACAGAGTTCCTAGAATTATACAAATAATCACCAGCATTATGGCGAATTAAAATAAAAAATGCACAGTTTACTTGTATAGTGTGTGTCACAAGCTTAGTTTACGAAGTGCCAGACTTGAGCACTGAACTTGTGTAGTGTATAGCCGGCATAAGAAAGTCTTATTACTTGATGACCTTTTTGTTTGAGCCACAACAACAATTTTTTTAAGCTACCCGTATGTTAAAATGACATTATGACATTTAAGACACTTAAGGACACTGGTGTGAATACCCCAAATGTTTTTATTTAAATTACCAACAGCTCGGGTACGATCTATGACTCCTACAATAGTTTGTGAATTGAGCAAATATATTTTGGAATAAATTTAATTACATTTTCAAAACATTAAAGACAATTTGTCAAATTTTGTAGAACATTTTAACCCTTTATATCCTCGTTCAACGATATACAATTAACCCTTGTTTACGAAAAGTATACAAAACATCCATTCAAAGAAATGTTAGTGTATTAAATTGTTACACAAAAATTTTGCTATTAGTATTTTACATAAATGTGTTTAACACATTTTATACCTCAAATGCAGGTGTGAACAATTAGAAAATTAACCCTTAAACGCATTTTATGTTTTAATATATTTCTGGTGCTGAAATTAAGTTTCTTTGGTTGCTTTGTTCAGAGATTTAAAGCTGAATTTCCAAGTACATATTTTTGTATAACATTTTAACACTTTATGTCCACTGTTTAAGGGTGCTTATTTGACCCCTTTTTATTAAAGGGGCACAAATGACCCATACCCAGTAGTTTTAGAGGGTTAAAATGTTCAACAAAAATATTCCCCGCACGGTTCTATATAAATTTGCCAAACACATTTTACAACTAAAATGTAATTGTAAAGAAGTATAAAATTAACCCTTAAACGTATTGTAAGTTTTGATTTATTTTTGGTGCGAAAACTAAATTTCTTTGTTTGCTTTGTTCAGAGACTTAAAATAGAATTGCCAGGTAAATATTTTTGTAGAACATTTTAACCCTTTATGTCCATCGTTTAAGGGTGCTTATTTGACCACTTTTTACTAAAGGTGCACAAAAGACCCATACCAAGTAGAGTTAGTGGGTTAATATGTTCTACAAAAATGTTTCAATCACGATTCTATATAAATTTGCCAAACACATTTTGTACCTAAAATGCCACTGTAAATAACTGCAAAATTAACCCTTAAAATCATTGCAAATTTTGACTAATTTCAGGTTTTCAAGTAAAATTTCTTTGCTTACTTTGTTCTACTTGGAAGTAGAATTTCCAGGTAAATATTTTTGTAGAACATTTTAATCCTTTATATAATTGGTTAAGGGTGCTAATTTGACCCTTTTTTTATGAAAGGGACAAAAAAGACTTATACCGAGTAGAGTTAGAGGATTAATATATTCTAAGAAAATATTCCCCGCAAGATTTTGTATAAAAGTACAAAGTATATCCTATACCTAAAATGCAAGCGCAAAAAATTACAATTTTAACCCTTAAACGTACTTTAAGTTCTGACTTATTTCCTTGTTTGAGCTCCGCCTACTTTTCTGAATTCCACATCGCGTAATTTTCAGATCTCAAGGTATATTTTAATCGCGTAAAAATCGATCAGGCAGAAGCATGAATTATAGTATTAATTTTTAAGAGGGCATGGCCCCGCCCACTTCCTTAAGCACAAAACTATCTTATACTAAGAGCCAAAAGTCCTTGCCAAATTTCTTGGGAATCGGATAAATAGAAGTACATATAATTTCATGCTAACGTTTAATGGGCGTGTCCCCGCCCTCTATTTAGAACACGAGACTAAGTATTTTTCAGAGCTTAAAGTGTGTGCCAAGTTTCGTAAAAATTAGTAAAGTAGAAGAAAATGCAATATAAAATAAAATTTTGACGGGCGTGGCTACGCCCATTTTTTTCAACTTTGAAATTGTGTCATTATAAGAAGCCAAGGTGTTGGCTAAGCTTAGCAGCAACAGGATTAAAAGATCACACAATTAAAAAAAAAAATTAGTGGTCGGAAACACGCCCACTTTTTTTAACAATGGAACCAAATGGAAGCTATAGCCCCTCGGAACAAAATCTTAATTTCCAAAAAAAAATTTGACGTTGAAATTCTTGTTAATGAGTTCAAGTGTCAGTAATCATATTCCCCTATATTGTGAATGGCCTCGTCGACATCACATTAAGACGACAGTAAAAAATGTCACTTGTCTACTCTTTGTGGTCAACAATTGACTACTATTAACATGCTCTATTATTTTATAAAGCTTTGGATATTAATAAGAGATTATTAATAAGACTCAATTGTTGCTGATAAAGGCTAAAGAAGTGACAATATTTGTTGTCGTCTTGATGTGATGTCGACGACGCCATTCACAATAAGGGGGACTATAAAATAAATTAACATATGTAACTCTTTTTAAATATATTTTTTGTTTGATTCAAATTTTAATTGCAACTTTTTTCTCTTTTGCATGACAACAAACAAACTAAGTCATTTAATTCTCTAATTTGTTTTACAAGAACAAGCTTAGAAAAAAATCTATTAAATGACATTGATTTACTTTCCATATCATGGAAAAGTGACATACAACAAGGAAATTACATAATCTTAAGATATCAATGTTAAAGCGAAGATATTTCTTAAAACAAATAAAATAAAAATGTACGGAAGAACATTAAACCACCTTCTGGCATTTGACAATTTTTTTTTTTTTTGAAATTGAATCTTAAACCAAGTTTGACTTCCTTGTTGTTTAAAAAATCATTTCCATTGTAAGCAGACTATTTAATACGAGTATTTATTTATTATAAAATCCTCCCAACTTTTTTTTCTATCAATTCTCATAAACATCTGCACAATCTGCATTTGAATAGAATTTACATTTTGCTGCTTGATTTGCTAACGAGAAGGCAAAACGGGGAACAAAAAATTAAAAGCAACAGAAACAGCTTTAATTAGTTTAGAAAACGACATTTGTGTGAGGCTTTAAACTGACTTTAAGTCGTCTGCCGTCTGTCCTCGCTTAGTTTGTCCTGTTTAAGTTGAGAGTGAAGTGAATTTTATATTGATGTGTTTCCAACTAATAAAGTGAAATGGAAAACTCATTAGAATAAAAACGAAATAATATTGAGACAAAAAAAAAAAAAAAAGAAAAAAAGAAACCGTATCAAACTAACTAAAAACTTCTAAACGAAGAAAAAAAATTAAAAAAAACTACAAAAGAACATAATAGATGGATGTATATGTTGCTTAGGCAGCAGCCATTAGTCGAAATGATGTTATTTATGGTTATAGAAAACAAAAACAAGATCACTTTCCTCTCACAAGGCAGTCACTTTTTTTTCTAGAGTTTTCCTTCTTGTTGTTAGTGAGTAAAAACTAAGAGATATCATCATTTAGTTAAACCAATCCATCCCATAATAACGCCGCAAACTCCTTAAGACTTGCTGGATACAATAGCAAAAATAAATATTCCTTCTGAACTAAATAGCGGCTGGATACGAGGGATTGTTGAAAAGTTTTAAGCCAATAATCAAATATTAAACTTTTCAAAAAAAAAAATTTTTGAAAAATTAGCAGACATTTTTAATAAGGATAATATATTTTTTAGAAGCAAAGCTTTTAAGCTCTAAAACAAATCTTAGACAAAGTCACTTTCTGCTAACCACCCTCGTGATTGTATATACTTTCCACTATTGAAAAACACTCGCAAGAGCGACAAAAAAAAAAACAACAATATAGAAAATGTTAAACAATGCAAATGTTTGAGAATTCTATCGACACGCATGCATCTAAATTTATTTGTCAATCAGTCTTAAACTACGACTTGGTCAGTTTCATAAAATAGCAATAATTGCCTTGTAAGCGCTTTACTTTGCTTACCAGAACATACTCGCACACACACACACACTCTCTCACTCACTCACTCACTCGCTCGCTCACTCACTCTCGCACAGCAGTGGACAACCAACCACCATATTGCCAGACAGACGGAAAATAATATATGAATGCTGTAAGTTTTTTTTTTTTGTTAAAAATGTTTTGAACCAAGAGAAAAAAAACATCATCATGCATCGTATATGTTGCATGCAAGTTTGTGGCATGAAAGCAGTGACGTCAGCAAAATTTAACTAACATATTTTTCGAAATTTCCTAAATATCATATAACCAGAGAAAAACGGGCTCACAAAGCAGTAAACAAGATCCACTAATTGTCATCCGGAAGTAAAGAAAATTCGGATAATTTCATTGAAAATTCTTGTACAATCGACTTTCAGCAAGAAATGCTGCAAGTAAAAATCATACTTTGCGAGCAAAATTTTTATGGAACATTTTAACCCTTCAACTCTACAACCTATGGGTCTTTTCTGTCTCTGTTGTGAAAAAGTTATGCAAAAAGTACCCTCAAATGGGAGGTAAAAAAAAATTATTGAAAATTTTGAAGAAAAAAAAATTATAAAAAATATGTATGTAAAAAAAATTTCTATTAAAAATTTTTCGCAACAAAATTTTATTTTACAAAGATTTTTCTACAAAAAGTTTGCCGCAAAAAAATTACAAAAATTTTATAAAAAAAATTGCTGTTCAAACTTTTGTTTTTACCAGATTTTTCGAAAAAAGTTTTTCACAGAAAATTAAAAAAAATTTTTTAACTAATTTTCCATATATGAATACGTATTTATTTCGATAAAAATATTTCTATTAAAAATTTTTCGTTGAAAAATTAGATTTTAAGAAAATTTTTCGTCATAAAAGTTTGTCTCGGAAAATTATTACAAAAATTTTGGGGAAAAAAATTTATTGAAAAATTTTAAAACAAATTTTTAATAAAAAGTTTGCATGCATGTATGCATTTATTTTGAGAAAAAAATCGATTAAAAATTTTTCGTTGAAAAAATTTATTTTAAGAAAATTTTTCGACATAAAAAATTCTCGATCCAAATTTTGTTGCAAAAAAATCTTTGAAAAATTAAATGATCAAAATTTATTGAATTTAAAAAAATTTTTTTTTATCAAGAATAATATCTTAATGGGGTTTAATTAAGTTCAGTATTTTCAATTCTTATTGAATGAAATATTTTTATTAATTAATGTGATTTTCTAAAAAAGAGAAGAAACATTAATAAAAATATTTCATTCAATAAGAATTGAAAATTAAGAAATTATTCTGGATTAAAATTCAATCTAGTTCAATTAAATTTAATATGTACACAAAAAAATGTTTATAGAAAATATCTTACAAAAATATTTCTATTAAAAATTTTTTTAAGAAAATTTTGTCACAAAAAAATTTTGACAAAAAAACTTGTTACAAATTTTTTTTTAAATTAAATTATCAAAATTTTTTGAATTTTTTAAAGCAAATTTTTATAGAAAACATTTCCGTATAAAAATATAAATTTTTTCGTTAAAAAATTTTCGACAAAAAGGTTTGTTTATTTTTATAGAAAATATTTTACAAAAATATTTCTATTAAAAAATTTTTTGCTTAAAATTTTTTATAGAAAATATTTTACAAAAATATTTCTATTGAAAATTTTTTTAAGAAAAATTTTTTACAAAAAAGCTTTTTGAAATTTTTTTTAAAAATTAAATAATCAAAATTTATTGAATGTTTTAAAACAAATTGTTATAGAAAATATTTTTATAAAAAAATTTCTATAACAAATTTTTCGCTAAAAAATTATTTTTAAGAAAAATTGTTGCAAAAAGTTTTGTTGCAAAAAAATTTTTTAGAAAAAAAAAAAAATTTAATAAAAAAATTTGTTATAGAAAATGAGGAAAACGTGAAATTTTGTTATAGAAAAAATTAAATGTTTTTATAGAAATGATTGCGGAGAAAAAAGATTTTGTTGAAAATACTTTATTAAAAATTTTTAAAATAATTTTTTTTTATTTTTATATTTTTATAAAAAAAATCATATAATAAAATTTTAATGGGATTTTTTTTTAAGAAAGTTATTCATTAACTTTTGTTTTTATTTTAGGGAAGTGTTTCATTCCTTTTCATCGATGGAAACCCATTATCCGAATGGATAACCAAAAAGTTCCTTGTGGGATTTTAAGTAAAAATGCCAAACACGCAAGTCTCACACATAAAATAGAATTAAAACTTATCGCATTTTAAGTTTTGATGTTTAAATATAATTTCGAGATTTACTTTATTCAGTGATTTATAGTAAAATGTTATTGCAAATATTTTTGTAGAAGCTTTCAACATGTTATAAGCCCGTTTAAGAATACTTACTTCCCCCACATTTTTCGAAAGGACCTACTATATTGAAAAAAGTTAAGGTCATCCGATTTCTCAAGCATTAATTCAATAAAAAAAACTCTATTTAATATGAATGCAGTTGATGAAGGTTCCTATTACCCCCTTTACCATCGCTACGTTTCTGTATTTGTTTTTCATCAAATTTAACAGCATGCACTATGATGTGGCAGCCATTAATTAGGGAGACTCAGAAAAAGTATTTATTAGTTACGGTAACTCTTTCTTTGCAACAAAACTTTCAACATTTTTGTACTTTTAATTATAATATTCCTTTTTGGCCTATATAAATTTTAAAGAGTGTTCAAGCTTTTATTCGGTTTTATAATTTTTTTTTTTTTTAAATACATATTGCTCATTTACTTCAATAGTGTCATAACTCAAAAAAAAAACGCGGTTTTTGAGTTAGTAATGCAAAATAATTAGGCATTTCCTATTTTATCTTGTGTAAAAATTTCATATAAATAGCTTTTATTACCACCTCGTGAGAGCAGAATATTTTTGCATGCTTTCATTGAGTTTTATATAAATTGAAAACTGTAAACGCGTTTTCTGCAAAATTAGTTTTTTTTTTGAGTTGTAACACTATTGAAGTAAATGAGCGATATGTACATCATTGTAAAAAAATTTAGCGATACTATAAAACCGCATCCACCACACAAAAGTGTTCTCCCTAATACTCATATGAATACCAACAATATTTCCTTTCATCACATCATGTTGATGACGATGACGATGCTGATGAAACGTAAAAAAGAAGGTTGAAAGTATTTATTAAAATTAAAATAACAACAAATAGAAGAATGAAAAACAAAAAATGTAGAAACAAAAAAATAATAATAAAGTATCAACTTAACCTTAACTTTCCGAATGTACTCTATAAATTCTATCTCTGCTCACACGACTGCAATATGGCGTTGCTCTTAACTTAATATTCAAAATAGGGACCAGGCAGCAGGCTTCAATATGGACAACCTCTACCTTAAAAAGTTTTTTTTTATTTATTTTATTTTTTATGTGCGGCTGCTGCTGTGTTGTTTAAGTGAGCTGGTGGAAAGAACAAATGAACGAACGAACCGAACCGAACGCCTTGTTTTCTAGCGTGATGCGTTTGTGATGTGATTTGATGTCTTTGGCACAAAATTGTTGCTGTGCTCTCACTTAGAATCTTAAAACTTAAAAATTTCGTCCCACACAAGGCCTCCACTTTATTTGGAAACTATTGTTAATAAATAGTTCTCCAATAAGTTGAATGTACGAGGTTGTTTCTAAAATTATTCAAGATAAAGTAAAATGGCAATATACGTACATATGTATGTACTCGTATATCAATCAATATAATTTATTAAAAAAAGATTTTGCTTAAGAAAATTTTTCGATAAATTTTTTTTATAGAAAACTTTTTATTGCAAATTTTTTATATAAAAAATTTTGGTGATAAATTTTTATTGAAAACTTTTCGTAGAAAATTTTTTTTAAACTTCTTGGGCAAAAAAAATTTTAAAACATTTTTTCATGAAAACTTTTTAGTAAAAAAATTATTTACAACTTTTAAAAAAAGTTGAAAATTTGTATACAATATTTTTCGGTAAAAAATTGGTATAGAAAACTTCGGTAAATTTTTTTTAATTTAAAAAAAGAAAAAAAAGTTTTATTGAAAATTTTTCAGTAAAAGTGTCACTTTTCGGTAAAAAAAACTTATAAAAACTTAAAAAAAAAAATTTTTTTTAAATTCTTTGGTATAAATTTAAAGAACAATTTTCGATAAAAAATTTTTTCATAACTCAAAAAATGTAGCTTGTGAGTAGAATTAATACTCATATCGTTATTTATATTGTGTAAAAATTTCATAAAAATATCTTGTAAACAAATTAATTTTTCCTTTAAATTGTTTGCAAAATTGAAAACTTTAAACGCGTTTAGTGGCAATTTATATTTTTGAGTTATGACGTTGTTTTAGTTAATAAGCGATATATATTTCACTAGAAAAAATTTTAGTGAAATTTTATCGCCAAGGAAATTATTCATTCAATTGAAAATTTTCACAAAAAATTTATTGAATATTTTTCATAAAAAAAAAATTAAAACAAAATTTTACAGAAACTTTTTTCAGAATTTTTCGAAAAAAAAATTTATATTGAAATTTTTTTTTAATTTTACACTTATGTAAATGTGTATGTGTACATTAAATTTACCACAAAACAAGTCAAAGAAATTTTTACGAAAAAAATTTTTTGTAGAAAAATACAAAAAATTTTCTTTGTAAAAAATTTTTTCCGAAAAAGATTCTGTGTAGAAAATTTTTTCGTTAAAGCAATTTTTTCGAAAAAATTTATTGTTAAATTTCGATAGAAATTTATTTGATAAAAATTTTATACAAATTTATGGAAAATTTCACAAAAAATTTTTTTTGAAACAAACGTTTTTTTTAATAAATAAAAAAGGCATTTTTATTGTAAAAGAAATTTTTATTGTAAAAATTGTGTAATGACAATTTTAATTTAGTGAAAATTTTTCGTTAAAAAAATTTTTAAAATTTTTCTTTAAAAAAATTTTGAAAATTTTTCTTTAAAAAATTTTTTTTGTTCAAAAAATTTTCTCTAAAAAATTTTTTTTTTGAAAAAATGATCTCTAAAAAAATTTTGTATTGAAAAAATTTCTCTTAAGAAACTGAAAAAAGTTTCTCTAAAACAATTTTATTAAAAATTTTTTTATTGAAATATGTGTAAAAATTTAAATTTCTCTTAACATTTTTTTTTAAAGAATTTTTTATTGAAAAAAATTTTTAAAAATCTAAAAAAATTTTGTGAAAAAATATACAAAAAAATTATACAAAAAATTTCATTTTATTTAAATTAAAAAAAAATGACAAAATAAATCTTTAATTTTATTAAAATTTAAAGAATATTTCTTAAAAATTTTACACAATTTTTTTTTTTGGTATTTTTATACAGAATTTTTTGACAAAAAATATATAAAATATTATAATTTTCGGTAATAAAAGTTAATTTTTTCCAAAAAGTGTTTGCGCAGAAATTTTTTTATAAATATATTTTCCATGCAAAATTTTTTTAAAAAATTTATATATAAAATTTTCGATATGAGTATTTTTTTTTGTACACAGATTTGGATAAAAATATATTGATTTGAAAAACTTTCTTTTAAGAAAATATTCAATATAGCAAAATTTTCCTGTTCCACTATTTCGACAGAAAACGTTCGAGCGGCAACTTTTGTATTAAAAACAACAATAAAATAAGATTTGTTTTTGATTTCAATATTCTGGGGCAGACCGATTGAAATTTTTTCAATAAAAAATTATTAAAATTAAATTTTCAATGAAAATTTTTTTTGTATATTTTACAACATACACAAAAAATTTTGATAAAAAAAATTTTTTTGTAAAAATGTTTTAAAAATTTTTTTATAAAAATTTTCTACAAAAATTTCTTGTAAAAAAAAAAATACTCTAAACAAATTTTGTATTTTCATTAAGAAACATGTTACATACTCTTATTGAATTGATATATACTTTATTCCTATTAGTTTGTGTACTTATTGAACCTCCCTCGTATATAGCACACGAGTAAAGACGTTTACATGTCAGTAAGGCAACAAGGAGAAAAACCCTTTATGTCTATGGTGATCACTTTTACATCAAGGTTTTTCTTTTTCTATTTTTACTCTAGATGTTGTTGGCAAGTTGGCATCGGTGGCAGTTGTGGTAGTTTTATTTTTAAAAGGGTTTTCATTTCAAATTTAATCGTTTTGATAACATTTTTACAACATTTTCTAACATTTTTACTATTGCGATTCTTGCGCTCTTGTTCAAGTTATTTTTGTTATTTGTTAATTTTTTTTTTTTTTGTTTTCTTATAAGTGTTTTGGTCATTTAAGCCATAATTTTTCTCTTGACCAAGCAAAAGTAGCCACATGTGGTCGTTGTCATTATGAGTGCCGCCGTTAAGTGTAGGTATAATGTTGCATGATTGTTGAGTGAGTGCGAAATATTGTGTGTCTTGTGTCTTGTGTCTTATTGAGAGGAGGTGATGACAGCAAGGCGTTAGTTTTTAAGGGTTAAGAAGTATTAATTTGTTTAAGACGCGTGCGTACCAGGCATGTAAAATGTTCAACTATTTATTACCTCGTTTATTAAGTTCTTTTTTCTTTTGTACTTCGTCCTTTGTGTGTGTGTGTGTGTGTAATAGTTTGTAAAATATGTTTGTGTAATGATAAAATTAAAATTTTCTTTAAATATTCATAAATTTTTAAAAGAGCTTTTTTTCAAGTTTAACTTGAAAATAACTTAAAAAAAAATTTATAGTGTGGGCTTATTTTGAAAGCAGCAGGGAAATTGAAAGATAGATCAATAAGTACGAGTACAATTCTTGGTATGTAAACAAATTGCAGATTTTTATAGTAAATAATGACTTCATTTAATAGTAGAAATAAATTTAGCTTTGAAATACATGTACTCGTATCGAAGAATGTCAATTAAATGGCAATTCTTATTGCTGAAGTATCTGCAAAGCTTTACACCATTTTTTTAAAATCCACTTTCTTTTTAATGGGGTCGCAAAAATACGATTGTGAGAATGAATAACAACTAAAATCATAAACCGCCTTAATGTTTCTTTACTTTGCGGCTTTTGTTGTTTAAAATTTCTTTTGATGTATGCTGTTATTAATAAAATAAATATACTTAAACATTAAATTGAGTCATCTGCTGTTTGCCGAAAGTAAAGTTCTTAAAGAAGGAATGAATTTCTTTGTAAAGATAAAACGAAAACTGCAATACCAAGCAGTAAGTGTTAAATTGAAGTATACGAACTTAATTGAGGATTATTTACTTGTTGTCTTATGTTTGCAAAATAAAATTAATCATTTATTTTAAATCGTGTTACATTTTTTATCATTTCTTATGGATTAAATGAAATATTAAAATTTTTGGTCACACCCGTCACAGTAAAAATATAGAAATCTTAATAAAATTGTTAGTTTACATAATAAAGACTTGACGCTTTCCGACAATAACAAAGTAAGCGCAATGAATAGTATAATAACATTTTGTGAATCTTCATTTTAATATTCGAGTAACTAGTTAGTTAGGAAATACATATTTCGTCACACCCGTCACAACAACTCTAAAGTGCTATTTTTTTAATAAATATGAAAAATATATAACGACAACAAAAAAAGAAAATAAAAAAAATCTAAATTTCGACCGGTGACATGGAGTTTCGAGTTTTCTTATTAGGTCACACCTGTCACATTTTCGAAACAATTTTTTTAAGAAAAAAATCGTTATTTTCCAGGCAGTGAGTATTTAATACAATCAGATAGACTAAAAAATTTTGGTAAAAATATCGGAAATTTTTCTTAAATCATTTATAGAACATTTTTGATAAAAAGATTTTATAAAAATTTTTTTGATAACATAATTTTATATAAAATTTTTGATTAATTAATTTTATATAAAATTTTTGATTAATTAATTTTATAGAAAATTTTTTATAAAAAATTTTACAGAAAATTTTACATAAAACCATTTTATAGAAAATTCTTAAGTAAAAAAATTTTATAAAACATTTTTGATAAAAAAAATTTTATAGGAAATTTTTTTAAAGAAATTTTGTAGAAAATTTTTCATATAAATATTTTTAAAGAAAATTTTTGATAAACAAATTTTTATAGAATTTTTTTTTTATGGAAAATTTTTGATAAACAAATTTTTATAGAAATATTTTTCATGGAAAATTTTTGATAAACAAATTTTTTATAGAAAATTTTTGATAAGCAAATTTTTGTAGAAAATTTTTTATAAACACATTTTTATAAAAAAATTTTGATTAACAAATTTTTTTTAATGAAAATTTTTTTTATGGAAAATTTGATGAACAATTTTTTCTAGAAAATTTTTAATAAAACAATTTTTTATAGAAATTTTTGAAAGACAAATTTTTATAGAAAATTTTTGATAAACAAATTTTTATAGAAAATATTTGATAAACAAATTTTTTATAGAAAATTTTTGATAAACAAATTTTTAGTAGAAAATTTTTGGTAAACAAATTTTATGGAAATTTTATTTTTACATATTTTGGTAAAAAAATTGTTATAGAATTTTTTTTATAAAAATTTTTGATGACAATTTTATAGAAAAACAGAAAATTTTTGATAAACAAATTTTTATAAAAAATTTTTTAAAAGCAAATTTTTATAGAAAATTTTTGATAAGCAAATTTTTATAGAACATTTTTTTTATGGAAAATATTTGATTAACATTTTTTTATAGAAAATGTTTGATAAACAAATTTTTTTGGGAAATGTTTGATAAACAAATTTTTTATAAAAATTTTTGATAAACAAATTTTTAAAGACAATTTTTGATAAACACATTTTTATAAAAAATTTTTGATTAACAAATTTTTATAGAAAAATTTTTTTTATGGAAAATTTTTGATGAAAAATTTTTTTATAGAAAATTTTTAATAAAACAATTTTTTATAGAAATTTTTGATAAACAAATTTTTATAGAAAACTTTTGATAAACAAATCCTTATAGAAAATGTTTGATAAACAAATTTTTTATAGAAAATTTTTGATAAACAAATTTTTAGGAGAAAATTTTTGGTAAAAAAATTTTATGGAAATTTTATTTTTACATATTTTGGTAAAAAAAATTGTTATAGAAATTTTTTTATAAAAATTTTTGGTGACAATTTTAAAGAAAAACTTATAGAAAATTTTTGATAAACAAATTTTTATAAAAAATTTTTGATAAGCAATTTTTTATAAAAACATTTTTATAAGCAATTTTTTATAAAAAATTTTTGATTACCAAATTTTTATAGAAAATTTTTAATAAAAAAAATTTTTTATAGAAATTTTTTAATAAAAAAAATTTTATAGAAAATTTTTAATAAAAAAATTTTTTATAGAAAATTTTTGGTAAAAAAATTTTATGGAAATTTTAATTTTAAATTTTTTGGTAAAAGAATTTTTATAAAAAACAGTTTGGCTTAGTAAATTTTAATACAACAATATTTGATGAAAAAATTTTTACAGTAAATTTTTGATAAAAAAAAGTTTTCATACAAAATTTAATGGACAATTTATGATAAAATCTTAAAATTTTTGTTAAAAAATTTGAATAGAAAATTATTTACAAAAAATTTTTTTAATTAATATTTTATTGATAATTTTTTTGTAGAAAAATTTTTATAAAAATTTAAAAAAAATTGTAGTACAACTTTTGGTTAACTTTTTCCTTTTTTTCAATGTCATTGCCTGAAAAATTCTTTACTTTTACTCATTGAGTAAATTCTATCGCAAAGTTTTGTTTAAAAAATGTTTCTTTTTGAAAAATAAAAAATATAAATTTTTTAAAATAATTTTGTATGCATACTTTTTTTATCGAAAAATTTAAATGAAATCTCAAAATACTGAAGGCAATTGAAAGATGTCAAGCAATTTTTATACTACAAATTAATTAGACTCCATCGTCTGAAATGTAACTCTAGATTTTCAATTTGTCGGAGAACAAATCCACTTCAGATTTTTTTCAATTTGCTTGGTCATGCATAATATGAAAACTTTGTGTTGTACCAACTTATATTCATATCAACTTATATTCACATGATCCGAATTATTATAAGAAAAAAAATTTATTCGCCATCATCAATCCATTTAGTTGTGAACTGATTAAAGTATTTTAAAATGCTTTCGTTTACATAAACTAACTAGTATAACTGAGATTTATTGTCTTGACAATATATTTAGCTGTTCAATATGACTGACAGAGAATATTAAATTTAAAAGAAACACATATTTTTCTTAGCACCCATTGAATAGATTTGGTAATACGCCAACTAGGGTTTAGTTAGGAAAATCCACTAGGCAATCTTTTTTGTTTCAAAAATTAGTGTTATTGGAATAGTATAACAATTTAAAAAAACGAAAATATGTACTGTCTGTCTGCCTGTGACTTTTATTTAGTTGTGTAATTTTAAGTTCTTTTTTTTTTGCAGAAAACAAAAATTTATTTCCTACAACCTTAAAGAATTTAGCGTGGGTGTATTGCATGCATATGCATGTAACTTGCGAACACTCAGAGATTTACTCCTGACATTCACACATAACTTTGCAATCCTAATCAATTGCCCATAATTTTATCTTGTGTACATGCCTTTTACATTTTTTGCTTTAATCAATATACATATTTACTTTAACAAAAAATTCTATATATTTTATTTATTTATTTTTTTTAATGAAATAAGAAAATCGCCAACATATTTGCCAAGCATTTTATTAAATAAGAGTGAGCGCTCTTTGATATTTGAAGTTTGAATTCTAGGTTAAAACGAATCAATTCTTTTTTATTTGAAAATTTTCTGGACATTATTGTTGTTGTTATTGGAATTTTTTAATCTTGTATTGTTCATCTTATTTCATTTGAGATGGTGCTACAAGCCACTTGATCTTATTATGTGTCAGGTATGGATAGTTTAGTATTATAGCAATTAATGGCCAAGTGTGTCGGAATTTTTTTTTTTGCATTACAAGTTTAGATTTTGTGGTTTCAAATATACATTCATATATAAATCTATTCAAATTTATATAAAAAATTTTGTTAAACATTTTTTAAAATTTTTATAAAATAAAACAAAATTTGAATCGAAATCTTAACATATATAAAAATCAAAAACACGTTTATTTGTTAGGGGTGAACTCTTCAATGCCCCAACAGACTTTCGCCTTCCATCCCACAAAATATTTGTAAAAGACCAGCGCGTGTTTTTATATATATTCTACCCCGGTAAATGCTACGCCCCTTTCAGAAATAGTGATTCGTCCGACAGATGGCGCAATTTTTAGTTTTTTTTTTGTGTTTTTGCACCGTAACTCAAGAACTACTGAACCGATTTTGACCAAACTTCATATACATGCTCTATAGGGCGTGAGTAGTGTTTCTGTGTAGTTTGAAGTTCGTCCGACAGATGGCGCCATATTTAGATTTTTTTTTGTGTTTTTGCACCGTAACTCAAGAACTACTGCACCGATTTCGACCAAACTTTATATACATGCTCTATGGGGCGCGAGGAGCGTTTCTGTGTAGTTTCAAGTTCGTCCGGCAGATGGCGCAATATTTAGTTTATTCGTGGGCAAAATCCAATTTTCATATTGTACCACCAATGCCATATACAACACTAATGTTTGCTTAGGGCCAGCAACGCGGACCGGGGTCAGCTAGTTTTTTATATAATTTTTTTAACATTTCTTATTAAATGCTTTTTCAAAAAATTTCTTATACATTTACATATATAAAAATTTTTTCATAATATTTTTTTTATAAATTTTTTCATATTTTTTATAAATTTAAAAAATTTTTTTATTCATAAGTTTTTTAATAGAGTTTTTATATAATAATAATTGAAAAAAAAATAATATAATGAAATAATAATAACAAAAATAATAATAATAAATATAAGAATATAAAATTATATAATTTTTACCCGAGTGCGCAACGCAAAGAAGGGTATTGTACTTATCAGTCTTTGTATGTATGTATATATGTATGGATGTATGTATGTATGTATGTATATGTGTTCCCTTGCGGCTGTATATAAACCGAACACGTGGACCGAGTTTGATAAATTCATACGTCAATCGATTTGTCTTACTCCCGGGAGTGTCACTAAAGATATGTGAGTTGTCAAAATTCAATATTGCTTCCAACAGACGCCATTTTGTAAATACGAAAAAAAAAAATAAAAAGTCGGCGAACTATATCAAAATGGGTATCATTCAACAGGTATTTTAAAATTATCTTTAAGTTTCTCTTATGACTTTTCATTTCGAGTGACCATTTGGGATATTTAACGGTTCAAAGTTGGTTGGTAATAACTTGTTAATCAATCCATCAATAAAATTAATTTGCAAAAAAAAAAATAAATTAAAAAAACCTTTTATTTTAATATACTTAGGACAAGTTTTTGGCGAAAACCCGCTGAGCATAAATATGTAATAATTAAAAAAATTTTAAATGCTACACTTAATAGTTCTGTTTTGCTAAACTTATGCCAGCCATACACTGCACAAGTTCACTGCACAAGTCTGGCACTGTACAGTGTGTTTGTATAGTGTAGGGGGGTGGTTGTACTATTTACGCAGTGAACTGAGTAAATATCAAAACGATTTTGATATTTGCTCAAGTTTGAAAACTGTGCAGTGAACTTGTGTAGTATATGTTGCAAACGCTCAGTTGTCTGGTGATTTTTTAAGAGTTCAAAACAAGAAATGAGCGCAGAAAAAATATTCTGGAAAGGTATTAGGAACTTAATACAACATTATTTTTGTGTTTATATAAAAAACGTTTTATTTCCTCTATTTAATTAATAAAATTCTTAGTAGAAAATAAATTTTTTAAGTGTAGTGAAAAAAAGGAGCTTTCTCAGTGTGGGTAAGTTTTATTAAAAAAAAAATCTATTGGCAACACTGTTTTGCAATCATTTCTCTCTGCCACCTAAACTCTTTGAAAATATAAACTTTCCATACCTGTAAATTAGTTTGGCCAGTAAAAAAGTTAACTGACACAATAGAATCTTGATAGAAGTGCAAAACAATTTTTTTTCAGAATTTTTTATTTTGATATAAATTTTGTCAAAAGAAAGTATTGTTTTTTAAATGAATTATGATAAGGAATTTCGTTGTAAAGCGAGTGAATATTGATAAAAAAAATCTGAAGACTATATTTGAGTTAAGAGTCGGTCTACCGTAAATTGCATGAGGTCTTCAAAGTTTAAATGTTCTACCGCCTTCTGCGTCTTTAAGTATGGACTCTTACTTTCCCTTCTCTTTATGGAAATTTTTAAAATTTTCAATTGTAATCCATACAATCTATCTTAAGTCAATTCATATTCTTCTGTAGTGCATTGACTAAATTTTTAAACATTTAAGTTCTGTACAACTTTATTTAGTAAACAAAAAAATTATAGATATTTAGTACTCGTATGTTTTGCTGTTCTTGCTGGCGATTAAACAAAAGTGTTGAAAGCTTGCAAACTTTATATGAAGATTGACAGGACCAGACAAAACCCCCCCCCCCCCCCAAATAATAATATGATGAAAAATGTAAAAGCAAATAACTTTGAACTTTTTATGGCGGTCATAAATGTTAACAACATCTCGATTCTTAAAAATGTCATTTTAGAGTGTCAATAAAATATTGGAGAAATTTTTGTTAAAAATCTGTTTAAATATTTTCGTCTGCTCTCAAATTAAGGCCTTATTGTTGTGTTTGTTTGCATTTGTTGCAAGTTATAAGAGAAAAAAAAATATATGTAAATCAAAATTCGTTGATTTTTTTTCTGTTGTGCAATATTGGAAAATCTTTTTAGGTCAATAGGTTTGCTGGTGTTAATAGGTTGGCTGGCGTTAGAGAATTTGGGTTAAATTTTCAACAAGTCCTTGAAATAGTTTAATGGAATTTTTTTTACTAAAGCTAAATGCAGTTCATATTTTGCATTGTTTTCTTAAAGTTTTTTTTCTTGTCGTTTTCTATTTGTATGGGAAAAATAGTACAGTTATTAGGGTTGATGTGACGGGTGTGACCAAATAGTTTTATATATTATTAATTGCCTTTATATGTACTCGTATGTATATAAGTTTTTTCCCTCTGTTTCCGTTTTATATTTTTGACATCTGCGGGAAAAATATCACTGTTGTTAATGTTGGTGCGACGGGTGTGACCAAATTTGTTTTTTTTTTGTTTTATTATATTATAATTTGCTTTTATGTTTAAGTTTCTTTCTATGTTTCCGTTTTCTATTTTTGACATCTATGGAACAGCACATCAGAGTTGCTATGACGGGTGTGACAAAATATTTGGTACAACTAATTACTCGAATAGTCTTAATATATTATTAATTTCCTTTATATTTAAGTTTCTTATATCTGTTTCCGTTTTCTATTTTTGATATCGATGGGAAAAAAGCACTTTAGCGTTGGGGCGACGGGTGTGACCAAATATTAACAATAAGTAATTACTACTTGAATAGTAGTAATTACTTATTTTAATTGCCTCATATGTTTAAGTTTCTTTCTCTGTTTCCTTTTTCTATTTTGACATCTACAGGAAAAATAGCACTTTAGTGTTGGTGTGACAGGTGTGACTAAATATTTACTATAACTAATTGCTCGAATAGTTTTGTTTTATTATTAATTGCATTTATATTTAAGTTTCTTCCTCTGTTTTCGTTTTCTATTTTTGATATATATTAAAAAAATAGCTCTTCAGCGTAGGTGTGCGGGTGTGACCAAATATAACTATATAATTAGTCGAATAGTTTTATTATATTATTAATTGGCTTTATGTGTATATGCATTTAAAAAATAACAACAGTATTGCTAGTGTTGATGTGACGGGTGTGACACAAATATTCACTACAAGTAATTACTAGTTCTATTATATTTTTAAAAACCTCTATATTTAAATTGCTTCCTCCGTTTCCGTTTTCTATTTTTGCTATCCATTGAACAAATAGGACTTCAGCGTTGGTGTGACAGGTGTGACCAAATATTTTTATGACTATAATTACTCACAAAATTGTATTACAATATTAATTCCACTTCAAGTATTACAACAAGTTAGTAACAATTTTATTCTACTGTTAAAATTTTTAAAGTGACGGGTGTGACTTAAAATTTAAACATCTCAATTAATTTATAAAACTCTCATTATAAGCTAAAACTTGAATGAAAAGTAAACAAGATTTTAGTCTTATAAAAAATTGCGATTTTTATTATTAAGATGAGGAAGGGAATAAAAGAAAACGAAAATAATAAATTCAGAAAAGTGGGACTTTGACGCCGCACACGAAGGCTGCCATACGGATACTACCTAGCGTCATAACGAAGTTTTCAATTTATGCACAACTTCGTGGAAAATTAATTTTGCTTTGAAGAGTTGACACGCTATGACGGACGATATGACGGACGATTAATTTTGTATCACTAACTCTAAAATTCCATTTTTTGAGTTATGATGTTCTTTGAGTAAATGAGCAATACTACTCTACAAACTTTGCGAACTTAAGCCTATATAATCAAATATCTTACATTGTGCAGAATTTTTGGAAAAAAAATTTGTTTTTTTGCGTTTTTTTTTAATTTTTGGGTTTTTATACGTTATGCTGATGTTTTTTTGTTTAATCTTTTTTTTAGTTTTAGCGATTTTTTTTTAGTTTTGGTGCTTTTTTCGTTTGGACGATTTTTTTCGATTTTGGCGATTTTTTCTAATTTTTTTGATTTTAAGCGATTTTTTTTTACTTTTGGCGCTTTTTTCTATTTGGCGATTTTTTCTGTGGTTTTTTAGCTTAGGCGATTTTTTTAGTTTGGCGTTTTTCTTCGTTTTGAGGATTTTTTTTAGTTATTTGGCGATTGTTTTTAGTTTTTTCTGTCGACCTTTTGACTTTTGGTGATTTTAGTGCATTTTAGCGATTTATTTTTTTTGGTGATATATTTCATTTAAGCGCTTTTTTCATTTTCCCTGAGCAGACTATTTTATGTCTCCTATAAACTCATTCATTTCTTCCCTAAATTATTTATTTGTGTTGATAAATTCCAGCAGCAATTAAAAAGGGCATTTTTGTTTGAACTACAACTGACTCGACCCACAGTAACTAATCTTGTGTCTGTCACAATTAAATTTTAACCTTTTGATGGCATAATATTTTTTTTTCTCTATTTTGAGAAACAAGTATTCCTAATCAAGAACATAAAATTCATGCAAAAATTGGACTAGTTTTAGTAAAAAAAAAATGCTCAAAAAGTTTCTACATGAAATGTTAAGGAAACTGCTGCAACTGCCATACGCCACCCATCATTATGGGAAGTATTTTTTGTTTGTTGCTGTTGTTGTTAAAAAAGCCCAAAAAATTACATTGATGCAGGCATTAACTTTGACCTTGTTGATTAGATATTTTTTTTCGTTACTTGCTGCCCCCTGTTAGCTGGTACGCCAAACCATTTTAAGCCAATTTTTGGTTGTAGTTTATTTGTGTTCATGCCAAAAAATATCTTTTTGGCCATAACAAAATGTTCGTTTGGCTTGTCGTCTTGCCAGTAACGGTTTGTGTGTGTTTTTGGGGGTCTTTTTAATTGTCAAAGTCATTGCAAAGTTCTTAAACGTGTCGCTCTCTCTCTATCTCTCTCTCTCTCTCTCTTACGCTTTACCTTACATTAGCCGATATTGATGCTGCTGATTTCCTCATCAGAAGTTAAATGAATGAATGAAAATGCTACATAGAAGACTTATTAACTCTGCATAAAATTTATGTTCGATGGTTAAGTTTAGTTTTGTTAAAAATGATGTAAAACAAAGCAAATTAAAGGGGGAGAGAAAAAAAAACTCATCAAAGTTCAAGGATCCCATAGAACACACGAGTGAGTATTGCATTGCAGTGCGCAATGCTTTTACCAGTCATACTCTAAAACTATCATGATTTTTAGCGACCAACTATTGGTATTATCTATCGGCATAAGGCCAAAACATGTTCAAGCGGCCTTATCGTATCGTTGGCTGTTGGATTCTTTATGTATGGACATATATTTTCTTATATTTTGTTCTTGTTGTTATTTGCCTTCTTTAGGTTTTTCGTTTTTTTTCCTGTTTTAGTTTTCTACAATGTCATTGTTGCTGTTATTGTTAGTTTTGTTATTATGACATGTTGAATGTTGTTGTGTTTTATTTTTTCTCTTCTATTTTATGGCACGAGACTTTGGTCACATTACGACTAACTATTGGTTTTGACTTGACTGTTATTTATTCAGTTGCCAAAGAATTTTTTGGCAAAACATTCAAAACACATATTGACATTAAGACAGTGGGACCGATCAGTCGTTTTATTGCTTTGAAGTAAAGATCGTGATAACTATTCATATTTCAAAATGTTATAGGTACTTAATAAATATTTAAAAATTGTGTGTCCTTGAATTAATTCCAACTGTAATATTAGTTACAATTACAAATACAACTTCAATTACAATTACAAATACAACTACAATTACAATTACAATTACAATTACTATTGCAATTGCAATTACAATTAAATTACAATTACAATCAGAATTATAATTACAATTATATTTACAATTACAATTATAATTACAATTGCAATAACAATTACAATTACAATTACAGTTTCAATTACATTTACAATTACAATTACAATTACAATTACAATTACAATTACAATTACAATTACAATTACAATTACAATTACAATTACAATTACAATTACAATTACAATTACAATTACAATTACAATTACAATTACAATTACAATTACAATTACAATTACAATTACAATTACAATTACAATTACAATTACAATTACAATTACAATTACAATTACAATTACAATTACAATTACAATTACAATTACAATTACAATTACAATTACAATTACAATTACAATTACAATTACAATTACAATTACAATTACAATTACAATTACAATTATAATTATAATTATAATTACAATTACAATTACAATAACAATTACAATTGCAATTACAATTACAATTACAATTACAATTACAATTACAATTACAATTACAATTACAATTACAATTACAATTACAATTACAATTACAATTACAATTACAATTACAATTACAATTACAATTACAATTACAATTACAATTACAATTACAATTACAATTACAATTACAATTACAATTACAATTACAATTACAATTACAATTACAATTACAATTACAATTACAATTACAATTACAATTACAATTACAATTACAGTTACAATTACAATTACAATTACAATTACAATTACAATTACAATTACAATTACAATTACAATTACAATTACAATTACAATTACAATTACAATTACAATTACAATTACAATTACAATTACAATTACAATTACAATTACAATTACAATTACAATTACAATTACAATTACAATTACAATTACAATTACAATTACAATTACAATTACAATTACAATTACAATTACAATTACAATTACAATTACAATTACAATTACAATTACAATTACAATTACAATTACAATTACAATTACAATTACAATTACAATTACAATTACAATTACAATTACAATTACAATTACAATTATAATTACAATTACAATTACAATTACAATTACAATTACAATTACAATTACAATTATAATTACAATTACAATTACAATTACAATTACAACTATAATTACATTTTAGTTCAAAAACAATTTATTTTTACAAAAATGTAATTGAATTTGTTGTACAAAAATTAATCATTCTATGTTTAAAAACAATTACAATTAAATGTAATTACGAGTATAATATCGAAAAACGATAACAATCAATAATTGAAACATATCCAATTACAATTACAAGTAATTGTAATTGAAGTTTTTCAATTCCAATTACATTTTGTAATGCAATTTAAATTGCCCAACTGTGATGTGTGCATATTTTTTATATATTTCCCATAAATTTTTTCCCATAATTTATTTTAGAATTTCTTTTTTAAATAATTTTCGTTAGTCTATTTTCACCAATCTTTTTTTATTAAGTGTTGCGAATATTTATTAAATATTTTCCTCAATAAGTTTGTTTAACCAAAGTTTTATTTACATGTTTAATTTCTTTAAGAATTAAATTTTCACAAATTATTGTTCTTTTCCCCACTACTAATTTTGTACTTTTTCATTTATCTCTTGCAGCTCCACTGTGCTTGCGGTAATCAGCTTGTGCAAAATGTAAGTATGTATTTTATATTTATTAAAAAAAAAAAAGTCAACCATTTAACGGTTTCTAAGTACGTACTGTCAAAACTGTTGACTCATACACACACCGCCTGCACGGATGACACTGTTCTGTGGATAAATACAGTAAAAACTTTTTAAAATGACTACTTTACAAGCTTTAAAAATAATTGCTTGAGTTTTTGGAGTTATGATGTTATTGCAGTGAACATATTGATTATTTTAAATGAAATATTCAAAAAGAAAATTACAAAATCTTGCTAAAAATATTCACATCAATGGTTATTCTGTTAACTGTTGCAATAGTAATTTATATCAATTCAGGGTGTTCGTGTTAATGTTGTCTTGCTGCAATTGTTTGTGTAAAAATGTTGTTAACTAGTTATGTAGATGGTTATCCCTCTTAAAAGCCATGATTCTTATATAAATTAAGGTAAAAGTAGGTAAAATACATGACTGTGACGCCACTAACTTTGAAAATGTTTAAAATTGTCAGCAAGACAGACAGACAGACGGACATACGTTTAGGTTAGTTGGACGCCTGCGCGTGAATTGCCAAAGTACTCGTAAAGTTAAATGCTTGAAAGCCAACCCATATTTCATCAGTTTGCCAAGACTTGACACTCCTTCCCCCACCCCTCCAAACCATTCTGGGCTTACTTTCGTGTCCGTCCTGCCGTATGTGACTTTAATGTGCGAATATTGTTCAAATATGAATGACTTGTATATATTTAATTGTTGCCTCAAGTACTCGTAGTTTAGCTCTACAATAGATTAAATCATTGAAGTCGCAGTCGGAGGTAGAGCTGTCTAAAGACATCTCTATTACTTTTGCCATTAACATTATATTGAATGAAGTCAAAATATTAATATGTTTGTTGCATGTTGCAACGAAAAGAAAATGTTGTTTAATTTTCATAAACATTGCAAAATATTCTATTTGCAAAATGTAAATGACAAAGCGAAAAATGTTTGTTACTCTCATGACATGTGATACATTTATTGTTGCAATTTTTTTTTTAATTTCATTGCAACAATTTTACGTGCACAAAATTAGTTCAGATTGTTGTGGAAATTTTAAAAGAGTGTGTGTGTGTGTGTGTGGAAAAACTATGTGAAATGGAAATGGTTTATATTCGTAAAGTCTTCTTTAAATGGCCAGGGAAAAAACATTAATGAACTATACATTCATACATATTTGCCATATAATCTGAGTGAGCCACAGGTTGTCAAAGATGATCAAGTCAGATTTTGGCGCTTTTTCTTAGTCTTGGTGCTTTTTTCCCTTTTGATGGGAATTTTTCGGTTTTTGGAGACTTATTTTATTTTTAGCGATTTTTTAGTTTTTGGCGATTTTTCTTTTATTTTGGCAATTTTTTTCGGTTGTTTTTTTAATTTTAGCGATTTAATTTACTACTGGCGATTTATTCGGTTTTGGTGATTTTTCTCAGTTCCTTTTTAGTTTTAACGTGTTTTTTTAGTTTTAGCGTGTTTTTCCTATATTTGGCTCTTTTTTCCGGCTTTGACGTTTATTTTCGGTTTTTGGAGATTTGTTCTATTTTTAGCGTTTTTTTAAGTTTTTAACGATTTTTCTTTTGTTTTGGCATTTTTTTTCGGTGGTTTATTAGTTTGAGCGATTTTTTTTTTGCTTTGCGCTCTTTTTTTTTAATGTTGGCGATTTTTTCGGTTTTTGGGTGATTTTTGTTAGTTGCTTTGTAGTTTTAGCGTTTTTTTTATTTTGGTGCTTTTTTTGTTGTGGCGCTTTTTTCTGGTTTTGGCGTTTATTTTCGGTTTTTGGAGATTTATTTTATTTTTAGCGATTTTTTAGTTTTTGGCGATTTTTCTTTTGTTTTGGCAATTTTTTTTTCGGTTGTTTTTAGTTTTAGCGATTTGTTTTACTTTTGGCGCTTTTTTAGCGCCTAGTCCAAGTAGTTCATTCGTTCATTTTTGTCACAAACCTGTGATCACACTAATGTAATTTAAATTAGTTTGATAATAGGTTTGTGGCGAAAATTAGATGATCAAATCCATTTAAATTACATGGGTTTGATCATAGGTTTGTGACAGAATTGAGCTAGTAAACGAGTTCGACCCAAGTCTAGCAAAAATGAACGAATGAACGAGTTGGACCCAGCTCTACAATGTAAATTAAATGGGTTTGAAACAACTTTTGATTCGAACGCTCTCAAACTAGTTAAAAAAGAGCTGTTGGACACAAATCTAATAGTAGAGTTGTGTCCAACAGCTCTTTTTGAACTCTCTTTTTGAAAAGTTATTTCAAACCCATTGAATTTCCATTGATGTTTTTTACCGGACTTGTGTTCAACAGAGATAACTAGTTTAAAAAGAGCTGTTGGATAGAGCTGGGCCCAACTCGTTCAATCGTTCATCGATCGAACCCACGTAATTTAAATTGGTTTGATCATCGGTTTGTGTCTAAAATGAACGACTGAACGAGTTGGACCCAGCTCTACTTTTGGACGCAACTCTAAGTCATAGTATAAACGTTTGATCGAAGAAGTACCTATTGATTAGATTTGTGTCCAACAGCTCTTTTGGAACTAGTTCGTTCTGTTGGACACAATGCCAGTAAAAACGTCAATGTAAATTAGACTTGTGTTGAGCTGTTGGACACAAGTTCGGTCAAAAGCGTCAATGTAAATTAAATGGGTTTGAAATAACTTTTGATACGAACGCTCTCAAACTAGTTCAATAAAAGCTGCTGAACACAACTCTAGTTCAAAAAGAGCTGTTGGATAGAGTTGTGTCCAACAGCTCTTTTTGAACTAGTTTGAGAGCGTTCGAATCAAAAGTTATTTCAAACCCACTTAAATTACATTGATGTTTTTTTTACCGGACTTGTGTCCAACTAGACTTGGGTCGAACTCATTCATGTAATTTAAATGGGTTTGATCATTGGTTTGTGGCAAAAATGAACTAGTTAGACTTGTGTCCAACAGTTCTTTTTGAACTAGTTTGAGAGCGTTTGAATCAAAAGTTGTTTCAAACCCATTTAATTTACATTGATGTTTTTGACCGGACTTGTGTCCAACTGAACGAACTAGTTCAAAAAGAACTGTTGGACACAAGTCTAGAACTAGTGAACGAGTTCGACCCAAGTCTATGTCCGACTGAACGAACTAATTCAAAAAGAACTGTTGGACACAAGTCTACTGTTGGACACAACTCTACTATTGCTAACAGAAGTTAAAAGTGTATGTGGGCTTTCTCTAGAGTAAATAAAATAAGAACATTTAATATGAAAGATGCTCTAAACCACCGGCTTTCGATTGCATCCAGGCAGACTGGCAGGCTGACCCTTTAACCTATTTTTCTTATCTTCAGAAAAAAAATGAAAACTGCTGTTTCAAGGCAAATATTTAAGTACAAAATTGACATCAACCGTATCACATGAATCTTTATTGCATTTCTCTCACAATTTTTATTACGAGAAACCACACAAATTGTTCCATATTTTATTGCGGGCTGGGAATAACTTTTATTTTTCAATTTTCAAGACATCTCAATATTGAATCTACAAAACTTAAAAATAACCCATATTCATTTAAATGAGTTTCTTTTCTTTTAGTACTCGTATTATAGGTCACACAAATATTTTCATTTATGTTACAAAAAAATAAAATTTCTGTAAATAAAAATCACCCATTAAACACAAAAATTTTGTGAAAACACATGTTTTTGCCTGTTGGTCTTTTTTATTTTTTGCCAAGAATTTTACGAGAATTTTTTAATTGTTTTTTTTTCTTTTAATTATTTATTTTACTTACACCCAACAAATGAGGACATTTAAACAAAAGTGAATTTTGTATGAATGCAAGAAAAAAAAAACACTTTTATGATTTTTTTAGTGCAAAATAAATATTTTTGTTAAGAAAACATTAATGGCAAAAAACAAAATGCCTTTAATATAAAAAATAAAAATATTCTACTCATAAAAAGTTCGGCTTGAGTGGACAAATAAATTAACAAAACAAAAAAAAAAAAAAAAAGAAATCTTTTTTTAAGTGTTAAAAGTAATTAAACGATTAGTCATGCATAAAAAGTATAGTTCTTCTTTATTAATTCTTTTGTCTTTATAAAACAATCAGTCGAATGACATGTAATGAGTTTGTAATAAAATTGCACTATGTACTCATATATTATTAATAAGAAAAAATATATATTTGTATAAAAAAAATCCCGGTTAGAGAATTATCAGATGCAGTAAATAAATTCTGACAAGTGTTAAAATTAAACTTCTCTGCCCTCCCCCTCCGCACAGAAAACTCTGAAACCCTTTTACTTTTAAGTATAGAATATCTTTAGCACTTTTATGTAAAATCACATGAGAAAGATTTTCGTGGAACATTTTAACCCTCTAACTCCTCTCAGTATGGGTCTTTTGTGACTCTTTCCAAAAAAGGGCCACAAAGTGCCCCTCCACTGGGCCATAACGGGTTAAAATGTTCTACGAAAATATTCGGCATGAAATTATACTAAATGTCTTTGAATAGCCCAAAGCTCGAAATGGAGCTTAAACATAAATAATGAGTGAAAGTACTTTTCGATTTAATTTATTTCTGCTATTTAAGTTGAATATTTGAGCTTAAATGTATTCATAGACTGAAAGTAGAATATTTTTGTAGAAGATTTTAACCCATTATATATCCATTTAAGGGTACTTATATGACCCCTTTTTACGCAAGAGCCAAAAAGACCCATTTAGAAAAGATTTAGAGGGTTAAAATGTTCCACAAAAATATTGCTCGCAAAATTTTACTTAAAAGTGTCGAACATATCTTAAAGCTAAAATGCAAGTTTGAATCAGTAAAAAATTAACCCTTAAACGCGTTTCCAAAAAGTAACATACAGCAACGATTTAGAGGGTTAAATTGTTTCGCAAAATTACTCCTCGTAAGATTTTAAACAAAAGTACTCAACTTTTACCATACATTAAATGCAAATATGAAAAGTTGTTTATTTTAATTAATTAACCCTTAAACGCTCTTTAAATTTTATATAAATCTGGTGTTTAGGTTGAAGTTTCAGCTTAAGTTAATTAAACAACTTATAATAGAATTTTATGGCGAATATTTTTGTACAAGACTTTAACCCATTATATCCCAATTTAAGGGTACTTATTTGACCCCTTTTGTAGGAAAGAGCCAAAAAGACCCATTTAAAGAAGCTTTAGAGGGTTAAAATGTTCCACAAATATATTGCTCGCAAAATTTTAGTTAAAAGTGTCGAGAATATCTTAAAGCTAAAATGCATGTTTGAATCAGTAAAAAATTAACCCTTAAACGCGTTTCCAAAATGTAACATACATCAACGACTTAGAGGGTTAAAATATTCCACGAAATTACTCCTCGTAAGAATTTAAACAAAAGTACTCAACTTATCCCATACATTAAATGCAAATATGAAAAGTTGTAAAATTAACCCTTAAACGCTCTTTAAATTTTATATAAATCTGGTGTTTAAGTTGATGTTTCAGCTTAAGTTATTTTAACAACATATAATAGAATTTTATGGCGAATATTTTTGTAGAAGACTTTAACCCATTACATCCCCATTTAAGGGTACTTATTTGACCCCTTTTGTAGTAAAGACCCAAAAAGACCCACTTAGAGAAGATTTAGAGGGTTAAAACGTTCCAAAAAAATGTTGCTCGCAAAATTTTACCTAAAAGTGTTGAACATATCTTAAAGCTAAAATATAGTTTTGAATGAGTACACAATTAACCCTCAAACGTTTTTTCCAAAAAACACCCATACAGAGAAGTTTTAGAGGGTTAAAATATTCCGCAAAATTATTACTCGTAATATTTTACATAAAAGTGCCGGACATGTGTTATAGCTAAAATGCAATTTTGAATTACTACAAAATTAACCCTTAAACGTTTTTCATAAAAAACGCGTACAGAGAAGATTTACAGGGTTAAAATGTTCCGCAAATATGTTTCTCTTAAAATTTATATAAAAGTGCCGAATATAAATACATATGTATATGTATATATACCCGAAATGGAAATTTGAATAAGTGGGACATTAACCCTTAAACGTATATAAAAAAATACCCATACAAAAAAGACTTAAAGGGTTAAAATGTTACACAAAAAAATGTTTCTCGTAAAATTTTACATAAAACTGCCAAATATATCTTATACCCGAAATGCAAGATTGAGTAAGTAAGAAATTAACCCTTAAACTCCTTTCCAGCTTTGATATGTATCTGAGAGAGTGAAAGCCCAAGACGAGAGCTTTCAAAATTTTCACAAACGCAATTTCTTGTTTATGAATCAATAATTAAACCTTATTACTGTCAAATGAGTTTTACTGAAACAAATTTTTTTTCTGTTGGAAATGGTGTAAAATTCTTATATGAAAATATTTTTTTTTATTAGAACAAAATACACATTTGTTCCATGTAATGATGCAAGTAATAAAACTAAATTTAATTGTTAATTTTTGTTTTGTTGCACTTGAACAAAAAGCAGAAAAAAAATTATTTATTACAAAAATTCTTAAAAATTGACTCATGTCTGACAGACAGACAGGCAGGCAAGCAGAATGTCTTAACGATTGCCTGCTGCCTTCAATTCAATTTAACATAGATAAAGGAAACTGGAAAAAAAAATAATATTAATCTAAAAGTGTGGCACGAGATTTATTGTTAACAAATTTTCTGTTAACACTCATTTATATAAAAATTTATGAAGGACGCAACGGATAAACTGTTGATGAAACTTTTTAATACACCCTTCACTTGTATAGCGAAACAAAAAATACAAAATAATTGCTGCACTATGGCTAGAAAAGATAAAATTTTTGCAATTTGTAGGCTGCTTAATGCGCAAATTTTTTTCGTAGTTGCAAAAAAAATAAGACTGATTCTTTGTAATAAATTAGTTGAAGTTAAGAATGCATGTTCTCGCAATTAGTTTCATTAGTTCAGGTAAAAAAAATAAACATAGAAAGAAATTAAAATGAAATTTTTATTTTAGTCACTGAATACAGCAAAACTGGAAATTCTACTTAAACTCCTGAAATTACTCGAAACTTGAAATGCCATAAAGGGTTAACTTAGTCACACTTCCATTTTTGATGTTAGGCGTGTTTGGCATTTTTATATAAAATCCTAGAACAAACTCTTGTGTGAAGACTTTTAAGCCTCGAACTCTACTCTGAAGGGGAAACTTTTATTGTGCCATAAAAAGGAATGAAACACTTCCCTAAAACGGGGTTATAAAGGGTTAAAATATTCTAAAAGATATTCCTCATAAAATTTTATTAAACGATTTTTTATACATTTATTTTATACATTTTTTTTAATTTTTTATAAAATTTTTTTTAATTTTTTATAATTTTTTTTCCAAACTTTTTATAAATTTAAAAAAAAAATTTTTTTTTTAATTTTTTATAAAATCTTTTACATATTTTTATAAAATGTTTCCGTTGTAAAATTTCTTAAAAAAAAATTTCTTTGTAGAAAAAAATTCTGTAGAAAAATTTTCATCGCAAAAGATTTTTTTTCGAAAAATTTTTTATTAAAAAATTTTCATCCCAAAAGTGCTAAAACTTTTTGTTTTTTGTATTGAAAAATTTTCAACACATATTTTTTACCATACCGACCCAATATTAGTCAAAGATTTTTTTTAGTTTTTATTAAAATTTTTATTTTATCAGAATCTTTTCATTAAAAAAATTGTTTTAACATAAAATTTTAAATAAAAAAATTAAAAATATTAGTTATAATAATATCGGTAAAATTTAATAATTTAATCAATTAATTTTTTTATTTATTTTCTTTTAAATTTAATTTTTTTTATTTAATTTTTTTTAATTTAATTTTTTTAATTGTCTTGTCAAAAAGTTTCCAATATAAATTTTTGTAAAATTTTTTACTACAATTTCTAAAAAAAAAATTTATAGCAAATTTTTAAAAAATTTTCTATGATAAATTTCTTAAAATATTCTATAATAAATAAATAAACAATAATTTTTTTTAATAGGCTAAATTTGTATAATTAGTAAATTTAAAGATGCTAAAATTGAGCTTTCATTACAAAAAAAGCTTTCAGCAAATTATAATACGATGAATCAAAACAATTCACATATTCCATTTGCAATAAAGGCTGAGTATATAAAAGCAGAAATCTACATCAATTGACACCACACACAAACACATAGTGTACCAAACACAAGAGAACGCTGACGATGGAGATGCAGCGAACTTCGAAAACAGCTAGTTGTTCCGTTCTACTAAATGTCTGTCAGCATATTTACAATTAACTTTGGTGTTATTTGTTCATTAATAATTATCACATGTAATTTGGCTTACAGAGTGAACTTTAGCCTAATCAAATCATAAATATAGAAACAAAAATGAATTTCGAACATTAAATCATCTATAATATTATTTTTTAAATTTGTATAAAAAATTCTTTAAAATTTTCTATAAATTTTTTTTTTTAATTTTCTGTAATAATTTTTTTTAAATATGCTATAATAAATTTTTTAAAATTTTGTATACTAATTTTTTAAAGTTTTGTTTAATAATTTTTTTAAATTTTGTATAAAAAATTAAATAAAACTTTTTATAAATTTTTATTTTAATTTTTTGTAATAATTTTTTTTAAAGAAGCTATAATAAATTTTTTAAAATTTTGTATAATAATTTTTTAAAGTTTTGTTTAATAATTTTTTTTTAAATTTTCTATAAAAAACATTTTTATAAATTTTTTTTTAATTTTTTAATTAAAAAAAATTTTTATAAATTTTTTTTTTAATTTTTTATAACATAATTTTTTTAAATATTCTTTATTAAATATTTTAAAATTTTCTATAAAATTTATTTTTTAATTTTCTATAATAAATTTAAAAATAAAAATTTAACGAAAAAATTTTCCATAAAATCGTTTTTATCAAAAAATAAAAAAAGAATTATTATAAAAATTTTTATTGAATTTTTTTATGTACCTGAAAACTATTAAGAAAATTTTTTTTACTGGTAATTAATTTTAACTTAAAAAATTTTTTTGGAAAAAGTTGTTTCATCCGGAACTTTATTATTATTGTTTTTTTGTTTGTTTTGTAGCCATTTCTTATATCTAGAATTTTTTTCTATTACCCTGAATTGAATAATTTTTCTTTTAACTATTCATTTGCCATAATTATTTGATATAAATATCTTTGGCTTCATCTGAAAAATGGGCTTCTGGCACATCACAATCTTCGTGTTTCTTCCAGCAAAAGCATTTGAGTATAATGAAGGCGATGGCGGCTATAAAAGCTGCTACTGCCACAAATATTAACAAAATCATATGTCTCATACTCATGGCATGAGATTTATGTTGGGCTCTCTGGCAGATAAAGCCCAAGCGCGAATTGTATTTTAGCTGATGGCCGCGTGTATGGGCAGCACAATTGTAATGGGTTTCGTTGTTGTAGCCAAACCAAAAATTAGGCCCGGAGCCGTAATTAATAAATAAATAATCTTTTAAGAGTTTATTTTGGTTATAATCCTTCAGAACCACCAAGGACATGCGACGATTTTCACAATGATCGTAGGCTTCTTCGCAAGTGAACTGAAAGTGAAATTGTAAATGATTTTTTTTTATTAATTTTTTTTAATGAAACTTTTTAAATACTTCTTGATCTGGTTGCACAAAATACACCGCTTGCGGGGTATTAAATGAGGAGTAGCCCTGCAGTAGAGGCTTCTCGCAAATGAAACCGTATTGTTCAGCACAGTTGTCGGGTAAAAATTTAAAATTCGTAGAATTATCGAATTTATTGCATTTTTGGCGATTGTGTTGTTCTTTGCCCAGGCCGATATGATGAAAAATGGTGGTCCATTTCACCTGGGTGTTGGTCCAAAAACTGGAGTAATTTTCTTTAAAATGAAATTGACAACAATTTGACAATTTGTTTATTTTAATACAGACAACTTTCAGTTACTTACTAAAATTATGCCTTATGACATCCTTTAATTTGGCATAATCATAGTCTCCCTTGGGGTTTATTAAATTGGAATGTTCCCTTTTGCACTCGGCCAAGGCCTGCTTCCAAGTATACTTTAGTAGATTTAAATATTTTCTTTTAGTTTTCAAATTTTATTTTATATAGCGCAGCTTACTTACCATGCCTTCCGGTTCTACCAGAAATAGTTCTTGCCCAATTTCCAGCCATAATCGATTATTTTGACTTTTGGCCATTTCAAATTGGCCTAAAAGGCATACATTTATGAGTTGTAAAATTATGCTGAAAGGTTTCATTGTAAACTTGATACTAAAGGCAAAGCAATAAATTGAAATAGATTGTAAAAAAAAATTATATTTTTATCACTGTTAACCCATTAAGGCAAATGATGTTTTAGTGCATTCTGGCATAAAAATAACTGAGACACCTGACGAATTTCTCGCAACGAAATATTCCTTGTCGATTGTAAAACTAAAGGGTATTCCTACAGGGACTTACTAACTGTGACAGCCGCTAGCGGCCATATTGTTGAAGCCACATTTGTCCAAATATGCGAAAGCGTGAAGTTTTCAAAGAGAGAGAGAGAGAGAGAGAGAGAGCGCGAGAGTACAATTGAATCACTTCAAATAACACCAAGTGATCCTGATTCAGCATATGGTGATCAGCTGTTAATTTCTCTTGTGTCAAATCAGTAGGAAATTTTACATTAACAAATGTACAAGGCGAATATGCAGAGTTGTAAATCGAGAGTATCTGGTATGAATTCGCCTTGGTAAAAATAAATGAATTACTACGGAAATAGTTATGGTAATCACAAAATTTAGTAATAAAGACTTTCCAGTTTTTTCTCACAAAAATAAATTCTATTGTAAACACTTACATAAGTGCTGGACTAGCAATCAATCAAAATTTCTAACACATTCGGTTCTTAAGGGTACAATAATTACAGATATAAAATAAATATATATTTGCGGTTAATAATTTTTTGATCTATAAGCAATTATTACTCATGTGAGATTGAAAAAAGTAAATTTAAAATAGATCTGTAAACCTCAAACCTTTTAATAATACAATTGAAAATATAAAACTACTATAAATCGAATGCTAAATGCTGCAATGAAGCATTTATATTTTATTTGTGAGTTAAGCTTATTATAGAGAAGCATTTCGTTGTTGCAGCCTATCAACAGACTTTTACAAAAAGTTCTTGAAATAAAGCTTCATATACTTGTACAAAAACTTCCAAGAAACTAATGAGAATTACAACGATACTACTGCACTTAAATTATAATTAATTGTAACAAAAATATTTTTATAGGTACATAGTTAAAAAAAAATTTAAATATAAAACGATTTAAACAAATTTTTTTACAAAAAACATTTTGTTGAAAAAGTTTTTCATTAATTTTATTTTTAATTTTCGACAAAAAGGTTGTATGCAGAAAATTTTTTGCAAGAAAAATATGATAAAATTTTTTCAATAAAAATATAGAAAATTAAAAAAAAATTTTTTTTAAATTTTCCGTTAAATTTTTATTTTTAAATTTTCAACAAAAAAGTTTGCAATTTATTGCAAGTTTTTTGTGAAAAAATATACATAAAAAATTGATTATAAAAAATTAAAAAAATATATAATGTAAAACTAAAAAAAAAATTTATAGAAAATTTTAAAATATTTATTATAGAAAATTTAAAAATAATTATTATTATTTATTTTTTTTTAATTTGTTATACAAAATTTTTAAAAATTCATTACAGAAAATTTAAAAAAATTTATTATAGAAAATTTTAAAAAATTTATAACAGAAAATTAAAAAAAAATATTACAGGAAATTTAAAAAAAAAATTTAAAAAATTCTTTTATCGAAAATTTTAAACCATTTTTTTATAGAAAATTAAAAAATATTTTTTATAAAAATTAAAAAAAAAAATCTTATAGATAATTAAAAAAAATTTAAGTTAGTGTTTGGTCCACTGTGTATGGTGTTAGTTGATGTAGATTTCTGCTTTATATATTAGAATTTGCTGAAAGCTTTTTTTGTAATGAAAGCTCAAAGAACGCTGATGATGGAGGTGTAGTAGTGACCTTCGAAAACAGCTTGTTGTTCCGTTTTACTATGTGTTTGTCAGAATATTTACAATTAACTTTGGTGTTATTTGTTCATTAATAATTATCACGTGTAATTTGGCTTACAAAGCGATACGAACTTTAGCCTAATCAAAATCATAAGTATAGAAACAAAAATGAAGTTCGAACAATTATAATTAATATTAATTTAATTTAAATTGATTTAATTTTATTTAATTTTAATTAATTTAATATCATTTTTAATTTAATTTATTTTAACTTTATTTTATTTTATATCATCTTATTTTATTATATTTTATTTTATTTTGTTTTGTTTTATTTCATTTTGTTTTATTTTATTTTATTTTATTTTGTTCTATTTCATTTAATTTAATTTTATTATTTTATTATTTTATCTTATTTAGTTTTATTTTATTTTATTTTATTTTATTTTATTTTATTTTATTTTGTTTTGTTTTATTTTATTTTATTTTATTTTATTTTATTTTATTTTATTTTATTTTATTTTATTTTATTTTATTTTACTCTTTCAGCTTGCTTTATTTTATTATAATTATATTATATATATTATAATTCTATTAAACATGAATTTATTTGAACATCACGAACATTCCCATGGGGATCACAAAATTCTTGTATCTTGTCGTTTTGAACTCTCTCAAACGAATTCCCATAAAATACTTTAGCTGATTTCATTCGTGTTTTGCATATGAAACCCAAATTTTCAGAGCAAATCGTAGCCTTAAATTCTCTCGAGACGGCCTGCAGTCGAAAACATGAACGCATTTGCAAATGAGTATTTATAACATTATTAAAATATTCATTGTGGTAAGTCCACAAGGCGGTGAAATTTCCTAATAAAAGAAGAGAAAATTTCATTTATCTTTCATTGAATGAAAATTTTAACTGAAATTGTTTACACTTGCCATATACTTCCTGTATGTGCGGCAATAAGTCTTGGGCATTTGTTCGTGAGATTGTATAAATCATTCCGAGTCTAAGGCATTCTCTTTGTGTATAATTGGAAGTGAACTGTATAGATTATTTGAAAAAAAAAATCAAGTGGAAAGTGGATTGAGGTTTCTTATTTTTAGATCAAGCGTATACTTACTTTTTGCTCAAGGCTGACATAATAAATGTATTTGTCAAACATAAACCACGGTGGCGTTTTGCTACAGTCAATTGCATTTATTTTTAAAATAAAAACTAAGGTTTTTATAAATATACAGAAAATATGTTTCATTTTATTCTGTTTGAGATCTTTAGCTGGAAAATGAATGTACTCTTGTTGAGGGTTTAAATGAAAATGATTAAGAAATCATGCAAAGTTAGTTATTCACTTATGTTGGCTTAATGGATCAGAATTTCTATTGCATATGTGACCTTCTCCGAGGAAAGGGACCTAGTGTGTCAAAAAAAAAAACGGGTTTGGACGTAAGAGTGGATTCTGGTACCTAAAAGGATGTAGAATAAGATGAAATAAGTTTTTCTCAAAACTTCATTTTAACACACTAGGTCCCTTTTCTCGGAGAAGCTCACATACATATATATTTTTATATAATTCTTTATTAATTATTTTGATTTTTGTAATTTCTGACGTTTGTGCTTAATTTAGCGCTTTAGTGTATTCAGAGACTTCAATCCTTTACATTATGATCCTTTATATCTCGGTTTAAGCGTACTTTTTTAGTTCCTTTTTCGAAAGAGCCAAAAAGGACCCATACGCCGAGAAGTTAGAGGGTTAAATATCCTACAAAAATGTTATTTCTCAAGGATTTTTATAAAACTGCCAAACACACTTTATACCTAAAATTAAATTTTAAATAAATACGAAATTAACCCTTTAGCGCCTTTCAAGTTTTAGTGAATTTCTTTGGCTTGTTGGAATGAATTACTAAAATATTTGATCCCTGCTAAATTGTAGCGCCGATGCAGACAATAAATAAATTAACACAAAAGCCTTAATAAGTTGCACTTTAAGCCTAAAACCATGCTAAACACAATTCAAAACTCAATCGTGGTTTATGGCTCAAAGAGAATTAATTTATATAAAAAAAATTAAACCACATACTCTTTTCTCAACATATTTTCTTAAGGAATCTCCCCAGTGAGTGACTCTTCTCAAAGCTGTATTTGTGCTCTCCCCCTTGTAAAAAGTTTCAATTGCATTAAAGCTTAGCTTCACTTAAACCACTCTCACTTTCAACATTTTGGGTTGGCAGAAAAGAAGTCTTTAAACCAGACCAAATAATGTATTTCACTCCACACAAGCCGCTGACAGGCTCTCTCGAAGCGGTTGCTTCATAAGTCCCACTGCCTGTCTAATGTTTTTGTTATTATTGTTGCCAGCACTTCTTACGGTTGTGGGTGAGTGTGTGTGTGTGTGTGTTTTGTTGCGTGTCCGCTAGCTTGCAGCTTTAAGTGCCGTTGGTCAAAAAGCCAACAACATTGGCAACAACAAGCAAAAGCTGTCCATTGTTGCCTGTAATTTATGTTCGCTTGTTTTATTTTGTTCATTTCGCTTCGTTTCGTTTTTTATTATTTTACTTTTTAAGCCTGATTTTATCAACTTGTTTATAAAAGTTTATTTAACTTGTCTTGTGTGTCTTTTTGTTTCTTCTTTCAACAAAAAGAAATACAAAATTAAAAATTAAGCGGCAGCAACAACAATCAACAGTTTTTAACTTCTTTTGAAAAGTTTTTTCATTGTTGTTGTTGTTGTTGTTGTTGTTGTTGTTGTTGTTGTTGTTGTTGTTGTTTATTTAGTTTTGTTTTGTTATTTTTTAATATATTTTTTTTTGCTTTGTGCCAAATTGGGTGTAACTTGCACATTTTATACAATATTATTAATATTAACATCATTATACCAGCCATATACTTTTTGAATTTATTTGCAAACATGTTGGCATGTACATACATACATACATACATACATACATACATACATATGTATGTAGTTCTATTTATTTATGTACATACATACAAACATATATTATATTTTTGTGCCAAATTTTCAACCAGTTTTTGGCTTAAAAATTTTATTCTAAAAAAAATTATAACTAAAATCATTAAAAGAGGGACTTACGAAATATAAATATAATTTTTGATATTAAAAATTACATTAAGGCCCTAATTGTCTCCATCATGTCCGCAAAGTGATAACAACATAAAAACATAAACCATATTTTTAAAATTTGCTTTTGTTTTTCGTACAAATGCGAAAAAATTATAAATGACCTAGCTGACATGATTTAGACAATTAGGGCCCTAATATATTGAAATTTTACTGATATATAGCTTTTTGAAAAAGTACTTTTTTGCAAAAAGTACTATATTAAAAAAATTGCCTTTTGGGAAATATGCTTTTTAACTAAAAAAAAGTACTTTTTATAAAATGTACCTTTTACAAAATAAAACCTTCTATAAAAAGTACCTTTTACAGAAAAAAACCCTTATATAAAAAGTACCTTTTATAAAAAGTTTCTTTTATAAAAAGTACCCTTTTATAAAAAGTACCTTTTATTAAAACTACTTTTTATAAAAAGTACCTTTTATAAAAAAGTATTTTTTATTAAAAGCACCTTTTATAAAATGTACCTTTTACAAAAAGTACCTTCTATAAAAAGTCCTTTTTACAAAAAATACCTTTTACAAAAAGTACGTGTTACAACAGGTACTTTTTACAAAAAGTACCTGTTACAAAAAATACTTTTACAAAAGTACCTGTTATAAAAAGCATATTTTATAACAATTACCTTTTACCTTGTACTTTTTATCTTTTAAAAAAAGTACCTTTTAAAAAAAGTAGTTTTTAAAAAAGTACCTTTTAAAAAAAGTACCTTTTAAAAAGGTAACTTTAAAAAAACGTACCTTTTCAATAAGGGAGCTTTTAAAAAGTACCTTTTAAAAAAGCACCTTTTATAAATAGTACCTTTAACAAAAAGTACCTTTTATAAAAGGTACTTTTCATAATTGATACTTCTGCATTGGTGAAATAGGCTGTAAGTCTGTAATGTGTTAATGTCTAGAGATTTTGTTTGTTGTTGTTGTTTCGTTTCTCCTTAGGAAACTAATTCGTAGTTTCTTAAGCAGAAACGAAGTGCTTATAAATGATTAACCAACAAAAAACAAAATATCTTCAAAGATACTTTTATTTGAAAGAATATTTTTTGTAAAAATATAATTTTTTTTAACGTGTAACTAAGTAAATTAAAGAAAAAAACTTAAAGAAAAGAAAAGCAATGTAGCAGCCAAAATCAGTACAAATTTACACTATGCAAGTCTTATTGCTAAGCTGATTAGTTTTTTAGCAGAGAGAGAGAGACGAGGGGAAAAGAAATGTTTCTGTTCCCCTCGTCTCTCTCTCTCTCTCTCTCCCACAAACTAATCAGCTTAGTAATAAGACTTGCATAGTGTTAATTAGGACTTATGAATTTAATAAAATATTTCTTGTTTCTACACTTATAATACGCATACGATTATTCCGCTCTAATAAATGACCTTCGATTTCTTTCAAATTTCATGTCTCTCAATTCGTTATCTAAAAATTCCAATAATTGGTTTGCAAAACTTAACAAAAACAAAACCTGACATGTTACACCTCTAACCTTGGCTCAAGTTGATTCATAATAAATAGAAAAAAAATACAATAAAAATTTTAAAAATACTTTTTTTAGTTAGTGTACTTTTCTTCTTCTGCTAAAAAGGAAGATAGGCGTATTTGCTGCAAATTAAGTCATTTTAATTGGTCACTTGTGCGATTATTACATAGTTTTCCTATTTATTTTTTTCTAGCAATTATTTCAAAATAGTTGTTACACTAACTCCATATTTTATGTTGTTGTTTTATTTTAGCAATACCTCTTACTTTATTTGCATTTTCATTTTGGTTTTGTTTATTTTCATAATTAATTTTAATTTTTGAACAAGTTTTCCATTGGCTTTTTAACGCTTTTCTTGTTTAAGCATTTAGTATTATATTTTTTCCTTTTATTTTGTAACGCTTGATTTAATTAAGTCGTAGCTTGAGCCTTAGATCAGCCAAGAGAAATAAAGCTCTCTTCTTGTTATAGTTTTCTTTAGTGGTGTTGCTGCTGCATTTTTGTTTATTTTTTGTGGATATAATTAAACATCGTTTTAAGTGGGTTTTGTGTGTTCAGAGAAAAATGCAATTTGCTGTAGAAAATCTTATGCAATGTTTCAAAAATAAAAATACCCACCGTAATAGAGGTAACGCACATTGGCTGTTGTTGTTGTATTGATTTACGTGAAGTTAGAATTCTAATGTAAAAAATGTTTACTAATCTACAAATTCTGCAAAGTCATTTGAATGCTTTTTTTGCACGTTTTGTTTTAATAAACATTCTTAAACATTGACTTTTGCTCCCTAGAATCTTCTTAAGTGCACAAAAGCCCATAAAAGAATACGTAAGAAACTATGTGATTACAAATAACTGTGCATTCTTGTTTTGCAACATCGCCTATTCGAAGTCACGTGCGACATTTGTTATCACAGCATCGAAATTACATGCAGAAAGCTCATCAAATATGAGAAAAAATATTTAAAACATGGTAAAAATTCTTTTATATTATTTTTTTCTCCATTCGTTAAAGTTTAACTGTCCTGTAAAATATAAATATAATATAATATATTATACTTTAAAAATTTAAATATATATGCATCTATAAATATATATAATTAATTTAAGTTGATTACTTACTTACAAAAAAAAATCTAGAATATAAAGTTCGCAATACCTGAACTTCACTGTTTTTTAAATGTAATAAAAATGTCTAAATAATTTTGAAATTACAAAACCATTAAACATTAAAAGCTAATGCACATTTGTTAATATTATATGAAAAATTAATACTACCGAAGTTCGCAATAGCGCGACTACATCGTATTTCCTTAAAAAATAGAGCTTTAATTTTTTAATTTTTTTTTTAATTCAGCAGCCCTAAATTCATCTAGATTCAACAAAAAATATCCTGAATATTTAGTTCGCAATACCCGAACTTCACTGTTTTTTTAAATGATATGAAATTTTAAAGAAAAATGTTCAAATTAAAAAATAATTGAAACGTTAAAAGCCAATGCGTGTTTGTTAATATTATATGAAAGATAATTATTACCGAAGTTCGCAATAGCGAAACTCTATCGTATTTCTTTAAAAAATTAAGCTGGAATTTTTCAACTATATTTTTTCGAATTCAGCAGCCTCAAAACCATCTAGACTGATGATGATATAATTTTGTCCAGCTAAGTTCGAAATTCATCCCACTGTGTAAAGGGAGGAATTCTAGCGAAACTCTATCGGGTTTCCTTAAAAAAAATTTAATTAGAATTTTTTAAATATTTTTTCAACTTCAGCAGCTCCAAAATGATCAAACTGAACAAAAAACTCTCGAATATGAAGTTCGCAATAATTGAACTTCACTGTTTTCTAAATTATATTCAAATTTTTAAATAATTTTTCAAATTAAAAAATAACAAAATTTAAAATCTAATGCGCATTTGTTAAAATTATATGAACAATTAATACCACCGCGAAGTTCGCAATAGCGAGACTTTATCGTATTTCCTTAAAAAATTGAGCCAGAATTTGTTAACTATTTCTTTTAATTCAATAGCCTTGAAACCGTATAGACTGAGCAAAAATAAATCTCAAATATAAAGTTCGCAATACCTAAACTACACTGTTGTAAAAATGATGGTAAAAATGTTTAAGTAATTAACAAATTCAAAAACCACTAAAAAATTAAAAGCTAATGCGTATGTTTTAATGTTATATGAAGAATTAATACTTTAAAATTTCGCAATGGCGAGACTCCATCGTATTTCCTTAAAAAATCGAGGTAGAATTTTATAACAATTTTTTTCAATTCAGCAGCCTTAAAAATCTTTAGACTGACCATCAAATTATTTTTTCGAGCTTGGTTCGGCATTCGTCCCACTGTCTAACGGAGGAAATCTAGCGAAATCTATCGTATTTCCTTAAAAAATTGAGCTAGACTTTTTCAATTATTTCTTTCAAATTCAGAGCACCAAAACCATTTAGACTGAAAAAAAAAATCTAGAATATAAAGTTCGCAATACCTTAACCTCATAAATTTTATAAATAATATAAAATTTTTTTAAAAAAGACTACCGTATTTCCTTAAAAACTTGAGCTAGAATTTTTTTAATATTTTTTCGAATTCAGCAGGCCCAAATCCATATATACGGACTATGAAATAATTTTGTGTACCTTGATTCGGGATTCGTCCCACTGTGTAGGGGGGAGAAAATCTATCGAAACTCTATCGCATTTCCTTAAAAAATTTAGATATAATTTTTTTAATATTTTTTTCGAATTTAGCAGCCCCAAAATCATCTAGGCTGACCATCAGATAATTTTGTGCAGCTATATTCGGGATTCGTCTCACTGTATAACGAATCAAAATTACTTGGCTAGAACTGGAATATCTTGTGATATAAAAATATCGCATGAAATTAAACAATTACGAGTAACTTGAATTTATATCAAAGATCAATTAAAAAGGCACAATCATATTTAAACAAAATATGGGATACGGTTGACCTTGCAGGCCATACTTACAGCTTCCCGCTGATTCTAAGTTTAAAACGCTGGAAAATCCATAGACTTTTGGTGGAATTAATTAGTTAATCAAAAGTTTTGACAACGATATTTTTCGCTGCATTTAAGCGATTTAGGTCCGATTTGCGTTATTCGCAGCAATTTTCCAAAGCCCCAAAAAGTTATTAAAATAAAGAGCTTTTATCGAACTTTTTTTTTTCTCAACGATATTTCGCCAACGAATCGATCGATTTTAATGAAACTTGCGGCAGTCGACGTTGTTTTTTTTATCAATTATTATTTTACTTGTTCAGTAAAATATTATGTCTTAAAAAGACATTCAAATTCATTATTAAAGTGCAGGCTCTATGCGCATTTCAAATCATCAGGGAATCTTTACCCAAAAACTCGTTAAACTTTCATTTAAATAAATGAGAAGCTCAGTTTATATCATAGTTGAGTTATTTTATTTATTCCCATTAATTTCTTAGCCGGCTCCACTGTGCAAATTTATTAAAAATATCATTTACTGTTAATATTATTTTCTTACCCGTGTAAGTGATGTTCGTTTAAAATGTTGCACACTCTCTCGTTTCGTTGCTGCCTTTCGCCGCTAAGTGTAAGTGCGCTGCTGCTTTATTGTTGCTGTATGGTGATACCGTTTCTTTTTTAGTCGATTTATTTTATGATGCGGAGCTGTCCATTTGTTTGTTGGTGGTTGCATTTACTCGTAAGTCCATGTACGAAGTATCCAGTAACATTTTTAATGTATAACACAAAATTGCATAAGACTTTTTATACCGAATAATTATTCAATTAATTTAATAAAATGAAATTGTGGTTAAAATCTATTTTTCACCAATTAATTACACTTTATATGTCCATGTCCATGCATGTGTGTGTTTTCTATGTATATGTATATTTCTTTTTTATAAAGTAAACTGAAAGTTTTTAAAATAATTAAAACCTTTTTTAGTAACATGAACTGATTTCTTGTACATATAGTTAATATATTACAAAAAGTCAAGTTGTTTGGAAAATTTATATAAAAAGCGTTTGAGTTTTATTTATAGCGATTTCTATATAAGTTTTTCAGTCAAATATATTTTTGTTATGTGGAAAATACAACGTAATGTGTGTTTAAATTAAATAACCAACAATGAATTACGTCAAAATGTATAAATCATTTAATGCAAGTTGCTTAAAAAATATTTAAGCTGATGGCAATCGATATCGGACAAAATTTTAATACGAGTATACATGTTGTTACGTTTTTATTTTTTTTTAAATGCTCTTTTTTAGGCTCAAATATTTCCAATTAAACTAAGTTTTATCAAATAAAAACAATTTATTCGCTTAACTTTGATATTAAGAGAGCTTTTAAGTACACAATGTTAAATTATTTATTTATGGAATACCACGATGTTAAGTTTAACAAGACTTTCAGAAAAATTTTATGTAATTTAAATTAAGTTAACAACACTAAATTAAACCTAATTGTATGAATTAATTAATTGGAAGTTTTTGATAAAATATTTAACCAGATGACGAATTTTAATACATACTGTTACGTTTTACCTTTTAAAAAAAGTTACTTTTGTGCGCTAAAAAAACATTTAAAGTCTTTAATGCACATTTTTTTTATCAAATAAGACTTTATTTAAATAACAATTTATTTACTCAACATTAAGATGAAGAGCTTTTATACATACAATGTTAAATTATTCACTGCTGGAATACCACGATGTTAACTATGCAGTTCTTTACACAAGAAGATGCACTTAGCTGACGCATCACACTTTTTATACTTAACAAAAAGGTTTCAGAAAAATGTAATGTAACTTAAACTTTATTAAATTAAATTACAAACAATAAATTATGCATTAATTAATTCCAATTGTTCAAATGGTTCTTTAATATCGTACGAAATTTTATTATAAATACATGTGGTTACGTTTTTACTTTTAAAAAAACTTTATTTTTGTGAGATCAAATATTTGCAATTAAACTAATTTTCTATCAATTTTGCTAGACATTGATGTTAACAGCTAATTATTTAACCTGATGGCAAAATTTTTACAATCGATATCGCACGAAATTTTATTATAAATACATATTGTTACGTTTTTATCTTTTAAAAAACTTTATTTATGTGAGCTCAAATATTTGCAATTAAACTAATTTTCTATCAATTTTGCTAAACATTGATCTTACTTACGAGCTGATTATTTAACCTGATGGCAAATTTTGGCAATCGATATCGAACGAAATTTTAAGTAAAATACACATGGTTACGTTATTTTTGTGCATTAAAATATTTTTAAATTAATAAAAACTCTTGTTAACAACAATTTTTATCAAATAGAAAACTTTATTTACTTATCACTAATATTAAGAGCTTATAAACACACAATGTTAAATTATTCACTGCTGGAATACCACGATGTTAACTTTGCTGTTTTTCTTTACACAACGCATCACTTTTTTTATTGTACTACATGAAGCTTTCAGAAAAATGTAAGCAACATCCAGAAAGTCTGATAATATTAAACAGGCTCTCAGTATCAGCTGTAGATGTATTCGTAATTCGTAATTTCATAATTAAGGGCACATATGTATATTCGTTTGATATTCAATCTTTGTATTAGAAATATTTGCTTTGCTTGCTTAAGAAACTCTTCAGTGGACTTAAAACAAAAGCTATTTTAAAATAAGCTAAAAACAATTTCATATGTTGTAAACATAAGACTATTAATAAGTTATTGAGAATTACAACATACAAACATAATAAGTTTGCAAGCATCAAACAAAAGTATTTACAAAACAAGCATTTTTATTAAATTTTGCAGTAATTTTTAATTTTTTACAAGCTTTTTACGATTATTATTTGTCTTTTGTTTTCTTTGCAGAGAGAGAGAGAGAGAGAGAGAGAGAGAGAGGAAAGGAAGCGTCAAATATTTCGAGCTTTAAAAGTTTATTTGTACATTAATCCGCTACAGTAATACATAATAGTTGACTTCCACTTCCATCACCACTCGGTTACCAGAGAAAGCCAGTGTTTATTATAAGAAAAATTATCCTCATATTTAAAACAGTATGATCGATATATCTTTGCTTATTGTCAGACTTGGTAAGTTATTTATTTATCTTCGTTTGTATTCATAGTGATGTTTCAAGTTCACTTTTTTACTTTCAGCCATGAAAGCAAAAAATTTTTGACGCATTTTTGATGCGTGTAGAAGGCTATGAAGCTTATAAATGTCATTATTACTCGTACCAGCAGCCTCCAAAGCCTTAAACTAAATTGTATGGGTAAGTTTATTTTAAAAATTTTAATTTTTTTCAGTTTGAATAAATCTTATTGTGTTAGGAAAATTTTCAATCATTTAATTAATTTACTGAGTTTCCATTTAAATAACTTTGACATGTCAAGTAGTGAAAGGCATGAAGGTTATGCCATAATTTTTTTCTATTAAAATATGATCATATAAATATATATTTTTTTATTTTTAAAATACAAAGCAACATAACATTAAAATGCATTACAACCTAAATACACACCCTCATTTTGTTTTTTAAATTTGTTAAGGTTTTTTTCTTTATCAAAGACTTAAAAAATTTATATGTAAATAATGCCATTTGGTTCAGGTTAAATTGTAAAGGCTGCTTGTTTCTAAAATTAGCTTCAAACATATAATAAATCGACATAAAAATAGATAAAGAAATATTCAAAAGACTGCTGCACATTGCAGTCATGCGGATATAATAAGTGCAGCGCTAATAATGCTGCTGGTGTGCAAATGCATTTATTTTATTTTATTGTCTTTTGTATTTGTTTAAATGTAAAATTTTAACAATTAAATATTACACAAACTAAAACAGCCAGCAAAAAGCTATAACAGCTAAAACAATACTAAAATGAATATTTATTATTGCCAAAAAAAAAATGAAAAATAAAAAAAACTTAAAAAACTAAATTGAAAATGAACATGAAAAGAACTGAAATTTAATAAAGAGATGGCACTAGTGATTAGTGATCACTATTCATCTAGCACGTCGTCCTCTTCGTCATTGGTCATCGTAGACCTCGAAAGCGCCATCTATCAGCGAGTGGGGAACTATTTCGTAAGCGTCAAAAATAAAAAAAATCTGGCAACCCTGGTGGCTCCCTGCTATACTCTCATAGCACATTGTTTTCCATACCTTTCGATTAGGTACCAAGTTCATTCTTCATCACAGGCCTCGAGAAGTCCATTTGTAAATATGGTCACGTGACTAATAATACATAGATTCAGTAAAGTGCGACTTTGACTCGTACACGAAGGCTTCCGTCCGTACGGCGATTGTTTCTTTTAGGCGATTTTTTTCGGTTTTTTGGCGATATTGTGAATAAAATCCTTTTTTTTAGTATTAGCTTCTTTTTTTTGTCGTTTTGGCGATTTTTTCGGTTAAAATGTTTTATTGATTTTTGGCGCTTTTTTCATTTTGGCGATTTTTTTCGGTTTTTGACAATTTTTAAAATTTTTGGCGATCTCTTTACTTTTGGCGATTTTTTTTCATTTATACGATTACTTTATTTTAATTTTGCTTTTGATTTTTCCCGATTTTTTTAGTTCCAACAATTTTTTAGTTTCGGCGATTTGTTTGAGTTTAAGAGATTTTTTCGGTTGTTATTTAGTTTCAGCGATTTTCTTAGTTCTGGTGCTTTTTTCGTTTTGGTGAGTTTTTTCAGTTTTTGGCGAACTTTCTTACTTTTGGAGAGTTTTTTCAGTTTTTGGCGAACTTTCTTACTTTTGGAGAGTGTTTTTTTTTGTATATAAGCGATTGTTTTATTTTTAGTAAAATTTTCATTTAAGCGCTTTTGTAATTTTTACTAATTTGTTCGTCTTTTTTTTAATTTTTTTTGGTTTTTCGCGATTTTCTTAGTTAAAGCAGTTTTTTCCGTTTTGGCGATTTTTTCGATATTTTGGCGAGTTTTTTCGGCTCTTATTTAGTTTCAGCGATTTTCTTATATATGGCACTTTTTTCGTTTTGGCGATTTTTTTCGGTTTTTGGTGACCTTTCTTACTTTTGGTGAGTTTTTTTTTTTTTGCATATAAGCGTTTATTTTATTTTTGGTAAAACTTATCATTTAAGCGCTTTTTTCATTTTGGCGAATTTTCGTTTCGTAATTTCTTAATTTGTTTTTCGCGATTTTTTTTAGTCTAAGCGATTTTTTTCGTTTAGGCGATTTATTTAGTTTAAGCAGTTTTTTCCGTTTTGACGATTTATTTCGGTTTTTGGCGAGGTTTTTCATTTGTATTTTAGTTTTAGCGATTTTTAGTTTTTGCGCTTTTTTTCGGTTTCTCGATTTTTTCAAATTCCTTGGTGCCCTTTTTACTTTTGGTGATATTTTTTATTTTAGTTTGTTTTACCGTCTTTTTTCGAATTTTGGCAAATTTTTAGTTTAAGCGCTTTTTTCGTTTTTCCGCCTTTTTTCGAATTTTGGCAATTTTTTTTTAGTTTTGATGATTTTTTTTTTTTTTGGTTTTAGCGATTTTTTAGGTTTGGCAATTTTTTTCGGTTGCTTTTAGTATCAGCGTTTTTTTTTTGTTGTAGGCGATTTTTTTTTGTTATTTTTAGTTTAGGCGATTTTTTTTTTTGTTTATTTAGTTTTGGCAATTTTTTTGGTTTTAGCGATTTTTTATGTTTGGCAATATTTTTCGGTTGTTTTTAGTTTCAGCGTTTTTTTTTTGGTTGTAAGCGATTTTTTTTTTGTTATTTTTAGTTTTAGCAATTTTTTTTTGAGTTTTTTAGTTCTGGCGATTTTTTCCGTCTTGGTGATTTTTTTTCGTGTTTTGGCGATTTTTATCGGTTGTTTTTAGTTTCTGCGATTTTTTTTTAATTTTTGGCGTCTATTTTTTCGTTTTTGCGATTTTTTTTTCGGTTTTGGCGATTTCTAGGAGTTTTAGGGATTTTTCTCATTTTGACAATTTTTTTTCGGTTTTTTGCGACTTTTTGCGGTTTCTACTTAGTTTCAGCGATTTTCTTAGTTTTTGGGTTTTTTTTTCTTTTTTGGCGATTTTTTTTCGGTTTCTTCTTTGTTTCAGCAATTTTCTTAGTTTTTGAGTTTTGGCGATTTTTTTCGGTTTTTGGCATTTTAGCGATTTATTTTATTTTTGGTGATATTTTTCATTTTAGCGCTTTTTCATTTTCAAAAAGCCGTGGGTCTCATTTACTAAGTCTTATTCAGAAATAAACTAGTCCGACGTGAGCCTGTCGAGACACTTCCATCTCTAATTCAAAACGGTGGCAAAACGACAAAGTGTTTGAAAGTTTAACTATTTGTTTTATTTTGTTGCCACATACATATCAATTGCTCGCTGGCTGTTAACAAAATATTGTAGTAATCGAAAATAAAATTATGTTGCAGCTGCACAAAATGTAACAAACTTCTAACACGAGTCATGCTTTACCCCCCTCTTTTCATTTATACGTTTATGCTATTATATTATTTTCTATACGATACGATTACACATTCTCATACGTTACGATAATTTACTTCTTTTTGTTTTTGTTTTTTTTTTTTTTGGGGGGATTTTGTCTAAATGACAAACAATTTTGTTTAGCAAAGACCAGCCAAATAACGAAAAACGATAAAATAATAAACAAAAAAAACTTTATAAATGCATTTAAATGGGAGTAAGTAAAACGTATGAAATCGTTATGAATGAAAAAAAAAAAACTTAAAATGTTTACAAAACACGACAGGAAAACATTTAATTTGTGCCGAGTTTATGAAATTTTGTAATCTTTGGATAGAAAACTAATTCTGTTGTGTTAGAAACACTCATATAAATTTTGTTTGTGTTTAATACGGGGAATTTTGAGTAATTTATTGCTGTTGTTGTTGGTTGTTGTTGTTGTTGTTGTTGCTGTTGCTGTTGCTGTTGTTATGAGTAATAAGGCCTTTTGTCAGGTTCTCGTCTTAAGTCTTTTGTTTTGTCATTTCATTCATCCAGGTTGAAAAAAATAAAATAAACAAATTGTAAAATATGTCTGCTGTTGCAGTTTTTAAAAATCATTTATGAATTATAATTTGTTATTGGTAATTTTTTTTTCAAAATTATACAAGTTAAAAGGGAAGTGAGTGAATAATTTGAAATAATTTAACTTTGAAATGCCAAACATGTTAAGAAAGAAGTAAAGTTTTTAAAAAATTTTTGAATTTTTCGAGGCCTTTGAAAAAATAAATAATAAACAAAACATAATCAAATATTTCCTTCTTGTTTTCTTACTTTTGTTATTAAAAATTAACGTTTATACATTAATTCTGTATGATTAAATCTGTAAGTGTTTGATATCGAGTACTTTAAGGCCATGTGCAATGTCAATGGGCGTTATTAGTACTTCAGGGTTATACATTGATTTGGTACTTTTTTTTATTAACTGCTTTAGGCTGTCGTATTTCGCTCTTTCTAGTCAGCCAAAAAAAAGTTTTTTTAAAGCTTTAATTAGCTAATTAATTTGCTATAATTTCATATAAACTTTTTTGTTATATACACTTGATAATATTTCATCCGTATATGATCTTTTCCTAAATATTTGTATTTCATTTATAAAATTTTTTCGGTTGTTTTAATGTCCTTAACATTTTTTTGCAATTTATTTTTTATTAATTTTGCTGCAACCTGTTGGTTGCCAGGTCATACCCTTAATCAACACAGTCGACTTGTTTAAAAAATATATATGGAAAACAATCAACTAATTAGTGCTTTTCATATGAACTAGCGGTCTCTACTAGCCATGAACTTGATATGGGCATCATGTCGGACACCGCAAATGTATAATGGAGATCGCTCATGTCCAACTTTCGTCCATAGTTTGACATGGATGCCTCAACACATGTCTCAGATAACAATGTTCAACAATCTTTGCCATGAAATTCTCAGTCTGCAACAATTTGCAATAGAAAGAAAAGAGATAGAACACAATTGGTAAATACTCCATCTCTAATGCACACGTATTCACCACAATGAAGCAGTTTATGATTTTTTCACAGTTGCTCTGCCGGCGTCATGTTCATGTCATGTCCAAGTCGATGGCTAGTGGAGATGTATGGCGAGCCTATTGTCTGGCTTCTGTAAACAGAAGCTTAGACTTTTTTCTTTTCTTTTCATTCCAAAACTTTTATATTCCAAGATTTAATTTCTTGTTCTCTTGCTACTTTTTATTTGAAATCTTAGGCTTGTCTTAGCTAAATATTCATTATTATTAAACAAATGTTTTAAGGTTTCTGGATTTATTTTTATTAAAAAAATAACTAACAAACATTAAATTTAAAAATGGGAAAGTACCTTTAAAAAAAGTACTAAAAAAATACCTTTTACAAAAAGTATCTTTAACAAAAAGTACCTTCAAGGAAGTATTAAAAAAAGGATCTTGTACAATAAGTACTTTTAAAAAAATTAACATTTACAAAAAGTTCTTAAAAAAAACTACGTTTTACAAAAAGTATCTGCTACAAAAAGTGTCTTAAAAAGTGTTTAAAAAGGACCTTTTTCAAAAAGGACAATTTACAAAAACTAACTTTTACAAAAAGTAGCTTTTACAGAAAGTACCTTTCAGAAAAAGTACCTTTCACAAAAAGTACCTCATACCATAAGTATCTTCTACAAAAAGAACCTTTCATAAAAGAACTTTTTACAAAAAGTACCTTTTACAAAAACCATCTTTTTACCAAAAGTACTTTTTACAAAAAGTGCCTACTATAGAAAGTATCTTTTACAAAAAGTACCTTCTACAAAAAGTACGTTTTGCAAAAAGTACTTCTTAAAACGGCAATGTTACAAAAACTACCTTTTACAAAAAGTAGCTTTTACAAAAAGTACCTTTTACAAAAAGTACCTTTAACAAAAAGTACCTTATACAAAAAGAAACTTTTACAAAGAGTACTTTTTAACAAAAGTACCTTTTACAAAAAGTACTTTTTAAAATAAATACCTTGAATATGAAGTACCTTATACAAAAGTATCTGCTATAACAAGTACATTTTACAAAAAGTACCTTTTTCAAAAAGTAAATTTTACGAAGTTTTTTTTTTTAAAGATCCTTTAACAAAAAGTATCTTTTACAAAAAGTACCTTTTACAAAAAGTAACTTTTACATAAACTACCTTTTGCAAAAAGTACTTTTTACCAAAAAAAAAACTTTCTACAAAAAGTTTCTCCTATACGAGTGATAAGTACCTTTTACAAAAAGTACATTTTACAAAAAGTACCTTATACAATTATTACCTTTTGCAAACACTAAATTTTTCAAAAATAACTTTTTACAAAAAGAGCCTTTTACAAAAAGAATCTTTTACAAAAAGTACCTTTTACAAAAAATACCTTTTATAAAAAGTACGTTTTACGAAAAAAACCTTTTACAAAAAGAACCTTTTACAAAAACTACCTTTTACAAAAAGTACTTTTTACAAAAAAAAAAAAACTGTGCAAAAAGTTTCTCCTATAACAAGTACCTTTAACAAAAAGTACCTTTTACAAAAAGTACCTTTTACAAAAAGGACCTTATACAATTATTACCTTTTGCAAAAACTACATTTTTCAAAAAGAACCTTTTACAAAAAGAGCCTTTTACAAAAAGTTCCTATTGTAAAAAGTACCTTTTACAAAAAGTGCCTTTTAAAATAAATACCTTTTACAAAAAGTGCCTTTTAAAATAAGTACCTTTTACAAAAAGTACCTTATACAATTATTACCTATTGCAAAAACTACATTTTTTAAAAATAACCTTTGACAAAAAGAGCCTTTTACAAAAAGAATCTTCTACAAAAAATACCTTTTACAAAAAATACCTTTTATAAAAAGTACGTTTTACGAAAAGAACCTTTTATAAAAGGAACCTTTTACAAAATGAGCCTTTTACAATTAGTACCTTTTTCAAAAAATACCTTTTACAAAAATCTCATTTTACAAAAAGTACCTTTTACAATTAGTACCTTATACAAGAAATATCTTGTGCAAAAACTACTTATTACAAAAAGTATTTTATACAAAAATTACTTATTACAAAAAGTACATTATACAAAAAGTACCTTTTACAAAAAGTGACTTATATAAAAAGTACCTTTTACAAAAAGTGACTTATATAAAAAGTACCTTTTAAAAAGTACCTTGTACAGAAATTACTTTCTAAAAAAATACTTCTTCAAAAAATAGCTTTTCAAAAAGGCCCTTTAAAAAGTACCATTTTAGTAGAAAAATAGTTTATATAATTTCATTGCAACTCATATTTAATTAATTGCACATTCTTCACAATTATGACTTAATCTTTTTATGTTTTTCGCTATGAATAATTTATGACAATAATAAAATAATTAACTTGCAATACAATTCCTTTCATATATTTAATAAAAAAAAAAATATGTACGCCCCTAATATTTGCCGTTTCACTTTTCAAATTCTTCATAGCCAAAAATTTTAGATTTAGCTTTAAAGAACTTAATTTAAATATTGCATTTCAATTATTATTATTATTATTTTTTTTTTAATATTCTTACAAATACTAAATTGCACATTAGTAAAGCAAAATTTAATTATTATTTTAAATGTATAACGAAACCAATTACAATCACTTAAAGAAAACACGAAACCTAAAAACACGATTTTTTTAAATACACACACATACACCCAATCAAATTTTGAGCAAAATATGTGCAATTTTCAAATCAAAATTTTATTATTATTTGTTATTTTTTTTTAACTTCTAAATTATTCAACTATTTATTGACTTGCTGGTTTGGCAAATTTGTATGAAATTTATTTTTTCTTGTGGCTGCAGTGTGGTTTTACTCGTACCTCCCAAAGGGGGAGGGGGAGTAGATGCACACGAACATTTTGTTTGTTTTTTCTCAAATGCTGTCTACAATAAATTCAGCATACTCGTATAATCATTAAATTAAATTATTCTGTTTGTCTTTGAACGCGTGCCAATTAAAGTTTGAAACATTGTCTTGGCAAAAATACAATCAATGAAATTTGAGAGGTAATCTTTGAATATTTTTTATTGAATTTTAAGCCAAAAGCGTATTTATTTTTATTCGTTTTTATCATTTTTGCCTTGGAAGATATTTGAGAAAACTTGGGAACTTAAGTATTTCAATTCGCTTTTAATGCCACATTTTATAGTTTTTTTTTTCATTTGTGTGTGTGAAAGGGAAATTTTAGTTTAGATTTTAAGTTTTTAGGTCTTCAAGGAAGGAGGTGTGAATGAAATATACCTTTTTTTTTTGGAAGAAAAATTATCTCTATTTAAAAAAAAATGCTAATCGGACTTGAAAATGGAAGTAAATTTCAAAAAAGTACTAAAATTTTTATATTAAAAAAGCCTTGATCAAGCGAACCCACTGTACTCTATTATATAAACTTTAATATAAATTTAAATTTTCTTTCATTAAATGCAGACAAACAATTAACTTTTTGAATGTAATTTTTTGTTTTTTTTTTTTGGTATTTAAATTGAGCTTTCAACCCCCACTCATTTCAAAGACAAACAACATATGCAACATATTGTTGTTCATTCTCTAAGCGCTAAAGGTGCGGAGCTGTAACATATTTTTACCACAAATATTCTTCACACTGCAAATGAACAAAAGTAACAACACAAATCTAGCGCGGTGGCCCCCCAACGGTGCGTTAGTTGTTGAATTGTTTGCATTCAATGTGTTTCAAGTTATCATAATGCTTCTGTTATGTATGCAAAGCCAAACCTTTTTCTTCAATAAATAACTGAATTTAAAGTATAATACTATGTATGTATGCAGTGGGACCTATTGCCCTCTAACCGACAATATTTTTATTGATATTTAATGGTAGAGTGCTACAGCAATGTGTAGAAAATATCAGCCCATTCATCACACAGTGGGTAATATGTCTTGATATTTGTATAATTTCTAAGCCCAAAGAAAACTACACATATACATACATATAATTTTCATTAAAAAAAATTCAAAAAATCTTCCACGAAAACTAGAATTTAACACAAATGCTCTAACAAGACGGAATATCACAATTCTACTTGATTGCTTGTAGATAGCAAGCAGCCACGTGAAACACAAATGCTCACAATTACCGCAAATCTTCCAATTTTCAGCAGAGTTTTTGCATTCACCCGAAGAAAGTCAATTCTATAAGCACGTCGAGGATGAAAATAAAGTTCTCAGGCAGAAAATGTTTATGAAAAGCACTAATTATTTTTAGTGACATAAATTTTCTACCCAAGTCGGAATCTTGTAGATAACAAGCAGTTACGTAAACCACAAATGTTCACAATTACCGCAAATCTTCCAATTTTCAGCAGAGTTTTTGCATTCTGCCATAGAAAGTCAATTTTATAAGCAGCTTGAGGATGAAAATGAATTTCATAAGTCGACTTGTCTAGAAAATTGTTATGAAAATCACTCATTATTTTGTGTGATATAAATTTTCTACTCAAGTCGACCATCTGCGTTATGGAAACAGAGTGATAGATATTAGAAAAAATAAACACATTTATCAAAATTAAAAAGAAATCCCCTACAAATGTTTAAATTAAGTTAAATACGTGATTTTTTCCAAGTATTTTCAAATTCTGAAAAAAATCTGTTACAAAATCAATTACAAATCTTAAAATTTGCTGAACAAATTTTAAAAGCCCCAAAAACATCGTAAACTTACCACAAAATTTTAGAATTCACCGAAAACAATTTTAAGCTCAACATAAATTATGAAATTGTTCTAAAAATTCTTAATTACATACAAAATATTACATTCCACACAAAAAAATTAAAATCCCCAAAATACCCTAAATTCCAAAAGAAAGTCTAAAATTGGAAAAAAAATCTCAAAATTCATGGAAGGAAAAACTAAATCACTCAGAAAAAAGAAGGATCCACAAAACCCTTCAATTAAACAAAAAAAAATTTATAATCGACCAAATTTCCCCGGAATAGAAAAACTTGAACTCAAAATTTACCAAAAAAAAAAAAACGTCTGTGAGAAAATAGTTTAACCTACATTTTTTTAACAAAGTACTTATTCAGTAAAAATTTATTATGTTCACTGCCCACTGTGCCTCATTGCTGACAGCACATCATTAAATTTACATGTTTACAATAACTTCAAGTCATACTTTAAATATGCTGATACTCCCTCCAAAGATTTACTTACAACCAGCAGTTTTAATTTCTTCTTATCATTTATTAGCAACAATTGTTATTTACCACACGTAACCTTGACGCAAAATTTCATTTGAATTTTTTTTTTATTCTCTTATTTATTTTTAATGAATGTTTCTTCCTAAAGAAAACTTTAATGAAAAAAAAGAAGAAAAATCTATACTCCATAAATTATTTTAAGAAATAAATTGGTATTTTTAGCATTTACTCATTCATTCATTCATTCATTTATTTTTCATTCTTTGTTTTTGCTTCTTTTGTTGCTGTAAGTTTCTCTGTGTGTGTGTGAAGTGCTGTTGCATGAGTCTTTTTAGGCCTCAATATGCGTCCGTTGAACAATTTTGTATGCATATACGCTGAATGTAATAAAATCTGGAGCATTTACGGTATTTATCATTATAATTCATAATGTTTTTCTGTCTATTTATAACACAAATATATTGGTCAATTGTTCAATGCTCGTAACTGTTTGGCAGGCCAGTCTTTTAAAGGAATTTGTTATTTTAATTTTTTAAAATATTCATTTATACCAAGCGAGTGTTTAAAAGAAATTTTTTCAGTGTTTTTCGAGAAAACAGCCTGTGACAGACTGACGGACGGACGGACGGACAACGAGAACATTAAGGTTTCTTTCCCCCTTTCGTGTACGGAACCCTAAAACATTTTTACAATTTAATAAAATCAATTAAGTTGTCACTTTTGCACTATTTGCAACAATTACAATTTTAATTGAATTAATTATTATTATAAATTTTAATATAAAACATTAATTAGTAATTTTTTTTCGGTGTAAGCTCATCACGTGATTCTCAAGTCTCGAGAAAACAGCCTGTGACAGACAGACAGACGGACGCACTTCGTAGCGAAAACAATAGGGTTCCTTTTCACCTTTTGTTGTACGGAACCCTTATAACGATTTCAAATCATATTGATTGAGAGATGTAGACAGAGAAAAAACTGCCTCATAGAATCAAGAAGATTTTCTCTATGAACCGTTTTTAGGCTAAGGAGTATCCCAGCAGAAAGAAGCGAAGATATTTTCATAGAGATTGCTTATTGTTTTATGTGGTAAATCTTATTAATTTGATCAAGAAGAAAACGACAAAAATCAAGAAGAAATCTTATTATTCACAACTTTTTTTACTCAATTTCCGCTATTTTTGGCACCAAAAAAACAATCCATGGAGAAAAACTTCTTGATTCTATATAGGGATTTCTTATTGATTTTATTAGGTTACCTGCTTGATTTTTTTAAAAAGGGTTTCTTCTTGATTTTATTAGGTTGCCTTGTTGATTTTTTCAATAAGGTTTTCTTCTTGATTTTAGTAGGTTCCTATATGATTATGTGTAAAGCATCTTATTGATTTTTATTAATAAGGAAATCTTCTTGATTTTATGAGGTGTCTTGTTATTTCATATCTATAAATAGACATAGAGAAAATTTTTTTCATGATCTTTTTCATTTTTGTATAAGAATGTTTGCACAATAATTTCAATGGTTATTCAGGCTGATTCTTAGCATATTGGGTAGAGTGCTTGTCTATAAGGTAGAAGTTTGGTGGTTCAATACTTGGTGAGTAAGTTAGTTAAGAATATAACCTATTATGTATGTTTGTATGTATGTCTGTATGTATGTATGTATAAATAAATAACATCTACAACATACTACATACATACATACATACATATGTATATGGTATAGAATTTAAATGAAAATACATAAGTACAGAGAATAAAGAAGAAGAATTTTTTTTTATTTTTTTATTGAAAAAATCAATAAGATAACCACATAAAAACTACAAGATTTCTTCTTGATTTTTTCAAAAAGGGTTTCTCTATGAAATTAATAAGATTTCCTTATTGAAAAAAAAACCATAGAGATTTCTTATTAATTTTGTTATATTTTATGAGGTATTTAGTAGGCACTGTTTTCTCTGTGTAATTACATTCCTTTAAGTTACTGATTTTTCATGCAAGTACGTACATATCTTAGCTTTTAATGAAGAACAAATATAATTTTAAATCAGTCTATTTTTAAGTATATTAAAGCTATTCATACACAATTATATATGTATATATGTATGTATGTTTCCAAGATACAGCAAGGTGGCGTTGGCTGAAGTAGTTAGCACGTTGACTACAAAACCGAAGGTCCTGGGTTCAATCCCTGTATCCGACAGTCATTAAATAACAACACCACGCATTTTTCTGATGTGCATTAGTGTCCTTTGTGTCAGTTGTTGTAGGAAAGTTCAAGTGATGAAGGCATAGTCACTGGTCACTGAACTATACCGACTTCAGCAGATACTAATCCTAATGTAACATCAGAGCGCCCTCCTTCGTTGTGTAGCAAAATCATCGGCGAAGTAAAATATTCAATAAAATGGCTACAAGACACAGCTTCAAAAAATTAATACGCCCCATTTAACATCAGAGAGGCGCTGCAACACTGCATTATTAAAAACGTGCGAAAAGCAGAGTTGTAAAAGAATGAAGCTTTCCTGTATCTCTTCTTTCACCACCTGTCTTCTCTCTCACTATCCCTTTCCTAAAGAAGGTAACACCTAGTATTAGCAGTAGGCATTAATTGCCTGAGTGTTACTTCTCTTTATAAAAAAAAAAAAAAAAAAAAAATTATATATGTATGTATGTTGTAAATATATCGCATTTGTTGCTCTAAAGGGAGTAAACTCCCAATTTTTTAAAATTTTTTACTTTTTGCAAGAAAACGTTAGACAGTGGCCGTATCTAAACACTCTACAAATTTTGCATGATTTTCTCTACTCTTGCTCCAAAAAAATACAATTGTATGCTGTTTTATGATATCGAGCCATAACCGCCAAAAAAGCTTAACGTACATATTTTTAGACCTTTTTTTTGGACGGAAATCGATTATTTACGATCGCAAATAATCGATTTTGGTGAAAAAATTATGTCGCTTAATCTTTTTGGGCGCGGATATGGCACGATATGAGAGTATGTTTAAAAAAAGAGGTTTGTGTCTCTACTGAGAGTTGATAAATTTTTGAGTTGATCCCTTTTAGAAGAACAAGAGCGATATGTTTTGTGTACATCTGTGTATGCTTATGTACTTTGCTCTCAATTTCACCACTACCTTTGCAAACTCGCTATATTTTGAATGCTCTGATTTACTCACTCGCATTATGGACTCAATCAATCAATACGACGAAACAATGGAATGAAGCATTAAATTAGAAATAAAGCAAAACCTTAATTGTATTGCTTTTTGTTTTGGTTGTAATAAAGGTTTGGATAGTGCGCGGCGAATAGGCACGAGTATATTTACACAAAAAAAAAGGTTGCATTCATCATTAAAAAAAATGTGGTTACAAATTGTCTGATATGTATGCCAGCCAGCCAGTGTAAGCTGGTAAAGTCAATTATTTAGTTACCGAACAGAGACTGTTCCCGTCTGTCCTTCCATTTGTCCGTCTGTTCGTGCGTCAGCCATTTGTGGGTGCTGATTGTTTGTTGTACGTAACCTTTTTTTCCTTTCGTCTAACTCTTATCGCTGAGCTGCTGCCGCGTTTGCTTTCATGTTTTTATTAGTGGATTTATTACAAATCATTTAATAATTTGAAATGTTTTTTTTTTCAATAATATTACATTTCTTTGATATGTGCATGACCCGTATTTTTAACACCTGATAGGAAATCAATGAAGAATGAATGGAGAATTGTAACATAATATCAGCCCTGGCTGACATGACTTGTTGTCAATTTGTAAAGGTTTTATTGTTGTTGTTCACACTTGTATATTCCCAAAATTGAGTGAGTATTTAAAGTGGCTTTTGTTTGTTTGTTAACTTGGTATTATGTATAACAAATTTAAAGTATAATCACAAACTTTTAAAATTCAAGCATATTTATGTTACAATTGCACTAGTGATATGACGAAATGAAGTAATTTTCAATGTCTGTCATTCAAAGTTTTTTTTAACGAACTTTCCTTTATCTCTGTAAACTCATTAAGTGCAATTTAGTAACATACTTCCAATATAAACTGGGAGTCAAAAATTCTGCCCCAAAAAAAACCGGCTTCAATGCAAAGAACATTTTCGAAAAAAAAAATTTATGGGACCAAACTGGAAGTATGTAAATTCATTCAACCAAAAAACTTTTTTTGAAAATCTGTTGGTTAAGAAGAAGTACGTGAAATATCAAATGAAATTTTAATGGGCGTGACTCCGCCCATTTTCTTTAAATGCAAGATTGTGTGTTTTTCAGAGCTCAAGGTGTGTGTTAAATTTTTTAAAAATCGCTTAAGTAGAACCACTTAAAAAAAAATATGAAATTTTAATGAGCGTGACTCCGCTTTTTTTTTTTTAATGCAAAATTGTGTGTTTTTTAGAGCTTAAGGTGTGTGTTAAATTTTGTAAAAATCGTTAAAGTAGAATCACTTAAAATAAAATATTAAATATTAATGGGCGTGACTCCGCCCATTTTTTTTAAATGCAAGATTGTGTGGTTTTCAGAGCTTAAGGTGTGTGTTAAATTTTGTAAAAATCGTTAAAGTAGAATCACTTAAAATAAAATATTAAATATTAATGGGCGTGACTCCGCCCATTTTTTTTAAATGCAAGATTGTGTGGTTTTCAGAGCTTAAGGTGTGTGTTACATTTTGTAAAAATCGCTTAAGTAGAACTACTTAAAATAAATAATTAAATTTTAATGGGCGTGACTCCGCCTATTTTTTTTTAATTTCAGATTGTGTGTTTTTTAGAGCTTAAGGTGTGTGCTAAATTTTGTAAAAATCGTTAAAGTAGAATCACTTAAAATAAAATATTAAATATTAATGGGCGTGACTCCGCTTATTTCTTTAAATGCAAGATTGTGTGTTTTTCAGAGCTCAAGGTGAGTGTCGGGTTTTGTAAAAATCGGTAAAGTAGAACCACCTTAAATAAAATATTAAATTTTAATGGGCGTGACTACGCCCACTTCTTAAAAATGCAAGATTGTGTGTATTTTTATAAAACTCAGGGTGTGTAATAATTTTTTTTCAAATCTTTAAAGTAGAACCACTTAAAATAAAATGTTAAATTTTAATGGGCGTGACTACGCCCACTTTTTTAAATGTAAGATTATGTGTTTTTTAATTCTCAGGGTGTGTGTTGAATTTCGTAAAAATCGCTTAAGTAGAACTACTTAAAATAAAATATAAAATTTTATTGAGCGTGACTCCGCCTATTTTTTTAAATGCAAACTTGTGTGTTTTTTAGAGCTCAGGGTGTGTGTTAAATGGTTTAAAAATCGTTAAAGCAGAATCATTTAAAATAAAATATTAAATTTTAATGGGCGTGACTACGCCCACTTTTTCAAATGCAAGATTGTGAGTTTTTCAGAGCTCAGGGTTTGTGTTAAGTTGTGTAAAAATCGTTAAAGTACAACGACTTAAAATAAAATATTAAATTTTAATGGGCGTAACTCCGCCCACTTTATTAAATGCAATATTTTGTGTTTTTTTAGAGCTGAGGGTGTGTGTTAAGTTGTGTAAAAATCGTTAAAGTAGAACGCCTTAAAATAAAATATTAAATTTTAATGGGCGCAACTCCGCCCATTTTTTAAATACAAAATTATGTCCGCTTTAGAGCTCAAAATGTGTGGTAAGTTTCGTAAAAATCGGTTAAGTAAAACCACGTGAAAAATAATAATAAATTTCAGTGGGCGTAACCCCGCCCACTTTTTTCAACTTTAAAATTGTGTAATTACAAGAACCAAAGGTGTTGTTTGCTAGATTTCGCAGCAATCAAATAAGTGGAATATCATAAAATCAAATTAAAAAAATTTATGGGCGTATCCCCGCCCACTTTTTTTTAACAATAAGAAGCTATACGCTCTCAGAATAAAAAAGAATTTTTGCAATCGATCTAAAATGTGCCGAGCTATGAAGTAACAATGTCAAAAAAAAAAATACAGGCGAATTGATAACTTCTTCCATTTTTTTTTTTGAAGTCTTTTAAAAAGATATTCTTTGCCTTTATAAATTGGAATTTTTGATCATGTTTGGTTGACCTGTTGCATGTTATTAATCATGATTTAATGATTGCTATACATTTCACAATTCACACTCGTGCCTTTGATGTATTAATTAAAAATTACAAAAAAATATTTCAATTTTAATCCCTGCTTATAAATTAGCAAGCTAATGAATCCATAAAGAATTTTTTTTTTTTATAAATAATGATACATATGGTTACGTTAATATAAAAAGGCCCGAACTCCTTTTTTTATTTAAATCGAGTTTTTTGTATATTTCCATAAAAGAAAAGAATTTATCGAGAAATGCAAAAATATCTAATTAAAAATATAATGAGTTTGGAGCCTTTCTACATTACGAAAACCATATGTATGTAGATATGCAGCCGTGTGTCTAGGTGCCCATGAAAATAGTTTTAAATTAATAAAATAATTAAATTAATATATAAAAAAATTTAAATTCACAAAAAAAAAACAGTTGCGGTTTTCGTCAGCATATTTATAGCAATAAGATTAAATGACTTATCATAAAGATATGTCAAAGATACATGCGAGTAAAATAAGACTTGTTCAAATATATCAAGATAGTTGTGCTAAAATTATGCACGAAAAAAATTGTTTTTTTTACAAAATTTTCACAGAAAAATAACTAAAACACAAACTCAAATCATTAATATCCTCTTGTATTTTTAAAACTCCCAAAAGAACAACTTGTAAAACATTTTATTTTTGTTCTGCAATAGCCTTGAATAGTTCTTTTTTATTTTTTGCTTATCAACATAACCGGCCTTTCAAAAAATAAAAAGAATTTTGCTTAAGAGTATGCTAAAGTTCAAACTATACAAAATGTTTTATGTTATAAAAGAAGGTGATTTTTTTCTGAAATACATACATAACGCTCATTTGCTATAATAACGTCATAACTCGAAAATGAGTTTAAGGATTTAACTTTACATACACAACTTAATGAAATACATTCAGCACAGTGCGACCGACTTTGACACGCACACGCAAGGTTCCGTACGGACACTACATGTGTAATACTATACGAACCTTAGAACATATAATCACATGTTTTACCCAATGTAGAAATTTTGTAAAACTAAAAATAATAAAATTTTTTATAAAAGGTACTTTTTATAAAAAATACCTTTTATAAAAAGTACCTTTTATAAAAAAGTATCTTTTATAAAAAAGTATCTTTTATAAAAAGTACCTTTTTCAAAAGGTATCTTTTATAAAAAGTATATTTTATTAAAAGTACTTCTTTAAAAAACAAAATTAAAAAGTACCTTTTATAAAAGTACCTTTTATAAAAAGTACCTTTTATAAAAAGTCCCTTTTAAAAAAAAGACCTTTTATAAAAAGTCCCTTTTATAAAAAGTACTTTTTATAAAAAGTACCTTTTATAAAAAGTTTCTTTTATAAAAAGTACTTTTTATAAAAAGTACCTTTTATAAAAAGTTTCTTTTATAAAAAGTTCCTCTTATAAAAAGTACCTTTAATAAAAAGTTCCTTTTACAAAAAGTACCTTTTATAAAAAGTACCTTTTATAAAAAGTACCTTTTATAAAAAAGTATCTTTTATAAAAAGTACCTTTTATAAAAAAGTATCTTTTATAAAAAGTACCTTTTATAAAAAGTACCTTTTATAAAAAAGTATCTTTTATAAAAAGTACCTTTTTTAAAAGGTATCTTTTATAAAAAGTATATTTTATTAAAAGTATTTCTTTAAAAAACAAAATTAAAAAGAACCTTTTATAAAAGTACCTTTTATAAAAAGTTTCTTTTATAAAAAGTACTTTTTATAAAAAGTACCTTTTATAAAAAGTTTCTTTTATAAAAAGTTCCTCTTATAAAAAGTACCTTTAATAAAGAGTTCCTTTAACAAAAAGTACCTTTTATAAAAAGTACCTTTTAAAAAAAGTACTTTTTAAAAAAAGTACCTTTTATAAAAATTACCTTTTATAAAAAGTAACTTTTATAAAAAGTTCCCTTACAAAAATTACCTCTTGCAAAAAGTTTATGCCACAAAAATTACTTGCAACAAAAAGTACCTTTAACAAAAAGTACCTTTTTACAAAAAGTACCTTTTATAAAATGTCCCTTTTATAAAAAGTACCTTTTACAAAAATTACCTCTTGCAAAAAGTGTATGTTACAAAAATTACTTGTAACAAAAAGTACCTTTAACAAAAAGTACCTTTTATGAAAAATACTTTCATTGTCTTCAAAACAAATGAGTGCTGATTCAGCCATTATTTTTCTTATGTTCCACCCTTTTAAAGGTCTTGCCCTTAAAATGCAATTTTATGGTTAATAATTTACCACAATAACAAACATTTTTTTAAAGTTGTTAAATTCATTTCATTAAAATTTTCATATTGAATGAATGATGTTGAATTTTGTGCTAAAATTTCAATGTGATTAAATGTCAAGTTAATACCAGTTTCATGTTTTATTATTTTATTTTTCGCGTTCTTCTTTTTTTTTTGAACAAGTGAACGAGTATAAATCTGGAAATATTTTATTTATTCGTCTTTTAAGAAATACAATTTTCATTTTTGTTAGCAAAAAATAAAAAAATTAAAAATTAAACTTATCAAATATCAAGCAAAAAAAAAAGAAACGAATCAAAAATTAATATGCATGTTTGTTGCTTAATTTTTTTTTTACTTTTGTTGGATTTTATAAATTTAAATAATTTTGATTAAATCTTAAAACAAAACTCGCATGTTTTATTTCTGGTCCTTGTGTTATAAAACTTGTTAATTTTTTTTGCGGATTGCTTTCTTTCTTGTATTAATGGCAAAATTTAGAATATGAAGCATAAAAAAAATATTTTCGAAAATAACTGACACTGCTATTGAGAGGCTTATGTGATTTTCTAGACCTCAGGGAATAGGAATAGTCCATCAATAGCATAAAATTGTAGAATAATTGAAAGCCTTGAAAATATTAACCCCCATATTCATAAAATTTGAAATGAATTTCAAATGTATTCTATTTCAAATTTTTCGTACAAAATTTTCCTAAAATGGATTTCAAATTCATTTTATTTTTTTTATTAATATGAAGGTAAAACTATAAACTATAAATAAATGACAAATCAAATTAACTTTAATACCCAGAAATAATTTTGTATCAATAATTAAGCTATCTCAATTTCACGATTTCCCCCACTGTGCAGTGTTAATTATATTAAACTTAAATCTGTTTCTAATAATAAATTTATCACAATTAGAGATCTTCAAAGTCTTTTATTGTTTTTAAAATCGAGTAAAGCAGACGTTAATATTTTGTTTTTAAATTAATTTAAAAATCAATAAACTGGTTCATCAGGTGTGATAATAGAAATATTATACATATTTCCTTAAAATTTTTTAGAGTGCTAATTTAACATATTCAAACAAAAAAAAAAAAAAAAGATTCCAAAAGCAATAAAAGACACGTGCTGAAATTAAGGGAAAGTTACGCGAAACATCAGAAACAAACACAGGAACATGTGAAATAATTAATAAAATTTTTGATAAGTATCCTTGAAAAAAATGCAAACAAATTAAAAAAACTACCTTTTAAAATAAATACCTCTTAAAAAAGTATATTTTAATAAATTCAGTAAAGAGCGACTTTTTTCAGTTTAAACGACTTTTTTCAGCTTTGTCGCTTTTTTCCCGTTTTTGCGATTTTTTCGGTTTTTGGGTTTTTTTCATTTTGGCGTTTTTTTCATTTTGGCGATTTTTATTCATTTTGGCGATTTTTTCTTTTTTGGGGTTTTTTCATTTCGGCAATTATTTTTCATTTTGGTGATTTTTTTTTTGGTGATTTTTTGTTTTGGGGTTTTTTTCATTTTGGCGATTTTTTTCACTTTGCCGATTTTTTTATTTTGGCGATTTTTTTCATTTTGGCGATTTTTTTAATTTTTGGCGATTTTTTCATTTTGGCGATTTTTTTTTCATTTTGGCGATTTTTTTCATTTTGGCGATTTTTTTGTTTTGGGGTTTTTTTAATTTTGGCGATTTTTTTCTGTTTTTGGAGTTTTTTTTCATTTCGGCAATTATATTTCATTTTGGTGATATTTTTCACCTTGGCGATTTTTTTTATTTTGACGATTTTTTGTTTTGGGGTTTTTTTTAATTTTGGCGATTTTTTTCATTTTGGCGACTTTTTTCTGTTTTTGAGTTGTGTTTTTTTCTTTTTGGCGATTTTTTTCATTTTGGCGATTTTTCCGGTTCTTTGCGATTTATTTTAGTCTCACAATTTTTTGTTTTCTGCGATTTTTTTTCGGTTTGGCGATTTTATAATTTTTTGATTTGTTAGTTTTTTTCTTACATTTCTTCGCTTCAATTTTTTTCTTAAATTGTTTTAAGCTTTTAAATAGCAGCCTGTTTTTATTTCTTGACGTATATGCACAAATTTTATTATCATAAGATTCCATTGGTTACCTCACTTTTAGTTTCTTAAGAAAGGTCAGGGTGAAATAAGAAGACCGACAGACTGGTTGAGTAATTGAAAATTATCAATCATGTGCACATGGCTCATCCATACACGTTTATCATTTATGTAGAAATTCCCAACAGCAGACACACACACACACACTCACACACTTACATTCATCAGTTGTAAAGGGAAACGAAACGAAATGTTGCATCCAGCATTAAATATTTATCATAACTTGTGCACCACAACAAAGAAACTCCTGGTTAAAGAGGACTAATGAAATTCCTTTGCCAACACAATGTTCAGACTCGTCTGCGGCCACTCCATAAACTCTTGTAGTTTTTTTTCTTTTGCAAAAATTTTATGTACAAAACAACAACAACAACAGTTCAACAGCTGTTCCAAGCCCTGCACTGTTACTGTTAATGTGAATGTTGTAGACAGTGATGATGATGATGATGATGATCATGATTATGAAAAATTCATTAAAGCTGTGGAAGAATGGGTTTTTTTCAAGTTATTCCTTTTTTTTAACTTGTTTTTGTTTTTTAATGGCTTGAAGGGTTTCTTGCAGCAGGTACTTGCTTCACTTGCACTTTTTATTTATTTTTTTCTCTCTTTCTTTCTTAACATTTGTGGCACTAATGCTCGCTCCCTAGTTTCTGGTTTCTTTGCTAAATATGAAGATGGTGATGATGATGGTGATGGTGATCGTTTATAAATTGTGTTCAACTTATCAAGGCATTAGTTAAAGGTTTTGCTTTTGTTTTATTTCTTTCTCAAAGGAAGACTGGTTTCATGTTTACGATGAGGTTTGAGGAAGGTTTATTACTCTGCGCTGTGACCTACTTTTTCTTGCATTTATACTCGCAACATCGACATGGTTTCTTTTTACAGCCAATAATGTGCAATAAAACAAAATATATGGGACAACCATAAAATACTGAAGATGTTATGCAATGAGTTGAGAAGAAGGGCAGCAAAATAAGAAGTAAAATAATACTTTCGGTAGAAAGAAATCTTGTTTTGGGTCTGAGAGTTGCCATCCTATAAGACTTTTTTGTTAATAAATAATTTTAAGCAGATTTGCCATACAATCAAAATAAAATCTACTTCCTTACTAGATTTCGTCAAAATCTTGTTGATATCTCAACTACCAAGTGTTTGTGTGTATGTTTTTCTCCATATTCTACTAAAAAATACAACACTGTGGAATTAAAAGTTGGCAATGTGGCAGCTTGTGCCATAATGCCATAACCATAACCAAACCAAAATTCAATTGGATTATATGGTGAGAGTTATGGCGTTATGGCGAGTCACGTTGCCCATTAGTTTGGTTCCAACGACTGTTTTCTATGGTTACGTCACGTCTGATTGAGCATATAAACGTCAAACTTTGTGTATAAAACTTATTTGTTATTTGTTAACTTATTTCTCATTTATAAATGTATAAAAAACTGGGGGCAATTTAGGCATTCGATAGCAATCGAAATTTCCTCACAAATACAATTAAAATTTTTTAAATTTGCTCCGTGCACTACAGGAAAAGTTTTTCCACTATGTGGCCATAATTAATTACAGCTAAATACCAGGACCGATTGAAATGATTATTTTTGATCAAACTTCATTTTTATAGTTTTTATCACTTAATCTCACGAAGTAAATTTTTTCACTCACGCTCACGCCTCACTCATTTTTCCTATTATCAATAATACACTTAAGCTCAAGTTTTTTATTGCTTAATATCACCAAGAACAAACATTTCTTATCACTTACGCTTACTCACACTCACGCGTGACACTTTTTAACTAATATTAATAATAACCTCGATTTCAGCATTATATTCTATATTATTAATTTTGAAAAACTATACATTTTTATTTTGAAACCGTTTACTATCCTACATTCAATTGTTACTTGAAATAACACTCAAACACACACTTGATAAAGTGACAACAAATCAAAAATTTTAAAAATTAAAAAAAAAATTTTTTTTAGTTATTACATTGTTACAAAGCAAAAAACATAATTTTTTCACTCACGCTCACGCACTCTCATGCGTAAATCAAAATTGTGGAAAAAATTTTTTATTCTTGTATTCTTTGTTATGCTTTTTATATTTAAACAAAAAATATTTTTTCACTCACGCTCACGCATTCTCACTCTCACGCGTGACAGTTTTTTTGAATTTTATTTAAACATGTACAGTAATCACTCACTCAATCGCTGTTTGAAATCACACACGAAAGTGTGATAAATGTAAATCAAAATTTTTAAATTAAAAAAATATTTTTTCACTCACGCTCACGCTTTGTCACGCTTGACAATTTTTTTTGAATTTTATTTAAGCATGCTTAAAAAAATGTTTTCTTTAAATTTGATAATAAAAGAGATAGATTTTTGATTTCTTTCCCGGTAGAGTAATCACTCACTTAACCGCTATTTGAAATCACACAGTGAGAGTAAATCACAATTTTTGAAAATTTATAAAAAGAGTTAGCTGTTTTCCTTGTTATTCTTTTTATATTAAAGCAAAAAGTATTATTTGTTCACTCACGCTCACGCATTCTGATGCTCACGCACTATCACGCGTGACAATTTTTTTAAATTTTTTTAAACATGTTTTAAATATAATAAAAACTAGATAATAAAAAAAGATGATTTTCGATTTCTTCCTCGTACAGTAATCAATCACCTAACCGCTATTTGAAATCACACAGAAACGTGTGATAGAGTGACAGTAAATCAAAATTGCTGAAAATGAAAAAAAAGCTATTTTCTTTGTTATTATTTTTGTTTTAAACAAAAAAAAAAAAATATTTTTCACTTACGCTCACGCACTCTCACGCGTGACAATTTTTTTGAATTGTATTTCAGCATGCTTTAAAAAACATTTTACTTTAAACTGCATTAAAAAAAACAATTTTTGTTTTCTTCCGCCGTTACAGTAAACTCAATCTCACTCAATCGTTATTTGAAATCACACCCGAAAGTGTGATAAGGTGACAGTAAATTAAAATTGTCGAAAATTTTTACATAAAGTTTTTTTCTTTACATTATGCTTTTTATATTAAAGCAAAAAAAAAATATTTTTTTCTGCCACTCTCACTCATGTGCATGAAAAAAATTCATATTCAAATCTACGAAGAAAAGGTTAATTTAAAATTTTTTAGCAATGATTTTGCTTCACATGTGTTTCATGTTAATTCAAAATGTTTTACCATAATCTTCTAAGAAAATTTTTGTTTTGAAATAACGTTTATTTCATGTTGATTTAATATTTCAGTGCTTTTAAATCAAAATTAAGAATCATGTTGAATCAAAGTTATTTCAAGTTGAATCATTATTTATTATTTATTTATTGAATAAAGGCATTTGATTTTAATAATTATTTAACTTGCGTAAATGTGGCATCAAGCCAATTGTATATGTGTGTTGGCTGGAACCAGAACTAATGGCGTGGGTAGCCAACGTGCTGAGTTCCGATGCAGTCACAACAGTTTTCTTGTGTAAATTTAACTTTCAGGAAAAAACTCTTTGGGTTTATAATTAAAATTTAATCGATTAACTAATTGATCAATAGCACTTCCTTAAGAGAGTAATCATCATCTTTTTTAATCTCAACACTTAACATATATAAACACAACAAACTTAAATTCCTATTGTTGATAACAATATCAAATTGCTATTGGAAATTTCTATTGAAGCATTAATAATAGAGATTGATCACTTAATGACATGCCTTCACTCAATGTCACCTCGGCATTGGGTGTCTTAAAAGAATTTGTCGATCGATATCTTATTCCGGCTTGTGTTTTATAAAAGGTTTTCTTTTAAGAAGTGTGTGCGTTGGATTTGTAATTAAATCTAATAGAAATTCAATACAATTTTAATATGATTAAACAAATTTTGTTTCTTTTTTTTTTGTAATGAAATGTTGTCACATTGAGACCTCCCGACAGCTTTTAAGTATTTAAGAGTGTTTTAGTGATATGAATAACATATTTTTCTTTGACCAGACATTGATTAATATTGAAAAGGCCCTTTGAAAAAGAAATTCATAAGATCGCTTATGTCCCTTATAAAATTTTTTATGGTTTTCTTGCCGAAACGCTTGTGGCTGAAAATAAATTTTTCGAACTTTAATCATTTCGCACAAGTAGGTTTTTAATGAAAATATTGACAAGTAGATAATCAGTTCCCAAAAGGGGAGCAGTTGGGCTATAAAACAAAATTGTTACTTTAGGTTTCTTAAGGGAACTCGGCTTCGACGCGGGCTGGAATACCAGACAAATAATTTTTCAATTCAAAATCTACGAAAAAAAAATTATAATTCAACATTTTTCGTTAGTGATTTTGCTTTGTGTGTGATTCATGTTAATTCAACATGATTTACAGTGACCTTTAAAAAAAATCATTACTTCATTTGATCACGTTATTTAAGTATCAGATTATTGCAGTCGCTATCGAACCATGTAATAATATTGATCGATATCGAATGCCGGAATCTCAATTTGAAGAAACATGATCGAATCAGCTCGTTATCGAAAGCGCAGATTATACAACTGAACAAGTGGCTGGTACGAACAAGATTTGGCTTCCAAAGACGAATTAATCTCACAAACAAATTTATATTTTAATGATAGAAAATTTGAAAAATATTGGAAAAAGTGTTTGGTACTCAAAGGAGACTACGTTGAAAAATAAATAAATATTTTAATTCAAAACCCTGTGTTCCATTCAAAAAGTCAGGTCCTTATCGACCCACCCTCGTACAAGAATTGACTTCAGTATACTCTAGGGATGTGAACTCGCTAAGAGTTTAAGTCTCAGTCGCAATTATTAGGCGATATGCAAGTGTCCACCACAATTAAAATCAATTGTAAAATTAACAACTGGTATTGGTTAGATTAACCTGCTATAAAATGTTATGATTTTTTTTTGTCAAGGATTATTGAAATCTTCAAAGCTGTACATAATCTGTTATACTAAGAAAAAAGTTTTTACCCGCTCCAACGCCAATTTTTGCGTTACTATGGTTTTGTTCACCACTTTTTGCTCATGGGTAATGTTTCACTTCAACAAAATATTCGCCTTTTATACTCAATAAGAGTGGGTATCAAAAAATTTAATTATTTTCATTATTATCTAAAAACAATTATTTTGTATTGTTGCTTATCACCAGAAATCGTTGAACTCTCTTTCTTTAACTTGATTTTTGCCAAAATTAAAAAAAAAAGTTTTTTAAATTAAATCTAATTCTATTTCGTTGCCTCATTACAGCCAGCCGCTGCGAGCTGGCGGGCCTAAAATGATAAATGAATTTACTATTTAAATGAATCAATAAATGGTTTCGTGTTTCTTGCCTAAAGACATTTGTTTTATAAAGAATATGATTTTTTTTCTAGTCGTTTCGTGAGTGGGTATCATCATGTCTGGAACAAGCGATTGCTTAATTGAATTTGAAGTTATTAGAAATTAGAATATTTCTTTAGCTAATAATGATGATGATGTATGTGGCTTAAGAAGTTTCTCACCAAAGAGATAATTAAATCTCATAGCAAAAAAAAAAAAAAATAAACAAATTCTTTAATTAATATTTGAAATTTATAACAGCCCCATGTGGTGCCGATTACATAATTTGTGGTAAAATTTACTTATACACACACACAGAAAATTATACCCAAGTAAACCCATTCCAAAAAAAAATTCTATTTGAAATCGTATTAAATCATGTTGAATTAAAGTTGAACTCATGTTGCTGTTTTTTTTTTTTATAACCCCCTTATGCAAAAACGACTGTTAAAGTTAAAGCATGTGTTAAAACCGGTTTTGCCATACAAAATTCGATTCTTAAACAAACTTTAAGTTTAACAATCGTTTTTGCATAAGGAGGTTAGTGTATATCTAGAGAATATTTAGGGTTACTGTGACTGCAGCGCTAAGCTCGTTGACTTACACGGGATGACTTCGAGTTCAAATCTTGGCCGGGATAGCCAAACAATAACCACACGCACACACAAACACACACACACACACACACTTTTTCCTAAATGCCTGCGCTCATACATACAATCACTTAAGTTAAATAATTAATAAAATAGAATAACTACATTAATTTAAATTTATGTTGTTTCAACTTTCATTCATTTCATTTCATTTCAACAAATTCACGTTTTTTTTCAACTTGATTTAACTTTGATTCAACATGTTTCTTAATTTTTTATTTAAGAGAACTGAAATATCAAAACAACCTGTAACAAGGTTCTTTAAAGGTTACGGTAAATCATGTTGAATTAACATGAAACACATATAAAGTAAAATCACTACCGAAAACTGGTTAAATTAACCTTTGTTGTCGTAGCTTTTAATATGAAATTTTTTTTTCTTCAATTAATCTACATATATTTATTTCGATCGACATTTTGTTAATTTCTTCAAAATATTTCTTAAAAAAAAAATAAAAATCCTGAAGGAATTAACCAAAGGTTAGCGAAATATCGAAATCAAAAAAAAAAATAACTCTGCCCAAAAAAAACCGAATTCAATGCAAAGATCTAATAGAACATTTTCGATTAAAAATTTATGGTACCCAACTGGCAGTAAACTCTATATTAGCATTAAATTTTAATGGGCGTAACTCCGCCCATTTTTTTAAATAGAAAATTGTGTTTATTTTAGAGCCTCTCACGGTAAATTTCGTAAAAATCGTTAAAGTTGAACCACGTGAAATATAAAATTAAATTTAATGTGCGTGCCTCCGCCCATTTTTTAAATGCAAGATTATGTGCTTTTTAGAGCTGAGGGTGTGTGTTAAGTTGTGGAAAAATCGTTAAAGTAGCACCACTTAAAATAAAATAATAACTTTTAATGGGCGTGACTCCGCCCATTTTTTAAATGCAAGATTGTGTGTTTTTCAAAGCTCAGGGTTTGTGTGTCAGATTTTGTAAAAATCGTTCAAGTAGAACCACTTAAAATAAAATATTAAATTTTAATGGGCGTGACTCCGCCCATTTTTTAACCCCCGACCAAAAAAAAGGGGTGTTATAAGTTTGTAGTGTGCGTCTGTGTATCTGTGTGTCTGTCCGTGTCCACGTACAGCCCAAATGGCTGGTCCGATTTTTATTTAGTTTTTTTCTGTTTGAAAGGTGACCTTGATCGAGAAGGTTCTTAACTATGTTTGAAGAAAATCGGTCCAGCCGCTTAGAAGATATCACATCTTTACTAGAAATATCGGGGGTTTTTAAAATGTTTATTTTTTGTTATTTAAATATAAATTTGTGTCTATTTTAGAGCTCAAAGTAAGTGGTAAACTTCGTAGAAATCGATTAAGTAGAACCACGTGAAATATAATAATGAATTTTAATGGGCGTAGCCCCGCCCATGTTTTAAACTTGAAAATTGTGTAATGACAAGAACCAAAGGTGTTGTGTGCTAGATTTTGCAGCAATCAAAAAGGTAGAATGTCATAAAATCAAATTTAAAAAAATTATGGGCGTATCCCCGCCTACTTTTTTCACAATGGGACCAATGGGAAGCTACACCATTTCAGAAAAAAATATAATTTTTGCAATCGTTCCAAAATGTATCGATTATGAAGTAACAATGTAAAAAAGAGTACAGAGGAATTAATATCCTCCTCCTTTTTGTTGAAGTCGGTTAAAAAAAATAAAACTTGAAAAAATAGTTGAATTGCTTATTTAAAAAAATAGCCAAAAATTATTTTTGTATTATTTTATTATTATTATTATTATGTGTTATTTAATTTTTAAAAATAATTATAAAAAGTTTTGAAGTATCATTATCTAAAATTAACGTCCACAGAAAGCGTTCAATCGATTGGTTTTATTAACACATTGAGGTTAAATTAAATTTAGTTGGAGGGTGTGCTAAAGAATCAATTAATTTTTTTCATAAATTAAAATTTATTTAAATATAAGTGGAAATTCTCGTCAATACTTATTCTAAAGATAAGTGGATGACGGAAATTCCCGCAATTCAGCTGAATGTATTAAAAACAAAATTTTTTATGTTAATGTTTGCTTTCAAATAGAAGTTGTCTGTCGAACGTTTTCTATCGACATCGTGGAACAGGCCGTAAAGTCTTTAATGTAAAAATATGAACAATATTCAAGGTTATTGAATTAAATTTATTTAAGGACCTTTATCATTATAAAAAAAAATTATTATGTGTAGTTTGTACAAGTCAAGTCGTCCGTCTAGGTTGTAGAAACAGGCGGTTAATTAATTATTTAAAATTAAATATCCATCATGGTCTAGTAAGAATTGTATTTAAGAAAATATCAACTGTAAAGAAATAAAACTCGTTCTTATTTTTATTTCTAAATTTACTAGTTCCAGTCTGTCATATTCTCTAAAGGAAATTTTTAAAGGTCAAAGTATGGGTAAAAAAAAAAGCTTTTGAGTTTAAAATGTATATTTGTTTTAGAAATTAAATGGCGTGAAAAAAAACAGCAGGAATAATACAGAATTATACACACAAGCCATTAGAAAACCTGTGGAAAAAAATTAGTTTTATAACAAGAATTTTAATTTAATATCTTTTTTATAAAAATGGAGAAATAAGTGTGTAAGTTTTTTTCTCATTTAATTCATCAATACTCTTAATTAAGAAAAAATTTTAAATAAAAATTCTTATAAATTGCTGAATATTATTTTAGTTTCTTTTTTTCTCAATTAGCTTATGAATAATTAAAAAAAAATTTTTAAATAAAATTTCTTATAGATCGAATGTTTTTTTTTATTTTGCAAAAATTTGCATAAAAATGCAATTGAAAAATCTGCAAGAATTAAGCATATTGCTTTAATAAACTGCTTCTATTAACTTAATAAGAAATATATTTATTTTAACTATAAAGCAGAAATATTTGAAATTAATTAAACTGAAGTACGACGGACTTGTTAAGAGTCATTGTTTTTATTCATCTTTCATATGTTTACACTCAGATAAAAAATAATAACTCAAAACCAATAAAAAACCATATTAAAACAATAAAAAACATTAACGACTTAAGTTAAGTTATATGGGTAATTTTTTTTATATCAATATGGAACAATATTAATTTAAAAGTTTAAACATTCGAGAAATTTATTAATTGACATATGGTCATTATATTATTGTAAGTAAAATTTATTTGCTGGTGTTTAAGCACTAACTATATGCATTGTCTTTTTAACAAATCGTCAGTAGACTTCAAACACACATTTCGAATTTGTTTTTTTCCTAAATGGAGGAAACCAGCTCCAACACAACCAAATTATTTTTTAATATTGCGAATCATAACGAATTTCTATTTGAAATTGTTGTGACATAAAACAGCTGTTATTTAAGTTAAGACTGGCAATACCACAATAAAAGTTGGGTTGACTATCAGGTGTGAAAACTCAGTTGAGTTGAGAACAACAATAAGGGCATATTTTTTATTTAATTTTTTTTTCTTTTAATTTAGTTTGATAAGGTACAGTTGCTGGAATTTTTTTCTCTCTGCTTGGGATCATGCAACAATTTTGGGGCGGTTTTACAGTTTTTATTGTTTTAGGCGATTTTTACGCAGTCATTTAAAATTTTGGGGGGTCTTGTCTTAATAAAAGAAATTACATTTTTTTAATAATTAAAAATGAAATTGTAATTTCATATTTATGTATATAGTATTTAACAAAAATTTACTTACAAAACGTTATTTCAGCGCTTTAATGAAATTTACTTGATATGTTTTTTCTTATTGTTGCAGAAAAGAAAAACAATTAATTAACTCCAAGAAAAAAAAAAGAGCAACCTAAAAATTGTTTTGTCTAACATATTTTTCCACTAAACATAAGTTAATTCAAATTTCACAATATTTTCTTTTTGTTGTTGTAAACATAAAACAACAGCAGCAATAACAGCAACAACAATAATAGCTTTACAATTAGTGGTGTGGTTATTTTTTTAACATAAAAACCAACTAATTTTTTTTTTTAACTGAGGGTCATACACCAAACGCTACTTTTAATTTATTTTTCATTAAAAGTGAATATTGAGAAAATATTTAGCAACAAGAAGAAAACAACTACAAGTCTCATTTAAAATTCCCTTCATGTATGATGGAGCAAAAAAAAAAAAAATTGGGGTTTTTTTCTTTAACTATTTTTTTACATCTTTTTAATTAAAATCTAAAAAAAGGTTTTTTTTAAGGCCGGGAATATTTTTGTTTAAACATTATAATAATTTAGAAAAGCAATTACACAACAAACAACAGCATTAATTAAATTGTATGACATTTAATTTATTTTTAAATTAAATATTTTTTAAGTTAAATAATAAAAGCACAAGAAAAATGAAATATTTTATTGTTTGAAACAAAAAAAAAAAAAAAAAACAAAAGACTGAAGCCACGAACCTGGTCTAAGTTCAAAAAAAAAACTTGAGTGAGTTTTTCTAAAAAATAATTTTTTTTAAAACTTACTTTTTATGAAAATAAAAATAGTTCAATATAAATATAATAATTATTGAAATAAGTGAATTTTTTCAATAAAAAATATTTTTGAAAAAACTTCCTTTATAAAAAAAATATAAATTGTTGTATGGTTTTTATAAAAAGCTGTAAAAAATAGTTTTTTTGTTGTTGTGAAAAATTGACAATTTGTAGAAACAGGAGATTTTTATTAGAAAAAAGTATGAAAAAAATTTTTTTTTTTAATTTTTATTTATTTTAAGAAGTGACTGAATAAAATAATTTATTTTTTTTTTATTTTTTTTACAAAAAAACGAACTTTTTGTAATAAAATTAAAAAATGTGACTAAAAAAATATTTAAAAAAAAAACATTTCATGAAAATATATATAATGTAAATTGTTGTATGTTTTTTATCAAAAGCTTAAAAAAATGTTTTGTAAGAAATATTTTTTTTTTGTTGTTGCAAAAATTTACAATTTTTAGAAACAACAGATTTTTATTAGAAAAAAAGTATGAAAAAAATATTTTGTAAAAATTTTATATTTATTGTAAGAAGTGACTGAATAAAATAATTTATTTTATTTTTACAAAAACGATTTGTTAAAATACAAAAGGAGCAATTTTTTTCTTTACAAAAGACGGACTTTTTGTGAAAAAGTGCGTTTTTATAATAAAATGGTTTACTAAAACACAACTTTTTTAAGGAGCAAATTTTGAAAAAATCTAACTTATTGTGAAAAAATTCATTAAAACAAATTAAAAAAAAAATAAACATTTTATGAAAATATTTAAATTGATTGTTGTATGTTTTTTATCAAAAGCATTAAATTTGCCTTAAGAAACTTTTCATAAAATTATATGAGAACATTTTTATTCGTCTAGAGAAAGCGTGAAAGGAAGGAACTTGCACATAGTAATTCTGTAGCGATTAGTTTTACTTCAAATTTCCTTTATCACTCTCTTCCTTACCGCTATTAGCTATTAACAAATAGAAAAGTTTTTGTCTAATAAATTGCATAAAAATTTCATAATATAAATAAGATAAATTGGTAAAAAAAAACCTTTTTCTTAAGTGACTGCAAAAGTTTCTTAAAAAAACACATTTTCACAAAAGGTTTTTTTCTGTGATTTATTATTATTATTTTTTTTATATTTTATTTCTTCTTTGCTTCTTTGGCAATTTGACAATAACGTTTTTGGAATCCATTCATTCCCATTTGCAATTTATTTTCCCATGGCAATTATTGCAAGTATGTAGACATTTTTATATTATTGACCCATTAAACGTTTCTCATATGCATGAACCATTAAATGGCCTACAATTAATGACAAGCAGACAGACAGACAGACAGACGGACAGACAGACGAATTACTTCACAAGAAAAGCAGTCACACCTCTACTGAAACTTATTTTACACGGGAGTTTTTCTTAATAAATCCCAACGAAAGACAAATGTTTTGTGCATTTAAAGCAACATTTTTGAATTGTGGGAGTTTTGCAAAAAAAAAAATATATTTACTCTGAATACATAAACCAATTTCCCATAAAATCATTTTAAAAAATGCTTCTTTATCAGGTTTTTTATAATTTATAAAATTTTTCTAATGCACTGAAAAAAATTGATTGAGAAAATTCGTAAATAAATTCCTTAAAGTGCAACTTTGACTCTTAGACGAAGGGTTGCGTACTATCACTATATACATACATATGTGCCCTTAATTATGAAAGTGCTCTAAGTCATATAATTCTTTGAGCGAGATATTTAATAGATTAAATTTCAACAAATCAAAAAGCCATTTTTATATTATGCTACATTCTAATTTAGAGTTGTACTAGTCTCGATTAATATAAATTTATTTAATATTTTTTTAAATATTTATTGAAGTTCTTTTTAAGATTTATTTATTATTTGGAAGCAAAACTGCATATGGGCAATTGCGTCACGATGACCAATTAAGTAAGATTGTGGTTCAGAGAAAATTTAAATTTTTCTTTATATTTTTATATACTTTTGAGGAGCGTAAGTACTTTAAAAGATAAGGTCAAATCTAATGCATTGATCAGAAATACAAGTTTAATTGATTGGTCACCGTACGTGACCTCCTACGTGACATGCTGTGGAATTTCCCATATGATTTAGACACCTTTCATAATTAAGGGCCCATATGTACTCGTAACACTATACGAGCGAATGAGCCTATATAAATCGAACGTTGTCGATTGACATCGTGGGATTGACACTAAAATTTTTATTGAAACAATTATGTATTATTTTTTTAATATAAAATATTAGTTAGTAATTGAAGAAATTTATTATTTGACATATTGTCATAAGTTTATTTTAATAGAAATTTATATGCTGGTGGTTGGTGTAAATTTGTTTTTTTTTCGGTGTATGTTAAACGCTTGATTTTGAATATACAATTTAAAATCTAAATGAATAATTTTTAAGGAATTTTTTTCAATGGTTATTTACAAAAATACTATTCGTTCAAGTGCTTCCCAGACGTCTAAAGAATTTTTGCCATATTAGTGAATGAAAAAAAATATCTTGAAAAAAAACTAATTTATTTAGTAGCCAGATTAGTCACGGTAGACTGAAACAAATTAATAACGCTTAAAATTTACACAGAAAAAAATATTTCTCCAAACAAAACCTTTAATTGAAAAAATAAAAGTTTAAAAATATATTAAAAAAATAGAAAAAATTGAAATAAAGGCCTTATTTTTAAAAATTATTAAGGCTATATAAAGGCTTAAGGCTCAGTTACCCGACTGTAATGTAAAGTAACTGTAACGTAGGAAACAGCTGATCGATATTTTTGTATGAAAAGTAGGTTACGTTACATTACATCTCTATAATTATTTTCATTACTTTTCACATAATAATATCGAGCAGCTAAAAAAGAGTTTTATTGAATATCGATCAGCTGTTTCCTACTGTTGCAGTTACTTTACATTACGGTCGGCTAACTGAGCCTTTAATAAGAAAATTTTTTATAAAAATCTGTTTTATAAACCTGTTGCAAAACCTTAATAATTTTTGTGAATGAAACTATTAAATTAAAATTGAATTAAAATGAATTTTAAGCAGGAATAATTTCTTGCGACCCTTTTCACAATGTACAATTAAAAGCTAACATTGACTTTAACGGCAAGTTTTGTATGAATAACTGTCAGTTAAAGTTTACGTTAACTCTTAATCATGCATTGTGAAAAGGGACGGTAATCGGTCTTAAGTTCAATATTTTCAATTCTTATAAAATGAAATATTTTTATTAATTAATGTGATTTTCTAAAAAAAAGACGACAAGTTAAACTAGACTTTAGCTAAGGGAAATACCGACATTTTGCTGGGCGCTGATGAAGTGTGTGTCCCCATAAGGGTGCCCTGTGGCAAAATGGCAGCGATGCTAGTGTCTCCGTCCAGAGGTCATGGGTTCGATTCCCCCAATAGACCCTGGGTGTTATCCGCAGACAAGCTAATCGCTTTGCGAGTTGTGTTTGTTAAAAAAAATCCTTTCTAGAAAAAACAGTTCATTTCTATATAGAAAATATCAATTATTGCCCGCTTATTGAATTTCATTTGAACTTTTTTTACCATTTCCAGTTTGTTTATAAAAAGAACTTCTTAATTAAAAGTTTATTGCATAAATAACTCTAAAATTAGCTAATAATAATAATAATTAGCAAGTCTACGAGCTGAGAAATACTCTGGCAGACAACCAGCGTGACCATATTAGCTTATTTTGAGCTAAATTTAGCTTATTTGTTTCATATTTAGCCTTAAAATTTTCATTTAGCTCTTAGCTTATTTTTTAGCTTTTTTTAAAAACTCATTTAGCTTTTTTAGCCTTTTTTTAGTCTAAATTGCGTGTTCTCTAAAAATATATTAAAAACATAAACAACTTATAAAAATTATAATTTTTTAGCACAAAACAATTTACGACAATTTTATAACAGAAATGGAAAGAAGAAAAATAGTAGATAATGGCAGAATGGTTAGAATTCCAATGGAAAAAGTTAAATTCATATTAGTGGCCAAAACACTTTTTGAGTTTTTTGGGTATAAAATTATTTGACTTGAGTTGAACGTTCATTTAGCGGCATCAATTAACTTAAAACAAAAACCTGAAAAAGCCTCAAGCCTGTGCCTCGTTTCTGTAAGGAATGTGAGAACTTTTTGAGTAGAAAAAATTGTTATCATCCTGTGAAACACAGGGAGAGTAAGAAAAAAACTGTATTTGTCGATATTTTTTGTAAGTTTATATAAGTTTTTATGTGAGTAACCCTGTGTAAAATAGGACAACCAATATAATTATTTAATTTTTCTCGATGCGAGAACTTCTCACGAGTTACAGAAATGGGGTACTGGATAACACTATGTACCGATTTTCGTCGGGCCACCTCAATAAAGTCATAAGCAGGGAAACCACAAACATGCTCTAAAAAAAGTGTTTTATGCGCATTCAATATGCACTAAAAACTTGTAAATATGCGCTTAAAAGTAAAAAAAATATGCTCTTAAAAATATAATAAATTGGTTTATTTGTAAATGGAAATATATTTTGAATCAAAAATTCAACAACATTTGCATACAAAATAAGAAAAAATAACCAAAAAACGGAAACATAATTAACAAAGAATAACTGGGTTTGAAGTGCAGGCTAAAACAAAATTACTATAAAAATTTTTACTAAAACAAATAATACAAATTAATTTTTATTGGATGCATAAGAATTTAACTTTAATTTCAAAAGATCACGATATCAGAATTAAGGCTTTGGAACTGTATTTTGGATAAATAAGAAAAGATTTTAATTTATAGTTTTTATTGCAATAAATAACAAAATATTGACCTAGAATTTCAAATAAAAATCTTTTCTGTCCCATCTTAATGAACTTTCATACATTTACAATGTCCCTTCAAGGTCTTTTCAGGGCAGAGTAAATCACACATAGCTAAACTAAATTTGTATTGCAATTAACGTCCGTAAAACTGCGTTATTTATAAAAAGAATGATACACTACATGGAACATTGGAACAGAGATTTAGATGGCGAAAATTAAAAATAAAAAATTCATAAAATTTTTTTTTCGGAATGGAGTGTTTTTTTAAGGATGGTGGTGCCAAGTGCGAGTTGAAATAAAATAAATTCTATAAAGTATCAAAATATGCCCTAAAAGCGTAAATTATGCTCTAAAAATTCGAAAATATGCTAAAATTATGCGTTTAAAACTGAAATATGCATAAACATGTTTTAAAGGGTAAAATATGCAAAAATATGCACTAACAAATCGATGCCAAAATTCATTAAAAGTTCTGAAACGGATAAATATCTTATCCCCGCATTAATACGTGATACAAGAAAAAACATGCAATTGCATATTTGCGGTTTCCCTGGTCATAAGTAATAAGCCAAAATGGCATTATTACTCAATTAATTCTGGAATAAGTCTATATGGGCTTATTACCAATGCAGTGTGGCGCAATTTTGTCCTTGTATTTCAAGTAGTCGATAAATTAGAGCAAAATCTTTACTTATGACTTTATTTCACTGATCTGACGAAACTCGGTACATTGTGCAGATAGTGTGATCCATGCTTTACCTTAAATAGCATTAATTCACTTAAAAAGCTTTCGTATTTTAGTATAAATGTTTTTACATTTTTAAAAACTTTTTAAGATTATTTTGGGGAAGTTTTTGTTTTGTTCTTCATTAAATCTAAAATATAAAAATTAATAAATAATTTCATTAAGCAAATATTCTATATGTATAATAAAAAAATATGTTTGTGTAATATTTAACGTTAGTTTAGCAATAAGAAACTATTGAAAAGTGATCAAAGAAGTGGAAAAAAGTTTAGCTTTATTTTCTAGCCTAAAATGTAACTTTTTAGCTTATTTTAGCTTTTTTTCAAACGTGATTTAGCTTAATATTATTTTAAAATCTGGTCACACTGCAGACAACCAATAATAATAAAAAATATTGGTTATTGGTTTGCGGCACATTATATTCAAAATGCATTAAGTCTGCAGCAAAGCAATAACCAACCGACGAAATGTCTTAAATAAGAGCAAATCGAGCAAAAGTAAACAACAAACATTAATCATTTGAATAAAAGAAAACTCTTAACTGTAGATAAAAGGCAGCTTTGCAAAAGCTTGAAGCAAAGCTTTCTTATACTGCAAGTAAAAAATATTATATTTTTAGCAAAGAAAAAAAAAATAGTAACAATAAGAAATTAAAAGAGAGAACAAAAAAACACCTACCAACGGTATACTTAACAGGCGTTCGGACCGTTAAGCAATATGTCCGTCCATTCGTCCGTCCGTCTGACGGTCCAGCCAAACAAGACAGTTAAACGAACGCAACAACAAGCGAATTTGTATGATAAAATGGCCAAAAACAAGACTACCAACACTTAAAAGCACACAAACACATACACACACACTCTGCTGCATACGCATATGCAAACACACACACACGCACACACACACACACATGTACTGCAAGCAAGCAGGCACTTTCAAAGCAAAAGACGAATGAATGAACAAAAGACAAAAAAAAGCATAAAACAAACGGAATTTGCTCACTAAAAGCAAAAGAAACAAATGATCGAACTAAAAAAAATATAAAAAAAAATAATAATAAAAATAAAATAAAAGAAGTAAAGCAGCATAAACAGAGTTAAGCAAAGTGCCAAAGAAACGAAACGAAACGGTGAGCGGCCAAATGGCTCTAAGTCATGATTTTAGTTGAGTCGCGTAAGTCATTGAGTGCGTTTGGGTAGTTGAAACAAAAAAAAAAAAGTTCATTTCGCAGTGGCGTTAGTGACAACTTTTCTATGCAATTTTCCACACACCTACAAAAAAAAATTTATATCAAATTAAATTAAATTAAATGAAAGCAGAAAAATTTAATTTTTTCGTACCAAAATGAATTTGTAAATAAAACAAAAAGAATTCACCTAAACTTTCATCAATGATTTAATAAAGTGCAACCAACTTAACAAATATTAACAAAAAGTAAGATTTGAAAAAAATTATTTATAATATTAAAAATTAAAGGAAAAAATTTGAGAAAAAAATTTTAAAACATTTAAAAAAATTTTTTAAAAATATAAAATTTTTCTTCTTTTTCTTAATATTAAAATACATTTTTTAATATAATATTTAAGAAAAAAAAAATAAACATTTCAATTTATTTAAAGTTTCTTAAAACAAAAACCTGTTGCCTGGCCTGCTGAGCAACTGCGTTCACCCTGTTGCAAACAAAATCATTTTTAACACACAAAAAAGTTCATAAAAAGTGAAATTAACTTGTTGTTTAAACTCTTAACTGCTTTTAAAATCAATCGAAAAAGAAAACAAAAAAAGAAAATTAAAAGTTAAAAGTTAAAAGATAAAATCAAAATACAAAATAAACACATTGATAACCAAAAAAGAAATATTTAAGTGGGTTTTTTAACACAAAAAAAAATTTATAAAAATAAAAATAAAAACAACAACTAATGACATTAAAAAAGCTAACGGATGTGCACACAAAAAACTGGATGCCCTTATTTGAAAAATTTTTATTATCGTTATAAAAATAAAATAAAAAACTTTTAAACCATTTCCACAAGTCAGGCAGAGGCGACTCGTCTAGGAAATTTTTATCAAAATCGCTCAAAGAAATAAATGAGTGCTTAATTGCCTAAATCACATCACCAAAGTGAATTTAACATAAAAAATAAAAAAAAAATTATTATTTTGAAAAAAATTTATATTTTTAAATTTCTTTAATTTTTTATTTTTTTTTTTGGTTTTTAGACAATTTCTAAACATTTTATAATATTAAAATTTTTTTAAATTTAAATTAAAGGCAGGCAGGCGACTCGTCTAGAAAATTTTTATGAAAATCACTCAAAGAAATAAATAATAATTGCTTAAATAAATCACTTAACCAAAGTGAATTTTATATAAAAAATAAAATTAAAAAAAAATTATTTATTTTAATTTTTTTTTGGTTTTCATACAATTTCCAATTATTTTGAAAAAATTTTCTTTAATATTTTAAAATTTTTTTGAAGTTTTCTTAATTTATTTTTTTGGTTCTTATACAATTTCTAAAAATTTTTAAAACAATTTCTTTTTAATAAAACAAAAATTTTTTTTATTAATTTAAATTTGTTTAGTTTTTGGTTGTCATAAAATTTTCAAAAATGTTGGAAAAATTCTTTATAATTTTTTTGAATTTTTTTTTTTTTGAAATTTTTTAATAATTTTTTTTTTTTGGTTTTCATGCAATTTATAATTATTTGAAAGTTTTGTATAAATATTTTTGGTTCTTATACAATTTCTAAAAATTTTGAAAACAATTTTTTTTTTTCATTTAAAAAAAATGTGTTTTTTAATTTATTTTAATTTTTTTTTTAGTTTTCATTAAATTTTAAAAATTTTGAAAAAAATATTTTTTAATTTTTTTGAAATTTTTTAATTAACTTTTTTTTTTTTGGTTTTCATGCAATTCATAATTACATATTTTGAAAAAGGGTATTTTTTTGAATGTTTTTTATAATTTTTTTTAATTCTTATACAATTTCTAAAAATTTTAAAAACAATTTTTTTTAATTTGTTTTTAATTTTTCTTAAAATTTTTAACAAATTTATTTTTTGATTTTTATACAATTTTAGGAAACTTTGAAAAAACATTATTTTTAATCTTTTTGACATTTTTGAAAATTTTTTTTAATTTTTTAATTTTTTTTTCGGTTTTATACAATTTCTAAAAATTTTGATAAGAGAACAATCAAAGTTTGAATTTGTTTGTTTTTCTCAGCTTAAAGAATTTGTATGAGAAGACAAAAACCTCATTAATATGAAGAGTTTTTGTTTGTTGTTGGTTTAAGCATCAACTACAAGCATTTCGTTGCTGCTTAAGAAAATCATCACAATGGAATAAAGAGGTTTGATTAAGGATTCTTAACTTGTTTGTGTTCGTTATTCTCAATAACATTTTGAGAGTTTTTCTTTAAAAATATAGAGTTTTTTTTTTAGCTTTTCTCAGGTATATTTTTTTTTTTTTTGCTGAACTCTACTGTGATAAGTTTCTTAAGCAGAAACGAAAGGCGTATAAATGTTGCTTAATCAACAACAAATAAAAATTCTTCATATTTATATATTATATATTTAACGTCAGATAAATTATCTGCCTGAATACTTTTCGAAATCCAGATTTTAAAAAAAATTTTAGTTTTGTTTTTATTTTGTTTTTTATTTTCTGTTTAAGCCTACTTACAAGTGTCTCAAGCAGAAACCAACTGCAAATAGACGTTGCTTAACCAACAACAATTTTTTTTATTTTTTTCATTAGCAAAAAAACAAACGACAATGCCAAGACTGTTGTAAATTTAGAGATGGTAAAATTGAGCTTTCATTACAAAAAAAGCTTTCAGCACATTGTAATACGATGAATCAAAACAATTCACATATTCTATTTGAAATAAAAGCTGATTGTATAAAGCAGAAATCTACATCAACTGACACCACACACAGTGGGCCAAACATAAAAGAACGCTGATGATGAAGGTTTTGTAGTGGCCTTTGAAAACAGCTAGTTGTTCCGTTCTACTAAATGTTTGTCAGAATATTTACAATTAACTTTGGTGTTATTTGTTTATTAATAAATTTAATTTGGTTTACAAAGCGATACAATGAAGTTCGAACAATAATAATAAACAATTTTCATATTACAGACGTCAATACTTTTCAAAAGCAACATTTTTAAAATGTTTTAAATTTTGTTTTTTTTTTTCATATAAATAGTACTTTGGTGATGTTGACTTAGGCAACGTTTTTTTTTTTTTTTTGTCAATAGGTTTTTTTCTTGCTTTTGCTTAAATCACTGCTGACTGTAGTTGAAATGCTCTTTATATTAATTTTAATTTTAATATGAGAAAAGCAGGAAATCAATTAATAGCTCAGTTAAAGGCTTTTTCATTAAGTCAATATAAAAACTTTTAGGGCATGTCCCACGATATCGAAAGAAAATGTTCGATCGAGAGCATGTATATTTACAAGCAAAAGAATTTAAAAAAAATTTTTCAATGCATTTTTTTTTTGCGAAATTCATAAGCCACCCGACCCACTGTGCTTTAATATTTAACATTATTTCGTAGCAAAAAAAAAAAAATATAACTACAACTTTAATTTCTATTTTTAAACAGAGTTTAAAAATTATAAATAAAACAAACAGGATTAAATATTAAAAAAAAAATTGTAGTCTTCAAAGATTTTACTAAAATCTAAACTTAAGGAAAACAATAAAAATAACAACAAAAATAACAATTAAACAAAGGTGAGTTATAACAAAAATTTCGGTATATTTCAATAAAAATTGTAAAGGAATTAAAAAAAAAAAGTTTGCTTCATTAAAGTAACTTTCATTCTAAACACAATTTGGGCTTGAAGTGTTGATATCGAGCCATAACCGCTAAAATAGCTTAAGCGACACATTTTTTGGACTTCGTTTTTTTGACGAAAATTCTATATTTACGATCGTAAATAATCGATTTTGGTCAAAAAATGAAGTTCGAAAATTATGTCGCTTAAGGTATTTTGGCTGTTATGGCACGATATACAAAACAAAACTTCCTTTCATACAAATTTTGACTACAGCACACTTGAAATACAACTTCATTAAGGAAAAGGTTATCAATTCGTCTGTATTTTTATTTTACATAACTTGAAAAATTTTAGACTAATTGTAAAATTGCTTTTTTGTTTTGTCTGAAAGGGTCCCATTGTTTAAAAAAATGGGCGCGAATACGCCTATAAATTTTTTTATTTGATTTTATGATATTCCACTTAATTGATTAATGCGAAACCCTGCAAACACCTTTGGCTCTTGTAATTACACAATTTTAAAGTTAAAAAACTGGGCGGGGCTACGCCCATTAAAATGTATTGTTATATTTCACGTGGTTCTACTTAACCGATTCTAACGAAACTTACCACACACACTTTGAGCTCTGAAATAGACACAAAACTCTATTTAGAAAAATGGGCGGAGTCACGCCCATTAAAATTTAATAACTTATTTCAAGTGGTTGTACTATGCCATTTTTGACAAAACTTAACACACATCTTGAGTTCTGAAAAACACACAATCTTTTATATAAAAAATGGGCGGAGGCACGCCCATTAAAATTTAATTTTATATTTCACGTAATTCTTCTAATTCTACAGATTTCAAAATTTCGTTTTGTTTGAAAGAGTTTACTTCCAGTTTTCACCCATAATTTTTTTTTTTCAAAAAAATTCTATCAGGGGTCTAGTCGTCGCACTCGATAATGAGCTGATTCGATCACTTTTTTCAGTTTGAGATTATGGCATTCGCTATCGTACAATATAATAATATGGTTCGATATCGAATTCCGTAATCTCAAGCTGAAAAAACGTGATCGAATCAGATCCCAGATCTCTGCATTCATTGAAGTTGGTTTTTTCTAGCAGACTCTTTTAGTATGTATACGGTCGCTATAATTTGGTTTAGATGATCTCAATCTTTTATAAATTTATATTTAATTAAAAAAAAATAACTGAGATCAAAGACCTTCCGAAAATGTCAAAATAAATATTTAACATATAGATTTGTTAAAGAATTAAAGCAAAAAAGAAACAAAAACAAGAAAACTTCATTAAATTTCTGTCTCCAATTAAAAAACTAGATTTCTATTATAATTTATGCACTCACGCACACACACACAGACACACACACACATTTTGATTTCGTCCACTAAAACAATCAATAGTTAAATCATGACTTCTTAACACAATAAATAAATAAATAAATAGATAATATATGCATATAATAATAAAACTAAAAGCAAAAAAATACACAAAGAAACCACCAAAAAAAATTATTTTAATGAATTTTGATAAAAAAATTAATAAATTTCGACAAAATAACAAAACGTGTATATTTATTTAAAAAACAATTTGAATACAATTCCAAATAAATGACATAAACGGACAAAATTAAATTTCAAAAGGAAAAAAAATTAAGAGAGTCACTCGCACAAGAATGCACACTAAAAACGAAAGACTTAAGAGACAAACCTTTTAAATAATATTAGCTAATAATTTCATTTAGTTGTTGCTGTTGTTGTTGTTGTTGTTATTGTTCTTGTGCTTATAAAAGCAACTTAATATTATTCTGCATGTATTATTAATTTAACAAAATAACCTTGATTAAAATAGCAAAAAACAAAAAACCAGAGAAATAAAAAATTGAACTGGTATTATTTTGTTTAGTTCTTTGACTCATTTTAATGCAAAATTTATTGGAAACATAAAGTTTAAAAATTTTTATCTCATACATAAATTAAATAAAAGTTTAAAATTAGCAACTTCCTTGCACACAAAAATTCGTTTTAAAAAGTTGTTAAAAAAAAAAACTTGGAGCAAATTATTTATAAAATAAAGTCAAGTTCAAAAACAAGTATTTTAAAATTTTAGCAAAAATATTTCTAAAATAACTAAGAGATTGTTTAAATGCATTATTTAATTATATATTTCGTTAGTAATAATGGAAAATTTATTTTTATTTTTTTTTTATTTAATAGTATGGAAAGTAAGAACTTACTTCCACTATTTTTGCAATCGGTCCCAGTGTGCAGGCTCTTCATACTTTTGAACTAGTTCAGGTTTTCCTTAGCCGTTAAACATTATTTCAAAGTAAGAAAATAACAACATAGGATTGATTATTATTTTTGATGGTATTGTCATTGATATTCAGGGCAATCATGAATAAAATTCCGAGTGAAATTTCTTCCTTTTCCAATTAGAATTTTTTGTTTTCCCTATTATTTGCTATTATTTGCTGTTATTCATGATTGACCTGATTATTATTATTGATTCGCACGTAAAATCAATAATACTCTTAAGGGACATAATTTTCGAAATTAATTTTTTATTACCAAAATCAATTACTTACTTACTGGGTGCCTTTGTTTCTGAGTGGTAGCGAGTCTAGCCTCTCAGTTCAGAGCTAGTGGATTCGATTTCCACTATAGACCTGGGTGTTTTCCGCAGACAAGCTAATCCCTACGCGGGTTGTGTTTGTTCAAAAAAAATTATTAATTTTCGTAAAAAAATTAAGTTAAAAAAATATGTCGCTTAACCTTTTTTTGCGTTTATCATTCTCATTAGTGAACTTCGTAGCGTAGGTTATCAGTTCATCTGTATTTTCTTTTACCTGTTTTACTTCATCACTGCGTCATTAATAAGCCGACTTTAGAAATTCTATTTTATTTTTTTCTAAAAGAATATACCTTCCACTTTGTCCTTTTCGCCAAAAAAGTGGGCGGTAACACACCTTTTAAATTTGTTTCTTGGATTTTATGTTCCGTTACTTATCTGCTCGCTGCGAAACTAAGCTTACACCTTGGGCAAACAAATTTTCACAATCTGAAACTTAAAAAAATGGGCGGACGCCAAGCCCATTTAAATTTAATATAATATTTCAAATGCTTCTCTTTCACCTATTCTGACGAAACTTGGCACACACACACACTGAGCTCTGAAAATTACACGATATTGTATTTAAAAAAGTAGGTGGTGCCACGCCCATTAAAATTTAGTATTAAGTTATATATACTTCTGCTTATGCGATCTCAATAAAACTTGACAAACAGTTTGGGTTCTTGGATTGGCATAATAATAATAAGAAGTGCTTACAAAAGAGGGCGGGGAAACGCCCATTTAAACTTAATATTATATTTTACGTACTTGTACTTAATGGATTCCTATGAAACTTAAAACACAACCTGAGCTCTTGAAATAACATGATCTTGAATTTAAAAAAGTGGGCGGTGCCACGCCCATTAAAGTTTGTTATTAAATTATGTGTTATTTTGCCAATCCAATCCCCACGAAACTTGACAGAAATTGGGTTCTTGAAATGGTATAATTAAGTGCTTAAAAGAGTGGGCGGAGCCACGCCTATTACAATTTTATATTATATTTTAAGTCCTTCCACTTAACCGATTCTTACAAACATTTATACAGATCTTGAGCTTTAAAAATTGTACACAATTTTGAAATTAAAAAAAATGGGCGGAGCACGCCCATTAAAATTTAATATTGTATTTTACGTGCTTCTACTTAACCTGCTGTTATGAAACGTGACACATGGACTGAACTTTGAAATTCTGGCGATCTAGCATTTTAAAAAGTGGGCGATGCCACGCCCTTTAAAATTTATTATTAAATTATATATACTTATGCTTATCGGATTTCAATGAAACTTGACAAACAGTTTGGGTTCTTGGACTAGCATAGTTAAGTGCTTACAAAACTGGGAGTAGTCACGCCCACTTTGCGTGGATCTACTTGACCGATTCTTACAAAACTTGATACACACGTTGAGCTGCGAAAGTGACGATTTGTCGCCTTTAGAAAATGGGTTGGGTCTACTAATATTTTGCAAACGTGGGCTCGACTTGAAAATTTAAAATTGGCACTAAAAAGTAAAAAAAAATTAATTCAATTAAGTTCAAATATAAACACTAATGCCTTTTAATCATAAAAAAAAATGTTTTTGTTTTGTAAAAGTTTATAACAAAAAATTATTTGTGATGAATAAGGCAGTTAAAATTTAAAACAAATTTTTATTCATCAGTTAAATAAAACATGTTCATTAGGGGTATAACCAATTTTTGTGGCATAGTAGCATGAAATCAACCATATCCTAGTAACCACGAAAATCATAAGCTTTTGTAATTTTTCTCAAAAAAGTTCACGCACCAATTGGTTTTTCTAAACCAAAGAAAGACATTTTGGAACAGTTAAAGCACGGACTTGAACTAACAAAAATATTATTTCGAGGCCTTTTTAATGCAATATTGAATATTCATAATTTTATATAGGGTGTTTCTTATTTATTTTTTGTTTTAAATAAACATATTATTACATTAACTCCATCGCGGTTGGTGTGTGAACTTCTTTGACCTTAGCGGAAATACAAATATACGTACTCTTATAGTTTTTTATGCTCTATCGGACTGTGCTATGCCAATTTTGATATTTTAAAAAAATTGCTAAAAAGTTATATCCCTAATGTTCATATTCATTAACTTATAGTGCTATTCGAAGTAACAATGACGAGGAGGCTGTAGTATTGCTTTTATTTCAGTGCGATAATGACTAAAGGACCCTCCCTCCTCCCCTCTTCTTTTTAAAACACTTCAACAGGCAGGCAGCTTTAATTAATTGATTATCAGTGTACTTGTAAAGATTTTTGTTTATATATTTTTTTTCATCAGAATATTTTAATTTCATTTTCATTCATTTCATTTTTCATTACTTAACAAAACAATAGGCATCACTAATAAACCATTAAGTAATAATCTGTCTACTGTTGTAATCAAGTTGCAACAAAAAAAGCAACAAAAAAGTGACAAAAATTATTATATTTTTTTTACAAAAATATAAAAAGACAGTAGGTGTTTGCGACAATTGTAATTTTGAGCTAAAATAGAGGTGTAGACGAAACAGCACTTAAATGCTGAGAGCAAGGGAAAAATGTTTTTTTTTTTTTTTTGTTAAATACTAAAAAAGGCAAGGAAAGACAAATGATGCATCATGAAACAGACGCAAGCAAGCAAGTATTTTTGTATGAACGTACATGTTTGTAAATTCAATGCAATAAAGGCATTTAAAAAAATGCAGATGATGATGATGATGATTCTGTGCTTTTTGTAGCAAAAAAAAAGTATTATTTTTATTTAATGCCTCTGGGTGAAGATTGAAAAAAAAAACACAATAACAAAACTAATAAAATAAAATAAAAACTAAATATATGTACATATGTCTGTATGTAGGTGGCAATTTACACAAGTTTTCTCAGCATCTTCGAAGAAAAAAAATTACATAACTAACTACAAATTACCTAGAAAATAAAAACTGAAATATGTAATTACTTGAATATAATTTTGTAAAAGTAAAATTTATTTTTCTTTAATTTATTTGATTTTATTTAATTTTAAGGCTGTTTTTAACAAAAGTTCATTTTATTAGCGCATATTTTAACATAAATCATTAGTTAGCTAAGCCAGAATCAATAAACTGTTTTTATTTGTCAAACTCCAATAAGGAAAAAGCAGCCACAGCCACAGCACACGCAGCACATAAATTAAATCTATTCCAATAGTTAATGTTTGAAATAAACTGTATAAATTTGCATAAATTAAATTACACAAGTATGTATTTGTTTAAATTTTTAAACAAGAATGTGGACACATTAAATAAATATTTACTTTAAAGCCTCTTTGAGACATTTGCTTGCATCATTACATAATATAACATAAATAAAAACAACAAAAAAATACAAAAAAAAAAACCATAAAATTTTTAAAACAAAACAAAACACAAGTTATTGCTCTCCAATATTTCAAGTTAAATCCAACATCTGGTTGCAGAGCTGTTACCAACAAGGTTTGTTTCCTAAGTCTTTTGTTTTTGCTTCTTATTTTCACAGTGAGAGAGTATTTATTTCTTAAATTAAAATGCCATTTTCCTCAACACAATTATAATTCTTTCCTCTTAATAATCTTGTATAACTTTCAATTAACAGCATTCAGACAGAAAACTGAAGTTATTTTTGCGTGTCTATCTTCGTTTCGACCTCCAATAATTACTTTTGTAAGGTTTTTTTGTTTTGCCTTTTTCGCATACAATTTTCTTAAAGCATTTTAGCTTATTTCATAATAATGTTGCTGCAAAAGTTTTTCTTTTTTTTTAGTTTTTCTTTTTTTTTAATTATGCTAACTGTTTATTAATGAAGCAGTGTTAGTGGCTGTACTCAAGTATTTAGTATTAACTGCTTGTAGGTTGGTGTTTTTCCGCACACTTTGCTAACTTTTTTTTTTAATTACCAAGGAAGCAACAATGTTGTGAAGACTCCCTCACACTAATTGAAGATACTTGAAAGACTTGATTCTTTTTTTATGCAAAAATAAATTTTTTTACAATAAAATAAGAAAAATATTTTTACAACAAGTGAAGTAATTTTTGCTAGATACTTTTTGTAATTGGTGCCTTTTCTTGAAGGTACTTTTTTCAAATATACTTTTTTATCAAAGATGCTTCTTGTAAGACATAGTTTTTGTAAAGGTACTTTTTGTAAAGGGTACTTTTTGTAAAAGGTACTTTTGGTAAAAGGTAGTTTTCGTAAAAGGTAGTTTTCGTAAAAGGTACTTTTTGTAAAAGGTACTTTTTGTTAAAGGTACTTTTTGTAAAAGGTACTTTTTATTAAAGGTACTCTTTGTAAAAGGTACTTTTTATTAAAGGTACTCTTTGTAAAAGATACTTTTTATAAAACGTACTCTTTGTAAAACGTACTCTTTGTAAAAGGTTCTTTTTTTAAAAGATACTCTTTGTAAAAGTTTCTTTTTTAAAAGATACCTTTTCTAAAAGATACTTTTTGTAAAAGATACTTTTTGTAAAAGGTACTTTTTCTAAAATATACTTTTTGTCAAATGAACTTTTTTTAAAAGGAACTTCTTTTAAAAGATACTTTTTTGAAAGGTCCTTCTTTTGAAAAGTACTTTTGTAAAATTTACTTTCAGTTGAAGATGGTTTTTGTTAAAAATTCCCTATATTAAAGGTACTTTTTGTTTAAGAAAGGTACTTAAAAAAAATACTTTTGGGTAACGCTATTTTTTATTAAAAGTATTTTTTATACAAATGAATTTTTCTAAAAAGTACTTTTGGTTAAAAGTACTTTTTTAAAAAGGTACTTTTTGCAGTAGGGGTATTTTTTCAAAAAAAGTACTTATTGTAGAAGGTAGTTTTTTTAAAGTTTTTTTGTAAAAGGAATGTTTTTGTAAAAGGCACTTGTTTAATAAATACTTTTTGTAAAAGATACTTTTTGTAAAGGTACTTTTTGCCGAACGAACCATTTGTAAAAGGTTTTTTTTTTGTAAAAGATACTTTTTAAAAAGTTTTTTTTGTGCAAGGTACTTTTTATTAAATGTACTTTTTATAAAAGGTACTTTTTGTAAAAGGTACTTCTTGTAAAAGGTAGTTTTTGTAAAATGTACTTTTTTAAACGGTACTTTTTGTGAAAGGTAATTTTTTTTAAAAGGTACTTTTTGTAAAAATTACTTTTTGGAAAACGTACTTTTTGGAAAACGTACTTTTTGTCAAATGTACTTGTTTCAAAGATACTATTTCTTTAAGATACTTTTTTTAATTTGTACTAAAGGTGCTTGCTTTTTGTAATTTTTTTTTGTGCTTAGTACTTTTTGTAAAAAAAAACACTTTTTTTTAATTTTATTTATGTTAAAGATACTTTTTGTAAAACGTAATTTTTTGCAAGATACTATTTGCTAAACGTACTTTTTGTAAAAGGTAATTTTTACGAAAGGGACTTTTGGTATCGGTACTTTTAGTGAACGTGTATTTCATAGGAAAAGAGCTCTCTTCATCAAAAGCGTATACATACATATGTACATATATAAATGTAATTTTTTTTATTTCTTTATCTTATTAATTAAAAAGTAAAAGTACTATTTTTTCATATAAAAAACAACGAAGAAATAAAATAATTCATTTTTTATTAAAAAAACAAAAATAACAAAACTAAACATGAAATACACTAATGTTGAGTACACATCTGGTATTTCTTGTGTTGTCATTCACATTATATTTTTGTATGGAAAGTAATGCCTCACAACAAAAATATCTCAACTGGCAAACGTTTCAACCAGTACACACTATTGAAATGTGTACTCGGCATAAGATTAATGTTGAAAAATTGTTGTTGGGGTTTTTTACTAGAAACATTTTTAAAAGGGGAACCATTAACTAAATATGCTTTTTTGTACAAGGGAAATTACCTTATTAAGCTTTTAATGACAAGTTCTTGACCAAGGCGATCTTTTTATTAAAGGTACTTTTAAAAAATCAGTTTTCTTATAGAAACTTAAAATAAATAAATTAAATTTTTGTTTAATAATAATGAGTTGGTTTAACCACAAAAAAAAATACCATATAAATTATATTTATTTGAATTCTTACTCATTCGCAGTCATGAAGCATTTATTAAAAATGTTATATATTGACCACCGTAGGTATGTCCTTTGTTAAGGAAAACTGAAATAAATTTAAGAAAATTTAGTCAATAAATTAATTCCTTCAAATATCTGACCACCTGTCATTTTGCTACTTAAAAATAAAACAACAAAAATGAAGAGGGAGAAACAAAAACTCATTACAACAACGGAAAAACTTTTTTTTTTTGCTTTTTGCTTTTTGCATACAAACAGCAAAATAACTACGAAATAAAAAATCATGCCAAAGTATTTAAATGTTGAATAAATTTATTTTCAAGTACCAGCAAATAAATGTTTGTATTTGTACTTCACAGAAACTCAATTCGTGTTGGGTAGATAGAAATACAATTGCCACGCATTTAGAATTTTGTACAAATGTATTTATAAGCGGTTGTGTGTGTGTGTGTGTATGTGTGTTGCTGTTCGTTTTCTAACCGTTTAACTGTTTAACAAAACACACACACACAAAAACAAAAACAAAAAGAGTGTCCAAACAAAACTACTCGTACACTCTTAAGAATTCTAATTAGTGGAATCAATGGAATTATACAAACAACAACAACAATGGTCATGTTGATGGTTGTTGTTGATTGGTGGGTGCAAGTAGCCAAAAAGGTACAAAGTGATCGAAGCACTGGCAGTTGATATGATTGTACTCTGGCGGCCCCGTCTAGTACTCGTAGAAAAGAATGAATGAGCGCATGACTTTGAGCAGTTAGATTTTCCAGCAGTATTACAAGGCGAAACAATGTTATCAAATGTTATTAATCTTTTAGGTGTTTTTGTTTTTAATTTTTTTTTTTCACAAACATTTAAAACAAAACAGTAGTTAGTTGGTGGCTTGGTGGATGGTGGATGAAACAAACAGTGTTGTTGTACTCGTAGTGTAAAAGGTGTATTTAGTGTTCGTTTGTTCTTTAAGCAAAATACTCGTAATAGAACTTTTAAATTGTTATCAGATCTTTTAGTTTTAACAAGACATTAAACTATGCACTCATAAATAAAAATAAATACTATAGACTAATTTTTGGCCAGTACGCGATATTAAAACGTGCAAAATGCTTTAATTAAAGCAAACATAAATGGCTTTAAACAGAAACTATTAAAGCGGTTATTTTCAACGTTTAATTGGGATTAAAAGGTAAGATTTTGCTGCATACAAAACTCCAGAGAGAAAGAAATTTGCAATAATTAAAACTATGTAAGCTAAAAACAAACAGGAAAAAATGTTCTCCTATTAAAATCTTTAATTGAAAAAATACTAATTAATCGTTTTAAATAATTAAATTTTAAAACAAAAGTTTAATTGACCCAATAAGGCTTTTAATTAAACTTTCAATTATTTAAATGAGTTTAGACAATTTCAGCTTTTTATCTATTCAGTAGGGAAACCGAAAAATAAATTTATTATTATTTTTTACGTTTCTAAAATTATAAAATTTTGTCTAGCATATTTTTGGTTTTTTTTTTATTTTTTTATATAATTTAGTTTTATTTATTTATTTCTTTTTTAATCCCCGACCAAAAAAAGGGGTGTTATAAGTTTGTACTGTGTGTCTGTGTCCACGTACAGACCAAACGGCTGGACCCATTGTGATTTAATTTTTTCTGTTTAAAAGGTAACTTGATCGAGAGGGTTCTTCTTAGCTATCTTTTAAGAAAATCGGTCCAGACGTTAAGAAGATATTACCTTCTTCTTCTCTAGATATATTCGTGGGTTTTTTAAATTTTTAACTTTTGTTATTTTTTTATTTGATTTTTATTTTGATATTTTTTATTTTAATTTACAATATTTTTATTTGAATTCTTTTATTTTTGTTTTGTTTTAATATTTATTTTTATTTTAATTTTCTTATTTTTAATTTTATTTAATTTTTTTTATATACATACCTACATATTTTATAATTATTTTAATTTTTTTTTTATTTGATATTTATGTATTTTAATTTGTATATTTATTATTTTTATTTATTTATTTATTGTTATTATTTATTTTTTATATTTACTTTAATATTTTTATTTTTTTCATTTTTGATATTTTGATTTTTTATTTTTGATACTTTAATATGTTTATTTATTATTTTTATTTATTAATTTCATTTATTTATTTATATTAATTTTAATTTTTTTATTTAGGTATTTTTATTTTAATAAAAAAAATTTTGATATTTATTTTAATTTATTTATTTATTATATTTATTTATTTGTTTATTATATTTTATTTTTAATATGTATTTTAATTTTTTATATTTTTGTTATTTAGTTAAGTTTATTTCTTAACGATTTTTATTTATTTTTATTATTTATTTAAATTTTTTATCACTTGTTTTGATTTTTACTTTTTTAATCTTGATATTTATAAATTATATATTATCCGCCGTATTCATAAAAAATATTTTAGGTTTATTTTACAAATTTCCCATACGAATACGTCAAATAAACGCTTAAAAAAACTAAAATATTTTTTATGAATATGCCAGTATATATTTATGTATTTATTTTTTATTGTTTTTATATATATTTTTTTTATTTTTTTATTTTTCGTTCTTATATTAATTTTTTTTAAATTATTTTTATTTATTTATTAATTATTTTTATTTATTATTATTACAGTGCTCTCGCGATAATGTGAACTATGTAATTAAAACCAATCCAGTTCACTTTTGCAAGATTGTTCATATTTGCGAATGGCATCTAATTTCCCCTTAGAATCATTTTTCCTATAAAAACAAAAGTTTTTTATGTAAAAATAATTTATTTGTAATTTTTTATTTATTTTAGTTTTTTTATTTATTTATTATATTTATTTATTTATTTATTATTATATATTTTGAAATATTTATTTTAATTTTTTTTATTTATTTACTATATTTATTTATTTGTTTATTATTTTTTTATATTTCTTTTAATTTTTTTTATTTAATTATTTATTATATATTTATTTATTTATACATAGTTATTATTTTTTTAATTTATTTTAATTTTTATTTTAAATTTACTTCTTTTATATTTTTTCATTTTACTTTTATTTTAATTTGCTTATTAATTATTTTTATTAATTATTATTATGTATTTATTTTTATATATATTTTAAAATTTTTATTTGTATTTTAATTTTTGTATATTTCTTTTTTAGTTTTTTATTTATTATTTTTATTTAAATATGTATTTTATTTTAATTTTGTATTTATTTTTGTAATTTTAGTTTATTTTTATTATATTTTTTTTCTCTTAAAATCTAATTTTGTGGCCCAAACTGGTTAGCTGCAATTAATTGTTTGTTGTTTGCTTGTTTTTTAATTACACAACTAATGTATGCAGTGAGTTAATTAGTTACATTATTGATATGCATTTTTATTTCTGACAAAATGTTTGTTGAAAATCTACTGATTAGGGTCAGTAAAATATTTTGAAAAAAACATTTCCATTTGTCTAAAAACTTGTTTACGTCCTCTAAAAAACTAATAAACTGCCTTTAAAAGATGTTATTTTAATTAACTGACTATCGTATTTTGTTTTTGGGCTTAAAACAAGAAACCTCATTTAATAGACAAATTAACATAAATGCATTAAATTTGGGTTATATTGATATGTTTCTTTGAAATCATGTAATCTTTTTTAAAAATCTGAACTAAATACTAAAAAAAATCAGTTTAATTACTATTTTTAATAACAAATTGATACAGATTTCAATACAAAAAAAACCTCGTCGACATTGAGAATTAATAATGAAAAATAAATAAAATCTATAAACTGATACAAAAAAAAATATGTAACATGTGTAAGATGACCCAATAACATATTATATAATTTGGGATTCTGATATGCATGTCTAAGTGAATAATATTAGTGATTTGCTTTAAAAAATACAACAAGGTTATGCTAAATGTGGTGTTGGCTGAAGTAGTTTGTGTGCCCACAAAGCAAGTATATGTATCTTGCAAACATATTTTGTTGCAGTGCAAAATTTGCGCAAATAAAACTATTAAAGCATGTGCACAATAATTAATTAATTTTAAAAGCGCCCAAATAATTTATTCATAAAGTTTGTTTCTTAACTCTTTCGTTTTGAAGGCATGTGAGGAAGCATTTATTTCTGTTTTGTTTTTGCTTACCAATTAACAAACATTGCTGGCTTCAAAAATCAACACTAATTTTTAATAAATGAATAATGAAAACAAATTTCCTTAATAAGAAATTATTAGTAATAAAAATAAAAAACAGAAAATTTGTTGCAAAATTTAGTTGCTTAACACAAAGTTAGCAAAACCTTGAAAGTATTTGTGTTATTTTTTTAATTTTGATTTCTATCTACGATTATGTTTTTTCTTCTTTTTAAAGAAATGCGTGTCTGCGGGATATTAAAAAGACAAAAAGAAAAAAATTCAAAGCAATTTTGTTTTATGCATATTTTTTCTTTCTTTTTTTTTTGAAAAATATCGACATAATTTATGCGGTTTTGTTTTTGTATTTTTTACTAAATTGTAATTTATATAGTTGTAGGAAAAACAAATCAAAAATGATTGACTGCACAAATCTTTTTTTTTGTGTTTTTTTTTAAGTTTTAATCTCTTTTTCTTAATTTTTTTCATTGCATTAATTATCCATCTCGTATTGCATCATTAAATAAGTTTTGGTTTACGTATTCATTTTAGTTTTTAATTTTTTTTTTATATTTGCTTAACAACAAATGTGCATTATTATTGTTTTGTTGCATTGCGAAAAGAAAAAAACACATTTCCTAAAAATGTAAATCTTTTTTTTATAATTTTTTCATTTAGCTTCTGCTACCTTTAGGGCCTGGTATGTTAATTTTCAATGTTATATAACAAACATAAAACATAAAAAGAGAGAGAGAGAGAGAAAATCAAATGTGTGTGTATGTTTTAATAAAACTGTTTTCTTAATTATTTATTAATTTTATATTTAAATTTATACTTCCTATTTTTTGTTTATCTGTTTGTTTGTTTGTTTATTTGTTGTTGTTCAAGCGCAACTCCTATTGCTTCGTTTTCTTTGTTTGGTGTTTTCCAACAAAACAAAATAAAATTTGCTTGAAATCTTTCTATTGTTCGTGAACTTTAACCCAACATTATTCGTACATTCATGTTGCAAACACATTTTTTTTATTACGTTCCATATGTTGCACAGCTGTTTATGCATATTAACTTAATATGTTTCTTTATGTTATGTTTAGTATGTATTATTATTAACACTTTCACGCTTTAAGCGTGTTTAAGAAAACACTTTATTGTGCTATTAAGATTTATAATCAAATAACTTTAAATTTTAAAAAGACATTTTGGAATTGTCAAGTTTTTTATTTAAAGTAGTTTTAAGAAACGGCTTGTTTAAGAAAAAGTATATTATAGTTAAAGTAATTTTAGAAAAGTAGCTTTCACAGAAAGTACGTTTTAAAAAAAGTACCTCTTAGAAAAAGAACTTTTAAAAAAGTACTTTTTTGAAAAATAAATCTTAGAAAAGTTCCTTTCAGAAAAGTACCATTTAGAAAAAGGGACCTTTTAAAAAAAGTAGCTTTAAGTAATATGTACACAATAAGTACTTTTCAGAAAAAGTACCTTTTACAAAAAGTGCATATTACAAAAAGTACCTATTACAAAAAGAACCGTTGAGAAAAAGTACCTTTTATATAAAGTACCTGTTAGAAAAGGTTCCTTTTTTTAAAATACCTAAGTACATTTTAGAAAAAGCTTCTTTTACAAAAAGTAAATTTTAGGAAAAGTACCTCTTAGAAAAAGTACCTGTTACAAAAGTAACTGTTAAAAAAATACCTTTTAGAAAAAATACTTTAATGTATAATACCTTTTAGAAAAGTTATTTTTAGAAAAGTATATCTTACAAAAGTACCTTTTAGAAAAGTAAGTTATAAAAGGGAAATTTTAGAAAAGTACTTTTATGAAAGTTTCCTTTAGAAAAGTACCCTATAGAAAATACATATGTATGTGTGTATTTTTCATAAAAAGTACCTTTCAAAAAGTACAGTTTTTAATAAATGCGTTGGAGAAAAGTTAAATTTTTTAATAACTACCCTTAACAGCAAAAAGCCATGTTGAAAAAAGTATGCACCTTTAAGAAAAGTACCTTTTAAAAAAAGTAAATTTTATCAAAATTAATTTTCAGAAAACATATTTTTTATAAGTAAGAAAAATATTTTTATAAAAAAATAGTTTTAGAAAATGTACCTTTTAGTAAAAGTACTTTTTAGAATAAGTACCCTTTAAGAAAAGTGTTTTTAAGAAAAGTACTTTTTAGAAAAGTACTTCTTACAAAATGTACTTTTTACAAAAAGTATTTTCAAAAAGGCACTTTTTCTAAAAAGTACTTTTCTAAAAAAGTACTTTTACAAAAAAAAGTACTTCTTACAAAATGTACTTCTTACAAAAAGTATTTTCAAAAAGGCACTTTTTCTTAAAAAGTACTTTTCTTAAAAAGTACTTTTTTTAAAAGAGTACTTTTCTCAAAAGTTTCTTTTTCCAAAAAGTACTTTTTACAAAAAGGACCTTTTACAAAAAGTACCTTCAACGAAAACTGCTATTTAGAAAAGGTACCTCTTAAGAAAAGTACTTTTTGGAAAAAGTACCTCTTAAGAAAGTACTTTTTGGAAAAAGTACCTTTTGAGAAAAGCACTTTTTTAAAAAAAGGACTTATTAAGAAAAGTACTTTTTAGAAAAGTACTTTTTGAAAAATAAGTGTCCTTAAAAAAGTACCAATTACAAATTTATCTCTAAAAAAGTACTTTTCTAAAAAGTAAGTTTTGAAACTGTTTTTAAGTCAACTGCTTATATGAAGTAAATTGTATAACTTGGAATCCCAAATATATTTTATATAATATCCCCTCCAAATATATAAAAATGTAATATGTACATATATAAAAACAATTTTTAAACTTTGAAAATATCTTTCATGTTTTCGCATTGTTTTATTTATTAATGGTAGTGGTTGGAACCGTTTTGCATAAAATTTATTAAAAATAAATCACGATTCTCTTTCAAACCGATGAAAAGATTTGTAAAACAATATTTATGATGTAAGTTTGAATTTGGTTTTTTTTTCGTTGTTGTCAAAAACGTGATACAAAAAATGTCATAAATTCAGTTTTTGTTTTTTTTCTTAAATTTAAATGAAAGTAAAATAAATTGCCTGTGTTAAAAACATTTAATCAGCATTTCGATTGTTTTTTGAGTTATTTACAAGACTGTTACAACTAATGACAGATTTACTTAACACAAGATACATATTCATAGATATGTATGTGTATAAACATATGTACATATGTATATATACATACATGTGTGTGTATTTATTTATGTATGTATGGACATGTGTTTGCGTCTCTCTGCATTATTATGAAACAGCTTTTGCTGACGAAGATTTTCTTTTATTTGGAAACTTAACTTAACATTTTTAACAGTTTTGGTAAAGCAGCAAGATTTCTAATTAAATGTTATATTATGTTTTTTTTAGTTACGAAAAACTGCTACTCATTGCGTTAATGATATGTTTGTTTGTTTTTATTTTTTCGTTATCTGAAAAAGTATTGTTTATTTATTTATTCTTTTATTTAAATATTGTTCATCATTAAACGAGTATGAAAGTGAAATAAATAAAGATTTTACTAAAATATAAAAAGGAGACATATGAAAGTTAAAAAATAATACATACATATCGTTACCTTAATATTTTTTTTTTTTTTGGAAAACGAGATTTTTAGATTAGATGTTCTTCTAACGAAATATACAAAAAAACACTCGATTTCAAAAAAAGTAATGAGCTAGGGCCTTTCTATATTAAGGTAACGATATGTATGTATGCCTGTATGTATGTATATGTTTTGAATTTTATTTCAGGGCTATTGAATAGGAAATTTTACAATCAACAATGTTTTACGTAATTACAGTAGAACAATTTACATTGTTTGCGCTGTTTGGAGAATATTTGGATAATTTAGCACTTTGTTATATATTTTTCAGTTCATTGGCCTTTAAAACTTAAATTTAAATAAATTACATACTTTTTCTATGTATAATTGCCAAAGTATATAGTTTTGAAGAATATTCGAAATTTCGAACATAAATTCGACTTAAAATATATCGTGTTTTAAGAAGTCTTATAAGTCTTAAAATTTCATAAAATCTTGCTTTTAAGTAAAACATATAAAAATCTGTTATAGGATGAGAAAATTTACGTAATAAAAAATAAAAATAAAATTTTGAGCATATCGAGCCATCACTGCAAAAAAAAGCTTAACTGACACATTTTTTGGGACCTCGTTTTTTTACGAAAATCTTTTATTTACCATCGCAAACAATCGATTTTGGTTAAAAACTTAATTTCGAAAATTGTGTCGCTTAAGCTTTTTTGGCGTTTATCTTTCCATTGCATTGTACATCAACTGGTTGGTGTGCGCTATCCCAGTTCTTCTTGCAATATGCTTCTCCTTTTCCACATTCGCTACCAGCCGCAGTGGCATCATTCCCCTTATCACCAAGGCTGCATCTGCCGACACTGTGCAGAAGGCAGAAACGAACGACCCTGAGAGCACTCCTTCTGTAGACTGCATCTTTTCCCTACCTGTGGAGTAGCGGGTTAGAATTCTACCTCAGTGCTTCCATGCTTGTCGTAAGAGGCGACTAAATGGGAAAGCGGAGCTTTTAACTTAAAAAAAAAACAAACGTCGATTGTTGCCAATTTAACTAAAATTTAGTGATTCGTGCAACATATATCGTTAACAAAAAATTTCGATAAACTCCTGATATACTAATAACTTCAAAAGTTCCGTCTAATAGATTTTAGATATTCACTTATTTTCATGTACTTAACACTTTTATATGCGGTACATAAAATGTCCAACCAATTCTCATATTCTTTTTTGTTTAAAAAAATTTAAAAAAAAAATTGCATTCAGCAGCTGAAAAGTCTTTAATTTTAGAGCTTGGCTGTTAATTTTTTTTTACCCTACTGGCTAACGCAAAAAAGGGTATTGTGCTTATCAGTCTATGTATGTATGTATGTATGTATCTGTGTGTGTGTTCCTTTGCGGCACTATATAAACCGAACGCGTGGACCGATTTTTATGATTCTTACATCAATCGATAACAGCAGTCAAAACTCAATATGGCGGCCAACAGACATATATATATATATATATATATATATATATATTGGTACCTTAAAATAGAAAGGCACTAAGTCATTATAACGCGCAAAATAGAAAGGGACCTAAGGGTAAAAACCCTAAACTGAGCGACACATCTCATGACGTCAGGAACGTGTTGGTCAACCTGTCATAGAGAAACATATTATGTTTGAAAACGAGATTTTTGCATTTTTCATTATTTTTTTGAAATTGAATTTTTTGCACATATATTTCGATAGAAGAACATCTAGAGCCAATCCCACGATGTCGACAACGTTCGACTTGTCGCTTACTTAGATTCGAAACAGCAAAATATTAATTTTACTCGGATTTGAATGCAAGTGTGCAAAGAGTCGAACGTTGTTGAAATCGTGAAATTGGCCCTAGATGTTCTTCTAGCGAAATATATGTGAAAAAAATTCACTTTCAAAAAAATAATGAGTTAGGCCCTTTCCATATTAAGATAACGATTTATATGTACAAGTATTTTCTATTATAATTAAAAAAAAATACTTTTATACTTTGCTGAAAGCCAGCCAACAAAATTTCTTTATAGTCTTTAGAGAAAAAAATAGAAATAAATAAATAAATATTATGAAGTAAGTACATACATATGTATAAAAACATAATAACAATTCAAGCATAACAATTTTCATTTCTATTTATGGCGTTTTTATTATTTATACATTTACTTGTATAATAAAACCATTTAATTTAAAAATTAAAAAAAACCGTAAACGTAAAAGAAAAAATGCTTCAAATAATTTAAAATGAAAACGAAAGCAAATTGTAACATTTTCTCTGTAAGTTTGTTTGTTGTTGCTATTTTTGTTACTTTTGCTTTAAACTGTTTTAAAAGCTTTTCGTTACAGGTTTTTTTTTTCTTCTTTTTTTGAACAGAAGACACGACTGGTAGTGAGTGGTAGACAGAAAAGAAAAATTGCAGCTATTTGTTTTAGATAACGTTTTAAACGAAATCATTTTAAAGTTTAAATTTTCTTTATGTGTAAGTGTGTGTGTGTGTGTTTTTTCAGCTGTTTTAAATAGTTTAAATACTTATAAAGAAAAATAAAACAAATATTTGTTTGTTTCTTACGTTGAGTTGTGCTTAAAAATGCGGAAAATATTTACTTAATCAATAATTTTTTACAGATTTAAAACAACAACAAAAAATAAAATAAAAATTAAACGCAAAATTAAACAAAGAAATACTTGAAACAAATTTTCCATGGCCTTTACTGTAACAAAAACGAAAGACTTAAGACACATACCCACTACAGTTACTTTTAAACAATTTTTCTGTGGCCTCTACAGCAACACAAACGAAAGACTTAAGACACATACTTAGTTATGCTAGAACGTGAAAATATTTCTTTGCAGCTGGCAACTCCTTTCATATAACAGTCTGCTTAATTTACAACAATAACCAATAAAACAGGAAGGAAAGACTTAAGACACATACGTACTTACACTAGAACGTGAAAATATTTCTCTGTAGTTGGCAACGCTTTAATTTACAACAACAATCAATAAAACAGGAAGGCAACCATTAACACTTTAATCTAGAAATTAAATAAACAAAAACTCATCAGTTTGTTAACAAAATATTTAAAGCAAAAAAAAAAATTTTAATTTTAAACAATTTGTCAAAATTAGCTGCAATCAATATTCATAAAATCAAAAAAAATGTAAACGAATTTTCTTACAAAAACCATAAACTCCCACAGTTTGTTTGATTTTTTTTTTGAAAATTTATTCAATAACAAAAGTGTAGGTAGGATTTTTGTAAACCATTATTTAAGCTGCCTGAAGTCACGATTTTGAAAACCTTCGATACATACATAAATTTTTTTTTATTTTAATAGAAGACTAAACAATTGTTCAGTGTCGCTTTTAACGTTATTTAATATGGTTATAAATTAATTGATATTTTGTTAGTTTCACAAAATTTTTCAATTTAATGTACTACATACATATAGAAAATAGCAATAGAAATTATTTGCTAGAAAAGCTAAGCATAAAAATAATCAAACATATACATACATATTTCATTCATCAAATAGTTGAACATATCATTCGGTTGCAATCACAAACACGTACAGGTGATTGACCGCAAAAATTGATACAACGAAAACTAAAAAAAAAATATATATATAAAATAAATGATGTTTGTAAACGTTGTATTTTACATTGCACTCTGTTGTGCGGGCTTATTAAAAGAAAATACAAAAAAAAAGAGCTTTCATTTGTAAATACATACATACATTTCTTTTAAAAGACACTTGGGCCTAGCGAAACATTGGAGAGGAAAAAAGAATTAGTTCTTCCCACAGGGTTAGCTTTAATATCACATAATTTTCCGTCATCTCATGTCAAATTTTTTTAATAAACATACCCTATTTCGGCTTTAAGCCATCTTCAGTGTTTCTTTGAATTTGTTATCTTCAATGCAATAACTAATTCCGATATGCTTAAAACTATACTTTTAAAAAAATTCAACCCTGATCTAATGAATTATAGTTGTCTTTTGAAAATGTCCATAAAATCCATTCTACCAGCGCTGTATTTTCTGAAAATTCATATAATTGTGTAGAATAGTGTATCCTAGCCTTTAATTAGATTTTTTTGCAAAAGAAAACTTATCGATAACGTAAGAATTATCGAAAATTCATTTAAGTTAGTTTTAATTATTATTGTTCGAACTCCATTTTTTTATTTTGTTGTTTTCGCTAAATTAGCGTCTGGCCAGACCTTGGTGTATTTTTACAAAATATTTAAAACCATAAAGTCTAATGTACACATACATAAAATTATACTTACTTTTGTATACCAAAGTATGTAAATAACAAATATTTTTATTATTTATTTGTTATAAAGAAGCGGTTAGGATTTTATAAAAATATTTATTATTAAAATGTTTATGTTTGTATGTGCTTGTCATAATAATAAGAATTATTTCCCCTCCATTTACCCGAGCAAATGTTTATGATTGAGTTTGTTTTTTCTGTTTTGAAAACGCGTGAGTGTAATCCATTTTTTTTTATTATTTTAAAAGAATTTCTATTTTCTGTTTTATTGGCTGGATACGGTTTCGTTTCTTTTTTATTGACAAATATAAAGACACTGCTAGAATTTATTTCTTCAGTCGCTAATAAAAACAAAAAAGAAGTAGTTTTGACCCACACTTTATTTAAAGAGGAGGAGACGCTTCTAAGTTTAAAAATAACCATAAAGTGGAATGCAATGTTCTTATATTTATTATAGTATTAAAAAATAAACTATTTTTACTGAGCAATTTCTTTATAGAGAAACTACTAAAGATTGCAAATGTTGTAGGGAAAGATATTTTAGCATATAAAACATTCGGCTTTTCAGCAGGTTTAACAGAGAAAATTATGCTGTAGAAACGATTGTCTCGTGCATACTCGTGCCAGGCCTAATTTCGAGTTATAAAATACTTTCTTTTACTAAATTGTTCTTAAATTCATTAAATTGTGGCAAATAAATTTCAATAATTTGCTTAAAAGTTGTTTGTATGTAACCAGAGATCTTGGTTGAATGTCTTTTGGGGCTCGAAGGACCATAAGCAAGTAGCAATCGGTAATTGGAATATCAGTATCTATCTGGCGTTAGGAGAGCTAAGATCGCACTATCATCACAATGTACTGGGCTCTTATCGTCGCTTTCGATAACGAGCTGAATCGATCACGTTTTTTCAGTTTGAAATTATGGCATTCGATATCGAAGCATATTATTACAATGTTCGATAGCGAATGTCATAATATCAAACTGAAAAACATGATCGAATCAGCTCGTTATCAAAAACGACGATTAGATCCCTGATTTTCGGCGGCTCACGTCGATTAAGGCCTAAGTAATAAAACAAAATAATCTTATTTCTTAAGTAATTTTGGTATAAGTGTATGTGGCTTTTTTTAATATATTCTTTTATATTAATTAAATTGTAGAATTTGATATTGATATTTTAAATAACTTATATTCAAGTCGTTTCTATGTAACCACAGATCAGTTTTTAATCAGGGTTAACAGAGAAAATTATGCTATAGAAGCGATTGTCTCGTGCATACTCGTGCCAAGCCTAATTTCGAGTTATAAAATACTTTCTTTTACTAAACTGTTTTTAAAATTATTAAATTGTGGCAAATAAATTTAAATAATTTGCTTAAGAGTAGTTTGTATGTAACCACAGATCTTGGTTAAATGTCTTTTAGGGCTCGAAGGACCATAAGCAAGTAGCAATCGGTAATTGTAATAAAAGTATACATCTGCCAGTATCAAAGCTGAAAAGTTTTAGTATTACTCGTAGTATTCTCAAATATGAATTGCTTAAGTATTAGTGGAGTTCAACTCATACTAAATTTAATTTATGTAATTTTTTAATAATAGACATCGGCTAATCACATCTCTTTAATTTTTTGTTAAAAGACTTTTAAATGAGCATTAATTAAAATCTTTAACTGCCTGGCTCACGATGTCGACAAGAAATTTTCGTTCGCTTATTTATATTGAAAACAAAAAAAAAATTTCTTACTTTGTTTTTGTTTTCAATATAAATAAGCGAACGAAAATTTCTTGTCGACATCGTGAGCCAGGCCGTAAGCTTTAGTTTTTTTTTTATTTGCATTTGAAAAAAAACACAATAAATTGTTTAAAAAAAAAACTTTCTTCCAAAATATTTACATTTCCATATTTCTTACAAAACAATTTAGCAAACCCCCAAAACGTTACATAAATTTCAAAGCTCCCTGCAATGTGATTTGAATTATAAAGGTCTTCGAAAAGCTTAAGAAACAATAAAATTTAGGCATATTTCCAAAGCAAACAAAATAAACCACATCTATTATATATTCACAAAATCGTACACTATCGAATTAATTTTGAAAAACTATTTCGAAATAGTTCCCACAACAAGTTTTTTTTTATTTTATATACTCGTACACGCAAGAAACAAAGTCATCAAATTAAAAAAACGTATTCAAAAGAAACCCACCCAATATGTAAAAAAAAATTATTTGTATTTTAATGAGTGTGTGTGTGTGTGTATGTGTATGTGTGTGTGTGTGTGTGTGTGTATGTGTATGTGTGTGTGTGTGTGTGTGTGTGTGTGTGTTTGTGTGTGTATGTGCGTTTGTGTAAAAGCTACAATCGATTATAAATCACATGATTTCTTTTAAACTTCTGCCATTATAAAAAATTTGTTGTAATTTTTATATGCATGCCACACCATGCACCCATCACTTATTAATTCACATCCAGCGCAACTAATCATCATTCTGATTGTCATCAACATCATCATCATTCTCATCATTATCATCACTAATATGCATTGTGTCTCAACACATGTCATTTTAAAGGAAAAAGTGTTAAAACTTTTTATATATTTTGATGGAAACTGTCATTAATTTTTTTCAACATTTAGTTAAAACGATAACGCTACTGATTGCAACGACGGCGCACCCTTTTAAAAACCCCCCGAAAAAAAGAAAAGTGTTTTAAAGCGTATCTCTTAAGATTTTAATAGTAAAACAAAGATTCACTTTAATAATACTCAAACGAAAGTTATCAGATAATTTCATCATACTAAAGTATACTTTGTGAATAAGGTTTAAAAAAAAATATATGAAATCTGTTGCCATGACGACTTCACCAACGAGAACAGTTTGAAGACTTCCACATTTCGAACATTTGGCATATAAGGCTTTTCTAAGCTTAAATATGAATACAAATATTATTAATTTAAGATACACAAACTGGTTAAAAATTAAATAAATTTATTAAAGGCCATGACTTACTGTCCTACACAGTCGCACGAGCTACGAAAAAATACAACCCTGCTCTGATGAATTGTTATGGTCTTTTGGTAGGTACAGACTTTGCAACTTGCTTACGCCAAACGTTTTCGAATATTTTGATACAGACACTGCAACCTACTATGCAACTGTCAATGCAGCCCATAAACATCAAAACATTTTGATATTTTCGAAACTTCGAATGCAACTTCGAACGTAACCATAAACAAGACTACAGACTATGTGACCGACAATGCAACCTGCCTGGTTGCATAAACACGTTGCTAAATCTGTACCTGCCATTTTGTACATTTTCATAGACTCCATCATATGTACCAGGGTTGTGTTTTCTCAAATATATAATAATTCATTAGATCAGGGTTGTATTTTTTCGTAGATCGTGTGATTATGTTGTCGTATAGCGAGTCATGGCCTTAAGAAATATAAAAATATATGGCTCATATTCCAAATCAAAACAGTCCATAGTCAGTTCTCGAAATTAAAATTGGTTTTCAGTATAATTTGATAAAAAAATTTTTTAGGCGATTTTTAATTTTTTCAATTTTTAAATGGGAATTTTTCAAATTTATTTAATATTTTTTAAATGTACTTTTTGCAAAATTTATTTTTTCTCAAACACTTTTTCTAAGATGTGCATTTCTAAAAGCTATTTCTTAAAGGTACTTTTTCTAAAAGGTACTTTTTTTAAAAGTACTTATTTTCATAAGTTCTTTACCTCAAAGTCACTTTTTCTAAGAAAAACGTACTAAAATTACCTTTTCTAGAAAATATTTTTTCTAAAAAGTACTTTTTCTGAAAGGTAGTTTTTTCAAGGTAATTCCTTTAAAAAGTACTTTTTCTAAAACGTACTTTTTCTTAAAAAAAAACTTTTTTTACAAGGTACTTTTTGTGAAAAGTACTCTTGCTGAAAAGTACTTTTTCCAAAAAGTACCTTTTCTAAATGCTAATTTTCCTAAAAGGTACCTTTTCTAAAAGGTAGTTTTTCCAAAATATAGTTTTTCTAAAAGGTATTTTTTTCCAAAAGGTACTTTTTCTGAAAGGTACTTTTTGAAAAGGTATTTTTTCAAAAACGTACTTTCTAAATAGTACTTATTTTGAAAAAGTACTTTATCTAACAGGTACTTTTTCTAAAAGCTATTTTTTTCCCAAATGTACTTTTTCCTAAATTTACTTTTTCTAAATAGTACTTTGACTAGATAGTACTTTTTCTGAAAAGTCCTTTTTCTAAAGTATACTTTTTATAAATACTACTTTTTCTGTAAAGTACTTTTTCTAAAAAGTATTTTTCCCAAAAGGTTTTTTTCCCAAAAGGTACTTTTAGCAAAAGGTATTTTTCCCAAAAGGTACTTTACCAAAAAAATACTTCTATTTTTCTAAAAAGGTTATTTTTCTGTAAAGTTCTTAATCTAAAAGATACTTTTTCTAAATAGTACTTTTTTAGAAGGTACTTTTTCTAAAAGATACTTTTTTTTAAAGGAACTTTTTCTAAAAGGTACTTTTTCTCAAAGGTTCTTTTTCTAAAAGGTACTTTTTCTTAAAGGTACTTTTTTTAAAAGTTACTTTTTCTAAAAGGTACTTTTTCTTAAAGGTACTTTTTCTAAAAGCTACCTTTTTTTAAAGGCACATTTTCTAAAAGGCACATTTTCTAAAACGTACTTTTTCTAAAAAGTACTCTTTCTAAAAGGTACTTTTTCTAAAAAGTACTCTTTCTAAAAGGTACTTTTTCTAAAAGATACTTTTTAAAAAGGTATTTTTGCAAAAGGGATTTTTTCCAAAAGGAGCATTTTCTAAAAGGCGAATTTTCTAAAAGGTAATTTTTCTTAAAGGTTCTCTTTCTAAAAGGTACTTTTTTAAAAGATACGTTTTCTAAAAACTGCTTTTCTTTAAAAAAAAATTATTTTTAAGTTTGAAATGCACTTTTTTAACACTAATTTTTGTTTTCAATTGATTAAAGTCTCGTTAGTCGAACGTATTGTAAAGTTTGTATACTTAAAAACATGCTTTTCGAGTCAGCTTAACTGACACATTTTTTGGACCATCGCAAATAATCGATTTTGGTAAAAAAAATTAAGTTTGAAAATTATGTCGCTTAAGCTTTTTTTGGCGGAAACGGCTTGATTGATTGTAAAAGGAATGCATGTTTTTTGTTTAATAAAAATAAATAAAAATTATGTATGTATATAAAAAAAATTACAATTTAAAATTAGTTAAAAGTTGGATTTTTTTTGAGACGTTTAAAAAGTTTATTATTTTTTAGAATTTTACTTACACCTAAGGTGAGAAAGCGAGCGCTAACTTAGAGTCTAAACAGAATGTTTGCGGTGCGGTGCGATTTCTCGTTGCGGGAGAAAACAACAAACATAATACAACGGAAGACGCCTACGGCAATACTTATCAGTGTTTGTTTCTATTAATTTTTTTGTGGATACATTTTTATAAAATTTTCTAAAAAATTTACTATTTGTTTAATATTTTGTAATGGAGGGCCTATGCTCCTTATAGAAACGACGGGAACATATATACATATGTATATACATATATATACATACATATATAATGTTGTGTAATGGCAGTAACTAAAAACAAGAAACTATTAACATTTTATACATTGGCAGATATATTTGATATATTTTTTAAACTTTTATATTTTATGACAAAAGTTTTTAAACTTCAAAATAAGTTTTTTGTTCACAATAATGTTGTGAACACCGCCAATTATTCAAAAACTATGGCAGCATCAGAAAGAGAAAGATAGTCAAAAATTGAGAGAATAAGAAAATCCGCAGAGAAAATAAAATAGATTTTAATTTTATACCGTTCCGCACTGCGGTTTTTTACTTCAAAATCGTATGAGAAACCGCACCGCAATAACTTATCGGTACATTGTGTTCAGACTCTTAAAGGCAAGTTTTCTCTAGCTGGTAAGTTAAATTAAATTTTTAATAATGAAAAACTTTCTATACGTTAAATAAAATCCTACTTTTAACTAACTTGAAGTTGTAATAATGGCCCCTATTGGTTTAAGCTTTTTGAAAATGTATAACAAAAAATAAAATATAAGCAAAACCAGGACAATCCATTTTGAATCAGCTGTTCGCAACAGTGATGGCAACTGTGGAGTTTCATTTTGTTTACAAAATGTAAACAATAAATTTCGATAAGAATTTGCTTTGTTTTCATTCAAATAACAAAAAAACGATCGATCAGCTGTTTCGTTAAGGGACGTGGACGTGTGAGTAATTATAAATTTTATAAATTTTTAGTTTTAAATGCTCTTTTTTGCGTTAAAAAACCCAAAAAAACTAAACTTTGTCATCAACAAAAATATAGAACGAAACTAAAAATTTATTGAATTTGCTGCTTAACAATTGTTGGATATGTAAATAAAACAAAATTAAAATATTTGCTCTTTTATGCCAAACAAAAGAAATAAAGAAAACACCGTTGTTACTCATTTACCACCAACCAGCTCTTAATGGCCGACTGTCTGTCAGTCTTCAAAAGACTCAATCACTGTTATTTTTACTAAACAAATCACACAATAAGCGAAACCTACCTTGGCGATGAAAGAAAACGAAGAAAAAAGGCCAACAACTCTAAAAGACAAAATAGAAATAAATAAATAAATAAAAAAATGTGAACGAACAGTATTTAAGCCAAAACGTAGCACTGGCATTTGTTATGCAACAAGCGTACAACGTACGACGGCCTGAAACTGAATGTTTTGGCTCTTTTCAAATGTTCAACAAAAAAATAAAAAATAAAATAAAAAGAAAGAGAAAAATTAACGTTTAAAAGTTTAAAGAAATACAATCAAATGCCACAATAACGTTTTGTACGCTGGCTTGATGCATGATGGTGTGTGTGTGTGTGTGTGTGTGTGTGTGTGACAAAATTGCACATGACATTTTACGGTGGTTTCAAGCCATTAGTCTATATTAGCAGGTGATTTGGAAAAAGTTTAAAGAAATATTTTATACAATACAATTGCAGTGAAACAAACAAAGCCACAGAAAATTATATGTTAAGAATTATTTTACTGCGAGCACTCACACGTATTTTGGTCGTTGTTTTTGAGATTTTTATCACATGAAATTTATGAACTGCTTAAATATTCATACTCTTACAACAAAATTGTGCCGAAAACAATATTTGCAGAAGAACAAAGTTTAATATGTAAAAAAAATATATTTTCCACGAAATTTCAAAAGGTAGATATAGTTAAGACAAAAAATATGTCTTAAAATAAATTCCCAAAAAAAAAAGGTGCTAAACAAACTTATAACTTTAAAAGACTACTTTGAAGATGACATTTTTTATAAATATCAAATTTGTCAATATTTTTCTTTTACCGACATATTGTTACTCTCTTAAATTTTAAAATTATTACTTTAAAAATTAAATTGAAAAATTATAGGATTCTTAAACTCATAAGTACCATATACTTTTTTGCAGGGGTACTATTTCCAAAGGTACTGTTTTCGAAAATGTTCTTTCACAAGAACGAAAATTTTTTCTACCTTTTTGAAAGTAGATACTTTTTAAAAAATGTACTTTTTCAAGAAGGTACTTATTTTCGAAGAGAAAATTTTTCCAAAAATCAAAGTTTTTTCAAAAATACATGAGCTTTTTCAAAAAGGTACTGTTTTCAAAAAGGTACTTATCTCAAAAACGTATTTTTTTTTCAAAAAAGTACTTATTTATAACAGGTACTTTTTCAAAAACAATACCATTTGGAAAAATATAAATTTTTCAAAAATGTAATTTTTTTCAAAAAGGTACATTTTTCAAAAAGTTACTTTTTCCAAAAAGTTACTTTTTCCAAAAAGTTACTTTTATCAAAAAGGTACTTTTCTCAAAAAGGTACTTTTATCAAAAAGGTACTTTTTTCAAAAAGGTACTTTTTTCAAAAAGGTACTTTTTTCAAAAAGGAACTTATTTCAAAATGGTACTTTTTTCAAAAAGGTGCTTTTTTCAACAAGGTATTTTTTTCAAAAATGTAATTTTTTCTAAAAAGTACTTTTTACTAAATGGTACTTTTTTCTATTAGATGCTTTTTTTTAATCTTTTTCTAAAGTAATTTTTTTAAAGAGCGCTTTTTAAAACATTTCCTTTTATCAAGAAGGTACTTTAAAAAAGACTTTTTGAAAAAAGTACTTTGTTGAAAAAAGTAATGTTCTTTTTCATATGGTCCTTTTTCAAAAAAGATATTTTTTTTTTTTGGAAAAAGGCATTTATTAAGTACTTTTTTTATAAAAAGGGTTTTCAAAAAGGGCTTTCTTAAAAAGTACTTCTTGCAAGACGATAGTTCGTTCAGAGAGATGATTTTGAAAAATTTTGCTTTTAAGAATGTACTTTTTGAAAATAATAATTGTTCAATAAGGTACTTTTTCAAAAAAGGTATTTTTTTAAAGCTACTTATTTAAGAAGGCACTTTTTAAAAAAGGTACTTTATACTTTACTTTTTTAAGAAGTTTTTTTGTAAGTAATATTTTTAAAAAACGGCTTATATAAAAAGCCATTTTTGAAAAAGACTCTAAAAAGGTTTTTTAGAGTAATATTTGCACAAAGTGTCTTTTTAATAAGCCTTTTTTTTAAAGGCTCTTTTCCAAAAATCCACAGTTTCAAAAAAGTACTTTTTTAAAGAATTTTTTTGATTACTTTTTTCAAAAGTCTAATTTTTCAAGAAGTTGCGTTTTTAAAGGGTTTTTTTTCAAAATGAGTTATTTTTTAAGAAAGTACTTTTTTCAAAACCGTATTTTTTCAGAAGGTACTTTTTGGTAAAATGGTACTTTTTCAAAAGGTACTCATTTCAGAAGTCTAATTTATCTAAGAAGTTATTGTTCTTCAAGGTATTTTTTTCTTAAGCTACTTTTTCAGCAGATATTTTTCCCAAAGCCGCTTTTTTTACAACATACATACATATCGTTACCTTAATATAGAAAGGTCCTAACTAATTATTTTTTTTAAATCTAGTTTCTTGGATATTTCGATAGAAGAACATCTAATGCATCGAAAAATGCAAAAATCTCGACTTCCAAAAAATAATGAGTTAGGGCCTTTTTATATTAAGGTGATGATGAGTACTTATTTGAAACGGAACTTTTCACAATGGAATTCTGTACTTCTTAGGACTTTTTTTTGCTGTCTAACTTTACCTCTCAATTGCAATGCTAAATTTTCTTGAATATTTGTATATTACCTCTGCTTTCATAAACCACACGATTGACTTGAGTAGACAATCTTCATATAGAATTGCACGAATTTGGGTTGTGTAAACAGGCATTTAGAAAAGAATTTCAATAAAACCTGGAAAAAATAAATATACTTTTGCAAATTTCTTTTTATTAAACATCTTTTGAGATTTCGATGACATTATTCATCACTAAGACAGAAAATTTAAAATAAACGAAACTGTTTACAATTTTGAATTTTTTTAAATAGTCATCGTTCTGCTTCTGCTGAAGTATGCAAATAATCCTGTATTCTTTTGCCAATGTTTGCTTAATAATTAAAGGAAATAAATTATTAAAAGCCAACATAAACACGAAGTTGTTAAAGTGTATCTTGAAAAATTCTTTTAAAAAAGAAAAATACAAATTAAATAAATAAATACTACATAGTTTTGCTTGCGATTGCGACAAAAGAGACACTTTACCTTTTTATGGGTAAATTCTTATTTTATTTTTTATTTTATTTTCTTAAAATATTTGCTTAAGTTGCTAAAAATATTTCCTTTCGTGATATTTTTCTTATTGTACACTAAAAATGTAAATTTTTAATATTATCTCTTTTATTTCTTTGTTTACATTTCTAATAACGGTAAAACGCACATGATATTCAAATGTTCATATAAATCGGTGTTACCATATTACTGAAATAGTACATATACCTGTTTTATTGACATTTGGCTTTAATTAATTAATTTTGTTTTATTAATACCAATCGGTGTTACCATATTACTGTAATAGTACATTTACCTGCTTTATCGACATTTGGTTTTAATTAATTAATTTTGTTTTGTTCATACAAATCGGTGTTACCATATTACTGTAACACTACATTTACCTGCTTTATCGACATTTGGTTTTAATTAATCAATTTTGTTTTCTAAAGCGTTTATATATTTGAATTAGATATAATTATATTATCATGGCGGTTTTAATACAAATTTTGTATGGAAAAATGTTTTATTAACTTTCTTTATAAATCAAAAATATTTTTTTATTACACATATGTCAGTTTTCTTTTTATTGATGACAACAATCTGATGGCCGAGCGAATTTTTCTATGAGTGTATGGGTAGTATCACCTCGTAAACATCATCTTATATTCAAGTAACTAATTAATGTTAATTATATCTTGCGTTTTATCTTATGTTTCGTTTAATATTTTTAGCCTCCAATTTTGTTATCTTTTAGCCAAGAAATTATTTATTGCCTTTTCCAAATCATTTGTAGTAAAAATCCAGTTAAAAAAAAAACTCAAGTAGGCAGAAAACAATTTTTAGCATTCGCTTTATTTACAAGATTTATTTGGAATTGAGAGAAATGAAATTACTAAAAATAAAATAAAATAAAATCAAATAAAAACGGCCATTTATTTTCTTGTTTGACATGTGTAAAGTTTATTGACTCGCATTGTGCTAATTTTTTTAATATTTACCCACAGTATTGACTTAAATTTATTTTTTATTATTTCTAGCACAATGGTTTCCAGAAGAAAAATACTCTCACGTTCTAGAGATGATCTGAATTTGGATCAGACATTTAGTCCACAAGAAGAGGAAGAAGATGTTTGGTATCAAAAAGATAAATTATACAAAGTAAGTAATATGAAATAATTTAATTTCATTTTCTTGTTCCAATTTTGTTACTGAGAATACACTGTGCAACAAAATCGAAGTTATTTGTCTTCAAAATATCACGGTTCTAAAAACTTGTTCTAAGAGAGAAAAAAAAGCAATATAATAAATGTGCATATCAGGCTTTTGAAAATTGTATAAGAATCTTAGGCAAAGGGTGTTTGGAAAATTCTCCCCCGCCCCCTTTTTTTTTTGCATACTCTTGTGGCATTGAAAACTATATATATATATGTATATAAACCTTGCATTTTAGGCCCAAGATGTCTTCCGCTTTTTTATTTAGAATTTAATAAGCAACTTTTTGTAGAATATTTTAACCCTCTAACTCCTCTCGTTACAGGACTTATAAGACCCTTTCGAAAAAGGGGACAAATATAACCCTTAAACGGGCACATAATGGGTAATAATGTTCTATAAAAGTATTTGCATTAAAGTTACACTGAAAGTCTTTAAACACATGAAAGCTCAAAATGACGCTTTAACACCCGAAACTAGGCAAAACTTGAAATCCGTTTTAGGGTTAATTTTGTATTTATTAGTTTTTATTTTAGCTATAGCAAATGTGTAACAGTTATATGTAAAATCTAAGGAAAAAAATTTTTGTGGATCATTTTAATGCTGTACCTCTTCTGCGTGTGGGTCTTCTTTGACCCTTTCCTAAGAAAGGTCAAATAAGTACCCTTAAACTGTGAGGTAACCTGTTAAAATGTTCTACAAAAATATGTGTCACAAAATTTTACTATAAGTCTTGGTATTAACCAAAGTTGGAAACTCAACTCTAACACGAGATATAAGGGAAAATTTAAAATGTGTCTACGGTTAATTTTGTATTTATATAAATTTTTATTTTAGCTTTAGGAAATATCCAGCAGTTACATGTAAAATTTAAAGAGCAACATTTTTGTAAAACACTTTAACCCTCTAACTCCCTTGCGTGTGGGTCTTTTTTGTCCCTTTTCTTGAAAAAGTTAATATAAGTATCTTTAAACGGGGATGTAACGGGTTAAAATGTTCTACAAAAATATTTGCCATAAAAGCTTACTATATGTCTTGGAACATACCAAAGCTGGAAACTAAACTCTAGAAGCAGATATAACTAAAAATTTAAAGTGTGTCTGGGGTTAATTTTGTATTTATATACATTTTTATTTTAGCTGTAGGAAATGTCCAGCAGTTATATATAAAATTTAAGGAGAAAAAATTTTTGTGGAACACTTTAACCCTCTAACTCCCCTGTCTGTGGGCCCTTTTTGTCCCTTTTCTTGAAAAAGTTCATATAAGTATCTTTAAATGGCAATGTAATGGGTTGAAATGTTCTAGAAAAATATTCGCCATAAAATTTTACTATATGCCTTGATATTAACCAAAGCTGGAAACTCAACTCTAGCAGCAGATAGAAGTAAAAACTTCATATGCGTCTAGGGTTAATATTGTATTTATTTCCAAAATACCACCAACCAATACGAAATTAAATTATCTGAATTTTGCCTTTTAGTGTTTTCAGAGACTTTAATTCCTGGGAATTTTTAGGGTAAATTTGAAAGGGCTGAAAACCTCGACATTTGTATTTAGCGGAAAAAACGAAAATGTAGTGAATGGCGTATATACATACATACATTATATAAATTAGCCTTCAAACTTAACATTTATGCCCTCTTTTTATTTCAATTGTATATACATATATCACATAATTTTGCATAACTCAAAGTTATCAATATTGCAGTTGAATTTGAATGATACTAAAAAAACATTTTATTTATCGCTGCATTACAATTAATGTTTCATCATTAGCTTAAATCCAATATTTTTATATTTTATCTTACTTAAACATTATTGCATAAATTTAATGCAATTAATTTTTCTTTTTTATTCAAATGAAACATCATTCATTGCATAATAATAAAGCAATTAATCAGCATTAAGCGCAATAAGATTATCAAATCTTCGACAAAAGGAAGACTGATCGTTTAACATTAATAATATTAATTAGAACTGATGGAGGCAAAACAAAATGATACCTGTAACTCCTAAGAGTTTCAAATATTTTAAAGACAAAATATTTAAAACTGATAAATGTCTGTACACACAAACGGCAGCAACACATTTATTTTTATACAAAAAAAAGAATTTTTTGCTTAAAATTTAAGAAAAATCGTTTCGCAGAAACAAAAGACTGAAGACACATACTTAATTTTTATTATAAGTTGGTGCAGCTGAATAAAAAAAATTAATAAAGAAAGAGGAAAAATTCAAACCTATCAATAACCAATTTAATGATTTCTTAAAAGTTTCATTATAACTTTTACATTTAGCAAAGCAAAAAAAAAAAATTATATATGTGTATGATATTGTAAGTAAATAATCATTGACCCATTTATTGTGTGTTTGCTTAATTTCTTGTCAAGTATTCTTGACACCACAAAAAAAATATATAAAAATAAACGCAATAAGACCTTAAAACACACAACATGTCGTTTGGACAAAATCAAAATTTGCCTTAAAAAATATATATATTTACATACATGCATGTACTCGTATGTAATTATATAAAGTTGTAGTGGCTTATTGACAAAAATACACAAAACTATAGGCCAACTGCATTAATTACCGTTAGGTTTCCAGTTAAAACAAACTTGGCTCAATAAACATAAGTATTCATTTATTTATTTATTTATTTATTTACTTATGTCTATCTGCCGCTCAAGTGCGCTTGGTTTGGCGTTCAATGCGTAAATATAATTTTTTTTTTTACACTTATAATTGTCAACCAAAACACATACTTATAACTTTGTTCACCGCCAGCCAACTACAACAACAATCACAAAGCTCACTGCTAAATTTGTAAAAATTATTTGCTTAAAGGCAAAACCAACAAAAAAAATTAAAAAAAAAATTTATTGGATTGCTTGTAATTTTTGTCATACAGTGTTGAAATAAAAAACATGTCGAAGACATCTTTTGGCAAATAAAAAATAATAATAATGGAATTTAATGAAGTTAATGTCCACTTTCATTAATCAGCGATAACACAGCACCACCAAGCGGGCTATGAATTAACATTATTTTTGCCATTTCGAAATGGTTTAAGATTTGTAAATTTTAATACCATTAGTTAGTCTTAGCTTACTAAATTTATTTTTAAGCTTTATTGTTGGAAAATAAATTAAAAAGATAACAATTTATAAAAATTATATATAATTCGCATTAAATAATTGAAGTTCGAAAATTCGAAATTAAGTTCGAAACTTCAAAATTGAGTTTGATAGTTTCAAATTAAAAAACTATAATACCAAACTAAGTTCAACGGTTGCAAATCATATTCGAAATCAAGCGCGAAAATTCGAAATTGAATTCGAAAATTCGAAATAAACTTTGATAACTCCGTATTAAAAAAACGTTAATTCCAGTCTAAATTCAATGATCCCAAATCAAGTTTGAAAATTCGAAATCAAGTTCGAAAAATTTTAAATCAATTTCAATAGTTTTCAATTAAATTGAAAAATATTATATATTTATGTTTTTGGGTGGACTTCAAAAACAAACTTAATTCAATACGTCATCAGCATCATTATTGTTTGCTTTAGTTCCTATAGGAAGCATAGCACCTCAATATTTAGTTCGCAAAATTGAAAATGGATATCATTTTTTTTTCTGTATTTATAGAAAATTTTAAGTTTATTTCGGGTTTCCGCATACATTCGAAATTTAGATGATTTTTCACAAAAACGAAAATTATTTGGGAATAAATTTTTAAATGAAACAAAATTGAAATATGATTAACTTTTTGCGATTAAGATTTTATTAAAATTATGCGCTTTGCATAAAAATTTAATTTAATTTTGCAATTTTGGGTGAAATTTGAAAATTCGAAATTGAGTTCGAAAATTCGAAATAAAGTTCGAAAATTAAAAATTAAGTTGCATAACCCCGAACTAAAAAATGATAATTCCAAACTAAGTTCGATGGTTCCAAATCAAGTTCGAAAATTCGATATCAAGTTCTATAGTTTGCAATTAAGCTCGAATTTGAAAAATATTATACAAATTAATTCTATATTTCATTAAAATCATCATTGCGTGCCCGTAACCTCCAAAAAAGCTTAAGCGACATAATTCTCAAACTTAATTTTTTGACCAAAATCGATTTTCGTCAAAAAACGAAATCCAAAAAATGTATCGCTTAAGCTTTTTTAGCGATTATGGCTCGGTTGGTTCCTTTAGTTCCTATATATAGTACCTCAATATTTAGCTTTCGAAAATGAAATTGAATTTCAGTTCTTTTTTTGTAAATCGTTAAATTTATTTGGCTTTGAATGTGCAACATTTAAAGGTATTTTTCGAAAATTTTAAATTCAATTCAGCTTTCCGCATGTACTCAAGATTTTAATAATTTTTCACAATAAAAAAAATTATTTTGGTATAAATTTTTTAAACAAAATAAAATTAAAATATGACTTTGCATAAACTTTGCATAAAAAGTGGCCCTTATACTACAATTTGGGGTGAAGTTCGAAAATTCGAAATTATGTTCGAAATTTCGAACATATTACCAAAAGTCTTATTTTCTCCTAATATTCATAACTCAAATAAAAGGTTCTTAAATTAACAATAATTCGATGAATTTTTTTTTAAATTTTAAATAAATATAAAAATTGGATTTACATTTTTTTTTCTGTGAATTGTTAAAAGTATTTGGCTTTGAATGTGTGACATTTATGTTTTTATTCGGGTTTCCGCATAAAATAAAAATTTTAATAATTTTTCACAATAAAAAAAATTATTTTGGCATAAATTTTTTAAACAAAATAAAATTAAAATACTATCGATTTTTTAGGAAATAATTCAGATTTTACAAAAATTATGGACTTTATATAAAAAGTGAGCTTTTATACAACAATTTGGGGTAAAGTTCGAAAATTCGAAATTATGTTCGAAATTTCGAACATATTACTAAAAGTCTTATTTTCGCCTTACAATCATATTTCAAATAAAAATTTTTTAAATCGATAATAATTAGATGAATTTCTTCATTAATTAGTTGAGAAATGTTAAATAAATTTTTGAAATAATCGATTTATTAACAAAAACTTTAATGCAGTTTTAATAAATTTTGCAAGATTTTAGTGTTTTTAATTATTATACCGACTATAGGAATATTTCATTAAAAAATCTTAAGTTTGCTAAATATTGCAAAGTGTTTTTGTAGTTCAACAATGAATTCTTCCGAACGCCTATTGTAATCGCATTTATGTGCTAAGTTTGACTTAAAATTATGTTTAAAGGAGACAGATTTGGGCACTCGATATCGAACATATAAAATATGTTAAAAAATTATCATCGCTAACATTCGAAAAAAGAATTAGCCAATAAAGAAGAAAAAGATATCGAACGAAATTTTAAAATATTTCAGTGGAGTTTATATGTAATTTTTTTAAAATTTCGAACGATATTCCAGATTTTTATAAAAATTAACATTTACTAATTTCGATTCCAGAAATTTTAAGCCGTTTTTGCATCAGAAAGTCCATTTCATAGAGATTCATTTTAAAGCTTTAGTTTTTTTTTCGTTTTATAAACCAATCAAGCTTTTTTGGTCAGTGTCTTCTTTACTGTTCGCTTGTATGTATGTATGTATAATGTAAAGTTTGTTTTCTAAATCTTTCGTTTAAGTTCCCACATGCATACATACAGTGACCATTTTTACAATTTTATGACAACTGTGTGAATCTCGATTCGATTTTACTTTTTCGCAATTTCAACTATACAATTTGAAGTTGTTTTTTCTATAAATTTAATAAAATCAATTAAACACAAATTATTGGCCTGTCGATCATGAACATTATTCAATGACTAGATGATATTTTTTTTTTCTTTTGCATTTAACATTTTGTACAAAACCGAATGTCAGGAGTTCAAATTCAAAATGCCATTCAGTTGTGTTTGAAGGAAATGTTAAAATTATATAAGAAAAAGATGCTGTAATAATATGTACGAAACAGAAAACATTTTCGAATGACTAAATTTAACACATAAATAAATGTTTTATTTAGGACGCTAATAGCCTTCATGAATACTCTTAATGTTAGTGTTAAATTTATTATTAAAACAAAAAATATTCAGTTTTTAAGAATTACACATAATACGAGTATTTAAATCTGAAGGGTAAATTTTTAAAACAAAAAATATAGAGTAGCAGATAATGACGAAATTATTTCACAATTTGCACTCATTATAATATTAAATTTATAAAAATATAAAATAAATTCATATCATGCACTTACACTTAATGCCAATAAATAAACTTTTCTACTACGAGTATTCCTCTAGTTTTATTCATAAGCTGTATGATTAATTGTCAACTCTTACTTTCTTTAGTAATGATTGATGATAATGATGTCATATGTTTGATATTATTGTGTTGATTGCGTTATTTTATTTTTACTTTTTCGCTTATAATTTTGTACGCAGTCAATTTTTAATGATGCATTTTGTAAAGCAAAGCTAAAATTACCATTAAATAAAATTTTAAATCTATATAATTAGAGAAAATTATAGACGAAGAAAAAAAATGAAAGTTAAATTTAAAATTTCAACAAACAAATAAAATATATTGATGCTCAACATAGAAATAGCGATTGAAAGCAATAAAAAAGCTATAAATTTTATACATTTTATGAAGTTAAAATTAAAAAAAATAAATCGAAAAAGTTCATTAAACTTTAAAAATTGTCATGCATGCGGATTTATGAAATGAAACGAAAGATTTAGAACACAAACTTTATTCTCTTATGCCAGCGAAATAAACGTTAAAAAATTGTTTGGCATAAGTTATAAATATATACAATACAACTAAAGCTAAAACTATGTATGTATGTATGTATGGATTGTGAAGGACCTTAAGATATTCTTCTTAAAGATCTTAAAACATCTATGCATCTTATTTCAATTTACCATATAATGTGTCTATGTAATAAAAAAAATTATTTAAGATTTAATTGATTTATAATTTTTTTCATTAAATACTACTTTTAGCAACATGTTCGAAATTTCGAACTTAATTTCGAATTATCGAATTTCCACTAAACCTGCAAAGTAACTATTTTTTTATATAAAAAGTTTATAGTTTCAATAAAATCTTGCTAGTTAGACGTTTAGGCACATGTTCGAAATTTCGAACTTAATTTCGAATTTCCACTAAACCTGCATATTACCAAATTGTTTAATGCAAACTGCGTAATTTTTATAAAATCTTGTAAATTGGACTTTTAGTAACATGTTCGAAGTTTCGAAATTCATTTCGAATTTCCACTAAACGTGCATATTACGAAATTTTTTTAATGCAAACTGCATAATTTTCATAAAATCTTGTTAATTGGACTTTTAGTAACATGTTCGAATTTTCGAATTTCCACTTAACTCATATATTAACTAATTATTTTATGTAAACTGCATAATTTTTATAAAACCTTGTAAATTGGACTTTTAGTAACATGTTCGGAATTTCTTGCTTAGTTTCGAATCTTCGAATTTCAACTAAATTGGCATCTTAACCAATTTTTTTATTAAAACTGTATTATTTCAATAAAATCTTGTTAGTTAGACAACAATTTTAAAATTTTTTTGTGTAAAAATATCGTTTTTGTTTTAGTGAAAAATTACCAGAATAGCTTTTTATAAAGATGACTCATTATTTTTTTTCAAATAGAGTTCTTCGAAATGTGCAAAAAACTCGCTATGAAAAAAATAAAAGAGTTAGGAATTTCCATATTAGCATAACGATATACATACATAAAAAAATTATTAAGGATTTAATTAATTTATAATTTTTTATTAAAATATGATTTCTAAACAAAAATAATACTTTTAGTAACATGTTCAAAATGTCGAACTTAATTTCGAATTTTCGAACTGCCACTAAACTTGCATAGTAACTAATTATTTTTATGCAAACTGCATAGTTTTAGTTAAAAATCTCTCTAATTAGACTTTAAGTAACATATTCGAAATTTTGAAATTAATTGCGAATTTCAACTAAACTTGCATTTTAACTAATTTTTTTAAACAAACTGCATAGTTTTAATATAACCTTGTTAATTGGGCTCTTAGGAACATATTTCAAATATTTAACTTAATTTCGAATTTTCGAAATTCAACTAAACCAGCATATTGATTAATTTTTTTTACAAAAACTGCATAATTTTAACGAGATCTTGTAAATTAAACTTTTAGGAACATGTTCGAAATTTCGAAATTAATTTCGAATTTTCGAAATTCAAACAAACGTACATTTTAATTAATTTTTTTTTTTGCAAACGGCATAATTTTAATAAAATCTTGTTACTTAGGCCGGGTTTACATCGGTGTGCCAAATGCCACACAAGCGTAAAAAAAGCGTAACCACTAATTACTAATAAAAAACTGTTTGATTCAGACATGTATTTATTAAGTTAAATACTCGTAGTTCCATACATAACTAATAGACAATTTTGTAGCATCCAACATGATTGAAAACTGTTTAAATCAATAAATACATGTGTGAATCAAACATTTTTTCATTAGTAATTAGTTGGTTACAATTTTTTGGACAAACGACACACAAAAACAAATGCCAGATGTAAACTCAGCCTTAGACAACAATTATAACTTTTTACTTCATTTTGCTTAACAATTTAATGCCAAAATTGTCTCATGTATCTTTCCTGGTGAAAGAGCCAGGTTACTATCCTGCAGAGAAAGAATAGTTTAATTTGACATGCCCCAGGGAGAAATGAATGGCGCAACATATGTAATCATGCAATTAAACTCTTTTTTAACTTATTTTTAATTGCTACGGAAATTTTAATAATTTCATTTTAATATTTTTAATTTAACCATTTTACGACTATTTTAATAATTCCTTAATTATTTTCCTAAATATTCTTTTGAAATACTGTTTTTTTTTCATCACAAATCTTTTAAGCAACAACAAACAACATGAGCAGCAACAAATAATGTTAATACAACATACGATGTTTTATTTTTATTGTTGCTTTTCCTTTCAATCTAAACTGGCTTTTAGCAATAAAATAATAAATATAAACAAAAAGCAAAAAAAAAAAAAGAAAAAGAAACAAATCTGGCAAAGTAGCAAATCTGGTTGTTGGCTGTAAAATTTTGCAATAAACGAAAGTTGTTTTTATTTATTTTTTTGTATTAACTGCTTTGTAATGTTACAGTGGTCTCCTTTAGATTGATGTTTTATTGTGGTTTGGTTGCTGTTCATTTCACAGCAAGTTACATATATATCAAACAAGAGTTGGCGTTTAACGTTAAATCTCTCAGACCAGTTTTATTTTGGTCCATTGGCAATTAGACCAGACATGATATATTTTTATTTTTAAATGCAGCAGTCTCTATACTACTTGTTAGATTTAAATTAAGTTTCATATTTTATATAAAGTATGTAGTTAAATTAAAAATTTTGCATAAACTGGCAGTTAGAATATTAAAAAAAAAAATATCAAATAGTTAAATACTCGTATTCAATTTATGGCGAAACATGTAAAACATGTGCGACAGCAATTTTAAAAGACCTTAATACATGTGCATATATAGTTTTTCAATTAAAACAGCAGCAACAACAAAATGTTGAGGAGGGAAAATTTATAAATATTTTTATTATGCAGAAGCGCTAACATTTTTTAAAAAATAATTTAATTACACTGAAAAGCAATATCAAACGTTTACAAAATAGCAAAATTCTAAGAAATGGTTCTTTGATCAAACCGATTTAAATTACTTGAGTTTGATCAGAAGTTTATGTCGAACGAGTTCGAGTTCGAGTCTAGTAACGGTTAACTGAAAGTTTATATTTCAATCTAACACATACTTGCTCAATTCACAACCTATTTTCGCAGGTCATAGGTCGCACAAACGTTGTTGACAATTTCTGTATAAACATTTGTTTATAAACAATGTTGTTATTGCAATTGCCAACAATTCACGTGCGACCTGCGACTCCAACAATAAATATGTTATGAATTGAGCAATTGTTTTTTGTAAATAAAGTAAAATAATTTGGGAATAACAACAAAAAAAAACTTGAAATTTTTATTTTCAGTTTAAATTTCAAACCGAATATTTTTGTTTCATCTAACGGACAGACAAGATATTTTTTTATTTAATTTAATAGTAAGTTTGCATGTGGGCAAATAAAATACCTACGAGATTAAGAGCAAAATCTAGTAGATTTCCCATATAAAACGAAATCTATTTCGTCACTAGATTTTGTCGAAATCTACTTAAAGTCTCTTGAAGTTAGTCATGCAACTATGTTTTTTTTTTCAAAATTGTACTAAAAATTAAACTTTTTTAGTGAAAAAGGTGTATGAATTAGCTATATTTTATTTGTTTGGTTGTAGCTTAAGAACATTTTCAGTGAATGGTTTTTGTTTTGGATACGAAATCTTGATAAATGTCAAAAAAAAACTTGTTACCTTAATATAGAAATGCCCCAACTAATCAGTTTGCTTTTAAAATATATTTATTACAGTTTCATTTATCGAAATATGGAAAAAACGGGTATAAAAAAATAATGAATTAGGACGTTTCCATATTAACGTAACGATATGTGCATACACAAAAAATTTCTTAAGATTTAATTGATTCGTAATTTTTCTTATTTAAATATAATTTCTAAGCAAAAAAAATAATACTTTTAGCAATATGTTCGAAATTTCGAACTTAATTTTGAATTTTCGAAATTCGATTAATCTCGTATAGTAACGAATTTCTTTATGCAAAGTACTTAATTTTTATAAAATCTTGTTAATTGGACTGTTCGAAATTTTGAACTTAATTTCGAAATTCAACTCGTATATTAACCATTTTTTTTATAAATACTTTTTAAATCAAACACACTTTTATTTAAAGTATAAAAACATTTTAAGCTATCAAATTTAGGCTAAAATTCATAATTTTTCTTATTTAAATATGATTTTTAAGCAAAAATTAATACTTTTAGCAATATGTTCGAAATTTCGAACTTAATTTCGAATTTTCGGAATTCAACTAAACTTGAGTTGTAACGAAGTTTCTTTATGCAAACTGTTTTATTTATTTTTATAAAATCTTGTTAATTGGACTTTTAGATTCATGTTCGAAATTTCGAACTTAATTTCGAATTTCCACAAAACTAGTTTTAGTTGACATAAATTTTTTTCGAAATACACACATTATCAAATCTGGACAAAAATGTTAAGCAAAAAATGAATTTTGTAATACGAGTATAAAAATAATTATTTTTCTGAAAAAGAATTTAAAAAAAAATTTTAATTTTTCCAAAAAAAAATATTTTGGGAAAAATTTTCAAAGCGTTTTAAAAAATCTAAAGCGAGTTTGTGACACAAAAGTTTCCCTAGAGAGAGAAGAGTGTAAGTGGCGTAGCATAAATCTCTGTAGCATATTTGAAAGACATGCAGCAGCCTGCACGTAATGCAACTAATTTTAAGAAAAATTTCATAATGTAAATTCTGTCTAAAAAGCAATTTAGTAACTATCTATGCTCTTGCATTATTGGCTTTTTTCTTTGACCTAAATTTAAATGCCACAAATTTTAAATCCCTCCCTTGTGCCACTTAAATTCCCACAATTAAATTGTTAAACTATTGCAAAACTATAAGAAAAAGCAAATTTTTGAATTTATATAGGCAATTGTCATTTGGCCTTTGATTTAAAAAAAAAGTTGTTATTGTGAATTTATTTTCAATTCAATCTTTTTATCTTTTTTAACATTTCAGCTGTTGCTTATTCTGTATAATTATTTAGGGCTTTTCCCATGACAATTTAAAGTTTCTTTAGTTTGCAGAGCTGCTTTGCACTCTTTTCTTATTATTGGTTTTCTTTTGACCTGTTTTTATTTTATATTTTTTGGCAACAACAGACAAATGCTGCAACTACTCCAAAACAAACCAAAAAACAAAAGTTTTCCTTTTCAACCTTTTGCCGCAGCCATTGTTTGTGCCTCTCAGCTGTTTATAGCAAAATATGGTAGAAAAAAAGAAAAACACGCAAACGACACAATCAAATAAACACAAAAAATATCTTAAGATTAAGCAATAATTGCTTTAGTAATACAATTTTTTTTTTCAACAACAAACTAGTACTTTTTTTCATTTGATTGTTGTTTTCAGATAAAAGGAAATAAAATGAAAAACATAAAGCAGCAAGCAGCACAAAAATTTTGTCATTGTGCTTTTGTTTTGTGGCAATAGTTTCTTTTCAATTGTTTGAGTTTCTTTCTTTGAAAATAAATAAAACAAATTTATTTGTGGGAGCCTTAATAAATTTTGTGACAAACAATACACTAATACTGGCAGCACATAACAAATACAATAAAGTTAACTAAAGCATAAATACTTTAAAGATAATTAAATAAAAATCTATGGCTAAAAAGTCATTTGTTTATTTAACTTTTCTTACAAAATTTTAGTTTCCAATTCATCTTTTTGTTAAATTTAAATTTATATCTTTAGCCTTTTTTACTTTCAAGTAACGATACGTAAGTGGGTCAGTAGGATAACATGTAAAATAAACTTTGAAAGAAAAGCTTTTCAAGAAAAAAAGCCATTTTGTAGGTTAAAAAGAGGGCAAGTTTTCTTTGTCAAAACACAATAACAACAACAATAACAAAATTTAGAAAACAAAAGACTTAAGCAACACACTTGTTTGGCAAGTGAGAGAAGAATCGCCGCCATTTTCCAAAAGCTTTCATAACTTTGAGAACACCCAAGAGAAAAGAATTTTAAGAAATAGTTGTTATAAAATTAAAATACATAAATGCAAACAATAGTAAAAAACAATTTATTTTTTGAAAAAAAAAAAGATTTTAGTATGGAAACTTAATTTGCCATAGAAATGTTCTAAATAAAAGCTTTCGATGTTACCTTTCTTGGGTTGGCTCAAAACAAATGGCGCAATGAGTACACCTGTGTAATAGCGAGAACTCTCTGGCCTCGCCTGTACTCCCGTAGAACGAAAAATCTTATGAAATTCAATAGGAAGTACTTGAGGAACATCGTGGCCAAGTTGACCGGTCACTGCCCATGCTAAATGTATTGATCTCCCGTATAATGACTACCTGCTACAGTTTCAATGACGAGCAAGAAGAGGAAATTATTCTGCATCTCCTGTGTCACTGTCCCGCTCTGGACGATCTCCGTCTACACCTACTTGGCAGAACATCCTTCGGAAGCTTATCCGAGTTATCGGAAATCGGGCTCAAAAACCTGAGCCTCTATACTAGGAATAGTGGTTGGTAGAATCGCTGACCCCCCACCCCCCGCCAAATTTCTTGGCCCACTCTCATCTCACAATCTCATTTCTACTTGTACCCTTTTCACCCTCCTCTTGTTCTCTCTCTCTCTCTCTCATTTTCTTCTTTCAACTTACAAGTACCATAAAGGGATCATTATAATGGACCCCAGTGAGCTGGACTCCAATTTTCTACTTTTGCTTGCCAGCAGCCTGCTAAACTAACCTAACCTTGATAATAAAAACAATTGTTTCTATATTTATAATTTGATCAGGCTAAAGTTCGTATCGCTTTGTAAGCCAATTTACATGTGATAATTATTAATGAACAAATCAAATAACACCAAAGTTAATTTTATTATTATTTTTCGAACTATATTTGTTTCTATATTCTTATGAATTGATTTTAAGCCAAATTACATGTGATAATTATTAATGAACAAATCAAATAACACCAAAGTTAATTGTAAATATTCTGACAAACACATAGTAGAACGGAACAACTAGATGTTTTCGAAGGTCACTGTGTTTAATTCACTGTTTGTGGTGTCAGTTGATGTAGACTTCTGCTTTATCTACTCAGCCATTATTGCAAATAGAATATGTGAACTGTTTTGATTCATCGTCTTCAATTTGTTAAAAGCTTTTTTTGCAATGAAAGCTCAATTTTATCATCTCTATTACAACAGTCTTGCCAATTGTTGTTCAGTAAAGCCATTTCAGCTTTGTATGAAAATATATGCAGCATAACAAAGCTTCCAAAATTTGCTATTTTTTATTGTTATTTATTTTTATTTTTATTTTTTTCTATACAAAAGTTTACTCACTTGTAACGGCATTTAAGCCTCATTAAATTGTTGCCTAATTAAAAAGACAAAATAGCAACAACAACAACAACAACAACAACCTGTATAAAGCAACTTTTATAAATTTACTATAAATTCCACACGAGAATAATTTAAACGTCATTTAAAGGCAATTTCTGTAATAATTATTTTGTTAAATATCGACATCCGTTTTAGTTGAACTCTAGAAACAACTTCAAACAATTGTTTTTTTTTTTCTAAAAATAAAAATATTTCAGCAACTATTTTTAAGCTGAAGAAACATTTGTCGCTGTACTTGTTGTAGTCTTTAGAAGCGCACACGTTTCTAGATCAATCATTTTTAATTTCAAGATTGTAGATTTTTTCGTTTTTATTATAAAAAAAAAAGGTATTTAACAGTTTTTTTTTATTTATAAATATTTTTATATACCAAAAGAAGTTAGAAAAACTTCTATAAACTTTATATTTAGTTATGTGGCCGTTAGTGTTGTTGTTGTTGTTGTTCGACTTGCTTCATTTTCTAACGTTTCAGCAAAAATGTTGTTGAACTTTTAAAGTCACGATTTGTATGACTTGTAGCACTTGAGTTCTGCTTTTTTTTTTTTTTTTTTTGTTCAACATTTTCGTAATTTTTTCTTTTAGTTTGCACTTTTTTTTTATAGCACGCTTTTTGAGCGATGGATGGATGGTTGGTTGAATAGCAGATGCGCCTTTAAATGTTTTATGTTTGATGTTTGGTGTGCTTTGAGTTGATTGTGTCTGCGCAGCCAGAAAAACTTGTGTAAAATTGTAAAATGTTGACTATAAAATGTTGACATTTATTACTTGTGCTTAAGATTTGTAAGAAGAAACAAAAAAAAAAAAAAATATTGTGTAATATTTGCAAAATTTTTTTATTTGTTTTGTATTTCAGTTATTTTTTCAAAGAGAACAAAAAAGGAGTTTGTAACTCTAAAAATAGTAAACGCATTCAAATAAAAATGCACAATGTATTAAAATTTGTATATGCCGGCCCATAATTTAAGGCAGCAATTAATAAATGCATGTATGCGGGTGACATATCGAACCATAACCGCCAAAAAAGCTTAACCAACAAATTTTTTCGACCTCATTTTTTTTAAGAAAATCGATTATTTACGTTAGCAAACACTCGAATTTGGTAAAAAAAAAAATTATGAAAATTATATCGCTTAAGCTATTTTGGCGGTTATGGCACGATTTTTAATAGAGTTTTAGTTAATTGAAATTAAATTATTTTTTAATTTTTAGCTTAAATTTTTTTATAAAAGTCTTATAAATATTTATTTTTTATTATTAACTTTTGTAAGTCGTCTCGTTTTTTTTTAATCCCCCTTATTGTGAATGGCGCATTCGAAGTCACATCAAGACGATAGTAAACATTGTCACTTGACTACTCTTTATCGGCAAGAATTGGCCATTATCTACAAGGACTTGTAAATTAATGTAGCATTTCAATAGTAGTCAATTGTTGTCGACAAGGAGTAGACGTGACAATTTTTACTGTCGTCTTGATGTGACTTCGAAGACGCCATTCGCAATAAGTGGGAATATTTTCATTTTCATTGAACTGGTTAAAATAGTTAAAAATAAAATGTGGCAACACTGTTGCTATTTCGAAAATTAAATACGGCCGGCCCGTTTTTTCTTATACCAAATTTTTATTAAAATGCGTGAATTGTTCGAACAAAATTACAATAAATATAATGTGAAATTTTTAAAGGCGTTGGTGGCCACGCCCACTTTTCTAACCGTGATCTTCTGTCACTAAAAAAAGTCAAGGTGGTTGTAATGTTTCATTGAAATCGCTTGGGTAGAAGTACAAGAAATACAAAAATTAATTTTAATGGGCGTGGCTCCTCTGCCCACTTTTCTAAACGCGAGATTGTGTCATTTTAAGAAGTTACGTTTGTTCCAAAGTTGTATTGGAATATTTGGGCTAGAAGTAAATGAAATATAGAAGGAAATTTTAGAGGGCATGGCTCCGCCTACTTCTCAACTGCTGTGTATGTTGTACCATTTAAAGAGCGCCAAGGACATTACAAAGTTTCTTAAAAATCACTTTAGCACTAGCAAATGAAATATGAGTTAAAATTTTAATGGGCGTGACCCAGCCCACTTTTCATGGCATGAAGCCATTTTACCAGCCCAAAGAATATACAAAGTTTTTTAAGAATTAAATGAAATGGTATAACACACTTTAATGGGCGTGACTCCGCCCACTTTATCAAATGCAATTTTATGGCAGAGAGAGTAAGTGAAATGTGAAATCAAATTTTAAAGGGGCGTGGCTTCGCCCACTTTGCCAAATAAGATTTTATGATATTTTAAAAGCCAAAATAATATAAAAAGTTTCTTAAGAATCATTTGAACAAGACTAAGTGAAATGCGATATCAAATTTTAAAGGGGCGTGGCTTCGCCCACTTTATCAACTGCGATTTTATGATATTTTAGCAGCCAAAATAATATAAAAAGTTTCCTAAGAATCATTTGAGCAAGAGTAAGTAAAATGTGTTAATAAATTTCAAAAAAAAGCATGACTCCGCCCACTTTTTTAGAAGTGATGTTGTGCAATTTTAAGAAACCAAAAAAATGTGCAAAATTTTTTTAATTGTCTTAACAGCAGTAAGGAAAATATCATACTAAATTTTAATGGGCATAACTTAGCTCACTTTATCAACGATTCCTACAGAAAATAATGCAGTGATAATTTTGAAACTCTTCATGACGTGTTAATAATGAGAATTTTATTCTACAAATTGGCTGCACTACAAGCGTGACACTTCATCTCAAAACGGGTGTAACGGAGCACTCAAGGATTTGGATAGTTAAGAAATAACGACATTTAAAAAATATTTGGCTTGAATTTCTATCACTTACATATTAATAAAAATCTAATAAGAGACTAGACATTTCAAAAGCGGGATGTCTCGTCGGGTTAGCTACCCGTAACTTAATTCCGTAGCACCATAAAGGCTTCAAAAGTATATTAAAAATAATTTCAACCAATCAGCCAATGTATCGTGAGTTAATTTCAGTTTCATTTGTGTTAGCTTAGAGGGTCATGATTCCATGTAAGCCGTCGATCAAGGTGTATACCAAGGTATTTTTTCACCTGCGAATGTTGAGGAACAACTCTCTCTCTCTCCCTCTCTCTCGCTCTATCTCTCATCATAGGGTAAATGTTACCTGAACACACTTTTGTTCGTTCACTTCCATAACTTCATCCATAGTTCAATAGGATACTATTACGAATATTATATATTATATGTACTACGAATATTTTTTTTTTGTTGAGTATGTCTATATAAGAAACACTCCGCTGGGGCATGAATTATGTATTACGAATATTTTTTTTGGTTGAGTATGTCTATATAAGAAAGACTTCGCTGGGACATCTGTTCGCTATGAAGGTTAAACAATGAATCAATATAAATAGACTGCCAAGTAAGTCACTCTGGAACAAGTGCCGTAACTATACTTAGATATTAATCTAAGCTTAACAAGTACGTATTTATAATTTTTGAAATATGAGTGCCCTATGATCGGGTAGGTAGTGTGGAAGCCTAGCCATACCGTAGGGTGCTAGTTTCAATATAAAAATTTTTTTATTGAAAAATAAAAAAGGTTCAAGTTTGCATTGTTACAGGTACATAAATGTCGGAATGACACTTATATATAATTTATATTCTACACGGAATAGGTCCCTATAAGATAGTTCAGTGATAAGTCACAAGGCCATGTATAGGCCATGCCCATGGAAAAGTGACTGGTCCGCTTCATAGGAAGTGCTAGAACTTGGATCGGTCACATGGCTAGTCTTGTGTCAGTTCCATTTGCTGTAGGGAAGTGAAATATGATACCAAATTTTAATGGGCGTGACTCCGCCCACTTTTCTAAATGCGATTTTGTGTTATTTTAAAAGCTCAAGTAATACACAAAGTTTCTTAAGAATCGCTTGAGCAGTAGTAAGAGAAATATGATATCAAATTGTAATGGGCATGGTTCCGCCCACTTTATTGGAACATGTTATCCCTGGCCACTTTTGCAAACTTAAACTTGTATCATTACAAACGCCCCAGATGTGTGGCAAGTTTAGTTAGAATGAATTAAGTTGTATTTAAAACATATCGCTCATTTACTGCCATAGTGTCATAACTCAAAAAATGCGTTTCTTTTTTTTTAATAAAGAGAAGTAACACTCAGGCAATTAATGCCTACTACTATTACTAGGTGTTACCTTCTTTAGGAAAGGGATAGTGATAGAGAAGACAGGTGGTGAAGGGAGAGATAGAGGAAAGCTTCATTCTTTTTACAACTCTGCTTTTTGCACGTTTTTTTAATAATGCAGTGTTGCAGCGCCTCTCTGATGTTAAATGAGGCGTATTAATTTTTTTGAAGCTTTGTTTTGTAGCCATTTTATTGATTTTTTTTACTTCGCCGATGATTCTGCTACACAACGAAGGAGGGCGCTCTGATGTTACATTAGGATTAGTATCTGCTGAAGTCGGTATAGTTCAGTGACCAGTGACTATGCCTTCATCACTTGAACTTTCCTACAACAACTGATACAAAGGAACATTAATGCACATCAGAAAAATGCGTGGTGTTGTTATTTAATGACTGTTGGATACAGGACCTTCGGTTTTGTAGTCAACGTGCTAACTACTTCAGCCAACGCCATCCAACAACTAAAATTTTTAGCTTCAATCAATGTGTGCTGTGACCAGCCGTTCAAATTGAAAATTAAATTGCCATATAAATGGATGGACGCATTTGAAAGCAGTCTAGTTTTCAATTTAAAAAGGTTGAGTGTGTAAGTAAAAAAAGTGTGAGTTTATTGAAAATTGAATGGAATTGAAAGGCAAAAATTTAACGTGTGGCCCCCCCAGTTAGTGCATAAAATGCGTTAGTTTGTTGGTTTACCTAGCTGCCTTCTTCACGCAGGCATTTCCAGTAGAATCTAGATGATTCCTTTTTAAATATAAATTTAAAATCGTAACCACACAAAGAAAATACGAGTAGTGCCTACTAAATACCTCATAAAAACAAAATTAATAAGAAATCTCTATGGTTTTTTTTTCAGTAAAGAAATCTTATTAATTTCATAGAGAAAACGTTTTTGAAAAAATCAAGAAGAAATCTTGTAGTTTTTATGAGGTTATCTTATTGATTTTTTCAATAAAAAATATAAAAAAAAATTGCGTCTTTATTCTCTGTACTTATGTTTTTCATTTAAATTCTATACCATATACATATGTACATATGTATGTATGTAGTATATTGTAGATGTTATTTATTTATACATACATACATACATACATACACAATAGGTTATATTCTTAACTTCTTACTCACCAAGTATTGAACCAGCAAACTTCTACCTGATAGACAAGCACTCTACCCAATATGCTAACAAGCAGCCTGAATAACAATTGAAATTATTGTGCAAACATTCTTATGCAAAAATGAAAAATATCATGAAAAAAATTGTCTGTATGTCTATTTATAGAAACGAAATAACAAGACACCTCATAAAATTAAGAAGATTTCCTTATTAAAAAAATCAATAAGATGCTTTATACATAATCATATAGGAACCTACTAAAATCAAGAAGAAAACCTTGTTGAAAAAATCAATAAGATAGCCTAATAAAATCAAGAAGAAACCCTTTTTAAAAAAATTAATAAGGCAAGCTAATAAAATCAATAAGAAATCCCTATAGCCTACAATTAATAAGAAAACCTAATAGAATCGAGAAGTTTTTCTCTATGGATTGTTTTTTTGGTGCCAAAAATAACGGAAATTGAGTAAAAAAATAATAAGATTTCTTCTTGATTTTATGGGGTTGTCTTCTTGATAAAATTAATAAGATTTACCACATGAAAACAATAAGGAATCTCTATGAAAATATCTTCGCTTCTTTCTGCTGGGATAACCTTCTTAGCCTAAAATCGTTTCATAGAGAAAATCTTATTGATTCTATGAGGCAGTTTTTTCTCTCTGCACACCTTTTTTTACAATAGTGTTGTCGTTATCTAATAAACCGAAATCTTTGCTTAAGCTTATGTTTGTGATTTAAAAACAAATATAAATTACAAAGTGAATTATAATTTTTGTTTTTGCTTTGCAATTTGACATAAATTTCTTAATATAAAACATTTAAATAACTAAATAAATTTTTTGATTTCATAACACAAAGTAACAGGCAAGAAGCTTAAATCTTTAAATTATTTAAAGATAACTACTGATAAACCTTAACACCATTTAGCAACAACATGTTAAAGAAATACAACTTAAAAGATGTCTTAACAATTTTCGGCTAAATCAATATTAAGCGAGAGAAAAATTAATATTTGTTAATAAAATTAATACCATATTAATGAAAAATAATTACATACTTCGTTCGCCAAATATGAAAACCGGATTTTTTTCTTTAAATGTTTCAAATCTTCTTGTCTTGTTTAAAAAACAACAAATCATTGATTAAATACGAATATTTGCTGGCAAATTCTCACAAGCCAATATAATATTTTTTTTTTTCTTTAATATAAAATAAACTTTGATATTTATTAAGAAACTGAAGCTTAAGAAGAGGACGCTGCTTGCATAAAATACTCGTTCTTTGTAAGTAAGAAAAAAGCCTATTTGCCATGAGCTGCTTAAAGATTCATGAAATCACATAAGAAGTGTCTTGGCTGCTCACCTCTGCTCACATGTATTTTCTGACAGATATTTTTATGTCATGGTATAAGTATTATTTTGCAGTTGTTTAATAATTTATAACACACTTAACATTTAGGTTTAGCATATGAAAAAATATTTACATTTGCTCATGCATACGAGTAAAATTTTTCAGCGGAGGGGGAGTTTCACGCCAAGGAAAGATATAATGGAATTTTAAATAATATTGTTGACAACACTGTACAACGAAATTAATTTTAAATTAAAGAAGGACAAACAAGTAGATACCCTTAAATATTCGCCTAAGATTCCACCAAAATTCTCTAAATAAAGCAAACCGCGAAATTTTACTAATACAGCAGAAATAAGTATAAACCTTTAAACTTATAACTATTCATTCACACTGATATTTTTGTTGTTTAATGGGCTTAGCACTTTTTATATATAAAACTAAGACCACCCCACCACAGCGGGATTTTGCTGTCAGAAACCTTGTTTTTTATCGCCCAATTTAAAAAATTTAAACATGCAGTTTTGTAGAGAAATACTTAAATATGATATGCGCATTCATGGCAACGTTGCCGCTGTGGTATTTACACGTTTTCGTTATTAGAGGAACATCTGAGATTTTGGGGATTTTTAGGCAAAATTATGGAAACAAAATACCTTTTAATCTTCACGTTTTCGATGTTGCCGTGGTGGTGTTCAGAGAACTTCTGGGATTTTGTAGATTTTTAGACAGAAATATGTATTATTGTGCTTACCTAGAAAAAATAGCTTTTAATTTTTTGTAGTATTATCAGGTTTTCGGTGCTGCCGTTTTGGTGTTCGAGGATCTCCCGGGATTTTGGGGTTTTTAGGCAGAAATATGTTTGTGCATACTGTTTTTACGTAAAGCAAAATTCTTTTTAACCTTTTACAGTATTTTCACATTTTCGGTGTTGCCGTTTTGTTGTTTGGGAATCTTCTGGGATTTTGGGGATTTTTAGGCAGAACTATGTGTATATTGTTTTTACGTAGAGAACAACGCCTTTTAAGCCTCTAGGATATTTTCACGTTTTCAGTGTTGCCATGTTGCTGTTCGTGCAACTTCTGAGATTTTGGGGATTTTTAGGCAAAAATATGTGTTTATTGTTTTTACGTAGAGAAAAATGCCTTTTTAGAAACGGGTATTTTCACGTTTTCGGTGTTGCCATGCTGGCGTTCGTGGAACTTTTGGGATTTTGGAGATTTTTAGGCAGAAATGTGTCTGTGTATGTGGACCACAATGGTATTTTCACGTTTTCAGTGTTCGGGCAACTTCTGAAATTTTGGGGATTTTTAGGCTAAAATTGTGCATATCTAGATAAAAATACCTTTGAATCTGCTGTGGTATTTTTACACATTCGGTGGTGGTGTTCGGGGAAGTTCCTGAATTTTGGGGATTTTTAAGCAAATATATGTATATATTATTATTTCGCATAGAGAAAATAAAAATGCTTAAATAGTATTTTGATGTTTTACATGTTCGGGGAACTTCTCAAGTTTTGGGGATTTTTAGGCAAAAATATTGTGAATGCCTATAAGAAACTACCTTTTTATGCGCTATGGTATTTTCATATTTTTGGTGTTGCTGTGAAGGTGTTCGGGGGAACTTCTGGGATTTTGGGGATTTTTATATTGTGCTTACGTAGAAAAATAAATACCTTTTTGAGTCGCTGTGTTATTTTCACTTTTTAGGTGTTGCCGTGGTGGTGTTCGGGTAACTTATGAGAGTTTGGGGATTTTTAGACTAAAATTGTGCATATCTAGGTAAAATTACCTCTGAAGCTGCTGTGGTATTTTGACAGTTTCGGTGTTGCCATGGTTGTATTTGGGAAACTTTTGAGATTTTGGGCATTTTTAAGCATATTATTTTTCATCAATGTTTATTTCAAGATGTAGTTAAAAAAAATTTGTGGGATATTTGTATAGAAGACTCTATAGTATACCATAAATATGTTCCTCATTTATGGTATACTTTAACCGTCTAACTTCTGTACACATAGATATTTATTTTGTAAAATTTCTTGCAAAAGAACTTTAAATATATTTAAAATTTTCTAAGCTTTAGAACTACGAAACGCTCCACATGCATAATGTTACAAAAAAATATATTTTAAATTTTTTTCACACAAATGTGAATCTTCACTATATTATTATGGTTATTCGTTTGTTGTGTTTTTAAATAATGCATTGTATATTATATGATCATTATTGTTGTGTTGCTGCTAAGGCTAAATAAAGCTTTTTTTGCCGACACGTTTTACCTTATTATTGTTTTATAGTTATTTATTTAACAATGAAACTAAAAGTGGTTTTGTTTTTATTAATATAATTTTTGTTATGTGCATTTCAATTCAAAGTGTAGGGGAGCATTTATTTAAGAAAAAATAAAAAAGCTTGTCAAGAATATGTTTTAATGGCAATAAAAATAATTTAATTAAAAATTCAATTTTTTTTAACAAGTTATTCTTTTAAATTTAACCAAGGCACTTAAGGCAAAAAACAACTTGTAACATTATGTATATAATATTTAATTATTTGTTTCTTTTTTTTTTGCTTCTTAAACACGCTCATAAAGGTTAACAAGTTCTCTTGTTTTTTTATTTTTATAACATTTAAGTGATTTCGAAAAAGAAACGACAAGCAAGAGATTTATTTCGTTTAATTTATATTATCTTGAAGGCAAATCGAGTTAATGAAATATTAAAAATAGTTTTTAAAAAATATCCATTATATTGAAAAAAATAAAAAATAAAGTGTGGGAAAATATTTTTAACAATTTTATAAATAAAAAATATTTAAAGTATTTAAGAAAAACACTTTTCCTATTTAACTGCTTTTGTTAAAATTTCCTCACCACATTTTAATAATAAAATTTAATTAAGAAAAAGAAAATAAAAGCGTTTTCCATTGTTGTTTAAGCCACGTTTGTGTCTTAAGTCTTTTGTTTTGAAGGAAAACAATAAGAACGCGCGGGGCAGCATTTGTATTTTTTTTATCACTTATTGTGTCTTAAAAGTTATTTAACTTTAAATCCTTAACGGTGTTACTTTGCTATTACAATTTAGTGGAGAAGTGGGAAAAATATGCAGAAAATTATTTGTTTTTTCAAAATTCAATAAAAAAAATTTTTTTTTGTTTTGAAGTTTGTTACTGAAGTCTTTTGTTTTGTTTACACTAATAAAGAAACATTAAAGCAAACATGAGTAAAATTTTATGTCATTTTATTTTAGGTAAAACTTTTATATGTGAAAGAAAATCAAACCAAAATCAAACTTGTGTCATAAAAATATTTTTTTATTTATTTTTTAATATCTGTAACAGCTGCGCTTAAAATTTTAAGCGTACAAAAATTAAGCATTTTGTAATTTGTAAATAAAAAACCGGAGTTTTACATTTAAGCTGCATAAGAAAACAGTTCCACATATAAAATTAGTTCCATTTTAGTTTAATCCATAACGAATTATTTACAATAAAAAATGGGTGATTTAAATCAAGACCATCCATAAATCAAAATAAAAAATATATTGATACAATAATCATGATTTAAAAGTATTAATAAATTTACTCATATATAAAGATAAAACCAGTAATAATATTAAATTAAAAAAAAGCTTCAAGGATGGACAGATTTAATTTTTTTTTTTAATATATTACACTATACAACAAAAATATATTTTTAAAACCAGCTTTTATTTAAATGCTTAAACAAAAAGAAAAACTTAAATCAAACACATCAATTATTACAAATCTCAATTTATATCGTGCCAGAACCGTTAAAATTTCGAATAATTTTCGAACTTAATTTTTTTAATAAAAATCAATCCCTTACAATCGTAAATAAACGATTATTAACAAAAAAAAATATGTGCCTAAATAATGTTGCTCAAGCTTTTTTGGCGTTCATGGCAGGATATGATATAAAAGCTTCTAGCAAAATTTTCTTGATAATGCGGTGCAGTACGCAGTGGGATTTTTGTTCCAGAAGCGCTATATTTTCACCACTCTAAAACGGGTGAAATGAGTACTCTCTCTTATTTGAAAAAAATCAGCTTTTTATTACAAGCCAATAACAAAGCGATGTCTTTGCTTACATTCCCATATAAAATGTTGTTTGATTCAAAATAAATATTATTAGTAATGCTCTTGCATCACAAATTCATGTCTGACCATATTGCCCCATATACACAAATTCCTTTTAAACAACTTTCTCATGATATTTTTTACAGCTCAACTTACAATCTAAAATATTTAAAACCGCCAAAAAAAGTATATGGTTACCTAAAACCCAGAACGTCCTATCAAACAAGGAAAAAATATCAATCGACTTTTATATAAATTCCATGGTATTTTATCAACATAATCCCTAGAAAAATATAAAATCGGCGCGAAGAAAAATAGAGACTTTCAAATAGCAAAAAATCATTTTAAACATTTCAATATTTGACATGTAATATTATAAAAATGTTAGTTAAAGCGCTTTACGTTTCAGGTAACAATATGAGTCTCAAGTTTTATAATAAGTCTTTAAGTCTTCAAGCCGATTGGATTTTCCATTTGCTTGTTAGCAAAAAAAAAAGTTTAAAAAAGTCCACCCCCCATAAAAATGCTTCAAATTTCTTTAAGAAAAAAATACGCCAAAACTTTCAAATATTTTTAACCAATTTAGGATTATTCAAAGCAATCGTATGACGCAACAAGTCTGCTTTAATTTATTTGCTTTTATTTTTTTATTTGCGTACATACTAAATTATGTTTTGCCACAATTTGCATTTCAGCCTTAAAGCCCCACCAGCCATTTATAAAATAAAGCAATTTTTATACGCTTATTAAAGCGAAGAGAGGGAGGCAGGGAGGAAAATAGAAATGAAACTATAACACAAACTTATAAAACTTAACAGTTTGTATAACAAACAGCTAATAATAGCAGCAAAAAAAAAAAAAGATTTTTTATAGAAATAATTTTGCAAGGTCGTTCACTTAATTGTGTTGGAAAGAGGGGGAAATGGAGCTAAAGCTTAAAGCAATTGCAACAACAAAATAAAGGGTAATTTTTAAAATGTTTGGATTTTTTTTATGTTTACAAAAAAAATTAACAAGCAGCGTTTAAATTTGCACTGATTTGTTAGTACTAACACATCTCCTTGTGGTTCCTTATGATCCTTCTTTCGTAAAATAGGAAAGGAAAAGTGGAACATTTCAACCCTTTAACCCTTTTCAGTATGTGTGTTTTTTCGTTCTTTTCAGAAAAAATTCTGCAAACGGTTATATAAAGTGTTAAAAGATGCTACAAAAATATTTTTATTAATTTTAAGCAAAAATCTCTAAAAGCTTGAAATATAACTTAAAAACTTAAAATTAGTTATAACTTGCAATAAGGTGTTCAAGGGTTAATTTCGTGTTCACTCACGCTTGCATTTTAGATGTAAGAGTTCTTGGCAAATTTTCTGTATTATGAAACGGTAGACCTTTTTAAAGGAATATTTTAGCCCTCTCTCCAACTCTTCCGCTTATGGGCCTTTTCTGTGTCCCTTCCAAAAATCGGGTCAAATAAGTGCACGATTTCTAAAAAAAATTACCAGCAATAAAATTCTATTTGATATAAGTCTCTTAATACAGCAAAGCTCGAAATTGAATTTCAATACCAAGAATGTGTCAAAACTTGACTTGCGTTTAAGGGTTAATTCTTTACATATTCATACTTGCATACATGAAGTACTTTTGTATACAACCTTATCGGAAACAGTTTTGTGGAACAATTTAACCCTCTAACCCTTCTCTTTATGGGTCTTTTCAGGCCATTTCGCAAAAAGAGGCCCAAAAGTACCCTTAAACGAAAATATTAAGGGTTAAAACTATCTACAAAAATCTTTGTCATAAAATTTTACTATAAGTCTCTAAGCAAACTAAAGCTAGAAATTCAACTTAAACACAGAAATAAAAAAAACTTAAATCCCGTTTAAGGGTTAATTTTTTACTATTTTACACTTTCATTTTGATCAAAGAATATGCTTAACATTTTTATGTAAAACTTTAAGAAAATCATTTTTCTAGAAAATTTTAACTCTCTAACTCTTTTCTTTAAGGGTCTTATCTGCCCCTTTCGCAAAAGGAGGTCATAATTTCCCTTTAACGGAAATATTAAGGGTTAAAATTATCTACAAAAATCTTTGTCATAAAATTTTACTATAAATCTCTAAGCAAACTAAAGCTAGAAATTCAACTTAAACACTAGAAATAACGAAAATCTTAAAACCCGCTTAAGGGTTAATTTTTTACTTTTTTACACTTGCATTTTTGTTCAACATTTTCATGTAAAATTTTATGAGAAACATTTTTGTGGAACATTTCAACCCTCTAACTCTTCTCTTTATGGGTTTTTTCAGGCCATTTCGCAAAAAGAGGCCCAAAAGTACCCTTAAACGGAATTATTAAGGGTTAAAATAATCTACAAAAATATTTGTCATAAAATTTTACTATAAGTCTCTAAGCAAACTAAAGCTAGAAATTCAACTTAAACACTAGAAATAACGAAAATCTTAAAACCCGCTTAAGGGTTAATTTTTTACTTTTTTACACTTGCATTTTGATTAAGGAATATGAGCAACATTTTCATATAAAATTTTATCTGAAAGATTTTTGTGGAATATTATAACCCTCTAACTCTTCTCTTTAAGGGTCTTTCCTGCCCCTTTCGCAAAAGGTGGTCAAAAAGTACCCTTAAAGGTTAATATTAAAGGTTAAAATGATCTACAAAAATCTTTGTCATACAATTTTACTATAAGTCTCTAAGCAAATTTAAGCTAGAAATTGAACTTAAACACTAGAAATAACTTAAAACTTAAATCCCGTTTTAGGGTTAATTTAGACATTTTTTACTCTGGCATTTTAGTTAGAGAATATGTCTAAAATTTCAATATAAATTTTATCATACGAGTAAATATTTTTGTGGGACATTTTAACCCTTTTCTAACTCTTCATGGGTCTTTTGTGGACATTTCGAAAAATGAAAGGAACTGCCCACCGATCGCATAATATCTCATTATTTAAAAAGTCACTCTATAGAAATAAAAATAAGAGAAATACCAAACAATACAGACAGCAATAGGAGTTTAAAATATAAAAACAGCTAAACCATAAAATAAAATGAAAGCAAAAACTATTTAACATGACCCACAGTTCATTTGAAGCTTAAGGCGAAAGAAAAAATCTTATTTTAGAAAATGAAAGTGTGAAGTTATAATATTTTTAAGTGAACTATATTATTTTTTTTTTCTTTGTTTGCATTTCAGGAACATATACAAGAAGTTCTAGACAAATGGACCCAAATCGATGATGAAATTTGGGCCAAAGTGATTGTCTTCGAACGTAACCGGCGTGTGGCCAAAGCGTACGCCAGAGCACCGGTATTAACCATAAATGGTTCGGATGATGGCTTTGATGGCATGAGGTAATAAAATTTATTTAATTATACAATTTATTTTTAAATTATTTCTTAGTGATTAAAAACTGGCCGCAGGTTTATTTATTTATTTTTTAATTTCATACCCTTGACCTAGAAACCTTTAAAGATTGTTGCTACTAAAAAACAGCCAATTATTTATATTTAAAAACAAAATTAAAGCTAATAAATTGAGAAGATGAAGTAGAAGAAACAAAAAAACACCTCCAACACTTAACGCTTCATGATGATGTTTAAAGTTGTTAGGCCAACAAACAAACAAGTCAAACTCAAAAATCATTAATATCACTCACTCATCTTCTTTTTTTGAAAAGTACAAGAAAACTAATTTTTTTTTTTTTTTTGTCAAAACCACTTAATAAACTTTTTGTAGTTTTATAATTTTAATATTTCAACAAAAAAAAAAACAAAAACAAAAACAAAACACTACATAATTAAGCCAATCTTAGAGAATTTAAAGAAAAACAACAATAACAACAAAAACAGAATTATAAATTTGTCTCATTTAACATGACAAGACAAATATTATTATTCTTCTTGTTTTTTTTTTTAAAGGGAACAAGAAACTCTTTAAACATAATTATATATATTTACTTTAATGGTAACCTTAACATTTAAATTTTTTTCTTCAATATCCACAACTTGTAAGCTGCGCCAACTGAATCTACTGATTTACTTAAAAGAACAAAAGCCATTAGTTTTTTTTCATATTTTAGTAATAGTACATGTATTACATGTAAAAACAGGTTTTTTTTTATATTACAGAAAAGGTACTTTTTCAAAGGTACTTGTCATAAAAGCTACTTGTTTTGAAAGGTACTTTTTTTAAATGTACTTTTCTGAAAAGGTTCTATTTTCAAAAAGTAATTTTTTTTAAAAAGGTACTTTATTTTAAAAAGGTACTTCTTCAAAAAGGGACTTATTTAAAAGGTACTTTTTAAATGGTATTATTTTTAAAAGTTACTTTTTTTAAAGAGGTACTATGTTTAAAAAGGTACTTTTTTTAAAGAGTTACTATGTTTAAAAATGTATTTTTTTAAAAAAGGTACTTTTTTTAAAAAGGTACTTTTTTTAAAAAGGTACTTTTTTTAGAAAGGTACTTTTTTTAAAAAGGTACTTTTATTTAAAAAGGTACTTATTTAAAAGGTACTTATTTAAAAGGCACTTATTTAAAAGGTACTTTTTAAATGGTACAGTTTTTAAAAGCTACTTTTTGAAAATGTACTTTTAAAAGAGGCACTATGTTTAAAAATGTACTTTTTAAAGAGCTACTATGTTTAAAAAGGTACTTTTCTGAAAAGGTACTATTTTCAAAAATTAGTTTTTTTTAATGTACTTTGTCTTTAAAATGTACTTTTTTAAAAGGTACTTATTTAATAGGTACTTATTTAAAAGCTACTTTTTAAATGGTACAGTTTTTAAAAGCTACTTTTTGAAAAGGTACTTTTTTTAAGGAGGCACTATGTTTAAAAAGGTACTTTTTTAAAGAGGCACTACTTTTAAAAAGGTACTTTTTGAAAAGGTAATTTTGTAAAATATACTTTTTTTAAAAGTGTTTTTAAGGTACTTTTTTTAAAGAGGAATTTTTTTTAAGTACTTTTTTTTAATTTACTTTTTTTAAAAGGAACTTTTTTAAAAGTTTTAAGATACTTTTTCAAAAGTTACTTATAAAAAAGGAATTTTTTTAAAGGTTGTTTTTGCAGAGGAACCTTTTTTAAAAGTTGCTTCTTTAAAAAGGTACTTTTTATAAAAATTTACTTTTTTTAAAAGGGAACTATTTTTAAAAAGGAATTTTTAAGGTACTTTTGTAAAGAAACTTTTTAAAGCCACTTGTGTAAGGCTACTTTTTTAAAGGTAATTTTGTAAAGCTGCTTCTGCGTAGTTGACAAATTCAATATTATCTTAATGAAAATTTTTTGTAAGGTAATTTTTCCCAAACGTATATTTTAAAAAGGTATTATTAAAAAAGGTACTTTTTAAAATTTACATTTTAAAAGTTACTTTTTTGAAAGTTAATTTTTTAGGAGGTACTTTTTTAAAATGTACTTTAAAATACCCTTTATTCAAAATGGCATTTTTTCAAGAAGTACTTTTTTTAAAATGTCCTTTTTTATGGTATTTTTTTAAAAGGAACTTTTAAAAAAGGCCCTTTATTCAAAATGTACTTTTTAAAAGGCCCTTTATTCAAAAGTTACTTTTTAAAACGTCCTTTATTCAAAAAGGTACTTGTTAAATCGCCCTTTATTCAAAAGGTACTTTTTAAAACGCCCTTTATTCAAAAGTTCCTTTTCCAACAGGTACTTTCTTATAAAATCCTTTTTTAAGATTGTACTTTTTATAAAAAATACTTTTTCAAAAGGTACTTTTCTTAAAAAGGTACATTTTTAAAAAAGGTACTCCTTTTTTAAAGGTACTTTTTTCAAAAGCAACTTTCTTTAATATATTTTTTTCAAAAGATACTTCAAAAGCTTCTTATTTCTAAAGGTACTTTTTTATCTAATTTATTTAAAAAGTACTTTTTCAAAAGGCACTTTTTTGAAAGGTACTTTTTTAAAAGGTCTTTTTTAAAAGGTACTTTTTTAAAAGGTACTTTTTTAAAAGGTACTTTTTTAAAAGGTACTTTTTTAAAAGGTACTTTTTTAAAAGGTCATTTTTAAAGGTACTTTTTTAAGAGGTCCTTTTTAAAGGTACTTTTTTAAGAATACATTTTTTAAAAGGTACTTTTTTTAAAGGTACTTTTAAAGGTACTTTTTAAAAAAAAAATTTATTTTAAAATGTATATGTTTTTAAAGAGTACTTATTTTGAAAGGTATTTTTTCAGAAGGTACTTTTTTAAAAAGGTCTTTTTGAAAAGGTAGTTTTTTAAAGGTATTTTTTAAAAGTACTCTTCAGAATGTACTTTTTTTAAATATACTTTTTTTCAAAGTTACCATTTTCATAAGGTACTTTTTTTGAAGGTCCTTTTTTTAAAGGTACTTTTTTAAAGGTATTTGTTTTAAAAGATACTTTAAAAGGCCCTTTATTCAAAATATCCTTTTTTCAGTAGATACTTTTTTAAGATGTACTTTTTGGAAAATATACTTTTTTCAAAGGTACTATTTTTAAAAGATACTTTTTTCGAAAGGTACTTTTCTTAGAAGATACTTGTTTTAAAAGGCTTTTTATTCGAAGGTAATTTTTTAAAAGGAAGTTTTTTAATTTTTAAATGTACTTTTCTATGGAGTTTTTAAAGGTATCTTCTGCCTGTTTAAAATCTTTGTTCTTAAAATTTGTTTTTTCTAAAATCTACTGAGTTCTTTTTATTGAAAAAAACTTCTTCAAATTTATTTTCCATCTTAAAAATTCTATTGACATTTCAAATGAAATGCTGAAGTCCGCTTCATAATTTAACAATTGTTTTGCTTTCTTGCGCAACCCATCACACATTCGTTTGAACTTTTGCGTTGACAAAGGAAACCGAAAACCTGGAAGAAAAAAAATTATAATTTATTTAGTTTGAAATTTCTTAAGCAAAAGCAACGAAATTGAATTAAAAGCACGTTTACATCTTGTATTTAGAGATATCAAACTTTACAAAATGTCACAACTTTAATTCGCAAAAAAAAAATAAATAAAACACAGAACAATCCCTATTTAAAACTGAGCAAAACTTTGAAAATTATTTAAAAAAAAATAATGTACATGATGACTGGCTGACTTACCCATTTTGATTTGAAATTTAAGGAGCTTCTTTTTCTAGTTGACTGTCTGTCGTTTGCTGTTGACGAAATGAAATGCAAATCATGTTTTAGGAAACAGTACACAAAATGAAAAGATGATGATGGTGATGACGAGGATGGGGATGGAGTTTTAAACAAGAGGCTTGAAGCCGCCACCATTATGCCTCTAGATTTTCTTTAGTCGCTTGATTTTGGTTTTTTGTTTTATTTTCATTGTTGCTGATTTGCTACTCGTCTCAGCTTTGCCAAGTCATAATGTAAAGTGCACTCACTCACTCACTTACTCACTCAATGTACTCGTAGTAGTAGTTACGACAAACGACAAGATGCAAATAGATGATATGATTGCATGTATTTTTTTTTTTTTTTTTTTATTTTTGCTACATTTTCACTTCTTGCTCTGGCTTTTTCTTCTTTTTCTACTTCTTTTGCTTCTTTTGCTTGTCTTTGCTTTGTTTTATTTGCTGCCATTGTTGCAGTCTTTAAATAGCGAAAGTCAAACGTGACGAGGTCATTGTAATCATCATCTTTAAGCGCGATAGTTTAAATATTTAAATTTATGATGAATTTCTGTTAAGTTTTTTTTGTAGCTCTTCTTCATCTTCTTCTTCTTCTGCTACGGCTCTTTTTATAAATTTTTTTGCCTTCTTTTTCATTGGAAATTATAACAAGTGCTGCTGGCTTTCAAGAGTTCAACGTTAAGTCTGGGCCATATCGACAAGAAACAGGCGTCAGGCAGGCAGACCTGCAAAAATACATAAAGCAAATTATGGGCGAACAACTAAAAAAAAAAAGATCTGTTAAATCAGGTGCTAAAATGTTAATTTGAAAATTAAATGTAGCTTGATAAAGGTTAATGTGAAAGCTGTACAAAAAAAATTGCCATTAAAACGGAAAGTGAAAAAAAAAGAATTTGCTATGGCCAAGTTTTAAGTCTTTTGTTTTTCATCATTTTTTTTCTAATTTAATCTGACAAGATTTCATGATTACCAAATTAATTTTGGTAATTAAATTATAACGACTCTCGTTTTCCTTTTTTTCTTTGTCCATTTGAAGTGTTCGCCCTTTAACGCGTGTCTGATTAATTCTTGTTTATGTTGTCTATGACAAATTTACATTTTGATAGCAGCAGGCGACAACGACTAACAAGACATCACTACTTTATTCCCATTCCGATAAAAAAAAAATAGAAGAACTATTAAACATAAATTAATTCCACACTTTTGCCTCCACATATTGTGGCACGAAACGACAGAATAGCAATCCCACACACACACACACACACACACACACACACTCTGGAGAACAATAAAAAGGCAAAAAAATTTCTTAACTACTGTTCAAGCGTGCGTGAGTGTTACGGACAGATTTAATTAATAGACACTTAAATGTTAATGCTGGAGTTGAGTGGAAGGTGGCAAAGCTGATAATAAAAAATAAAAAAAATATCTTTGCTCATTTCATGCTCCGCTTAACGATCCTTCTAGCCAAATTATAAATAATGTCTTGCTGTTAATCATTTGACTGGTTTAGTTTGAACGTTGGGTCATTCATATCATGTTTATTGATATTGTCAAACACTAATTTAATTACAAAAATTTTAACAAGATTAAAAACAATTAAAGGGATTTGTTTGTGGTATAAAAATAAATTCAATAAAGTGTGACTTTGACTCGCACCCGAAGGGTTCCGTACGGACAATACATACATATGTACTCGTATGTAATATTATACGAACTTTAGCCTATATTATCGAATATCTTAACTGTGTACCTGGATTCTGTAACTTTTTGCGAACCGAAAATCGTAATATTTATCGACATATTTATTTGCATGCGGTAACGATAATGTGATTCTGTAATTTCCTTTTAACGATAGTGTACATCTGTTTAATTCTATATCATGATGTAGCTCTGTATAGAAAATGTCGAAAAAAGCGTAAATCACAAATAATAATAATATAAAAAAACTAAATGAATTTGAGCTTGTGATTTTATTTTATTTACTTTTTACTTCAACCGACAGCGAACATCGGAACATAAAATAATTATACTGAATAGCCTTAACAAAAGCTACTGAATCCAGGTACTGCTGTAGACATTTAAAATTTTTTTTTTGTTTAGAAGTTTTTTTTTTAATTTTAGCACTTTTCGTTTTTTTTCGATTTTTTTAGTTTTTATTATTTATTTTAGTTTTAGCGATATTTTAAGCACCTTATAAGTAAAGAACGTTTTGCAAAATTAACTTTTAAAAATTACTATTTTTAAGTAATAAGTAATTTTTTTGTATAACTATCTTGCACTTAAGGAAAACTAGTTTTTAAAAAAGATTTTTGAAAGAAGTACCTTTTTTCTTTTCGTATCGTGTCTGTTTTAAAAAAGAACGAAAAATTTGAAAAAATTACCTTTTAAAAAAAAGTACCTTTTAAAGAAGTACCTTTTGAAAAAAGTACGATTTGAAAAAAGTACCTTTCGAAAAACTACCTTTTGAAAAAGTACCTTTTGAAAAACTACCTCTTGAAAAAGTAACTTTTGAAAAAATTACCTTTTGAAAAAAGTACCTTTTAAAAAAAGTACCTTTTGAAAAAGTGCATCTGGAAAAAGTACCTTTTGAAAGAAGTACCTTTTGAAAAAAGTACCTTTTCAAAAAAGTAGCTTTTGAAAAAGTACCTTAAAAAAAGTAGCTTTTGAAAAAAGTACCTTTTAATAAAAGAAGATTTTGAAAACAGTAACTTTAAAAAAAATATTTAAAAAAAAAAGTTCCTTTTAAAAAAAGTACCTTTTAAAAAAAGTGTATCTGGAAAAAGTACCTTTTGAAAGAAGTACCTTTTCAAAAAAGTAGCTTTTGAAAAAAGTACCTTAAAAAAAGTAGCTTTTGAAAAAAGTACCTTTTAATAAAAGAAGCTTTTGAAAACAGTAACTTTAAAAAAAATATTTTTAAAAAAAAAAGTTCCTTTTAAAAAAAAGTACCTTTTGAAAAAAGTGTATCTGGAAAAAGTACCTTTTGAAAGAAGTACCTTTTGAAAAACGTACCTTTTAAAAAAAGTAGCTTTTGAAAAAAGACCTTTTAAAAAAAAGTAGCTTTTAAAAAAAGTAGCTTTAAAAAAAAGTAGCTTTTAAAAAAAGTAGCTTTTGGAAACAGTACCTTTTAAAAAAGTAGCTTTTGAAAACAGTAACTTTTAAAAAAAGTATTTTAAAAAAAGTACCTTTCAAAGAAGTACCTTTTAAAAAAGGAACTTTGAAAAAATTACCTTTTGAGAAAAGTAACTTTTGAAAAAAGTGTATGTGGAAAGAAGTACCTTTTGAAAAAAGTAGCTTTTGAAAAAAGTAGCTTTTGAAAGAAGTACCTTTTAAAAAAAGTACCTTTTGAAAAAAGTGTATCTGGAAAGAAGTACCTTTTGAAAAAAGTGCATCTGATAAAAGTACCTTTTGAAAGAAGTACCTTATGAAAAAAGTAGCTTTTGAAAACAGTAACTTTTAAAAAAAGTATTTAAAAAAAAAAGTACCTTTTGAAAAAAGTGTATGTGGAAAGAAGTACCTTTTAAAAAAAAGTAGCTTTTGAAAACAGTAACTTTTAAAAAAGTATCTTTTTTTTAAGTCCTTTTCAAAAAGGTACATTTTGAAAAAAGTAACTTTTGAAAAAAATTACCTTATTATAAAAAGTACCTTTTGAAAAAAGTACCTTCAAAAAAATGCACCTTTTGAAAAAGCAACCTTTTTGGAAAAAGTACCTTGTTAAAAAAAAGTACGCTTTTTGAAAAAAAAAAGATACCTTCTGAAAAAAGTACTTCTTTAAAAAAGAAGATTTCAGAAGAAATTGGTTTTCGAAAAGTACTGAGATAAAAATTTCGCCCATGTTATTGTTTGGTAAATATGTATATTTCATGAATATATAAATATTCCCTTCTAAATATTTAGCCCAATTATGAATTTTCCCGGGGAGCTTTTTCCTTTTCTTATCATTTATTCCCGGGGTGGAGAGAAAACTCTCAAATAATTCTTACTCTCTCTCTCTCTCTGATATTTCGAATACCTACTATTTTCCCTGGGAATAGTTTTTGTATATTTTAAGCTTTGTAGTCTACATATGTTTTCAAAATAAAAGGTTTTTTTACTTTCAAAAAATCTTTCTAACAAATGTTAATTAATTCGAAAAAGCTTTTTTGCAAAAAATACAAGTAATTCTTTCACGAATTGTCTGCTACCAAACAAACGAACAACAACAACAAAAATATATCGTGATATCATTATTGCGATAAAACCAAAATGAAATGCGACGAAGTCATTAAACATAAGCTTAAAACATATTTTCCTATATGCCCAAATTCTTATTATTTATGCGATTGTGCTTCTTAAAAGTTCACTATTAGGTGTTCTCTCATTGATATTATTTGCTTCCCCCTAAAAGCCATTTAAATGTAAATTTAATTCCATTTACATGTATTTTGTCTGTTTGTGCAAAATGCTCGTATAATAATTTTTGTATGATCGTGTAGTCGTATTGTACTTTGGAATTAAAAGTAGTCAATGTTTAACCTATATTTTTATTTTTGTCTTACTATCCATGTTCATGTTAACATAATTTAATTGTTGCTTCAACAAAAGAACCTTGGCACTCCTTGCGCATTTTCTAACTCACTTCATTTTATGGTGGTTAAAGTTGGTGACCAGAATCGTTAATAATAAAAGCTTTGATTGTACAAATTTATGTTTAAACTTAAATTTTTTTTTTGGTTTTTTTCTTTTGTTAATATATATTTCTATTTTGCATTTACACCACCATCTATCAACAATTGACAATATGTCAGACTTTATTTTATTTATAAGCGTATTGTACTCGTAGTTTAAGGCCCTGCCAAAATATAAATATAAAACTACATTGGCAATAGAATCATGATTTATTTTATAAACTTTTTTTATTTAAATTAATAACAAATGACGCCCACGGGCTGTGGTGTATTTTTATAATAATGACTTATAGTTCCAAAATCTTAATCAAATAATATTTCTGTTTGTTTTGTGGCGCCATTTACTCGGTAAGAAGAATATATTTCAACAAAATTAACAAAGCGATAGTATATATTAGACTAATCGGATAATAAATACTTGAACCAATCAGCAAAGCAATTGTAAGTGTTTCTTTTTTTTTTTGAGAATCATTTTAAAAGATTATTTTGTTAAGAGAAAATTTCTTAAAACTTAATACTTTAAAAGGAACTTTTTTAAAAGAGGACAAGCTTTAAAAAATATTTTTAAAAATGTAATTCCAAAATTTGATTCATGAAAAATTCTTCTTTATAATGTAAAGTTGGCAAAATATTTTTTTAAAGGAATTTTTATCAAAAGTATTTTCTCAAAAGAAATTTTTTTAAGAGCTACTTTTTAAAAAGTAAAAAAGAACTCAGGTTATCATGGGATACCGTGTAGGAATGTAGTTCCTTACGTTTCACTTGCCTTAAAAATTGCCCCTTACCCCCTAGTGGGATTTATTTGATATAATATATGTATAGCGTTTGTGTCCTTCCGGAGTAAAATATATTCATATTTTGAATTTCATAAAAATCGGTTAGATAGTTTCAAAGAGCCAGAAATCGCCCCCAAACCCCTCCTCGTGCTCACTATTTTTAAAAAAAGTTGATTTCATAAGAGTTGAATATTTCAATTGGTCTTACTCTCGTTTAAGTATCATTTTAAAATACCATACACAGAAAAAAATATTCCTGCAATAAACAACTTTTATTGAAAATAAAACCAAAAATTAATTAAATATTAAATTGATTCAATTGAAGTTTGTAATTAATTAAATTTTTAAACAAATGTTTAATTCACTTAAATACAGTTTTAATTGATTTTTGGTTTAATTTTCAATTAAATTTGTTTGTTGCAGGAATATTTCTTTCTGTGATATAAGAATAAGAATTTTACATTGAAAATGTACCGTGTTATCATGGTACCGTATTACCATTTCGATATAAAGTTACCGTTTTTATGTGTCATTTTAAAACGATACATAAACGGGAAAGCAAATCAAAAACATTGGAAACATTTCTAGGGAATTTTAGGGAAAGAGGAAATGTACATTCAGGGAAAAGCTGCAACTTAACAATACGAACGCGTCACATTAATTCAATGATTTTCAATATAATAGAAAATGTATGGCGAGATACTTAAAAATAAATAAAATTAATAAATTAATACTGTAAATTAATAATTTTCGATATTGAAATAAGAAATTTCAACATGACTAGACTTTCGTTAATGTTTTTAATTCAATATGGTTTTTATAGATTTTAAGCTGTTTTTCCCCTAAGTGTACACGCTTAGGGGTGAATACATATTTTCATTTGCTATGGGCATTTCCACAGTAATGTCAACTTTTTGTAGCGTGCGACACCAAGCAAATAAACTTGTTTTTTTTTCAAAGAAAACGAAAATTTTTTTACTTCTTTATATATTTGTGTAGGCCGTGCGTCAGCAGCTCTATTTTAGGTAAAATTTTAAGAAAAATCGAGTTACGTTGTGCAAAAATACAAGGTTCATTGCTTGCTGTCGCACGCGACAAAAAAGTGGAACTTCTTGGAGAAGTGCCCATATGTTGTTCTACATATTATTGTCGTTTTGATCTATACTATGCAATAAATGGCACAATATTTTCAAAGAAAATATTGCCCAATTTTCCTGACCGTGAAAAAGTAAACAACATTGAACAATGTTGCCACCACATTACACAATTGTCTTCATTGTACAATGAAAGTTAAAAGACTTTTGATATTTGCCAATATATTGTACCACCTTCCAATATGACATACACATTACGATATTGTTGTACAATACGAAAAATTACACAATTGTATTGCAAGTGGGTGGGCCGCTTAACCCCCCGCCACATGCTAGTAATTACTTGCAAGAACATGGGGTAATGTATTACTAAGTCCTAATATACACTAAGCAAGTCTTATTGCTGAGCTGATTAGTTTGTGGGAGAGAGAGAGAGACGAGGGGAACATAAACGGTTCTTTCCCCTTGTCTCTCTCTCCCAAAAACTAATCAGCTTACCAATAAGACTTGCTTAATGTAAATTAGGACTAACGAAAATCAGGAGAAATGTAAAAAAAACCCAAGTTTATTTTTAAAATGTCGTCAAAAAGTAAAGTTCTAGCCGAAATGACGTTAGTGCAGTGTTGCCAAGTATACAGTATTTTAATTTAATTGTATTGTGCATATGCATATTTCTTTTATTAAAACATGAAATTTATGTTCAAACTTAGCTCTAAAACTATTTGTGTCATTTCTCAATATTCTTTTTATATATACAAAAACTCAGCTATACTATTAACCAAATTAATGAAATAACTCTTCACTCGGCAACACTGTTTTTCATTTTACCTGCGACAAGTGTAAAAATTTACTTGCTCCAAAATTTCATTGCAAGCTGTCTTGCAAGTGGCAAAAGTGTGGCAGTGAGTGTGATTGTGAATGTGAGTGTATTGAGTTTTTTTCACCTGTTCTTACATGTGGCAACGGATGGTAAGAATAGCAATTTTACATTGAAAATGTACTGTGTTACCCAAGTACCGTATTACCATTTCAATACAAAATTAACGTTTTTATGTGCCGTTTTAAAAAGATACCCAAATAAGAATAGTCCCGTTTATTTAAAAAATAAATAATAATGTCATTACTAACATTTTATTTTAACAGTTCGCCCCTTCAAATCAAAATGAACAATCACTTTTTAATAATGGCGAAGAAATTCCCTTTAAAAAATCATTCACATTAGAGGGAATATTTTTTGAAGTTGCCATATGTTCACAATAGCGGTGAAGAGAGAATAAAATACCAGAGAAATTTCATTCACAATAAGAGTATTTATTTAAGAAATGATATGGCTGTAAATAATTGAGCACACTTCCCTACAATAATAAATTGTCCCCTACATAATTCACATGAAAAGGTAAAAGCTGCTGTTAGGGAAGGAAAATGATGTTAGAAAAGAAAAGGTTATTCATTAGATCTCTTTAGGAAGAGTGCAACACATACATAAATATATATTTTTTTTAATATTGTCAATGATAAAACCGGTATTAAAAATTTAAATTAATTTTAAAATTCTCTTCAACTTTAAATATTCCACTCTTAATTTATGTCATAATTATAAACAAGTTTTAAGCAAAAATATCTTTATTGAAATAAAGTTTTTAATAGTTGATATTATATACAACTTGGTTGACTTGAAAAATTTGTGTTAAATATAAAAACCACAAAAATGCTGTTTTATACTCGTACACTCACCGCCATCTCTGTTTCTGTACATAGACAAGAGGCGTTGTAATTACATACTTACAAGCGTATGTAGATACCGCATTTAAAAATGCATATATGTATACACATAGCGTTAGCTGAAATTAAAAAATCTCTTACGTAGAACTTTTTTTTTTAATTCTATAGAAGAGAGAAAAAATTAAACCAAATTATTCAAGTGACTGAAGTAAAGTAGCTTCATTGTCATTTTTAATTCGGCTGATTATTATGATAAGGATATGGCGCAAGTGTTTCGTTGTTGCCCAAAGTAATTAGTTAAAAATTCGATTTCGAATTTTTGGAGCTATGCTCTTTAGGAGCTAGAACATGGTTTTCGTAACAAAAATAATCGACACTATTACAGTCAGTTAACATTTTTTTTGTTTTGATTTCTTTGTACTTAGAAGCAGAGTACGAAAATAAGCGAAACAAATTGTTCGATTTTGTTTCGTTTCGTTCTTTAAAATGAGTGAAACAAAAACAATGAGAACGATTGCTCAATTGTTTTTGTATTGTTTTTGCACATGAGCTCGAGCCAGAGAACGAAGCCGATCGGTAGTAAGCCGGCCACAAACAATACATTAATGGGACCCAGTTAAAAAAGAAAATCATGGCTGTCCTAAGACACCTCTATTCTTTTTGATTTACGTGGTTTTGCATTTCAGCTTACGATATACATATGTATATGTATCGTATGTAGAGGAGTCATGTTATTATAGTAAATGCGCCTCTTAACATACAAAAATAAAATAACCAGCCGACCCGACCGACCGTCCGTCTGTCTGCATGCACAAGACAAAAATAAAATTGAAACAAAAACCGAAAATTATAAGAAAAAATAAAAATGAATATTGAAACAGTGGATGACCTTGCAACCGTTGCACTCGCATAATCCTCTACTTTAACTGTAGAAAACATTATACGAGTATGAGTGTCTAGATTTTTTTTATTTCATTTTTCGTACTTAACAAGTCTGTATTAAATAATGAAGTCATGGTGTGGTTTGCAGCAGGTTTCTGCTTCGCTGGGTTTTTCATTATTTTTTTTGTTGTATTCTGGCTTTTTTTTTGTGCAAAAATACTACTAAATTTTTTAAGAGATTTTGCTTTAAAGTTTTATTAATATTTCATATTAAACTATTTTTACAAAATACATTTTTTTTAACTCTGTTTTAATAAAAGTAAAAGTGATTTTTTTACAACAGCAAACCTTAAAGCTGATTAAATGTGATACAAAAATTGCTTAAAGTGAATTCTATAAGACTTCTTTAAGAACCCTTTATTAAAAATTATCCAACCATTGACAGCTTTGCTTCTGCCGTTTGCTCATATTTATAGAATTTATGTTGCAAAGCCTGGACAGACCACCACCACTTTATTGCAATTTATTTCCAAGTAAATAAATCTAATACTTGTTCCCATTACGAGCGTGTGTATGTGTCTGTCTGTCTGTCTGTTGGAAACTTAAATGTTACATGTCAAAATACCTTAAACGGCATTTGGCGTTGATATTTGTGGTATTGCCATGCCATGCCGTGCCATGCCTTGCCTTGCTTTGCCTTGCCTTGCCTTGCTTTGCCTTGCCAGTGTTGTAAATCTTGGTGTGGTTGCTGGCTTTTTGGTTTTCTTGTCTTCTAACAAATGACTTTATACATTAAGAGAGAGAGAGAGATAGAGAAAAAAATTATAATAATACATAACAGCTTTGTTGTTATATTTTTAATAAGTTAAGACCATAAAAACTCAAAATTCTTATGCAAAATACATATATACATACATACATACATACATACATATGTATGTAAATATCTATGTATTTTATGTCAGCATTTAAAATTTTTAATAACACTCGTAAATCAACACATGTGTTATTTTGAATCATTTATATTTTTAATTGTATTTGGCCAGCATGTAAGCAGGCTGCTTGAAAATCACTATAGTTTGCCAAAAAAAACACAGAATTTTCTTAAGAAAAATATTTCTTATTCAATTTCTTATCAAAAACACATATACTTGTAATAAAAATATTTATGATTCATAAAAAATATATATGTATCTAATATATCTAATGGTATTTCGGCAGTATTTTGCATTGTTAGTTTTCACACATGCAATTTTATAGTTTTATTAAAGAAAGGATTACTTTTTCCAAAAATAACACTTTTTCTAAAAAGTCTTTCCCAAAAATGCCTTTTTTTAAAAAATACCTTTTGATAAGCAAACTTTTTCTAAAATACATATGTACTGTCCTAAAAGGTACCTTTTTTTAATGTATTTCTTCAAAAAAGTACTTTTTATAAAAGTAAAATTTTTCTAAAACAAAATGGCCTCTTTCTCAAAGATAATTTTTTAAAAAGTACTTTTTCTAAATGGTACTTTTTTAAAAGATACTTTTTCTAATATGATATTATTCCGGAAAGCACTTTATTTGTAAGGTACTTTTTTTAAACGGCACTTTCACTAAAAAGTACTTTTTTGAAAGGCATTTTTTAAAAGGTATTTTCTTAAAATATACTTTTTTAAAAAAAACTTTTCTTAGACGGTACTTTTTTAAACTTACTTTTAAATATATTTTTCTAAAAGGTACTCTTTTAAAAGGTACTTTTTAAAAAGTACTTTTTAAAGTAAAAAAGTACTTTTTTAAAGGTACTTTTGAAAATACAGGTATTTTTTCACGTACTTCTTTGAAACACACCTTTTTAAAAGGTACTCTTTTAAAAGTTACTCATTTAAAAGGTACTTTTTAAAACGGTACTTTTTAAAATGGTACTTTTTTAAAAAGATCTTATTTAAAAAGTACTTCCTTAAAAGGTACTTTTCTTAAACGGTACTTTCTTAACCTTACTTTTAAAGGAACTTTTTCTAAAAGGTACTTTTCTAAAAGGTACTTTTTAAAATACACTTTCTTAACAGGTATTTTTTCACGTACTTCTTTGAAAGATACTTTTTTAAAATGTGCTTTTTTAAAATGTACTTTTTTAAAAGGTACTTTTCTTAAACGGAACTTTTTTAAACTTACTTTTAAATGTATTTTTTCTAAAAGGAACTTTTTTGAAATGTGCTTTTTATAAAATGTACTTTTTCTTAAAAGGTATTATTTCTGAAAAGGTACTTAATCTAAAAAGTACTTTTTCTAAAAAGCTAATTTTCTTAAAAGGTACTTTTTCTACAATTTACATACATTTTTCAAAAGGTACTTTTGCTACAATGTATATTTTCCAAAAGGTAGTTTTCTTAGAAGGTTTTTTTTCCTAAAGCATGGATAAATTTTCAAATAGGTAAGTTATCCAAAAGGTACATTTTCTTAGATGTACCTTTCAAAAAGGTACTTTTCCTAAAAGGTACTTTTTTAAAATTTACTTTTTTTAAAAGGTACTTTTTTAAAAAGGTACTTTTTCTAATAGGTAATTTTTTAAAAGGTCCTTTTTCTAAATGGCACCTTTTCTGGAAAGTACGTTTTCTTAAAGTACCTTTTTTTAAAAAGTCTTTTTTTAATAAGGCACTTTTTCTAAATGATACTTTTTGGAAAATGAAATTTTTCTAAAGGCTTTTTTTCTAATATTTAGTTAATTATTCGAAAAAGAACCTTTTTCTAAAGGCAGTTTTTATAAAAAGTATTTTTTTCAAACAGGTACATTTTCTGAAATGTACATTTTTCTAATAGGTACCTTTTCTAATAAGTACTTTTTCTAAAAGGTACTTTTTCTAAAATATACTTTTTCTAAAAGGTACTTTTTTCAAAACATACTTTTTCCTAATAGTACTTTTTCCAGAAAATACTTTTCCAAAAAAGTACTTTTTCCAAAAGGTACTTTTCCAAAAAAGTCCTTTTTCAAAAAAAAGGACTTTTACCAAAACATGCTTTTCCCAAAAGGTACTTTTCTAAAAAAAGTACTTTTTCCAATAGCCAAATTTTATTTATTTTTTTGACTAGGGTTTTCTACAAAAGCTTTAGTAAAAGTAATTTTTTTTCTTATGCTATTTTTTAAGGCTATTTTAAGAAGCAAAACATAATTTATTAATTTTTAAATTTTCCTGATTTGTCTTGAAAACAAATTAAGATTATAATGACTTAAAGAAATAATTAATTATTTTATTTTTATTGTTTACAGAATCGGTTTATGTGGTTTTGATAATCCAATGCGAGATCAAAAAACTGAAGAATTAAAAAAACATATTGGTCAGGTGAGTAGACGATTAGATATTTGATCTGTTGTGTTTTAAGAACGCCTCTACACACTCAAACACACACACACACACGCGCGCTTAATATTGTAAATATAATTAATTAAGTTTAACCAGATTACGGGCAAACAAAAGAACACACGCTGTTAATAAATATTGTTGTTAAACTAAAAACTGAACTCATTATTCACTATCAAATAAATTTTAAAAAATTGTGTTATTTAAAATACAAAAAAGCAACACCCACTCCTTAGAACTATTGTCACAAATTATTGGATAATTGGTTAGCTGGACGTTGACAACAGCAATATAAATCAAAGTTACGAGTAGTTGAAACATTTGTTGAAAATGAAATAAAATATAAAAATTTTGCGAAATTATAAATTATTAAAGAACATTTTTAATCAAACTGAAATCTTACAAAACTGACGCCATGGGTTGGACTCATCTCGCTCGTATATGGTCAGCAGAAAGAGTCAGTGGCATTTGAACAAAATGATAATAATTATAAAGAGATGGGAGTAACTCAAATGAACACAAGAAAGAAACAAAAGCTTTAATGTTTCGTAATAAATTATTCACTTTGATAAATTGGCTAAAAATGTTATTCGCTCGCTCACGCGTTATTTCAAGGAAATGCCAAAAGTTTTAAAGTATAAAGAAAATTTAATTTTTGCTGAATAATTAAAGACTTGATAAAGAAATTAAGATTAAAAGGATGTTGAGAGCAAACAGTCTGGTCAAGAAATGAATGCATTTTGTTATTTGTCAACAAGAATTCACAAGAACAAACAAGGTGTGAGAAGTTTTTTGAACTGAATACAAATCAGTTTTAATTAATTTTGTTATCAAAGGACTTTTTGAAGATTTGTCAAGTAAAATTATTTCCTGCCAAAAAAAAAACTGTTTACTTTGTGGCAATAAATTACTTTTTTCTCGTGGTTATCTTTTATTAAATCTGTTAAAGATACCTGTGAAAATAAAAGAAACTCATACAGACTTATTTATAAAAATTCTTAAGGCTTTATAAAGGCTTAATAGGAAAAAATTTTTATGAAAATTTTGCTTTAAAAACCCTTTATAAAGCCTTAATAATTTGTATAAATAATTCAACTGAATTCAATAATTGATAGTTTGGTTCAAAGTTTCATTATGAGTGTCCATAAGCCGCAACCAAGTACTAAAATTTTAAAAATTTTGTCGAAAACGTGGTTCATTTCAAGAAACTGAGCATGCGTTACAAATATATTATAATTCTCACTTGGATTGTGTTAAGTTTTATACAAATGTATATAATATACATATATTTTTCTTTTTTTTATGTGATATAGGGTGTCAAAATAAAGATGGATGATGCTGGCAACATATTGATAAGGCGTTATGCGAAAAGTAATGTTTATGTTAAAAGTACAGCCAGCAATCAGAATGAAGAAACGTCCATAGGTGCCGATATCTTGAAACTACCAAATCAGGCATTAGAAAGTGAAAAAATAGTCAAAGTAAGTATGTAGTATATACAAAAATTTATAAAAAACAAATCCAAATAAAAAATAAAATTAAAAAAAATTATTCTTGCAAAAATAAATAGCGGCTTCTAGAATTTAATTTTCAAAAAAAAAACAATTTAAGTTATATTCTAATAATTTGTTTGCATCTAGATTTATGAAGACATTAATTTTTTTAATCAAATGTTAAAAAATTTAACTGCTTTTTAGTTTTTTTTTCCTGCTTCCATAATTCGAACTTAATTTTGCCAAATTCTGCTTCTAAGATATCACACTATCGCTAATTATGCAAAATTACAGAAAATTTTAAGTTTTCACTGTTTTTAGAAAATTCGAACTTAACTTCGAAATTCGGAAAAATAGCAAATTGTGCTTTTACGATGTCGCAGTAGTGCTAATTATGTAAAATTATAGAAAATTTTAAGTTTTCAGTATTTTCGAAAACTCGAACTTAGCTTCGAAATTCGGAAAATCAGCAAATTGTGCTTTTAAAATGTTGCAATAGTGGTTATTATAAAAAATTTGGGAAATTGTAAATTTTTAAGTGTTTTCGATAATTCGAACTTAATTTTGAAATTCGGAAAAATAGCAAATGAGGCTTGTTAGATGTCGCAGTAGTGCTTATTATTTAAAATTATAGAAAAGTTTAAGTTTTCGAAAATTCGAACCTAATTTCGAAATTCGGAATATTACCGAATTCTTCAGCTACGATGTACGACATCCACATATTGCTTATTATTAAAAATTTTAGGAAATTTAAGTTTTTAATGGTTTTTGAAAACTCAAACTCAGCTTCGACATTCGGAAAAATAGCAAATTGTGTGATTTAAGATTTTGTAATAGTGGTTACTATAAAATATTTAAGAAAATGTAAATTCTCAAGTGTTTTTTGTAAATTCGAACTTAATTTCGAAATTCAGAAAATCAGCAAATTACCCTTCTAAGGTGTCACAGTATTGCTAATTATTAAAAATTTAAGAAAATTTCAAATGTTAAGTGGTTTCGAAAATTCGAACTTAATTGCGAAATTCCAAGAAATAGCAAATTATGCTTGTTAGATGTCACAAAAATTTAAGAAAATTTAAAATTTTAATTATTTTTACAAATTCGAAAATTACGCAAATTACGCTTCTTAGATGTCACAACATTACTAATTATTTAAAATTTAAGAAAATTCGAAACTTTAAGTGTTTTCCCAAATTTAAACTTAGGGCCAATTTCACAACGTTCGACTTGTCGCACACTTATTTACATACATTCAAAACAATAACAAATTTTCATATTTTATTGCTGTTTCAAATGTAAGTGTGCGACAAGTCGAACGTTGTCGGCATCGTAGAATTGGCCCTTAATTTCGAAATTAGAAATTACCAAAATTGCTCTTCTTAGGTGACATTGCTTTTTATGAAAAGAAAAATTGAGAAAATTTAAAATATTCTGTGCTTTCGAAAATTCAGAAAAATTGCAAATTAAGCTTTTAAAAAGTCACAACATTGTAAAATTTAAGAAAATTTCAAAATTGAACTTAATTTCGAGATTCACAAAAATATCAAATTATGCTTCTTAGATGTTATAACGTATGTAAAACTTAAGAAACTTCAAAATTTTAATTATTTTCACAAATTCGAACTTCAATTCGAAATTTAGAAAAATAGCAAATTAAGCTTTTAAGTTCTGACATTGCCAATATGTAAAAATTAAGAAAATTAAATATTTTTACCGCTTCCTCGTGCTTAATTTCGAAATTCAAAAAAATAGGAAATTATGCTTCTAAGGTGTCACGAGATTGCTTATTATGAAAACCATTAACAAAATTTCAATTTGAAAGTGTTTTCGAAAATTCGAACTTAATTTCGAAATTAATAAAAATAGCAAATTATGCATCTTAGATACCATAACTTTGGTTACAAGGAAAAAAATTAAGAAAATTTAAAGTTTTTGGTGTTTTCGAAAACTCGAACTTAATTTCGAAATCTAAAAAACGGCACATTATACTTCTAAGATGTCATGATATTGCTTTTTGTGAAAATTTTAATAAAAAATAAAGCTTAAAGTGTTTTCGAAAATTCGAAATTGATTTAAAATTTTCGATAATTGGATTTTTAGACATTTCAAACTAAGTTGTGGAAAAGCATATTGATTTAATTGTCTCAAAAAGATTTTTTCAACTGAAATTATAAATTTTTTTTTAATTATATACGAGGTCAGTTTCAAAATTTCAAATAGTGCATTAACACAATTTTTGTATATGTTTCCGTACGTTCTTAGCACATATGTATGTATTGACATGAGCAAACATGTTGTGTTTTAAATTTTTAAAACAAAGTTTAAACATATTTGGCGATTTTTTGTTATCGAAAATACATATATATAGATAAATAAAAAACAGCAGAATCTTTTTTGTTTGCCTTTAACATGCAGACTAGAAGGTAGTGTATTAACTAGTCTATCAGTCTGGAGTTGGTAATTATTGGATTGCCAACCATATTTTTAGTTTACTTCACTACACTATTTCGTTAAGCCATATTATATAATATTATGGTTTTTAATTGTGCAACACTAAAATCCTACATTAAATGAAACAAAATAAAAAAATTAACAAAAGATATTTTTTTAAAAATAATTTATCATGAATAATATGTGTTATTGCTTCCATTTTTAGTTGTTTGATATGAAAAAATTTCAATCAAATGTTAATCGTGAACTGAGACGAGCCTATCCAGATCGGCGTCGTTTGGAAACACAATGTTTGTCGGCGGTTGCTTTTGTTAAGTCCGAAAGTGACATATTGGAATGTCCCATATGGGTATTGATTGTAAATGTTGTTGCAATGGATATGCTCAAATCTAAATTGCCACCAGGTAAGTTACACTCAGAGAAATTATATTGTATTTTATTTTGTTTTTTTTTTTATAATAAATTGTTATGGTTTTTTATTTATTTCGAACACACACACACAAAGCATATGATAATGACAGCCTATGATGCATGTTTAGAACTAAGTTTGTATGTGTAATAGCTTTTTGTTTGTTGTGATTTGTGATAATGTTAATTTTGTGTTGCATTGACTATTGTGGCACACAAACAATATTATCATCTATGTAAATATGTATGTAAAATAGATTTTGTTTTAGAGCTTTAGTTTGATTTTTTTTTTTTCTTCTTCTTTGAGAAACAATGAAAAACAAGTACAAGGTTGAAGACATATTGTTGGTTTGCTTGTTTGTTTTCTATGAAGAAGATTTTATCAATTGGAAACATCAAAACAATGAAAATGCATTAATAAACTTTTGTTGTAGTTGAAAGATTGTTGTTGTTGCAGTCATATAGAAAATGATGAATTTGTTGAATTGATTGTTTCGGAAATAAAGTTAAGGTTGTTTTTTTTCTTTTTTCTTGCTTCATTCAATAATAAAAAATAAGCATTAAAATTTAAAACTTTAGTTTGAACAAAAAAAAAATAATTAACTGCTCTGTTCCATATATACATATATTGAAAACAACAACAAATTTTCGCATGTTATTGTTGTTTGCAATACAATTTGTCGATCGAACGATTTCTGGTGACATCGTGGGACAGGCCGTAAGAAAATTTATGTAAAATGATATTTTGTCACACACACACATATATAATATTTTATTAATTTTCTTTAATTTTAGAAACTTTAACTAAAATACGATTGCAAAATTTCCAATATTTGTTTCCCAGCAAATATTTATGAATCTTTTTAATTTTTATGTGATCTCAAACTAGTAAAAGTTCTCATTTTTAGGTATAAATAATATATATAAAAATTATATATAAATATATACCCCCATATTCATAAAAAAATAAAATGAATTTGAAATTCATTTTAGTAAAATTTTGTATGAAAAATTTGAAATAAAATACATTTTAAATTCATTTGAAATTTTATGAATATGGGGGTTAATATATATAAAACCTAGAACTTTTAAAAGAGAAATTGCCGTATGCGGTATTTTGAGAAACCCTGCACTAAATGCATACTGCAGAAGAAAGAGTAATGCCGGCCATACACTAGACATGCTCACTGCGCAAGTCTGGCACTGTACAGTGCGTTTGTTTAGTGTATGGGGTTGGTTGTGCTATTTACGTAGTGAACTAAGTTTGAAAACTGTACAGTGAACTTGTGTAGTGTATGTTGCAAACGCTCAGTTATTTCGTGATTTTTTAAGAGTTCACAACAAGAAATGAGCTCAGAACAAATATTCTGGACAGCGTTCCTAGAATTATACAAATAATCACCAGCATTATGGCGAACTAAAATAAAAAATAGACAGTTTACTTGTATATTGTGTGTCACAAGCTTAGTTTACGCAGTGCCAGACTTGAGCACTGAACTTGTGTAGTGTATGGCCGACATAAGAAAACTCATAAATTTTATGCGTAATTTAAATTACCGTTTACCGTTTGTTTCTAATCGTTTTTACCATTTTTATATCTTTAAAATTTTAATTTCAAAAAAATCCTTCATAGTGTATCTACGCCAGCAGAGGGGAAGATATACACCGATTTTCAAAGCTCTTGCATTAAGCTGCAATTAAACGTGACATAGCCATAATACCATAGCAATAAGCAAACCAAAATTCAATTGGTTTCTATGGCAATAGCTGTGGCGTTATGGCGAGTCACCTATAATCAAATACAGTCTTGCGCATTAGTTTGGTTCGAGCGGCTGTTTTCTATGGTTATGGCTATGGCACGTCTGATTGCACCTTTAATCGTTAGGCTGGAGGACGTTATATTAGTCGGATAGTCAGTCATATGCATGTACTCATTATTATGAAATAATCATACTCGTATGAAATTAATTAACAAAATTTTAAACATTTGTTCGCTGGGTTGGATGGAGCATAACTTTTTCCTTTTTTTTTTAACCGAAATTCAAAGCTTTCATTTTCAAATGTCATTTTATGTTTGAACATGAATTGTAACATTTGGCTTTGTATTGCCACCGCCAATTGTTGTGTCAATAATAGAAGAAAAAAGAAATCGAAGAAAAAAAATACATAATCTTACAATATTTTAATGTTAAATGTTATAGAAAATAACAAGAATTTGCATATCCCGAAAAGAGATCAACAACAAACAAACAGCAAAGACATAAAATAAATAGCAAAGCTTAGACCGACGGCAATCATAATATGAATAATTGAGAACAATAACTAAAAATCGTTATAAAGTATATAACGCACTGTACGCCAAGAGCAACAAAAAAACCCAAAATCCTTTAGAAAATATGTAAAAGGAAAATTGTAACGAGAACCTTAAACGCACAATCAAAATTTAGTTTTCACAGACAATAAGAGCAGCAACTAAAGTAATTGATTTATTTTTAAATACTCGTACACACACACACATACACACCAAAGCAGTATTTTATATTTATGGGTAGGGGTGGAAAACTATCGATGGCACTATCGATAGTATCGATAGTTAATTTATTTTGTGACTATCGATGTTTTATTTCTGCAATCGATTAATACTTGAAAACAATCGATATTTTTTAGTCACTATCGATAGTAAATGGTACACCACTAAAGGCAAAAAAATAGAAAATATGTTGCTTTTCATAAACAAAAATAACTGGATGACGGTAAATTTGTTCCACTGATCACACTTATTTATCATACAACTATTTTAGTTTTGTTATTTATTGAACAGACAAGTAAATTCTATTTTATTGTTTTGTTTTATTTAAAAATATTTTGTTTTGATGTAAATACATACGTACATTATACGAGATCCATACAACTTCGATACTATCACGATAGTATCGTCGATATATCGATGGTTTTTCTAGCTTTCGATAGTCTTGAAACGATATATCGATAAAGTTTTTCAAACTATCGAAAACTTTCGATAGTGACACTATCGATAGTTTTCCACCTCTATTTATGGGTGTCATATGTTGTTTATGGATCATTCCATTTTTTCGTTTTTCTTGTAATTCTAGTGCAACGTCCCATTGTGGATATTAAAAATCGTCCTAGAATACCGATACCTGATGAGGATCCCTACAGTGTGGCGGGCAATGGTAGTGGCGGCAGTTCTGGCAGCTCTGGTTTCGGTGCTAGTGCAATGAGCAGTATGATGTCTTTGCAACAGCAGCAACAACTACTGCAGCAGCAGCAGCAGCAGCAACAGCAATCGCAAAGTATGACAAGCAATAATAGCGCTGGCAGCAACAATAACAACAACAACACAGCTATCACTGCAAATGGCAACGGCAGCAGCAGCACCAACAATTCAATGCAACATTTGAATAATGGCCTGGTAGCTGGTATTGGAAATGGAAATGGTCATGTTGCTGCCGCCAGAGAACAATTGATAATGCAATCACAACAATTGGCCCATAAACGTAGTGAGAAACCACCAAAATTGCCACCAAGAGATAATATATATGGACATGATATACCCAAGGTGAGTATGTCTACACATATGTATCAGTGATCGGCAATGGATCGTTTTCATACGCTATTCATACTGACTCATGAAATTTTAAATATAAGTGAGTAGACATTATTTAAACTGAACTACTCTGATTTACGCATATTCACGATGACATTGATTTATAAGTATAGGTTGAAATAAATATGAATGCGACATCGACATCATAGCCATACCACACTCACACTCGGTTTGATTTATAATTTCAGGAAAATACTTATACTAATCACATTGATTCAGCTCACTCAACTCATGCGTCTATGTTTATTTAAAAGTTTAGTCATTAAACAGTTTGCAAGTAGTATACAATATTTAATAGGATTGTTTTTCAATTCCTGCAAAAAAAAAAAGCAACAGAGAAACACATAACGTTATAATGATAACTTTAATGTTCGTATGCGAAGTTCGCATTGTGAATCATACTTATTTTGCATCGTCCATAGGCATTGAGTTAAGGAGAGTCGAAATCAACAACGTCATAAATATTGCTAAGTATGAGTTCGATGCGCACTTCAAACTTTCGAGTGAATATGATTGATAGACAACTTTGCAATAAGTATGAGTGCGCATAAGTACATGAAATTATAAGTCATGATTCAACTCTACTCACTTTTTCACTACTCATCGCTGTTCTCTGATATGTATGTAAAGGTAAAAGATCATGATTTACAAATTTTGACCCCCTTTGTCAATAACTAAAGGTGATTAAAAAAAATGGCACTTGAATATTTTAGGAGGCGTTTTTCGCAATAAATACATTCGATTTAAGTTTTTAAGGATTTTTCAAACATTTTTATTTAAGAAGAACTTTCTTAAAATTTAAATTTTTAACCGGCTTTTTGCAAAAGGTACTTTTTACAAATATGTCCTTCTTTGTAAATTATTTTGATCAAAAAGTAATTTTTTCAAAAGATACTTTTTTAAAACTTGTTTGCCAAAAGTACTTTTTCAAATGGAATTTTTTTCTATATAGGTATTTTTCCAAAGGATGCTTTTCATAAAAGGTACTTTTTTAAAGTTACTTTTGTTAAAAATAATTGCTTTCAAATTATTGGTCCTCTTTTTAATACGTAGGCTATCAAAAGGTAATTTTTCAAAGGTACAGTTTTTAAATGGTACTTTTTGTCAATGTGTGTGTTTCTAAAAAAAAATACTTAAAACGAATACTTAAACTTAAGAGATAATACATATTTGTAAAAAGTAATTTTTTCAAAAGGTACTTTTTTCGAGAAGTACTTTTTTCAAAATATACTTCTTTTAAACGATATATTTCGAAAAGTACTATTGAAAAGCTATTTGCACTTTTTCAAAGGGTACGTCTTAAAATATGTACTTTTTTAAAAGTACTTTTCTTACAACATATTTTTTTAAGTGCTTTTTTATAGGTAGATTTTCTAAGGGTACTTTTCTTGGGTGTACTTTTTAAAAACGTACTCGTCTAAAAGGTACTTACTTTAAAAAGTACATTTCTCAAAAGATACTTCTTTTAAGTTACTTTTTTAAAAAGTACTCTTGTAAAGTACTCTTGTAAAGAAAGGTACTCCTTTAAAAAGGTACTTTAGAAATTTACCTTTTTTTAAAAGATATTTTTTTAAAAGGTACTTTTTTCAGAACGTGTTTTTTAAAAGGTACATACTTTTTTAAAAGGTACTTTTCTTAATAGGTGCATTTTTTAAAAGGTACTTTTTTTAAAATGAACTTTTTTTAAAAAGTACTCTTGTAAAGTACTCTTGTAAAGAAAGGTACTCCTTTAAAAAGGTACTTTAGAAATTTACCTTTTTTTAAAAGATATTTTTTTAAAAGGTACTTTTTTCAGAACGTGTTTTTTAAAAGGTACATACTTTATTTAAAAGGTACTTTTCTTAATAGGTGCATTTTTTAAAAGGTACTTTTTTTAAAATGAACTTTTTTTAAAATTAACTTTTTTTTAAAAGGTACTTTTTTAAAAGGTAAATTTTTTGAAAGGTACTTTTTTAGAAGGTACTATTTTAAAAGGCACTTTTTTTTAAAATGAACTTTTTCTTAAAAGGTAAATTTTTCAAAATGTACTTTTTTCAAAAGATATTTTTTTTAAATATACTTTTTTCAAAAGGTACTTTTTTTAAAAGATACTTTTTTTAAAAGGTAATTTTTTTGAAGGTACTTTTTTTAAAATACTTTTTTTAAAGTACTTTTTTTAAAAGGTACTATGTATTTTTTTTTAGATGTATTTTTTTAAAGGAACTTGTTAAAAGGTATTTTTTAAAAGGTACTTTTTTAAAAGGCACTTTTTTTAAAAGGTTCTTTTTTTTAAAGGTACTTTTTTTAAAAGGTACTTGTTTTAAAAGGTAGTTTTTTTAAAAGGTAGTTTTTTTAAAAGGTACTTTTTTTAAAAAGTACTTTTTTTAAAAGGTATTTGTTTTAAAAGGTACTTTTTTTAAAAGGAACTTTTTTAAAAGGAGCTATTTTTTAAAGGAACTTTTTTTAAAATGTACTTTTTTTTAAAGGAACTTTTTTAAAAGGTACTTTTTTAAAAGGAACTTTTTTAAAAGGTGCTTTTTTTTTAAAGGAACATTTTAAAATGTCCATTTCTTAAAAGGTCCTTTTTAAAAGGTTCTTTTTTTAAAAGGTACTTTTTTGAAAGGTACTTTTTTTAAAGGTACTTTTTTTAAAGGTACTTTTTTTAAAAGGTACTTGTTTTAGAAGGTACTTTTTTAAAAGGTACTTTTTTTAAAAGGTATTTTTTTAAAAGGTACTTTTTTAAAAGGTACTTTTTTTAAAGGTCTTATTTTAAAGGTACATTTTTTTAAAAGTCTTTTTTTAAGGTACTTTTGTTAAAAGGTCCTTTTCCGTGAGAGATGAATTCCGCGGGAATATTCATGATTGGGCTGGTTATGAAATTTTTCATGAAAGTAATTTCATGCAATTTTTTTCCTCAATACGAGAAAAAGCAAATCCGATAAGAAAAGAAAAAAACTGTCAAACATGCTACAGAGATTCATGGTACGCCGTTTTTTTTTTCGAAGTCATTCTCTTCTTTAGCGCTGCTTTAGGAAAAGTTTATTGCAATTATTGCAAGAAGAAATTAACTCTATGAAATTTTGTATAAAATTAATTGCAGAAAATTATTTTCTTTTAGCTAATTTATATTATGCATTTTTTTCATTAAAGTAGTTGCATGAAAGATTTTTTTATTTGGCAATAGAAGGCCTGGAGAAGCAAATCGGATCAAAAATGTTACCAAAAATGCTTCAGAGATTCATGTTACGTGATTTTTTATATATCACTCTCTTATATAGCACTGTTGTTACCAAATAGAATAGATTGCAGGCAACAAATTTCATGAAGGTTTACGAAAAAAGGACGGTATAAAAATCCATATCGCTACCTTAATACAAATAGGCTTAAAACCATTATTTTTTAATCGAAATTTTGCAATTAGTGATACACTATCGAAATATACAAAAAACTCGATTTTTTAAATGAGTTAGGGCCTTTCTATATTAAGATAACGATGTACAATTCGAAAGGAGAGATAGATTTTTTAAAGTAATTTATGTATGTATCTTTATAATTCTTTTATTTAACTTCGCAAGTAGATTATTTCAGTTTGTTATTTAATATTACGAGTATGTTTAAGTTTTTTAAACAATATTGCTTTGGCTGTTTCTATTTTGCGAGATATAGAACATAATATAACACATAATACATAATAGACTTGATGAAATAAAATACTTTATATAAAAAAAATCAAAAGAGTTGAGCAACAAACTTGTTAAATAATTTTTATTTTTTTTTTTTATTTTTATTATTTTTTTCGTTAATACAAATTGAAATCATGTTACTATATCTTTGTAATAATAAAATAATAAAAATGCTTGTATAACGATATTTTTTTTCATAATATTTATTACATTTTCAAAAAAATAAAAAATGCACTTACATTAAAAAGAAGAAGAAAAAATGTTACACTGGCAACAACAACATTCTTTGCATATTAATTACACGCGATCTAACATTATCAAGTTATGATTTTTTATTTTTTTTTTTTTTTTTTTGTTAAAGTATTCTTTTTTTTCTATTTCACTGATTTAACCCCCACCAACAATAATATTCATTCAGTGGGTAAACACCCCAATATTAAAAAATTATAGTATTTGAAAATGTAATTGCATGGCATCGTGCTATGCTGGTCTTGATAAAATAAAAAAATTATAGTTTACTATGGCTAGAAGAAGAAGAAGAAGAAAAATGACACAACTATAACACTTAAGGCTTGAGACATGGATACCATTCCATCAGTTTGCCAAATGCTCATTGCTCAATGAAGCTTAAAGTTGTAGTTATATTTTTTTTTTTTTTGTTATTATTATTATTATTACTCAGTATTATTTTATTGTTTTATTATTATTTCTTTTTTTTTATTCTTTCATTTGTTGTATATTTTTCCAAAGACTTGAAGTAGTTTTATGAAACAAGTGTTTTTTTTTTTTGTAAATTATTGGCAAGAAATTCCAGCTATTACTATTAATTGAATTCATATAATTTATGAGCTTAGTTTGCTTAGCCAGCGGATAGATATTTTGTTGGTTAACAAGATGTTTGCAATATTTAAGTGCAAACATTTTTATACAGAAAGCAGCAAAATTCAATGAGCTGTTAATTGTGTAATAACACTATAAGAAAGAAAAAAAAAGACTGGGGCCTAATTCACGCATTCGTGATCGAAATTGCATGCAAATCGAAATTAATTTCGTTGGTACGAAATTTTCTGATGAGGCCATTCGATACGAAGCCAATCGAGTCTTTGTTACAGTGTTGGTTAAAAATGGCGAAAAAAATCACTTCACAACACTGAATAAATTGTAAACGAAAACATATGTTTTTGCAAAAAGAAAACAACACAAACAAAGATTATTATAAATTCAGTAAAGTAGGACTTTGACTCGCACACAAAGGGGTTCCGTACGTACACTACATATTATCGAGTCTTATTTTCGATTTAATCGTGAGCGACAAAAATTAAAGTTTTCAGGAGAAGGTTTTTTTTAAATACTCAAATTTGTTTTACACATGGAAATTTGTCGCTTACAATAAAATTTTACAACCTTTATCTTAAAACTTATCAAAAATGTTTAGCATAAAATTTTAATTTCAATAAAAAAGTTAATTTTTTATGTAATACTATAGGAAATTTAGCCTATATAATCGAGTATCTTACCTGACTAGCGGTCTCCACTAGCCATGAACTTGGTATGGGCATCATGTCGGATATCGCAACTGCCTAATAGAGACCGCTCATGTCCATGTTTCGTCCATGCTCTGCCATTTATGCCCTAACATACATATGTCTGACTAATAATGATGTTCGCCATGAGATTCGCCGCCCGCAACCATTTGCAATAGAAAGAAAAGAAACAGAATAAAATTGGTAAATATTCCATCTATATTGCACTAACGCAAAATATGCCTGAACATGGACATCGCACGTATTCACCACAACAAAGAAGTTGATGAATTTTTCGCAGTGGCTCTGCCGGCGTCATGTCGTATCCAATTCGATGGCTAGTGGAGACGTAGGGTGATGTAGAATTTTTTTTCTTAAATTATAAGTACCCGATAAACTTTTTTCGGTTATGATGCTTTTTCTTAGTTCTTGCCCCTTTTTCGTTTTTGGGACCTTTTTTGGTTTTTAACGATTTATTTTAGTTATAGAGATTTTTTTAGTTTTGGTGCTTTTTATTGTTTGGCGATTTTTTTCGTTGATTTTTTTTTTTTTTTTGAAAAATTAAGTTCGCGGTAAACTTTTTCCCGGTTTTGGCGATTTTTTTAGTTTTGGCGATTTTTCGGTTTTTGCGGATTTTTTTTATAGTATTAACGTTTTTTTTTCGTTTTTTTTTTGGATTTTGTCGGTTTTTTGCAATTTATTTTAGTTTAAGCGTTTTTTTACTTTTGGTGCTTTTTATTGTTTTGGCGATTTTTTTTATTTTGGCGATTTTTTTCGTTTCTAAAAAAAATTAATAACCGGTAAATTATTTTCGGTTTTAGCGATTTTTTAGTTTTGGCGCCTTTTCTTACTCTTGGCCCTTTTTTAAGTTTTGGAGTTTTTTCGGTTTTTAGGTTTCTAGTGTTTTTAGTTTTGGCGTTTGTTTTCGTTGCTGGCGAATAGTTCGGTTCTTTATTTTAGTTGTACTGATTTTTTTTTAGTTTTTGATATTTTATTGGTTTATGGCGATTTTTTCGGTTTTTTGCGATTTTTTTGGTTTTTGGGGATTTTTTCGGTTTTTTACGAGTTTTTCGGTTTTTGGCGATTTTTCCGTTTTGCGGTTTAAGCGATTTTTTTATTTTTAGCGCTTTTTCTTAGTTTTGGCATTTTTTTTTAAATTTTGGGCTTCTTTCGGTTTTTAACGATTTATTTTAGTTTAAACGATTTTATTTTCGTGATTTTTATGGGAATTGTTAAAATTTAAGTTTAAATTTTCTAAACGCACTAATAATCTCAAATTATTATTTTACTTATTAAGTAAAATATTTCTTATTAAAAATACATTGAAATTGATTATATATGTAAGTAAAATAATAATTTGGGATTATTAGTGCGTTTAAAAATTTTAAACTTAGATTTTATTTTCGTTTTTGTCGATTTTTTTTTTGTTTTTTGGCGATTTATATTAGTTTTAGCGACTATTTTTAGTTTTAGTGCTTATTTTATTTTGACGGTTTTCGAGATTTATAGCGATTTATTTTAGTTTTAGCAATTTTTTTTTAGTTTGGTGCTTTTTTTTTGTTTTTTGCGATTTTTTTTTTTGTGTTTTGCGACTTTTTCGTTTTGGCGATTTTTTATTATTTGTGAATTTTTTACTTTTAAAGTTTTTGAAAATTTCAAGAGTTTGCCTCTTACAGTTTCCAAGATACAGCAAGTTGGCAAAATTACATTAACTGATAGAATACCCTTTAATTTTGACTTTTTTTAAATTTCAGTTTTAATTGGTGTAGTCTTTGGCTATATATTACATTAGGATTTCTACATTTTTCGTTGCTCGCTTTAGAACACCCTTTAATTTTTAATTGTCATATATTTAGCGGCCAAAGTTTTACATATTCTGTGAAAATTTCAGGTCCATAGCTCATACACTTTTGGAGAAAACAGCCTGTGGCAAGCAGACGGACATCGTAGCGAAAACAATAGGTGTCCTTTTCCCCCCTGGTGTGCGGAACCCTAAAAAAGTTAGCAAATAGAAATTCTTTATTTCTTCGAATCCAAAGCATAAATATTAAAAAAGGAATCTACGTCATTAAAAATTATCGAATTCTAATAACTATATCTTTCTTATTAACTTCTACGGAAAACCTTTTATGCTTTAAAATTATTTTGTGTTTGTTAGAGTTAATGACTTAAATATTGATATTGTATGCTTTATAATTTTGTTTTTAACTTTTATGAACTTTAAACTTTTTAATTTGGCCCACAAATAAATCTGTTTACCCTTTTAAATCAACAACAATTGCAATCGTGAAAAATACAAAGCAATATGCCTTTCAAATTTTTCAAGCTCTAATCATTTTTCCCCCGCAAATTTATTTTAAAGTTTCGACTTATTTTTTATTTTCCTTTACTTCCAGCCTGACTATGATGACATCGACGTAGATACACGTATTAAATTGTCACGTGGTAAATCGGATAAAGGCAAAGACAACAAAAAGTATGGTAAGTTTTCTTTTGTTGTTGTTTTTTTTTTTTTTTTTGGTTTGAGGTTGCCAAATATTTAATAGAATAAAAAACCCAACCCTAAAAATATTATGAAGCAAGAGAAATATTTGCTCAATTCACAAGTCACTTAACTACACCTAATACAGCTGATACTAATCCTAATGCAACGTCTGAGCGCCCTCTATCGCCGGTATTGTGTAGCATAATCATAGGCGATGAAAATTACTAATAAAATGACTACTAAACACAGTTGCGAAAATGTAATGCGCTTCATTGACATCAGAGGCGCTGCAACACTGCAAACAAACAAAACAAAGTTGTAAATGAATGAAGCAAAGTGTGTTAATACCAAGTGGCCTAATAAGCGCAGTCAGTTGACTATCCCATCTGTCAAACTTCATATAAATTAGCATAAAGTCTTAACCCGAACTTTGACAGTTTCACATACAAATAAAAATAGTCATACAACAAATGTGCAGGTATGTTGTTGTAATGATAAGGTCACTCGGTATTAATACACTTTGTAATGAAGCATTCCTCTTACAAAAAAAGCTCAACTGCGTCTTCGCTACTACCTGGTGAATGTGCCTTGGTTTACATTGAAAAAAAAATAGCTCAGCTGTGTTATCGTTGCGTTGCTTTGTGCTGCCACCTGATTAAATAGACCACAGCTTGTAATTGAATCATAGATGGGAATTTGCAATTACCTTTGAATTGTCATGGGGCTATTTTAATTATTTATTTAATTAAACAAACTATAATTTCAAGCAAAAGTTGTTAAATTTATAGTAAATATTTTTTTTAAAACTCTATGTCATTACAGATGTTTTAACCTATTGTTCAACATGACAACTGTTTTAAAACATATGAATTAAAAGTCTATTACATTATAAGAAGGCGAATTCATATTAGGTGGTGTCAACTGCTCAGCTGACTATTCGCCCCCTTGTAATTTGAATGCACTTTAAACCCTAAAGGTCATTATTAAAACTTAAAGTTAGGATTTTATCTGACATTTAAAATAATTTTGATTAGTACAGATATAGCAAAGCAAAGGCAATTTTTTTTATCTTGAGGGAATTACAGAATAAGTGAGCTGAGCTGTTGAGACCACCTGATATGGTTTCATCTTAGATAATTTCAACTTAATTTCTAAAGGAACGAATTTCTCATTTATTTAATATCCAACTCTCCTTCCTGCTTCTCTAAATAAACTCAAGATGAGCTTTAAGCTTTATTTTTGTTTAAATAACAGCTCTTGCCAGCTGTCGTCTGTCTTTGGACATGCTCCCTTTTTCATTGATACTTGTACTATATATAGGTAACTAAAAACAATTGGAAAAGCTTTTGTAAATTTTACATCATCATGTTGAAGTTTTGCATTTTCTTTCATATGGCGATTTATTGAAACATTGCGCCATATGTTGTATGCTTATTGCATGTAATTTCTGCAAGTTACCTTTCAAAAATAAATTTTTTTGTTTCATATCCATATAATAAGATTTAAAAAAAATAAAAATAAAATACATAAAGTATATTAATGAAGACGAAAATGGGCAAGACAGCATTCGTAAGAAGTATGACATGAATTTTGTGGAAAAACTTTAAAATTTCGTGTGCATTTTTATTTACTTATGTAATTTATATCTCTTTGGCCGTTAATAGTTCAGCACAGAGGCCAATCGTAATGAAAACGAAACAGAATAAAAATTGCATGGTAACATAATACAAAATTTATTCTTTTTTTTTTTATTTTGCTTTCATAGAACGGTAGAGGGAGTGATTGTTTTGGAGCCACTTTTATGTAGTTATTTAGTATAAGTGAATGTCATTGATGCTGGCATAATAAAAGATAATTCAATATGAAAAAAAATATAAATATAAATATAGAAACATGAACATTTTGTACTTATCTAAGATTTTGGCCAAGACCAATATATTTGCAAGTATTAGGGCTGCCACAAGCGTGACTGGTTTTCTTAAATCCCAGTATTTGGAGCTTTTGAACTGTCTTGTCCCGGAATGTCAGAATTTTTTTTTATTTAAAGCAATGAAATTTTTAATATATTTACAAATTAACTAATTGATGAAAATTATTATAATTTGATGGAAGTAAAAAAAATAGTTCTGCAAAAAAAATCTGTTGGTTAAGAAGAAGTACGTTGGACAAGGCCTGCCCATTAAAATTTAATTTTACAATGCACTCTAAAATATAAATTATTTTATATTTTGTAAATAAACATTTTAAAATTATGGAACCACTTATACAAAGTTGTTGCAACTGCATCCATTTTTAAGTTGAAAATCTTTCAATCGGTATCTATTTTTATTCACTGGCATAAACATTAACAGCTGCTTCCGGTCATTTCAACTTGGCAGCACTAAATTTACCACAGCGAAAACAAGGTTGCATTTCATGAAACCTACTTAAAACCAATTCAAAAATGGTTGTAAGTTGGTTTTAACAAATTTATTTTATATGGTAAAACCAGGGGGTAAATTACGGCATTCTTTATCGAACGAAATTACGAAATATTTCAATAGAGTTTATATGGAAATATTTTTAAATTTCGAATCGTATCGAATGCCGTAATTTACCCCCGGGTTTAAACAGTTACGGCCCTATGTGTAAGAAAAAATTGGCATGAAGTTAGCATAAGTGACGAACTTAAATTAGGTGTTAACGAGTTCCTCCATACAATTTGATATTAAAAATTGGTGCATTACGTAGTTTTCACCCACTACTAAGTCCTAGCGTGATTTTTAACGTAAAGTTTTATGGCAAAACTCTTTAAGATTACGTTCAATTTTGCCACTTATGCTTAGTTTTAATGTTAAAACCAACTTTTATTAAAATCATGTCAGTGCGAAAGCACTATTAGGGCTCCCAAAGGAGACTATCTTTCTGAATCCCAGAATTTTCGCATTTGTAATTAACTAATCCCGGGATTTATTGCAAAAAATTAAGTCTTTGCTTAATAATGGTTGACCTTTTCTTATGAAACAAAAAAATATTTTGATTTTATAAAAAACGACTTTTTCCCTCTTTTTCCCCCATTCCAGACGATCCATACTATTGCGGTCTGCGTGCACGTGTGCCGAATTTTGTAAAGACGTCATCAAAGTCTGGTAAAGAACAGCCAGCACTGCAGCAGAATGGCCCAGCAGCTCAACAACAACATATGAATACATTAACAAACCAAAAGAAGACTTCGGTAATGATGCCCATGCATCCGGCAATGCATGCACCACAGCCGCCGCACATGCATCCCCATCACATCCAGCAACAGCAGATGATGGCAGCCGTAGCAGCTCATGCTGTAGCCCAACAGCAACAGCAACACCATCCCATGCACCACCATCATGTGCAGCATGCGGCAGCAGCCCAACAAATGTGGCAAACACGCAGTTATGAAAGCGGCATAGGTATTTATAATCATAATGCTACCACGACAGCTGCAACAGCAGCTGCCACTGCTACGAACTTTAATACTGACTTACAACTGCAACATCACCACCACCACCAACAACAACAACAGCAACAACAACAACAACAATTACAACCGCCTCTGTTACAGCAATTACAAACGGCTTCAAGCAATTATTATCCTAGCACAAATGCTAGTAGCTCTTATTATAACTATCTTGCACCACCACCCACTTATCAAGAGCACTTTCATCAACAGCAACAACAACTTGCCAATAGCTCATCCATTTCTTCCAATTCTTTAACTACTACACCCCTCTCTAACGCTACCAATCTCATACAATCAACAACGCAAACGCAAACGCAACCACTGCCCATAGGACACATGACAAATACGACAAATGCCATTGCACCATCAGCTTCCATACAATTAAGTACTAATTTGACATTTGCCACCAATTCTCCCATTGAAACGAAGACAAATCATGAAAGTATATACGGACAGACAAGAAATTTAAATTTTCAAAAGATTCAAGCCCCCTCAGTGCCCTCACATAATTCCCTACATAGTCAGGGTCATCATCAACATTATCGTCATCGTTCACATAACTCTCATGCTCATTCTCATCATCAGAATCAGCATCAGCATCAGCATCATCACCAGCATCACCATCGTCGATCCCACCATCATGGTTCTCATAGTTGTTCAATGCACTGCTCTCGCCCTTCTAAACGCTTCACACATGGCGAATTTCACCTTGAGTCCGAGGAGCCAATGTGTGATGACTACCCCAACTGTCGCGCGAAACATTACCGTCCCTCACGTAGATCAACCTCCTCCAACACTCAGATTGACAAGAATTGCAATTGCGTTAGTTGTTACACTTTGGCTCCACTTTTTGGGGCTCCCACACCCAAAAGGCCGCCCCGCAGCTTAAGCCAGCAACAGCTGAGACAACATCAGCGTTTAAGTGGAGCCAAAAATCTCTATAAGAACGAGTCCCAACGTGGCGGCTTCGCCAAGTGGTGTAGTGACAGCGACGTATCGCTACTGGGCCGCGAAGAACAGGAGCGAGAACAGAGCGACGGCACCGATGACTACAAGACATATGCAAATCGCAAAACCTACTACAACGACGACTCTACCTATAACGATTTCAATTTAGACCAAGACTTCGATATCGATAACTTCACTCTCTCACAAATGGACTACAAAAAGCAAATGCAAAAACCGCAGACCCAAAAATTCAACGGCTACGCGGCCAGACATAAATATCCCACAAGCAATGACACACCACAGTACTCACTGACTGACGACTATGTGGACAAGGCCAGGTCCAGACAAATTAGAACACCTACACCGCAACGCAAAGAGTCCCTTCCATTTAAAGACAGCAATCCCAAAAAGACCTCCACAAACCTATTAACAATGCGCAATAAGAGTCAAAGCACCGAAAGCTTCTTTGAACAGCCTCACGAAGAAGGCACACTTTATGTATATGGCGGACGTAAACGTATAGCCAAAGCGCCCTCCACCACCAACCTCTACGATCGCGTGAGGAATCAAAGAGAGCTTCTTAACAAACAAGCCAAAAAATACAATTCCCAATTAAATTTGCACGGTGACAAGCGCAATGTGTTTTCCAAAGCCACTGAAATAAAAAATGATCATGATACGTTGAAGCCCTTAATACCGCCTCCCCTATGGAGGGGCGCCAAACGCATCAATCTTAAGGCTTCGGCCAATCAAAAATTTAACAATTTTAAAATTTTAGATCAAAATAACAATAATATTAGTGCAGATAGTAGACAAGAAGATAAAATCAATAATCTTCAAAGAGCTGAAGAAACAAACTACACGACGACGACGACGATGGCACACCAAAACAAAGCGGGCTTGACCAACAACAATAACGGCAATAGCAACAACAACATTAACAGTAACAGTAAAATTAAAAGTAAAAGCAACAGTATTAAGACATACAATACAGGCCACTTTCATAACAACAATAGCATTGCCAAAACACAACAGCAGCCACAGTCGCCGGCGGAGAAACATCAGCAGCCCCAAAAGAGAATAACTCGCTCCTCTAGTCGCGTTGACCTTTGTGACATGGAATCGATTTACGGCTATTTGAAACCGCGCAAACCTCGCAGTTTAAGCATGAAGAAAATTCAAATACTTGATTATTAAGTAATCAAACGAAATTCGAAATTCGCAATCCGAAATTTTGCAATACTTAGGAGGTTTGATCTTTTTTTGATGATGTGGCAAAAACAATTTTTCATAATTGTGGTTTCTTTTTTTTATTATTACAAAGTAGTTGGAGGTGTTTTTTTGTCTGGTTAATTAAATGCTGTAAATATTTTTCTAAAAGCTTTTAATTCCTAATTATTCCATTTATTAAAATATATTCTTACCCAGATTTTTGTTTACCCATCATTTGTTAAATTAATGTGGCCCCTGGATCGGTATGAAAAAATTTCGTTATTGTTGTTTTTTTTTTTGGCACGGTTTTGCACTAACTTTTCTCACGTTAATATTTATTATTTAAATAAACATTTTTTTTTTAAGAATATGACCAGCTTTTATTGTGTAAGCAGTCATATCGAGGCATAAACGCCAAACGTTTTTTGTTTTTTTTTAGGAAAATCGATTATTTACGAACGCAAATAATCGACTTTCTGTCTAAAACTTAAGTTAAAAATTATATCGCTTAAACTTTTTGGCGGTTATGGCACGATATGATGAGTATCGGAGTTTTTCTTTGTCCTAAGACTAGAGAAAACAGGCTCATGTATTCTTGAATCTAGTACAAAAATGTCAAAGTCAAAATCTAGGCACTCAGCTGATTTGTAAAATTGCAAAAAAGAAAAGAAAAAAAAAGAACTTTGGGTTGAGGGGAAACTTAAGTCCCTGTAGAAACTTGCAAATTTTGTTGCAGCAACTTTTTATTTTTTAGTGAGAAAGAGCGAGAGACACACATTTCAAGAATTGCTGCAAGAATTGCTGCAACAAAAATTTGCTTTTCTGAACGGGGACTAATTTTATTTTAGAAAATTGTACAGCAAAACAAACTTCTCTAACGACAAACAAAGCTACAAGTACACGTTTAGGGTCATGACCCACTACGAAAAAATACAACCCTGATCTAATGAATTGTTATTGGGCGCATTCATAAGACGTCGCTGTTGAGCTCAACAGTTGGCAACTGTTGGCCCCTACAGTTACGTTTTAGAAACGTCTTAATGGATATAATTTTATTTTATATCTTTATTTCGTTACTTTTTCTCATTTGTAATGCAAAATTTAACAAATATTTGCTACTGCCACCGAAGAACGCATATAAAAGGCATAGCTCTATTCGATCAGCTGTTCAGACTGAGCACAACATGTTGACTAGAGGTAGCGAAACAATTTTATTATGGAAAACGGAACTACTATGCGTTTCTAAGACAAACACTCAACGGTTGCGCAACAGCTACGTCTTATAAATGCTCCCATAGCCTTTTGAAAATGTTCATAGACTCCATCATACCAGGGTTGTATTTTCTCAAAATCGCACAGTTGTGTAGGATAGTGAATCCTAGGCTTTATCGATATTTTGAAAGTTTAACTCTGCACCTATAATTAAAGGAGTGGAAGTTGAATTGCCCTCTCCTCTTTGCATATTATTTTGGTGAATCGCAAAGGAACTCATACAAATACAACACCTTGAATGTTATAAAAAGTGTTTCCAAAGAGAGTTTATACTTGTTTCGCTTACTTTAAGAACTAAAACAATCTGAGGATTGTGCGGGGTAGTTTAGGTCCTGTCAGGTGTGAGGATCTGACTGATCACTGTGCACGCGACATTTACAGAGAGATGTACATAACTTTAATGACTCACCAAGGTACCTCTTACACGAAACTGGATCACAAAAAGTGGCTAAAGCTAAAATAATAAAACAGTAAAATTTTAGGGCATTAAATTTATAAGACAATCCCCCCTGTTCTGAAAATCACGGTGATTTCAAATCACGTGATTTCAAAAGTAAACTATTAATAGCTGCCTTGGTAATGAGATTTTATTGCGTTTTAAGTTTTTTTCATTTATAATAGCATATTTTCTTCCAACTTCCAAAGCTATAAAACGTAAAATTTACAAAAGCAATGATTTAGCTTTTATTAATTTTTAGAAATCACTGAAAATCTTTAAATCGACTTTATAGATTTTTAGCGATAGAGATTTAGCTTTAGCGAGTTACAGAATAAGGGGCAGAACAACATTGCGAATGCTAAAATCTGGGCTAAACGTGTAAAGCGTTAAGGTTCAATCAGACTTGCCATAACATAGTACCATAGCCAAAAATACATTTGCTTCGCCCATTAGTGCTGCCATAACGATAAACAGCTGTTTATGCTCGCTTTTATGTATGTATTTATTCATTCCAAAAGTGCAACAACAAAGTTAACTAATACCAAGGCGAATTGACACAAGGTAGTCTTAATTTGCAACTGTGCGTATTCGCCTTGTATATTTGTTAGTGTAAAATGTCCTGCTGTCAGAATATTTCCTAAACGTTTTGGTTGATTTGACAGCAGAGAAGCTATGTGAATTCGCCTTGACTAATACCAAGTGGCCATTTCATTACAACAACATGCATACAAAATTGTTGCAGGATTATTTTTATTTGTATTTTGACAGTTCGGGTTAAGAGTTTATGCTATTTTATATGGAGTTTGACGGATGGGGTATTAATAGTTGATATTACATGTTACATATTTTGTCACAGACACTGCAACCTACAATGCAACGTATAAACATTAAAAACATTTTGATATTTCCTTAAACTTCGAATGCAACTTCGAACAAGACTACACACTATGCGACCGACATTGCAATCTGCCTGGTTGCATAAACATGTCGCAAAGTCTGTACCTACCATAATACACTGTGTGTAGCCAGCAATCAGCAGCTGCTATAATCAAGTACAGTGTTGAACAGTGAACCCTGTGCATTGAACAGTGTTGTTCAAACTGCTGTTTTTTATGATTATGGTAATGACACGTTCAATTAAACCTTTAATCAGCCTGTTCATGGGTATTCCAACCTTTCTAGAAGGAGGAAACACAAGTGCTTTAAATTTGCATAGATCGGCATTACTGCAAAAAGCAATTGGTGTAAGAATCAGATGAAGATGAAACTCAGGGGTTTGATTTCCCTGGAAAATGCATCTACAAATATATTTTTTTCAAATTCGGTTTTAGGATAATGAATGAATATATTTTTTAAGTTGTGTTTTTTGACCAATCTGTTGTTTTTATTTCATAAATTATTTTTGTGGTCTATTAGTGGTCATCAATTTTTCTCCAAATATAAATAAAAATTAAAAAAAATGGAAATAAAAATTATGTAATTGTTATATATGTTTGGAGAAAAATTGTTGACCACGAACAGCCCGCAAAAAAAAGAATATATGTGACCTTCTCCGAGAAAAGGGACATAGTGTGAAAAAAATGGGTTTGGACTTAAGAATGGATTCTGGTACCTAAAAGGGTGTAGAAACTTTAAATGCGTTTTTCTTTAAACTTTTTTTTCACACACTAGGTCCCTTTTCTCGGAGAAGGTCACATATATTTTGTTTTGTTCTCAAGAGACCTATGACTGAAATGTGTTTGTTATTATGAAATTAATTACGGAATTAATTAGCGAAGTTTGGAAACTTTGCTTTTATATTTTAACACCAACAATCAAGAAACATATATCGCTCCTTTACTAAAACAACGCCATAACTCAAAAACAAGGGAATTTTTAAGGTCAATAATGCAGAATTAGACTTCATATCGTTATTCATATTCAGCCTTATCGGGAATAAGAAGCGAACATTTTGTTCACGTGAAATAGGATACCTTCGTAAATTCAGCAAATTTATGCAGAAATTTTACAATTCTCCGATGATTATATCATAACATAGTGACCACACCTGATCAATTTATATCACGATGAATGTCAAATTGATGAAAATTCATCACGTACATATATACTCAATTTATTAATATTATGGCAGCGTTATGATATAATCATCAGAACTCACTTGCTGATAAATTCATCTTGATGTCAAATGTCATTTTAAGTGTTACTGTGCATTTAAGGTTTATTTTTTAAACAATTTTCGTTTAAAAAACGCGGCACAACAATTATTTGTGACCAAAAAATTTAACAACACGCAAATTAGATATTTTGGCAAGTATTTTTCAAATATTTGATTGATTCATCATGATATAAAATCATCAACTTGACGTTTGACGTTGCTTGTGTAAATGAGAGTTATGTATAGCGTTTGACTATAAGGCCAACTAAACAAAATAGGTTGCTCACGTCAGAAAATGCAAGAGTTGACGTGAATACCTTTAATGCTTTTACTAACGGTACCAAGGCGAATTCACATAAGGTGATCTTAATTCACCAGCTGACAACTTCTCTGCTGTCAAATCAACCAAAACGTTAAGAAATATTCTGACAGCAGGAAATTTTACACTACCAAATATACATACAAGGCGAATACGCAGAGTTGCAAATTAAGACCACCTTGTTTCAATTCGCCTTGAACGGTACTGAACTCATTTAAAGTGGTTTTACACGGCATGTATTGTACATCTGACTTTGTTTGTCTCTCAAAATCACCAATTTACAGGCAACTTGTAATTTTTGCTTTCAAACGTACATAAATGTTTAGTTGCAACTGACATAATGGGACTTGTTCTGTAAACCGATCGATTCGAAACCGCACGATTTTAGAAAACTAACTCCAGTAATAGAAATATTTTTTCTCTCTTTTACACATTGTTGTTATAACAAAACAGCTGATGCCAGATGCTTTGTCAGATCAGAAATAGAACAGGCTCTAATTGAAACTTTGCTATCTGGCATTGCCGCCTGACTTTTACAAATGATTTCAGTGGGAAATTTGATATGTCAGATGTCAAAAAAAAAATGCCGTGTGAAACCACTTTAAGTACCCCTTTTAGACACGGAAAGTTTACTTTGCAAGTCTTAATTCAGCTGGGAGAAAGACAGAAAGAGATAGTATTCCCCCCTCTGTCTTTCACACAGCTGAATTAAGACTTTGCAAAGTAAACTTTCCGTGTCTAAAAGGGGTAAAGCTTTCATTGGAATTATTCTGTACAGTAAAAGCTAAAAGTTATGGAACTTTTAACTCATTCATTGTGTAGCATTAATTTGCAAATTTGTACAAAAAAAAAACTTGTAAAAAAATGCTTCCTTTCACTTCATCCAAAGTTCTATATAATCATATAATTAACATTGTACAAAAAAAGTTTGGAAATGAGTCATATTCTTTATGGACATTTTTGGACGTTTATACATATTTTAAATATTTCATTAATTTGAACAACAACAACAAAGATAACAAACAATTTGTAAATTAATTTTATTAATAAAATTTATTTATTTTTCCCTCACAGATGCAGATATTGTAGAGTCACCTTATAATCACATTTACGGACGTTTGCCTTTGCCAACACGAGGTTACATACCAACTCCACGCAGCATGTACATTGGTGAATGGGATTGATGCACAAATTACAAAGTGGCAAGAATTAAAGTTGAAAAATGATAATCACTGAATGAATGGAAAAAAAGCTAATAAGGATATGTATGAAGGAGAAGGCATAATAATAATTTAGTTTTAGATATAAATTAAATAATAATACATACATACATACAATCATATGTATGTACATATGTATGCACATACATATATTTTAATAAACTGCAGCAAATATGTATTTGGAAGAGATTATTTTATTCTAATAATAATGAAAGGAGAAATACATACATACATATGTATGTATTTCTTTAAATGAAATAAATATATATAAAAAAACGCCATTAATTTTACAATCATCATTATCTCAATGTAAAAAATTTCATAACTTTAAATAAATAACAAAACAAAAAAAAGCAAAAGAATAATTAATATTAAGATAATTTAATATAAGATGAAACAAAATTTAAAATGATATACATACATACATAAATATGTACATTTTAGCAAATTAATTAAAAACGTTTGCAAAAAGCAGTCATTTTTATTTTAAAAAACAATTTATAATTTTTTTTTCTCTCTTCAGCTTAAAATTATTTTCCTTTTTCTTTCAATAACCCCTCCTAAGCTTAGATTTACAATTAATTAAATTATACACTAGTGAAGAATTTTTTTTGGATAATTCGTTATGTCACCAGTTACTAGAACACAAGGAATCATAAAAATGCAAGTTTTTTTTCAATTACTGTCTTGGTAATTGAGCAATAGCAACTATATACTTTACGAAAAGAAAATTCTGTGGGAAAAATGCTTGAAGAGCTTTTAGGAAATTTTGTTTAAAATTCACTACAGTTCAATTAAACCTAAAAATGTCTGACTTGTTTTACTTCTTTTACATTTTTTTTTACAAAAGATAATTTTTAGAATAAAAAAGCTATTTATTTATTCTAAGCCAAATCTGCCCCCTTATTCTGTAACTCGCTAAAGCATACAAAAAATATATAAAGTCGATTTGGCTTAAAAATTTAAGCCCCTGAAATTTTAGTGTTTTATGTGTCATCGCCAAAAATTTGTTATTTTGTATTTGTTCAGCATTTTACCTTTAGATTTAGCGAATTACAGTATAAGGGGGCTGGGGGTCTAGTCTGTTATTCGAAACGAAAGCAACTGCTTTCGAATTTGTATGTAATTATCATACAAATTCGTAAGTATTTTATTTCGTTTCGGAATACATAGTAGACCCCCTTGGATATTTTTTTCTTTTAACGGTAGAAGTAAATACAACCTTTTAGTTCAAAATTTCGAAATTAACTTTCAAAATCATAATTTAATATCTTATTTATTACACTATGAATAAAATTGTGAAATTTTATTATGTTCGAAAATTCGAAGTTAATTTCGAAGTTCAATTCAAACCTTTTCAGAAGTTGAATTCAAATTTAAAACTTCAGAAATATTAATTTTATATATAAATTTTTGTAAATGTATAAAAAATATTTTTTATTTATTTTATTTCGATACTAAAATGTTAAAGAAATTTCCAAATCATAATTTTATATCTTATTTTTTACAGTATGAGTACAATTGTCAAATTTTACTATGTTCGAAAATTCGAAGTTAATTTCGAATTTTTCTTACAAAAAAGTGTATTTTACCTTTTTCAGCATTTTCCGAAGTCGAATTCAAATTTATAATTTCAGAAATCATAATTTTACATTTACATTTTTAAAAATGTGTTAGAAAATTTTTTATTTATTTTATTTCGATATTAAAATTTAACAGAAATTTCAAAATCATAATTTTATATCTTACGGACCTTTTCACAATGTATGGTTAAGAGTTAAAGTGAACTTTAACTGACAGTTCTTCATACAAAACTTGCAGTTAAAGTCTCTGTTATCTTTTAACCATATATTGTGCAAAGGTACGTTAGTTTTTTACAGTATGAGTACAATTGTTAAATTTTATTATGTTCGAAAAGTCGAAGTTAATTTCGAATTTTGCTAAGAAGTCCTGTGTTCTTAAAAAAAACTTAACATAAACGTAGCAAAAATTTCAAAAGCATAATTTAATATCTTATTTTGTATACTCTGAGTAAAATTTTCAAATTTTTTTATGTTCGAAAATTCGAAATAAATTTCGTAATTTGCTAAGAAGTCATGTGTCCATAAAAAACTTGGCATCTGAGCAATGCAAACCTTTTTAGAACTCGAATTCAAATTTAAAACTTCAGAAATATTAATTTTATATATAAATTTTTTAAATGTGTAAAAAATATTTTTTTTTATTTCGATACTAAAATGTAAAAGAAATTTCCAAATCATAATTTTATATCTTATTTTTTACGGTATGAGTTCAATGTTCAAGTTTTATTGTGTTCGAAAATTCGAAGTTAATTTCGAATTTTGCTAAAAATTTCAAACTCATAATTTAATATCTTAATTTTTACACTACGAGTAAAATTTGTTAAATTTTATTATATTCGAAAATTCGAAGTTAATTTCGTACTCTGAAGTCAGGGGGCAAATTACGGCATTCGATACGATTCGAAATTTAAAAATATTTCCATATAAACTCTATTTAAATATTTCGTAATTTCGTTCGATAACGAGTGCCGTAATTTGCCCCCAGGTGTTCTTAAGAAAACAGCAGATTTTGGAAATTTAAGCATTTTCAAATCAAATTTTAAATTTTAGAAATCAAAATTGTATATACAAATTTTTGAAAATCAAACAAAAAAATAATTATATAGTTGCAAAATTATAACGGATTATAAATTTTAGAGATCATAATTTTATAATTAAATTTTTAAAAATTTATAAAAAGAAATAATTAAAACTCGAACTGAGTTTCGAACATTTAAAAAAATATATGTATATTAGTAAAAAAAACTACATATTTTGTAACTTAAGACTTTATTATGAATTGCATTCGATTTTCGATCGAATTCCGAACATCGAATATCGAATGTTTAATTCGTATTATAAGCACTGAAAATTTCGTTGAGCAACGAATTTTCTATAGAACAAAATTTTGCTTTGCTAATGAAGTAAGTAAATGTGAAAAATTATTAAAACTACGATTGTTTTTTATTTTTAGGCAGCCAAACAAGAATTGTAAGCTATTTTTGTTAAATTTACGAATAGATCTAAGGTCGCAAGGATTAAACAATTCTAAGGAGTTCACTTATGGAGCAAACTCCTCAATTTGTTGTGCAGGGCCAAGTGTATTTTAATTTCCATTACTCCGTATGATTCTTTTTATTTAGAATTCAAATTTCCTTTTTGTTTTTATTTATTTGTTGCAACATTTTTAAAATCAAAGTGAGTGAAATTCACAGTAGTGAGGATATTCTTTGTCAAATGCGCGTAATAATATGAAATGAAAATTCTTTCGAACAACACTTCCGACTACAGTCGAAAATCAAAAGTTGCTCATTTAAAACCGCCTTGAGTTTTCTTTGCGGCACACTAATTCAATTCTAAAATTTCATATATCATAATTTTATATTTTATCTAAAAATTATTTGAATTCTGCTATACTCGAAAATTGAAATTTAATTTCGATGTTTGTATAAAACTTCATGTTTTCGTGAGAAAAAGCGCAACTTTTCAACTTCAGCATTTTCGAAACTTGAAGTCGATTGTAAAATTTCATAAATCATATTTTTCCAATTTTTTTAAGGGATAAAATTTTAAATTTTGCCATATGCAAAAATTCGAACTTATGGCCTGTTTCACAATATCGAAAGAAAACTGTCGACTGAAAATTTATATTGAAAATAAAATATGACAATTTGTTTTTGTTTTCATTATAAATTTTTAGTCGAAAGTTTTCTTTAGATAATTCTGATTTTCGAACATTTGTTTGGTTGTTATTTATGATAAATTTCAGTCAATGGTTTTCGTTTTCGATACAAAATCTTATAGGGAGATTTTGTAAAAAAAAATTTCATTTCTAGAATTTTGAAATTTTTTTTGAAAAATAACGAAAATTCGTTACAAAAAAAATAATTGTTTTTGTATACAAAATTTCATAAAGAAAAAATCCTTTGTATATACAAAATCTACCCTTTCATAAACGTCAAAGAACTGAGCGTATAATGTATAGATTTTAATAAAAAATTTCAATTGAAATCTACTAGATTTCGCGCAGGTGTAAATGGCCTATTTAGATCAGCTACTCTAATAAAATCTGCCTTAAGTAATCTAAACATTTTTATGTGAAATTTTATTTTTGATAATACATACATAACGATTTTAATTTTTGATAGCAAAATTTTTCCCACTTACACATAAAAAAATTTTTTAATTTGTATTTGCTTTAAAAATAGAAATTTTATTAATAAATGTATTCATTTCAGTTTTTTTTTCTGTTGGAAAAATGGAAAAATGTGTTTTTTTTTTTACAACAAACACAGGAAAAAAAATTCCACCAAAAGTTGAATTTAAAATTTCAACTTTTGGTAAATATTTTTACCTGTGTTTGTTGTAAAAAAAAATACTTTTTTCCATTTTTCCAACAAAAAAAAAAACTGAAATGAATACCTTTAATATTAGAAAAAATACAAATGGAAAAAACTAATTTTATAAGAATTGTATGGCCTGTTCAACGATATCGAAAATATATGCACTTTCGCTCTATAAAAACAAATTTTCTTATTTTATTGTTGTTTTCAATATAAATTTTAAGACGAATGCATTCTTTCGAAATCTACTGGTATGAACAGGTCAATTATTGTATGTATTGTTTGCAATATGTAATTTACTTTTAAGTCTATGAAAATCATCTTTAGATTTAGATATGGATTTCGATCTAGATTTTTTTTTATATGTTTAATATCTTTTTGTTTTTAAATCAGATTTGTAAGGCAAATAAAACTTATTTTACTCTAAAATAAAAATACTCGAAAATAAAGATTATTTTATATTGAAATTAGAAATACTTTGTTTTAATTTAATCTGTTTCAGAAATTCTTGTGTGTAGTGAGAAGGCAAACCACTAAATTCGTAAAGGAAAAATTTGTAACATGCTCTCAAATAAAAAAAAATGTCGTAGTCGTATTTGAAATACAACAACCACGATAAGGCAGAATTACTTCAAACGATTAGAGAAATTTTTAAAATTGGTAGAATAAATTCAATCAAGTAGTTGGATTGATATACGAAATACTAATTTTTATTTCAATGATATAAAAAATTCAAACATTTTTCTATCTTGCTTATATTTTAACCGAAATTGATTTTGAAAGTGGTTCGAAATTCATCACAACTTTTCAAAACGAATGGTTTTAGAATCATTACATTTCCATCGAATACCGAATATTTGCTAGAGACCTTGGGTCTAATAGTCGCTTTCGATAACGAGCCTATTCGATCACTTTTTTCAGTTTGAGAATATTGCATGCGTTATCGAACAATGTAATAATATGGTTCGATATCGAATGCCATAATCTCAAACCGAAAAAACGTGATTGAATTAGCTCGTTATGGAAAGAGACGATTAGACCCCAGGAAATTTTTTCGAATTATCGTACAGAACAAATTATTGCTAAGAATGCTATTTAATAAAAATCAATTAATTTATACAGCATTTTTATTATATTCGGGTTTATTCTCCTATGAAATTATGTTGCCTGAGATTTTAGACCAAGCAAGACCAGAGTCCTATATAGTACATATCTCTTTTTAATCTTAAAGCATACCCAATGGCCGGATAAACAATGTAGTACATTTTATTGGGCATTTAAATAAAACGCTCACTAAACTTCGGAACTGACGACCTATTTTCGAACATACTTAAATTAAATTTATTCTAATTTAATATTAAAATTCTTCAAATGCTTCATTCTTCAGAAATACATTACTTTTTGGAAAAGTTCGAAAATTAAGTTCGAATTTTCGAACATAACGAAACTTGTTAATTTAACTCATACTGAAAACAAAAATAAGATAAGGACATTAGATTTAATAATAGCATCAATTGAATTTTTAATATTTCTTAATCAAAGTAGCGAAAGAGGAAATCATTGCGTATGTCGAGCCGGATATTAGCCTACGAGATTTTTGTACTAGATAAAAGGAAATGTATACAAGTTTTCAATACGGGTGAATATGTAGACATACTGTCACAAATATTATGGCTGTCATTGTTTTTCTATCTTAATCTTAGATTTTGTTTAAAAGATTTACCAATTATTATTTAAGTGAATTTTCAATTACTAGTGTTCGCCCAGTGGTTGAAAATCAACCATTAACGCACAGAGGTGGAGAATAGAATGAAAATATTTAAAGTTTGATGAATTTAAAACACAATTTAAAAACTATATTCAAATACACATATGTATAGACTCCAAGGTAAACCACTCTCTTAAACCACTTTCTTAACTACTAAATACGAATTTAAAATTTCATTTATCGGCATAAATAAGAATAGATTTTAAGCAAACTATTGAAAAAAAGTTGTTCACTTTTTGAACTAAATGTAATTAGATATTTGCTCCTAGTGTTTTCACTTCATATTCATTATTATTGCCCAAAACAAAAATATTCGTTTATTTTTTCATTGAACGCTTTTTCTCTAAAATTTTAGACTCCCCATTAAAACGTTTGTTACAAAAAAAGTTTCTATTCCCTATTCTTTGAGAAAGACCCCATATGTATGTACGAATATGCTAGCCTAATAATATACACATTCCATCATATTCCAACATTCCCGTATGTTCAGTAATTTAAAGCACAGAAAAATAATGAAAACAATGAACAAAAACAAAACGCACTCAAAATAAACCAAAAATAAAAAACTTACTTTGTGCTGTAGGTGAATTTAACTTTAATCAAAGTTATTAATAATTAAAAAAACATATTATTTTTAAGCATCTAAAGAAAAATAATACAGTACCACTCGTTATTTAAATATCCAAATTTTATTAGTTTCAGCAATAATCGTTTAAGTACATAGAAAGATGGAAATAAGAATAGAATGAACAAATAAAATACGTTTTTCCTTCTGAGTGTTTATGGAGTTGCCAAGCCAAATTGTTGGAATTTTTTTTTAGCAAATTAAGAGAGAAAGAGAAATAATGGCTTTATGATTGGCTAATATTCTTAACTGTTTTTAACTATCTTAGACACAAAAATGTTGAAGAAAAAATACATTCTGCACTGCTCCTATTGTCAATCTATCTAACAAAAAAAAATCAAGCGAATACGTTGAGTTTAAGTCAGTTAAAATGGTTCTTAACTTTTTTCACTTGCCTATTTATATATAGATTATGTGTAATCGAAAATTTATATTGAAAAGAGCATTGGAAATTTGTTTTTATTTCCTATTTTTGTTCTCAACTCAACTCAGTTTGGTTGCCTGAGAATCAACACAACTACATACTTACACATTGGTATTTCCATTCACAATTTAAATAATAGTCGAGTTTACAAATTCGACCACTGATTTTTGCCATAACATTTTCAAGTAAAACTTGATTGTTATTCACAATATTAAAAATCGTTGGGTAAGATAAATTAACCATTTATTAAAATAATTTTCTTTTTTCTATTTGAATGAAATTTATTTGGTTTATTTTATTTTATACGCCTCAATATTAAACATTCTCGCCGTTCCGTTTACATGTAGTAGTCACCACCAAAGCCAGGTGGCGGCAAATGATCAGGATTAGGATTTGGCCGTATGCTACGTTCAGGCGGTCCGAAGGGATCAAAACGTGGCCGGGCACCTGGCGGAAGACCGCTATTGTTGGGATCTAAACGGAAGTCAGGATGTGTGGGAAAGGGAAATAAATTGCCGTGGCCACCACGACCTAAAGGATCTAAATCGCTGCGACCAACAGGAAATCCAAATGGAGGAGGTTGTATTGATGGGGTATATAAGCTAATAGAATTAAGACAAATTATACAAAAAAAGAACAATACAGAGTAAAAAAAATTATACCTTACCCGAATGGAGGAAGTCTTGGCTCACCAATACGTAAACTATCATCGCCTTGACTGGATGATGATGGACAGGCACCGGCGGTTTGAGTTGTCACTGTTTTGCTAGTACCAGCAAATACCTAGAATACATATGTAGGTATGTACATGTTTAAACTTTTTTAAAACATTATTAGAAACAAGTTTTATTAAATTTACCGGCTCCAATAATTCATTACGATACCTATTGGCAAGTTCTGAAGCGGCCGGTATCATGATTTTTAAGCTTCCTGTGGTTGCCTTTACCAAGTCTTCAGGATCTAAGCCAATATTTGATACTTTTCGAGTCTTAACATCCAGCAGGGTAATAATTAATGAACCTTCTGTTCTTAAACCCAAAAGAATGTACAACAGTTTGTTGTTTGTATAACGGAGTGCGTAATTATTATCATCATCATTCCAGTGATTGGGTAGTAACTCTGAACCACTATCTTCTTCATCTGCGGGCAAAGTTTTCTGCACAGTGAGGTTTTTTTTACAATTTTAAAGATACACAGATTTAAAAGTGGTTTTTATAAAAAAATTATATCTTCAATGTCTGAATGTAAGGGAAAAATGAATTAATATGTAGAAAGGGCAAAGTTGTAAATTTTCCATATTAAAATTCATTTATAAAGCCCAACTCAATATCAATATCAAGAAAAAACAACAACTTTGCTATTGAATTTAAATCTAAAACAGCTATTTAACATTGATTAAGAAATATTATCAGCGGCATTTGAATTTCTAATTATTTGTGCGAACTTCAAAACTGAAAGTTAAGTTTACACTTCCATTTGGTGGTAATATTGTCAAATCGGAAATTCCAACAACATTAGAAGCAAGAAAATTGAAGAAAAGGAATAGCAATGGACAAATAGCAGAAAGAAAATAGATAGGAAGCAAAATATAAAAAGTCCTGCAAATGATAAGTATTTTTTTCTTGATCTGATTTCCTTTGAACAGTTAGAAACGGAAAATATATCACAAAATTAAGATTGAGACAAAGTCAATTCTGCAAACATGAAATTGTTTATTCTGCTACACTGCCATTATACATATATGCACTTACATCGTCTCCAATGCCTATGCATTTAAATTGGGAATGTTTGGTTAGAATAAAATGGGCCAAGGCAATAAGCAAGTCATCCTTTTTATTAATCACTCCTTCAATGGTCTTATGTAGTAAATCCCATCCATAAAAGAAATCCGCTGGCGTTACAGACATAATTAACTTATTGTTGAAGTTTTGCTGATGTTTAAATTAGATTGTATTTTATTTAAAGTAAAAAATTTCACAACATTGAAGTGGTAATTTATGCAAAATAATAGCGATTGTTACAAAAAAAAATTTAGCCGAACATTGTTTTTTTTTATTTGGTTTTGAATATAAAAGTATTGCCATACTTATTAGTGTACATTATGACATTTCAGGTTAACCCTTATAGGCTACTCCAAGGCGAATTCAGTATCAGATGGCCTTTTCCGCCCGGCTGGTATTCAACTGTTGATGTAGCACAGCAAACTACATGTTGTATTTTGTGTTTTTAAATTGTTGTAGGGAAGAGGTCATTTGATATAGAATTCACCATGGGCTACTCGTTAAAAAAACACATGTGCATAGTAAGTCCACACACGTCAACTTTTGTTAACAAACTTTTAGGGCCTAATTTTGTAAAACGCAAGGCTAAGCGTTGACAAATTTTATATGAAAAAAAATTTAAATTACAAAAACAAAATAAATACAAGATTTGTAAGCGCTTGGCGTTGCCTTGTACCAAATAATACCGTTAATTCAGCTGGTAGAAAAAAGTTGATGTTTGTATTTCCCTCTCCCGAGATTAATATTTTCTGATTTAGCAAAGATTATTTTGATTATTATTTAAGGCGAAGAGACTTATTAAAATTTTCTTCAACAAGCTGTATATTTATTTATTAACATAGCAACATTATGAGCAGTTCTATTATTTACCTCGGAATTAAATGATTAAAATTTTCTTAAAAATTAGATTGCATCTCAAGGTCTATTCTTTTCACTTTAAATGTACTTTTCAATATGTAATTTTGCTATTATATATGTGCACTTGGTACTTTTTTCAGCAAACACGGCTTAAATCACAATTTTTCAGTACCATCACTGTTACAATGTGCATATAACAGTTGCCACGTATTGTAATTTACTAATGATCCATTTTGGGTAGTGTGGCACTGGAATTTAATAAATTGCGATAATAAACTATACATATATAACATATTGAGTCTGGGGAGGGAAATTTCTAAAGTAAAATAAGACAGTATGAAACAATAGTTATTTCCTAGCAAGATATTTGCTATAATATATATAAATATATTTTGAGGGTGTTAATATATATGCTGCCATACTTTTAATATTTTTAGTTACTCAACAAGGTCTATGCAACTCTACAAAAACATCACTATGTTTAAGTTGTCAGAAACACACCCAAACATGAACTAAAGTATGTGGTGCAAACAACAGAATAATTTTAGGACGATTGTATTGACCTGATAAATAGGCATTGTTACTCAAGATACATACATCGTGGGTTGTTATTTGTTTGCCGCAGTAGTAATGTATTTTTAATGCACTGTGCGGCAAACCAGCAACCACCCGACGACATAGATATTTTTTCAAGGTATTTGACAGCTTGAGCTCTTGGTTTGGTACTGTGGCCAAATTGGTTTATATCAAGTATAGCAATTTTGGGTATCATTTATTATTATTTTGGGAAAACAAACTTTTAAAGTCTGGTAGTTATATATTTACACTATATTTTATTAATAATGTTTATGTTTACATTCGGATAGAACAAAACAATATCCATAAAATGTATGTACATACGTTCATACCATGTACATATGTATGTTGTATATAAGAAAAGTAAATGAGATAAGAAAATATGTATGTATGTATGTATGTACATATGAATGTATGTTGTGTATATACACATGTACATATTCACCAATTTTTACGCAAGGAAAGTACATGCATATACTGACCGATATCCCAAATTTCTAAATTAACAATAAACTTGAGATAGTATTAAAGGACGTATTTCAGAAGTTTCATATCAGTTAAATTTTTAATTCATATGTATGCACATTAGTAATTGCATATGGATGTACTTATGTATGTACTAGGTACATTTCAAAAACCAATAATTTTGAACTTATGCAGAACCTATATCTGCATGATATATCAGAATTTAGACTATTTTTAAAATCAAGTATTTAATATGTATAGATGAGTGTACACATATGTACGTAGATACATATGTATGTACATATATAATATATACATATAAGACAATAATTTAAAGTTAAAAAACAAAGTTTGGCCCACTTTGCATTTAAAATTTTCAAATAGCGGTTCCACTTTATTCTATATTCTGAAATTCTATATCAATGATTTTAAAGTCAAGATGGCGTCCGCATGTTTGACAGCTGCAATGACGTTTTAACACATGCCTACTCTTTCCCTCAATCAACTACAGCAATTGCTCTTTTCCTCTCAAACGAAACCAAGCTAATCTAAACAACACGAACAGACACGAACAAAGCCGCCATATTGCGTTTGACTAGAAAATATTTTTCGCGTACAACACACACACTCACTTTTTCACTCAGCTACAGAGGCATAAAAGAAATTTTGTGGATAAAAGTTTGCTGAAAATTTTCATTTAATTTTATTTAATACATTTAACTGAATTTATGTGCAAAATGTCAACCATAAGTGAAACCAGTGTTGTGTCTTGGTAAAAGAAAGTAGTTAAGTAAAACGAAAGAAACGGGATTTTTTCCATTTGACAAGTAAAAGAAAAAATAAATTAGGTACAACAAAAAAAATTTAGACAAATTTTTTCTTAATATAGACAAATTAATTTTTGTAAATCGAAAAGAAAAATTTACTTTACCAGGCGTGTTAAGAAGAAAAAGTTATTTTGTCTACCAAAATGGAGTCCACAGGAGGTAGCTCCGGCTCCACAACTACGGCGGCGGCCATGCCATCACCATCAGTTGCGGCCGATAATTGTAAAGGTGAGTGTGTGCGTGCATGTATTTTATTAGTTTATTATTATACATGTTTGATTTTGTTTAAAGCCCGCCAATTTTTCATTATATTTAATACTGCAATTATATTAAAATATATTTAAAGATTTTATTTCTTTACTGAACTCTGAAAAGGCATTTTGTAAGAAGGTTTCCTAATAAAAAATTGTGATTCGTTAAAACTATGCAAGAGCGTGTTACATATTGCTAGCTGTGAACATTTTGTTGTATAACGACTTTGTTCGTTATTCGTTTTAGGTTCATGAATTAGATATGAAGCTTTTTTGTAATTACTTCAGGTGCAATCTTGTAACTTCGTTAAGCTCATGTGTGAAATGGTTAGTTAACTTCAGATTTTTGCGAGTATATGGGAAAACGATTCGATTCTAAATAGACTTTAAAGCTTTTGCGAAGGAAAGCTTTCGTGGCGAAAAGAAAGCACTGCTCTTGCAAAAGGGTAGCCTCTTGTTTAGATATCCACTATCAGCACAAAAAACTTTCACAGGGGAGGAGAGTGTCTTCTTGAGAAAAGCAGAGATCAAAATAAATGAAATTACATATGGCGTTTTGTCCTCGATGGTTCCGTTAAGTAACCCTCCCTCCCCTTAATCAATAAAATTACAAAAAAAAGGATAGCTTTTCTGAGATGCATTACACATATAATTAGGGCTCAGATTTAAATAACTAAAATGCGAATTGTTGGAATCCCTAACAGGGATCATCACTATAATTTTTTATGGTAAATATGGAATATTTTTAATATTCAATATTAATATTTTTAATATTACAGCACTCAGCTATGTAATCTGTTGAAGTTTTCTATAATCTATTACAAAAACGTCGAAGTCGAAATACGCCAATCACAACAATTGGGATGCGAAATTGCATTATTTAAAAAAAACTTTCAAAAAAGCAGAGTTGTAAAGGAATGAAGCTTTCCCCTATCTCTTCTTCCACCTGTGTTCTCTATCGCTATCCCTTTCCTAAAGAAGGTAACACATATAATACTATGTAGTAGGCATTCATTGCCTGAGTATTACTTCTCTTGAAAAAAAATTATGTATGTATGTATGTTTGTACATTAGGCCGGTTCGATATGTATGGATGAAAAAAAAAATTTTTAAAATTGTGAAATTTACTTATAATTCTAAGAACCATGGGTCTATAATTACGAAAAAATTAAAAGCAGGAAGTACGTACGTACTTGGGAGGAAGAATAATGATTCAAATTTAGTAGCATTCATTTCAGTACAATAGTTTGTCTAAAGAAGAGGAAATACATTTCATGTCGAAAGGCCATGTATATGGATTGATCTTAGACACGTGGTTTCTTTGGAGAATTTTCCCCGAATTTCGTGTAGATTACGTTTTTTTGCAAAAGGCTTTCTGCAAAAAAAAAAAAAATCGACCGACCCTAATGTACATACATATCGTTGGTCTCAAGTAGGAAGGCCAATTTTAATTTTATAGAAACTGTACATCTGCTTTGCACAACTGCTTGTAAAAACGTTATTTTTTACACGCAATACTTTTTTGTGACGAGACTAGGGCCTTTCTACTTGTGACTATCGATACGTATGTATGTATGTATGTATCATTTTCTGCGCACACTCAATTTTTCCAGTCACATACATATTTCTATGAATTTAGGAAAATTGTTCCATTCTGCCTCGCCTTCGACTTCAACAACGACATTTTGATACTAGATTAAAGAGCAAATGTTGCGGCATTATTTAATCTTTTACAAAAATGTCCTAGTCGAAGTCGAAAGACATTAACCACAATAAGGGGGATTAATTTTACCTACTGCTTTCAATAATCCTACTGCTTTTCGGTGAACCCGATTAGTTAGAAAAGTGTCGAAGTTATGGCAAAAATTTAAAAAGGCTTTTTTAAAATGTTCTCAAAATCGGTAAAATAACGAGAAGTCAAAAGATAGTTTTATTTTCACAATAATACCTGGGTTATCTACTCTCTAATTCGAAATGGAAGCAAATTCGAAAGCATTTTCTAGTCCCCCTGTTATCGAACAATATAAAAAAAATTATTGCGTTTTACACAACTGAAAAAATATTAAATCGATTGTTTCCACTACCCTAGACTAGTCGACTGCTTGACTTGTAAAAACAGGGGATAACACTTCACAAATACAAAACAAAAATAGCCAGATTCTGAGACCAATTATTTTTTTAAGGCTTATGTACGTCTGAATCTAATCTAAAAAAAGCATTTGAAGTTCCGCTCCTTTTGTACATTATCGTTTAGAATCGGCATAGAAAACATTGAAACAGTTCTTTAGTTGCTGCTCAGGAGGAGTAGTTTTCGCATTGCAAACAGTAAACTTGTCTAGAAAATTTTTGTGAAAGGTAATACATTTTTTTTGGGTGAATTCTACATAAAAGTTCAGAGATACGATAGTTCGAATAAATTTGATAGAGATACGAACGTTAGTTAGATTATTTTATCAAATTAATAATGAAGCTTTGATTTCATAGTTTTTAATGGGCATTTGAACAACATCTTATCATGTATATAGTAACTTATTTATTTATACCTGTTTGGCCAATCAATTCTATTTATATTTTATTATTATTTGTCTTCAAAATTCCGATATTCATTAACTAATTTTTTTTCTTCCCCCTGAAAAAACATAAAGTTTTTTGCTCTTCTCTATTTAAAGCGAGTAACTTTGAGTTCGATCCCAGTATTTCAGAGGAAGAGAAAAAGTTTTACTTGAAAGCCTATCCAACGGTTGATGTTGTACGAGAACGTAAGACCCACTGCACCGTGTGTAAAATACATATTGGTACGGCACCGGTTCAGGAAAATGGCATTAAAATGCATCCCATATTACGCGTGACACATTGCAATAAATGTCATGATTTTTATAATAGTGGAGAATTTAGTAAAGGTGAAGATGGTTCCGAACTGTATTGTCGTTGGTGCGGACAAGGTGGCGAAGTTTATTGTTGTTCTAGTTGCCCATATGTCTTTTGCAAATCTTGCATTGTAAAAAATTTGTCGAGAGGCGTTGTGGCGGACATTGAGCAAAATGAAAATTGGAATTGTTTCAGTTGTGCCCCGAAAATATTGTGGCCACTAAGAGCGCAACACTGGGCACTAATGAATTACATAGAGCAACAAAAAACGTAAGTATGTAAATGAAAAGTGTGCACAAATGGTGTATGTCATTGTTCACAAGGATTTTAACAGTAGAAACAATATAGATATGAATTCGAACTCTAGGAAAAGTGTCACTTGATTTTTCAATACTGACTTTTTTGTTCTTTTTGTACTTGCAGAGAATTGTATGCTCTTAATTTAAGTGAATCGGAGCTAAAAATAAATTTGGGCAAAGATCGCAGTAAATGCTGCCGTTTAGCAAAGGCAAAATGTGGCAATATGTCGGATTCAATGGAAAGCTTAGATTCGGTGGCCTCAAAACGTAGCCATAGCAGCTCTTTCTCATCCAAGAAACCATCAAAGCATTCAGGAACACCTTCACCACAGCACGGAAATGCTGCTAAACGTGCAAAGAACAACGATGAAGTAGTCTGCACACCAGATCTATTAAGTATGCTTGAGCCAGATTGTCAAATAACGGTACCGACTAAGTCGAATAGGCCAATGGGCACACCTTCTGCTTCTACGCCGAAGATCATGTCTATACAGCAGCCACAGTCTGGTGTTTATGGTTCACTTCATTCAACACCTAAATCTTCTGCACCACCGCCATTAGTATTACGTAACACCGCTATTAAATTAAGGCCAGTTGCTCCTCCACCAGTTGTTAGGCGCACCATTATAGGTCCGCGCACCCCCAATCCAGGAGGAAATGGCACTCCTGTCTATCACACTATCAATGGTTATCGCATTGACTTGAATTCTGCAGCCCAACAGGAAACCTTCCGTTTACCAAATGGTAAACTCATACAAGTTAAACGACAAGGTCCAACGACACCTCAAGCTGCTAATGCCTCAATTAATAATTGGCAGCAAATGTCAAGTCCTCAGCAACAGAGAGTAATACCACAAACCATAGCCTCCCGGCCTGTGCAAATCACACCGCACCCTTATAACATTACTGTTCAACAGCAGCAAGGTCAACATCCTCAAGTAGTTCGTTATCATAACAATATAATTGGCACTACAACTATCAATCCTGTTCCTCACAATGGCACAACAATTCAGGTTGTGAATGGTCAAATCACTTCGGGCGGTCCACAGGTACAAGCACAGCAGCAGCAACAGGTCCAACAATCTGGCCCCATACGACCCGTTATGGTACGCCATGTCTTTACCGACAATCCCGTTGGCCACGCTCGTGCTGGCTTACAGGATCAGGTCTTTAATGCAATGGAAATATGCACTCATCTAACGAACAAAGTGCAAACTCTTACCAATTCGAATGCTTATAAACAAGCGCGAAACTTCCTAGAAGTCAAGGAACTTTATATACATTTGTCATATCTGTTAACTTATGCCATTGGGCGTTTTAAGAGTTTGCAAGATAAATGCTTGGGCGATATGCGCACGCTTGGTTTTGGCAATGATGCCGATTGTTTGGAAAACGGCCAACTGGCTGCTGGTAAGTTTAAACTATTATCATGTACATTTTGTTTTTCATTAAACATTTTCAAAAATATCGCAAAAATACACTAATTTTTAATAAATACCAAAAATTAAAAAATTTAAAAAACCCCCGAATATATCTAGAAAAGATGTGATTTATTCTAAACGGCTGAACCGTTTTTCTTAAAACACAGCTAAGAACCTTCTCGATCAAGCCACCTTTCCAACAGAAAAAACTAAATCAAAATCGGTTTAGCCGTTTGGTCTGTACGTGGACTCGTACAGACACACAGATACACAGACACACAGACACAATACAAATGTATAACACCCCTTTTTTTGGTCGGGTGTTAAAAACAGAATATAAAATTTAAAATACAAAAAAAAACTTGATGTACAACAGTTTGCTTTCTATTGCTTTCTGTAAAAACATCTAAAAATAAAAATGTCCAGTTTGGAGGATGAATAAGAAATTGATGGCCAAAAAATTAGAAAAAAATATATTTTTTTACATTTAATAACATCAACAGTTTGTGAAGGGCACTATACATTTGTCAAAAGCACATCAAGCATTATGGTGGTATTAGTGAAAATTTGTTGCGCGTGTGACACCGGCGGTGCTTGATAGAAAATCAAAAAATTTAGATTTTTGGTATGTTCGATGAGTGATTTTGATGAATGTATTGGTTTTACGCACACATTTTACGGACTATGAGAGCCAAAATTAAAAAATCTTGTATTGTCAAAAAAAATTTAGAAGTCCGAAATTTATGGAATTTTTGCGAGTTTTCAAATCAATCAATCAAGAAATTAAGGTGAAGTTACATAACACGAGTTAGTGCGCTTACGAACTATTAGGCATCTGTCAAAAAAGTTGAAATAGTGTTTTTGCATACGACAAGTTACATACCAAACTCTTTGACGCGTTTGTCGCAGAAAGTTGGTTAACTTTCAACTTTTGAACGCGTTGTGTTGTTTTGGCACCTAATCAGCCAACAATAAAAAATAAAAAATTAAAAAAAAAAAAACTATACAGTATTGCACAAAAAAGGAATTGAAAATGTTCCAAGATCATTTTTCAATGTAAAAATAAATAAAAAAGCTGAGAGAAAAGGTGTTTGTAACGCGTGTTGTGTAACTTGCCATTTTTCATGCCGTAAAGTTTTCAAGCGCACGATATTCGTCGACGAACAAACGCGTGTTATGTATTTCTACCTTTAAGGTCTATAAAATTTGCTGCACTACATACTTGAAAAAATAACTTATCGATTTTATGAAGTTCCATTCAAAAATCACCGAAAAATTATTTTGTGGGTTATAAAATTCAGTTTATGGGTTAAGAAAATTGATTAATTTTGTACAAGCCGAATACATATACACACACAAAAAAGTAAAATGAATAATAATAATATGTAATACCAATTAAAATATTTTTAATATCAATTAAAAAATTAATTAAATTTTCACCTATACACAATTTGATACTTACTATTAATTAAGTTTTTCCACTCAATTAATACAATTAGAAATTTAATTGAATCAATTAAATTCTTAACTTCACGTGGAAATGTGCGAGAGTTTACCAAAGGCATTGAGAGAGAGAGAGAAAGAGAAAGATAAAGCACTGTACTACAGTGATGCATTTTGAGTTTTTGGATTTAGGGCCAAATTAACGATTTAAAAGGGCCAAAAAAGTTTTTTAATGTACTTGACTATAATCTTTTAATTTAAATAAAAACACAAATATGTATTAATAATATGATACATGTGATTTATTTTGTTTAGAGTAAAAACAGAAATTAGCGACAAAAATTTAAAGTTTTTACTTTAACAAACTTTTTGTTAAACTAAAGTAAATACATATATATTTTATATATATGTATGTATCTCGCTTAAAAAAAATTAAATTTTAGTTGAAAAACATTCTATATGTTTTATTATTCATATTCTAAATTCTTAGTCCAATAGTTCCTGAATTTACTTCTGTTTAAAAGCATTTTTTTTTGTGTTAAGTTTTAAAATATCTTCATCATAACAATTGATAGAATTAGATTTCATTAAATCTTTTAATTCTAATAAATTTGACAAGTATTTTTTACATGAAGACGATTTCTTCTGTTATGGCCTGTTTCACGATATCGAAAGAAAACTCTCGACTGAAAATGTATATTGAAAACAAAAGCGAGTTTTCATATTTTTCATATAAATATATTTTTTATATAAAATATAAATTTTCATCGAAAGAAAAGATTCTTTCCACACATGCTGAGGAATGCGGACTAGAAAGAGTTCCTTGAATAATTCTGTATAAATTTGTATGCAAAGGTTTACCTAAACGATTTTAATGGTAGAATGGTTTTTGCAAAATTTACTTTTACTTAAATCGTTGAGCTTTTTAAATTCTGGAACTTGCGATACTGCCCTATGTTCATTATTTACTTGTTCTGTTTCCTTTCGAAAAAGTTTAATAGCAAGTCGTACAACACTATTGGCTTTTCCACTAAAAACATAATCTGGCGCAGATTTCGGAAACCAGTTTAAATAAAAATCTCCAAAAATAAAAGTAGTTTTTAAAACGGAGAAAACTCATTTAAAAAGTGTACTCTAAGGTTTGAAGGAATTAGTTGAATTTTGAGCTGAAAGGGCCAAAATAGCCTCGAGAGTACCACAGGGCCATCAAACATCCAAAAGTGCCACAAATGGCCCAATTGTGCCACATTTTGCATCACTGCTGTACTAAGTTGCTAAAGCGAAAATACAAACAAATACAAAATTTAATTAAAATTGAAAATAAAGGATTAGGTGTTGCTCACAATTTCAATTCCCCAATTAATTTGTGACTACCATTTGAATATCCCAATTATATCATTAATTAATCATTAGGAAATTGGAAAAAACATAAACATCTGATTAACAAAAAGCATTGTAGATTCAAAAATGTTAATAATATAGAATTAATCCTCATATCGTTACTCGCATTTGCTTAATTCACAAGCCATATTTTATCGTTTAACGTCCCTTTTCACAATGTATAATTAAGAGTTAATAACGTGAACTTTAACTGACAGTTCTTTATACAAAACTTGCGTTAAAGTCCCTGTTAGCTTTTAATTGTACATTGTGAAAAGGGTCGTAAGTTATATTTGAAAAGACAATTTCAGACAATTGGTATCAGGCTACATTAATTTCCAGGTCATATAAGGATACAAAAAAAATTAAAAAAAATACAACAAAGAAAAAAACAACATGACTTTTGATTTATCCAAAATGTCAAAAATAAAATTTGTTTAACATAATAATAATAAAAATTATTCACATAAATTTTAAATTTCTCCACGGCAGCTACCTCGTAACAAAATTTGCAATGTTTGGCACTTTTCACAATTTTTTAATATTTTTTTCATATTTTTAAATTTGTTTTCACATAATTTTTTAATTGAGACATTTTTTAGATTTTTTAATTGAACTGTAGTGAATTTTAATCAGAAATAATTTCTTAATCAGGCTTAAGTTCAGTAATTTCAATTCTTACCGAGTGAAATATTTGTATTAATTAATGTGAGTTTCTAAAGAAGAGAAGAAAAATTAAACTAGACTTTATTAGATGGGGGAAATACCGATACTTTTCTGTGCAGCCACGCACTTCATCAGCGCCCATGTCTATCTACTGAGGTATTGATTATTATTAACATCAGCTATTTAACTTAGCAATCACAGCTTCAGAATGCTGGAAAGCGAAGTCAACTGTAGAAAGCAAAAACAAAGTAACATAAGGCCACTACAATAATACTTACATGTACGTACCGATGGTGCATCGAATAAGTAAAAATAATTAATGTGATGATCGTAAAAGAAAAGTAAGAATAGTTAAACATACAATGGTAGAGTGATATAACTTCGTGCTAACCTAAATAGAAAATGGAAAAACAGAAAATGAATAGTGATACTTACAAATGTATTTACCAAAGGTAAATCAATAATTGTATACATAATCAATTCTCATATTCTATTTCATGGAAAATTTAAGTTAAATAGCTGATGTTAATAATAATCAATAAAATAAAGTGCGTGTCTGAACAGAAAAATATCGGTATTTCCCCCAGCTAATAAAGTCTAGTTTAATTTTTCTTCTCTTTAGAAACTCACATTAATTAATAAAAATATTTCATTCGGTAAGAATTGAAATTACTGAACTTAAGCCTGATTACGAAATTATTTCTGATTCACAATTTTTTAATTACATATTGAAATTTTTGCTATACATTCCCCCTTATCGTGGTTGGCCTTTTTCGACTATTTGTAGTTGAATAAAGAAAACCAACTACATTATTATTTGTATGAAGCTTATACTTCTTTTGTCATCATCATACAAAATACGTTAATACACTTCACAATGGGTGTAATATGTAATTGAAAATAAATGTAAAGAATAACAACAGCTACATATACATTCCCCCTTATGGTTGGTATTTTTTGACTTTAAATTCGACTATTTGTAGTTGAATAAAGAAAACAAACTACATTTTTCATTAATCTAGTACAAAATGCCCGACTTTCATCGCAAAATCGTCAATCACAATAAAGGGGATTGTTTTTGCAAGAATAGAGTGTTGCCACACAAGTATTTTTTAAGGCGTGCTGCCAAGTTAATAATTGGTGCTTTTTGGGAATTCTTACAATTAAATTTAAGATTTTCAATACACTAATTATACCAAATTATTATTATTATTTTACTTATTTAAGGGCCGTTCAGACTATAATACAAGTATTAATACTTTTGACGAAAATGCCTCCCTGATCTGATTTCTGTTTAAAAAATTTCAAAACACAATAACAACTCAACATGTCAGAGTTGCATTTACACAAAAGTATTAATACTTGTATTATAGTCTGAAATGGCCTTTAGTAAAATATCTGTTTATTAAAAATACATTATAGTTACATATGATTTTTTCAGTTAGGACGTTAATCAGGTAAATGAGCGATATTATACCTCATTGTGATGCAATATCAAACAGACGTTTATTAATTGAGGCTATCAGCGCAGAAGTGGTGTAACCCACATTTGTTTTTTGGTTACTGTTCTGGTGATAAATGCATTATGTACATTACCAACTATCAAAAAAAGCGGAGTAAGTCACCTTTTGGTAATCTAAAGAAAATGGAGCTGAAAAATCGTTTTTACACAGATCATAATGTTGCAAATTAATAAAGCAATTAAATAATTAAAACTATCAATTGTTTAAATAAATTGATGTGGGTTACACCATTTCTGCGCTAATGGCCTCAATTTTCTTATATTCTAATTTTAAAAATGACATATATATGTACATATATACATATACATATCCTCATGAACTTATATGTATATACATATATGAAAAATATTATTTATATAGATCTAACTACTCGATTACCTTCATCCTCAACACAAAAAAAACCTTTTACATTCATATTCTTATTGATTCGTGGCAAAATTCATCTCCTCCTTAGGAGAAACAAGAGAATAAAGAACGCAACAGACATGTTTTATTATATTTTAAGTTTGAAAATTTCGTTTTGATTTTGATTTGTATTTAATTTTATGTAAATATACTCGTAAATTCTTCACACATGCATTAGACCAAACGCGACAACTTGTCTCAATGCAAAGAGAAAGAAAAAACTATTTCAATTTTATATTTTATTTTAATATTTGTTAAATTTATGTAGTTAGCCGTTCTATCAGTAAACGTAGTTAAAATATTAAATCATTGTCTTAAGCCATTTTTCCAACACATGGACTTAAAATAAGTGCTTTTCAAAATAAAATCAAAAAATATTTAAAGTGCTGTGTTGAAAATACTGTTAAATTAAAATTAAATCAATACCGGAATGTAAGTACCCTAGAAATAAAAGAAGAATAAAACTATGAGTTTGCATTTCATTGACTTCCGGCTAAAAATATTAACTTGAGACACGAGAGGAAGATAACATGGACTTTAAACTAAGAAATAAATGAAAAAAATTAAAAAAACAAACGGAAAGTGAAAAAATAAATCAAGAAGAAAAGTTTAACTTTTTTGGGTCCATGTGTTTTCTTTACATTTATGAAGAAATTGTAGTTAAAAATGACTGAAGGCAATGAAATTAAACTCATAATTTTGTTATTCTTTAATATAAAATATCTTGTTGTACTTTTTTGTTTGTTTTTAAAGCCGTCGATTACGTTTGTTATGGACAATTAGATGATGTGGATCTATTCAATGCTGGCTCAAATAGTTTCCACAATCAAGTATACGAATATCGCAAAAGCTTGCATGCGAATTTGAAAGAAGGTGAAGATGGTGCCAAATCACCACTGCCACCCATATTTAGCTTGAGCCAAAGTAAATCTGACGATGTAGACGATGATGCGGATGGAGAGGATAGTTTGTTGGAAGAACCCAAAGGTCTAAAGGGCCATTGGATGGAGGGCGGCGATGACTCTCCGATACCGAATAGTTACAATCAAGAGAATGAAGAAAATGAAGAACCCGATGACAGTTTCTTTGACAACGACGATGATGGAATGGGGTATAATAGAATGCAAGGCACCGAAGAGTCTATGAAGAAAAACGAAGAAACTTATGTTTTTGATCGCAAATTAACTCGACTTGTATCACAATATCCCTCGATATGGTGCACGCGTCATCCTGATTATGGAAACTTTGAAGTGACACGCAAACAATGGCGCACAATATCTTCACATTTCGAGAACAATGACCATATAAAATTGCGCTGGAAGAATATACGAAAACGTTTCGTACGCATAGAAAAACGTATAGCAGAAGGAAAACGTTTCAATGGCCATTTTGATAAGGCTATGGCATTTTTGGCCAACAGAGATTTACCCGAAGATCAATGGGTGACGGTTGATTGTGGTGAAGACGATGGCGATACCTTCAATCGTAACAATCTGGATGCTATAGAGCAATCTTTGCATCTGCAGGGTAAAGATGAGCTTGTAGATCGAAATATAGTGCATCACAAAAATGAGGATACGCGCGGTTCATTGCGCAGGCAAGCGGCAGTAAGACCCATCGAGTTGGAACCTTTAGATTTGAAAATAATAACATTTGCCAAAAGTAATCCTGTATTGTGGCGCAAGTCGATGGATCCCGAAGCCGACAAGATAGACGAAGAAACGCGCAGGACCGTTTGGAAGCAATTGCAAAGAAGTGTGCCGAGTAAGTTATATATAGAAACGCTCTAACCTTTTTTCCAATCGAGTTTTTTTTAACATATTTCGATACATTTAGAGGCTAAAAAAAAGGCTCAATTTGAAAAAATGAGTTAGGGCTTTTCTTTATTAAGGCAACGACGATATGTTTGTATATTTGTTTCTATTAATTTATTTATGTATAAATAAAATTTTAGATGTTACTGTTCAGCAAATTAAGGATCGCTGGCAGCATTTATATGAAATGTATAAAACATTCCGTTTAAAAACCATTAAATCTATCGAGGAACGTTCAAATTTGGAACTAAAATATTCTAAATATTTGGCTAAACTTTATTTCCTTTATAAAATTGACGAAGACGAGCTGAGGAATGAAAATAATGGTCTCTTTGAGGATTGCTTTGAGCTAGATGACGACGAAGATGTCGATCGCGATACAGAAGAGCAAGACAGTGATGAGGAGTCCCGAAAAGAGAGACGACCAACAAAACTACAAGATATGCCAGATGATAAGGAATTTTTATTGCAATTAGTCAAGTTGGTGCGGCAGTATCCTGCCATCTGGGATACGCAGCATGAGGATTACAATGACATTATGGTTCGCGACAATTACTGGCAGGAAATAAATAAAAATTTGCCAAACTTTAAACGTAAATATTGCTTTCCAATAGTTATTTTTTGTGAAAACTTAACTTTATTTTTCAATTGTATTGCAGGCGATGTTAAGTCTATAAAATTACGCTGGCAATTGGCCAAATATAGTTATTATCGTTTTCAACGTGAGAAGGGTCAAATAAACGATAACAGCAGAATGGAACAGTATTGCAAAAATTTACCAATAGATGAAATGAAGTTTTTGGATTATTATTAAGCTTGGAAGATGATTACAACATAATTACGATTAATATTTATAAAATTTATTTAGAAGGAAGGGAGGGCTTCAATAAAATAATACAATTTATCATGTTGTAGCATGAAGGATACGTATTTTAAGCGTTTAAAGATATTAAGATTTACATGTGTGTGTCATGATATTTCAATCATATAACTTATATGCTACTCGTATTTAATTTTAAATAAAAATTAAGCTAAACTTAAGACCACAAAATGTTTTTATATATTGTTTCATTTCTTAAAAGCAAAAAAAAAAAAAAAAACTAGTACATTTTAATAGTTAACAATTAAAGCATTTATTTTATTTAAATTATAGATAAACAAGCCAGTGATGATGAAGATAACGAAATTGAAATTGTTGAACCTAAAACTGATTTGATTAATTTGGATTCTGATGACGATGAGCCTTCAGCTTCTGTTGGAGGTAAAAATCAACAGCCATTCGCTCATATCAAATCGCAATTGGTATATAATCCTAATATCAAAATAAAACAAGGTACATCGCCAATTCCCGCAACGACCATGATTAGACCAGCCCTTGCCAAACCAATGGCTCCAATAACTCCAACGGCTCCAGCAGCAGCAATTAGTACTCCGCTAATGGATGATAACATGGACCTAATGTCAATGGCTCAAAGTTTTCTAGCAAGCATGCTGGAGGTGGAAATTCAGGAAGGACCCCCCCTATATTCTCCCGGATCGGACTCGTCGGGTCAGAAGAAGCAACCACGTAAGAAGCTCACCAACAAACCCAATCCAACACTGCTGAAACAAAAGGCTTTAATGGAGCGCGAACGTTTGGAGGAAATGAAGCGCAATGATCAAAAGCTTAAAATGAAGTGTTCCGTTGAATTGAAAAAGGCTGAAGAAGAGTTCCCGTATGCGAAGGCAATGCTAAACGCTAAACTGCAAATGGAGGAAAAAGAAGACGATAAAGACGATATAGATGATATAACAAACTCGACAGAATTAAATTTGGAAGAGGATAAGGAAGGAAACTCAAAAGAGGTAACAGAAAATGAAGAAGCCATTAATAGCTCCACTGAAGAGAAAGTTGAATCTACAGAGAATGATTCAAGCAAAAATGCAATTGAAGAGCAAGAATCCAGCGAGATTTCAATTAAAATTGTGGAACAAACTAATGAAACTGGAAATGAAACTGAAAATGAAATTGAAACAGAAAATGAAACTGAAACTAAAACTGATGAAAAAATGGGCAAAGAAATCAAAGAGGCTGAGATCTCCAATGAATCGGAAAAGTCTGAGGAAATCATACCTAAAGCGACAGACCAACCTGCAAAAGATATTGAGCCGTTAGAAGAAGCCAAGTCAAACGATGACAAAGATAAGGAGGAGCAAGAAAAATTAGAAAATGCTGATAACTTGTCAGCAGAAGAATGTCCAGAGACTGCGGAAAATATAATAAATAACAGCAAGGAAGAGGATATTGAGGAAAACAAAGTAAATGGTTTAAAAATTAATGAGAATGTAGCAGACAAAATGGAAACAGATAAAGATGAGGACAACCCACTAGCCACAGTGGCAAAAGATGAATCAATGGAAATTGATGACCAAGAATCTCCACAAGCAGCAGACATTACAGCCGAGCATGAGCCTGAGGCAAATGAAAGCAAAAGTCAGTCAAACGAATTAGAAGCGGAAGCAGAAGCGGAAGCAGAAGCGGAAGCAGAAGCAGAAGCGGAAGCAGAAACAGAACTAAAAGTGGAAAATAACGCATTATCACAACCACAAGAAGATAATAGCGAACTAATTTCTAACAAAGAAATTAAAAGTGTTGAAGACCAACCGCTCGTTAATACTGAAAAGAAAAATGGCAATGAACCTTTAGAACCTGAAACTGAGAACAATTTACCACTAGCCACCTTAGACAACGAACAGCCAACAACTCCAGAGAAAGAGATTCATAAGGAGGCAGCAACAGTTGATCTTCCAGTCGGCGAAGAAAAAACAAATAGCAAAGAACTTCCCGCGGCAATGGAGGGCATTGAAACAATTGATGCAACACCTCCAACAGATTGTAAAGAAACAAATGCATCAACAACCAGCAATGGAAATGCTTAGATGTTTTAATAAGAATTATGGCTTGACATAGAAAGAAATAATTTTTAATATTTAAAATATATAAAAAACTGAATTAAATATTATCTACTTACTCAGCAATACATTAAATGTACGTACACATTAATTTTTATAATTTAGTAATCTTATTTAAGATAAATACCTACATACATATAACACAAACATAATGTTATTCTTTATTTTTTTTTATTCCAACATCAAAAATCATTTTCATGACTTTGTAGTCTAAGTGCTTTAAATTTTTCGAAGATAATGATAATACATACATATATTTTATAGTTTTAAAGATGATTTTTCTTATCAGGCATGTGATGAGAAATCAATTTTGGATAATCATTTTCTTTAAGATTGTTTGTTTTAAATCTCTTTCAATAAATTTTTGATGAATTTCTTTTGCTTATTATTATTTTTTTGTAATCTTGTATTTTATGTACTGGCCTGCATTTTCAAAGAAATTAATTCATCAAAGCATTTCAAAACGCAACTTCTGATTTCCATCACATGTCTGTCTGTGTTGCAGACAATTTGCGTGTTTAAAATTAATTTGCATTAAAATTAAAAAAATTGTTCTCATTTTTTGCACTTTGTTTTCAGTTATTGTAAATATTTATCTTTTAATTTTGAAAATTTAGCTATTTCCAGCTATTACATAAATATTTTAATTATTAAAATATACACAAAACACATTGAGAATATTAATAAAGATTAATTTTAATATTTGAAAGATAACGAACATTTGTTTGTCATGAAGGCTAAAGTAATTCAAATCTGTAAACTATCTGGAAAGAACTTAATCACATTCTGTTGAAAATTAAATTTAATTAAACGCGTAAAAAAGGTAGGAATATATTTGATTACACATCGATTACAAAATTTTTGTAATTGTTTTAATTGAAAATAAAGTATTTGTGTTAAAAGAATCTCAATTACAATTACGTGTAATTGCAATCGAAAAAAAAACTAATTAAAAATACATGTAATTGTAATTGAAATTAATGCATTTGAAATTGGACCCAAGTGAGCTGGCTCTAAATTTCACCCCTTCCTTACCAGCAGCCTGCTAACCTAACCAAACCTAACCTAAATTGCACAAGTCTGTTTGTAAAGAATACCAGCCGGTTTTTTAATGATAATTCCATGTTCAATTTTCCCCTAATACTTGTTAACCCTACCTGTTTAAAAAATGGTTGCACATTTTCACGTAAGGAGCCATTCACATATTACGTATGTATAGCTATTTTCGGAGTTTCTATACACCCACCTCCCCCTCTGTACCGCTTCTTACCGTAATCCTTAACACCCCCTGACAATTTTTTTTAGCTGTTATCAGGGGGTCTACTCTGTATTTCGAAACGAAAGAAAATGCTTTCGAATTTGTATGCTATCAACATTGCATTTCGAAAGAATTTGCTTTCGTATCGAAATACAGAGTAGACCCCCAGTCTTCTAAAAGTTCCGTTAAACAAAACAAATCCCGTACAAATTAAAATTATATACTCGTACATCAAATTTACTATTAATGACATCAAAACGTCGAAATATGATGAAAACTCAAGTTTCGAAAACTTAGGTAAAATCAGTAACTCCATTTAGCCGAAAGGTAAAACAAACATGTTTAATAATTTTTACAAAAGTTTATTTTTAACGCTTCTTGGCGTTACTACAAAAACTTCAAAAACTTACAAGCTCAATTAAAACAATGGCAGTTTATTTTAAAATAAAATAAATAAAACATTATTAAAAAAACACGGATTTCAAAAACAAATCAAGTGCAGCTTAACTTCATTTGCGCATGCCCACATATTTGGTCCAAATTCCTTTAGAATCGAAATATGGTTTGTTGCGCGAACAGATAATAGAATCTTTAAATATACGGCCATACTCATCGGGAATTACATTATTTTTATACAGATTGTATAGAAACTCATAGATCTGTAAGATTAAAAATTAAAATTAAACTATGATTTTGCAAAAGTTAAATATTTCAAATTAAGCATAGCAAACCTTGGGTTCTTGATCTTTCCAAAAGACGTGGTCACATAGAAACTGCAAACTTTCCGGAAATATTTGATTTCTTTCAGCACGTTGTGTAGCGACTGTGTCCAAGTTACCCAATAGCACCGCACAGCCCGACAAAACATCCACTGACAGTATGAATACGTCCAATAGATACAACACTTTATCCAGCTTATCCTTGTTCGAGGATTCGGCCAAGAGAGCTTGTATTTGTATAAACATTTCCATAATCCAGTTACAAGAATGTTCATCATTATTGAAGGCATACAGTGTGGAAGATAAATGTCGAAAGAAGAATAAGTGTTCGTCTTTTCGTGTTGCGTAGGCATCTATGATGGAGTTGAACCACTTTAAGGGATTGTTCAGTTGGGTATTGTACAGTACCAAATATGAGCGAATAATGGTGGCTTTCTTCAACTTTCCTGTGGGCGTTTCCCACCAATTTGCCGGCGTTGTTAAGCCTTCTATAGCATTTTGTGGTAAAACTGCAACAACTTCTGTGTAACGTTCAAACAGTCGGGAGTCTATATCCATTGAATCCATATAACGTTCCACAATTAAAGTAAAAATATCCAATACTTCCGGTATATCACATTTCCCAGTAAATATGTATTTGACACTGTCCATAAATTTCTCAAATAGGCATCCCTCGCTGAACCCACCCAACTGAGATTCTTTGAAACAATATAGGGCCACCTTTTCAGCAAACGTTTTCAATATGGTCAAACTAACGCCATTGGATATTTCTGGCAGCAGGGAAAAAAGTAATAGTAAGTCCTCTTCAAAACAGTTTGGTTCGAATTCTGACAGAAAATTCTCCAATAAGCGCCGCGCCGTGCCAGAATGCAGTAGTTGATTCTTGGCAATTAGAATACAATATTTTCTAGTATCGAATGATAAATGGAAAAAGCTATGCAGAAAACTCCAATCGAGAGGTGGAATTGGTTTGGGGAATTTCTTCGATATGGCACGCAAAGCATTTGTTACAGCTATGGGCTCCGCCACATGGTCTCCATAACGCGACTGATTTACTAAGTAACTGATCACAGCCCTTAAGGGACTTGCAGCATAAAGACCCTGTAGTTTTCGAGGCTCTGCTTTGCCCTCAGGCAAACGATAAAGACCACCGCGAAAGCCATTTATTTCACCATATATGTAGTGCGATATTAAATCAGCGGCCGCTGCCCCGCATTCCGGTCGTATCTTCTGCAGTAATTGTACCCAAACCTCGCCCGGTATCATTTCCTGTTGCAAGTCCACAACTTCTCTTCCATTTGGCCCGGTATACTCTCGGGCTATATGCAAATTTTGTCTAAATTGTGGTGGTATGTGTTTCAAAGTCAACAAGGTTCCGATTTCATAGTTCTTGAGTGCTGCTAAAGCTTCCTTAACCATTTCTACATCGAAATCTGAACGACTGATTGTCAACCATAGCTGATCTAAAGCTTCATCCACCAGCTGTTCAAATTCCAAAGTGGGAGTCTGTAGCAATGGCACATGAGCGAAAAATCTGTACAAGGATTTTAAGGCACGAGGACGTTTTTCATGACGAAACTTATTGCTCAACACTCGCCAAGTGGATGTAATATTGACCGTATGACTATCGCAAAGAGCGACAATGGCGTCTAGGGCCAGTGATGTTGCCAAATCGCCAGATTCGTCGGTGCAAGTGTTCAGTGTATCCGATAGATGTGATACCAAATCGGAGCCATGTTGTGTTGGTCTGTAATAGATTATTTGCCAAAATGTATTAGCTTTAACATTTGCAATGGTTTTTTTTTGGTGGGTGCAAATTCGATGAATTTATGTATTTGGTTTAAATTACAAGGAAAGAACTTAAGAATTTTGCAATAAAATTAAAAAAAAAAACATTTTTATATAAATATTAATCCGATTGGACTCCATATGCCAATAAACGAGAATATCTTTACTTGTGGGTTTAGTTTCCGTGCAAATCTTGACTAACGGAGTTTTCTATTCTCCAAAGAGGGCAACATTTTTGCCCATTCAAATTGACGCCGCTAAATAGGTTTTAATAACTAAAAAGGAAAAATTAAAAATGGACGATGTATAGCGCGTTTATTTTTTTTTTATGAAAAATGGACGATGTGTAGCAAGTTTATTTTTTCTATATGTAAAATGGACGATCTACTGCGCGTTTATTTTTTTTTATGAAAAATAGACGATGTATAGCGCGTTTATTTTTTTTTGGTATGAAAAATAGACGATGTATAGCTCGTTTATTTTTTAAACATGAAAAGTGGACGATGTGTAGCAAGTTTAATTTTTTTGTATGAAAAATGGACGATGTACAGCACGTTTAATTTTTCTATATGAAAAAGGGATGATGTATAGAACTTTAATTTTTTTTTCTATATGAAAAATGGATGACGTATAGCACTGTAACGCAGTTTATTTTCCAGCTGGGGTATGACTCAGTATGCCCAGGATCTAGTCAAAGGTCTGCTTCCTTTGAATAGTATGTAGATGTTGTAATACTACCACAATCAGTTTTATATACGAACTAACGACTTGTAACGTCTACACTATTAAAAAGTGAAGAGCAAGAAGTATGTCTGGTTAATTCACGAAGTACAATTAATACGAATATAAGTAAATTCGGGAGACTTTATATTCGGCTACAGCACAGCTAACTACAATGAGCACGAAGTAAATTCGGGAGACTTCGTATTCGGCTAATTTTACGAAATAATATTACTACGAATTATAAAGTAAATTCGGAAGACTTCGTATTCGGCTTATTTACGAAATAATATTACTACGAAATATAAAGTTAATCCGGGAGAATTTATATTCCGCTACCGTGCAGCTAACTACAACGAGCACGAAGTAAATTCGGTAGACTTCGTATTCGGCTAATTTACAAAATAATATTATTACGAAATATAAGGCAAATTCGGGAGACTTTATATTCGGCTATCATACAGCGAACATGAAGTAAATTCGGGAGACTTCGTATTCGGCTAATTTACAAAATAATATTATTACGAAATATAAGGCAAATTCGGGAGACTTTATATTCGGCTATCATACAGCGAACATGAAGTAAATTCGGGAGACTTCGTATTCGGCTAATTTACGAAATAATGTTATTAAGAAATATAAAGTAAATTCGGGAGACTTTATATTCGGCTACTATACAGCTAACTACAACGAGCACGAAGTAAATTCGGGAGACTTCGTATTCGGCTACGCTACGAAATAATATTAGTAATACGGGAAATAATGTAAGGTAAATTCGGTAGACCTTACGGTCGCTAAAATACGTTTTATTTACGGGTTAACTACTAAAAACAAGAATCGGTAAAGCTTTCGGACGACACGTTTAAGTGGCTTGCTTATAGTTGTCGTTCGTACGGTATCGGCACTTGTTCATCATTGTGTACAAACGTTGATTACTTACGCCAACTAAAATATGACCTGAGTGAGAATCATACCTTCCGTTGGCATGTTGTGGCTCGGTTTCAATCAGTGGTGCTGTCGGGCTATATGTGTAAGCCGTGCTTTGTTCAGGTATACGTTAAAAGGTATGTGCAATTTCACTACGGTATACGGTAAAGCGTACGTGCAATTGCACTTTTTTTTGAATAAGCGTATAAGTGTATAAGTACTTGTAACGTCACGTTACAGCACGCGTAAGTTTTCAAGCTCTGAAATTTACGGAACCTAATATTTGCTGAATTGGGCTTGACGACGCCCCTAAAATTATAAAATTTGCAATAAAAATTTTCAAAATAAAGCTTTTTAGAAAAAGAATTAAACCAACTTCAAAAATAAGCATTAAGAAATTAAAAATAATTTATGAAAAATGGACTATACCACTAATTGTTTTTCATAAAAATTTTTCTGTATGAAAAATAGAATATAGTCTACTTAATATTTTGCACAAGAAATGGACCATTTATAGTCCATTAAATTTTTTCATAAAAAAATGAAAAATGGACGATATATAGTCGGTTAAAAAATGGACGATGGTTAGTTCATTAAATTTTCTGCATGTAAAATAGACGATGTATAGTCTACTTAATATTTTGCACAAGAAATGGACAATTTATAGTCCATTAAATTTTTTCATAAAAAATTGAAAAAAGACGATGTATAGTCCATTAATTTTTTTTGATAAAAATTTTTTTTTCATGAAAAATGGACGATGTATAGTTCATAAAATTTTCTGCATGAAAAATAGACGTGGTGTAGTCTTCTTAATATTTTGCACAAGAAATGAACCATTCATAGGCCATTAAATTTTTTCATATAAAAATTAAAAATGGACGATATATAGTCGATTAAAAAATGGACGATGGTTAGTCCATTAAATTTTCTGCATGAAAAATAGACGATGCATAATCCACTTAATTTTTTGCACACGAAATGGACAATTTATAGTCCATTAAATTTTTTCATAAAAAATTGAAAAAAGACGATGTATAGTCCATTAATTTTTTTTCATAAAATTTTTTTTTCATGAAAAATGGACGATGTATAGTCAATTAAATTTTTTCATAAAAAATTGAAAAAAGACGATGTATAGTCCATTAATTTTTTTTCATAAAATTTTTTTTTTCATGAAAAATGGACGATGTATAGTTCATAAAATTTTCTGCATGAAAAATAGACGTGGTGTAGTCTTCTTAATATTTTGCACAAGAAATGGACCATTCATAGGCCATTAAATTTTTTCATATAAAAATTAAAAATGGACGATATATAGTCGATTAAAAAATGGACGATGGTTAGTCCATTAAATTTTCTGCATGAAAAATAGACGATGCATAATCCACTTAATTTTTTGCACACGAAATGGACAATTTATAGTCCATTAAATTTTTTCATAAAAAATTTAAAAAAGACGATGTATAGTCCATTAATTTTTTTTCATAAAATTTTTTTTTATGAAAAATGGACGATGTATAGTCAATTAAATTTTCTGCATGAAAAATAGACGATGTATAGTCTACTTAATATTTTGCACAAGAAATGGACCATTCATAGGCCATTAAATTTTTTTATAAAAAAATTAAAAATGGATGATATATGATGTATAGTCGGTTAAAAAATGGACGATGGTTAGTTCATTAAATTTTCTGCATGTAAAATAGACGATGTATAGTCTACTTAATATTTTGCACACGAAATGGGCAATTTATAGTCAATTAAATTTTTTCATAAAAAATTGAAAAAAGACGATGTATAGTCCATTAATTTTTTTTCATAAAATTTTTTTTTTCATGAAAAATGGACGATGTATAGTTCATAAAATTTTCTGCATGAAAAATAGACGTGGTGTAGTCTTCTTAATATTTTGCACAAGAAATGGACCATTCATAGGCCATTAAATTTTTTCATATAAAAATTAAAAATGGACGATATATAGTCGATTAAAAAATGGACGATGGTTAGTCCATTAAATTTTCTGCATGAAAAATAGACGATGCATAATCCACTTAATTTTTTGCACACGAAATGGACAATTTATAGTCCATTAAATATTTTCATAAAAAATTTAAAAAAGACGATGTATAGTCCATTAATTTTTTTTCATAAAATTTTTTTTCATGAAAAATGGACGATGTATAGTCAATTAAATTTTCTGCATGAAAAATAGACGATGTATAGTCTACTTAATATTTTGCACAAGAAATGGACCATTCATAGGCCATTAAATTTTTTTATAAAAAAATGAAAAATGAACGATATATGTATAGTCGGTTAAAAAATGGACGATGGTTAGTTCATTAAATTTTCTGCATGTAAAATAGACGATGTATAGTCTACTTAATATTTTGCACACGAAATGGGCAATTTATAGTCAATTAAATTTTTTCATAAAAAATTGAAAAAAGACGATGTATAGTCCATTAATTTTTTTTCATAAATTTTTTTTTTCATGAAAAATGGACGATGTATAGTTCATAAAATTTTCTGCATGAAAAATAGACGTGGTGTAGTCTTCTTAATATTTTGCACAAGAAATGGACCATTCATAGGCCATTAAATTTTTTCATATAAAAATTAAAAATGGACGATATATAGTCGATTAAAAAATGGACGATGGTTAGTCCATCACACACAAGAAATGGACCATTCATAGGCCATTAAATTTTTTTATAAAAAAATGAAAAATGGACGATATATGATGTATAGTCGGTTAAAAAATGGACGATGGTTAGTTCATTAAATTTTCTGCATGTAAAATAGACGATGTATAGTCTACTTAATATTTTGCACACGAAATGGGCAATTTATAGTCAATTAAATTTTTTCATAAAAAATTGAAAAAAGACGATATATAGTCGATTAAAAAATGGACGATGGTTAGTCCATTAAATTTTCTGCATGAAAAATAGACGATGCATAATCCACTTAATTTTTTGCACACGAAATGGACAATTTATAGTCCATTAAATTTTTTCATAAAAAATTTAAAAAAGACGATGTATATATAGTCCATTAATTTTTTTTCATAAAATTTTTTTTTTCATGAAAAATGGACGATGTATAGTTCATAAAATTTTCTGCATGAAAAATAGACGTGGTGTAGTCTTCTTAATATTTTGCACAAGAAATGGACCATTCATAGGCCATTAAATTTTTTCATATAAAAATTAAAAATGGACGATATATAGTCGATTAAAAAATGGACGATGGTTAGTCCATTAAATTTTCTGCATGAAAAATAGACGATGCATAATCCACTTAATTTTTTGCACACGAAATGAACAATTTATAGTCCATTAAATTTTTTCATAAAAAATTTTAAAAAGACGATGTATATATAGTCCATTAATTTTTTTTCATAAAATTTTTTTTTCATGAAAAATGGACGATGTATAGTCAATTAAATTTTCTGCATGAAAAATAGACGATGTATAGTCTACTTAATATTTTGCACAAGAAATGGACCATTCATAGGCCATTAAATTTTTTTATAAAAAAATGAAAAATGGACGATATATGTATAGTCGGTTAAAAAATGGACGATGGTTAGTTCATTAAATTTTCTGCATGTAAAATAGACGATGTATAGTCTACTTAATATTTTGCACACGAAATGGGCAATTTATAGTCAATTAAATTTTTTCATAAAAAATTGAAAAAAGACGATGTATAGTCCATTAATTTTTTTTCATAAAATTTTTTTTTTCATGAAAAATGGACGATGTATAGTCCATAAAATTTTCTGCATGAAAAATAGACGATATGTAGTCTACTTAATATTTTGCACAAGAAATGGACCATTTATAGGCCATTAAATTTTTTTATTAAAAAATTAAAAATGGACGATATATAGTCGGTTAAAAAATGGACGATGGTTAGTTCATTAAATTTTCTGCATGTAAAATAGACAATGTATAATCTACTTAATATTTTGCACACGAAATGGGCAATTTATAGTCCATTAAATTTTTTCATAAAAAATTGAAGAATGACGATGTATAGTCCATTAATTTTTTTTCATAGAATTTTTTTTTCATGAAAAATGGACGATGTATAGTCCATAAAATTTTCTGCATGAAAAATAGACGATGTATAGTCTACTTAATATTTTGCACAAGAAATGGACCATTTATAGGCCATTCAATTTTTTCATATAAAAATTAAAAATGGACGATATATAGTCGGTTAAAAAATGGACGATGGTTAGTTCATTAAATTTTCTGCATGTAAAATAGACGATGTATAGTCTACTTAATATTTTGCACACGAAATGGACAATTTATAGTCCATTAAATTTTTTCATAAAATATTGAAAAAAGACGATGTATAATTCATTAATTTTTTTTTTCATAAAATTTTTTTTTCATGAAAAATGGACGATGTATAGTCCATTAAATTTTCTGCATGAAAAATAGACGATGTATAGTCTACTTAATATTTTGGACAAGAAATGGGCCAATTATAGGCCATTAAATTTTTTCATAAAAAAATTAAAAATGGACGATATATAGTCGGTTTAAAAATGGACGATGGTTAGTTCATTAAATTTTCTGCATGTAAAATAGACGATGTATAGTCTACTTAATATTTTGCACACGAAATGGACAATTTATAGTCCATTAAATTTTTTCATAAAAAATTGAAAAAAGACGATGTATAGTCCATTAATTTTTTTTTCATAAACATTTTTTTTCATGAAAAATGGACGATGTATAGTCCATAAAATTTTCTGCATGAAAAATAGACGATGTATAGTCTACTTAATATTTTGGACAAGAAATGGACCATTCATAAGCCATTAAATTTTTTCATAAAAAAATGAAAAATGGACGATATATAGTCGGTTAAAAAATGGACGATGGTTAGTTCATTAAATTTTCTGCATGTAAAATAGACGATGTATAGTCTACTTATCTACTTAATATTTTGCACACGAAATGGGCAATTTATAGTCCATTAAATTTTTTCATAAAAAATTGAAAAACGACGATGTATAGTCCATTAATTTTTTTCCATAAAATTTTTTTTTTCATGAAAAATGGCCGATGTATAGTCCATTAAATTTTCTGCATGAAAAATAGACGATGTATAGTCTACTTAATATTTTGCACAAGAAATGGACCATTATAGGCCATTAAATTTTTTCATAAAAAAATTAAAAAGGGACGATATATAGTCGGTTAAAAAATGGAAGATGGTTAGTTCATTAAATTTTCTGCATGTAAAATAGACGATGTATACTCTACTTAATATTTTGGACAAGAAATGGACCATTTATAGGCCATTAAATTTTTTCATACAAAAATTAAAAATGGACGATATATAGTCGGTTAACAAATGGACGATTGTTAGTTCATTAAATTTTCTGCATGTAAAATAGACGATGTATAGTCTACTTAATATTTTGCACAAGAAATGGGCAATTTGTAGTAAATTAAATTTTTTCATAAAAAATCGAAAAAAGACGATGTATAGTCCATTAATTTTTTTTCATAAAAATTTTTTTTTTTTCATGATAAATGGACGATTAATAGTCCATTAAATTTTCTGCATGAAAAATAGACGATGTATAGTCTACTTAATATTTTGCACACGAAATGGACCATTCATAAGCCATTAAATTTTTTCATAAAAAAATTAAAAATGGACGATATATAGTCGATTAAAAAATGGACGATGGTTAGTCCATTAAATTTTCTGCATGAAAAATAGACGATGTATAGTCTACTTAATATTTTGCACAAGAAATGGACCATTTATAGGCCATTAAATTTTTTTATAAAAAATTTTAAAAAGACGATGTATAGTCTATTAATTTTTTTTCATAAAAAATTTTTTTTCATGAAAAATGGACGATGTATAGTACATTAAATTTTCTGAATGAAAAATAGACGATGTATAGTCTACTTAATATTTTGCACAAGAAATGGACCATTCATAGGCCCTTAAATTTTTTTATAAAAAAATTAAAAATGGACGATATATAGTCGGTTAAAAAATGGACGATGGTTAGTTCATTAAATTTTCTGCATGTAAAATAGACGATGTATAGTCTACTTAATATTTTGCACAAGAAATTGACAATTTATAGTCCATCAAATTTTTTCATAAAAAATTGAAAAAAGACGATGTATAGTAAATTAATTTTTTTTCATAAAAATTTTTTTTTTCATGAAAAATGGACGATGTATAGTCCATTAAATTTTCTGAATGAAAAATAGACGATGTATAGTCTACTTAATATTTTGCACAAGAAATGGGCCATTTATAGGCCATTAAATTTTTTCATAAAAAAATTAAAAATGGACGATATATAGTCGGTTAAAAAATGGACGATGGTTAGTTCATTAAATTTTCTGCATGTAAAATAGACGATGTATAGTCTACTTAATATTTTGCACACGAAATGGACAATTTATAGTCCATTAAATTTTTTCATAAAAAATTGAAAAAAGACGATGTATAGTCCATTAATTTTTTTTCATAAAAATTTTTTTTCATTAAAAATGGACGATGTATAGTCCATTAAATTTTCTGCATGAAAAATAGACGATGTATAGTCTACTTAATATTTTGCACAAGAAATGGACCATTATAGGCCATTAAATTTTTTCATAAAAAAATTAAAAATGGACGATATATAGTCGGTTAAAAAATGGACGATGGTTAGTTCATTAAATTTTCTGCATGTAAAATAGACGATGTATAGTCTACTTAATATTTTGCACACGAAATGGACCATTAAATTTTTCATAAAAAATAGAAAAAAGATTGCATTAATTCCATAAATTTTTTTTCATAAAAAATTTTTTTTCATGAAAAATGGACGATGTATAGTCCATTAAATTTTCTGCATGAAAAATAGACGATGTATAGTCTACTTAATATTTTGGACAAGAAATGGACCATTTATAGGCCATTAAGTTTTTTCATAAAAAAATTAAAAATGGACGATATATAGTCGGTTAAAAAATGGACGATGGTTAGTTCATTAAATTTTCTGCATGTAAAATAGACGATGTATAGTCTACTTAATATTTTGCACAAGAAATGGGCAATTTATAGTAAATTAAATTTTTTCATAAAAAATCGTAAAAAGGCGATGTATAGTCCATTAATTTTTTTTCATAAAATTTTTTTTTTTCATGAAAAATGGACGATTAATAGTCCATTAAATTTTCTGAATGAAAAATAGACGATGTATAGTCTACTTAATATTTTGCACACGAAATGGACCATTCATAAGCCATTAAATTTTTTCATAAAAAAATGAAAAATGGACGATATATAGTCGGTTAAAAAATGGACGATGGTTAGTTCATTAAATTTTCTGCATATAAAATAGACGATGTATAGTCTACTTATCTACTTAATATTTTGCACACGAAATGGGCAATTTATAGTCCATTAAATTTTTTCATAAAAAATTGAAAAACGACGATGTATAGTCCATTAATTTTTTTCCATAAAATTTTTTTTTTCATGAAAAATGGCCGATGTATAGTCCATTAAATTTTCTGCATGAAAAATAGACGATGTATAGTCTACTTAATATTTTGCACAAGAAATGGACCATTATAGGCCATTAAATTTTTTCATAAAAAAATTAAAAAGGGACGATATATAGTCGGTTAAAAAATGGAAGATGGTTAGTTCATTAAATTTTCTGCATGTAAAATAGACGATGTATACTCTACTTAATATTTTGGACAAGAAATGGACCATTTATAGGCCATTAAATTTTTTCATACAAAAATTAAAAATGGACGATATATAGTCGGTTAACAAATGGACGATTGTTAGTTCATTAAATTTTCTGCATGTAAAATAGACGATGTATAGTCTACTTAATATTTTGCACAAGAAATGGGCAATTTGTAGTAAATTAAATTTTTTCATAAAAAATCGAAAAAAGACGATGTATAGTCCATTAATTTTTTTTCATAAAAATTTTTTTTTTTCATGATAAATGGACGATTAATAGTCCATTAAATTTTCTGCATGAAAAATAGACGATGTATAGTCTACTTAATATTTTGCACACGAAATGGACCATTCATAAGCCATTAAATTTTTTCATAAAAAAATTAAAAATGGACGATATATAGTCGATTAAAAAATGGACGATGGTTAGTCCATTAAATTTTCTGCATGAAAAATAGACGATGTATAGTCTACTTAATATTTTGCACAAGAAATGGACCATTTATAGGCCATTAAATTTTTTTATAAAAAATTTTAAAAAGACGATGTATAGTCTATTAATTTTTTTTCATAAAAAATTTTTTTTCATGAAAAATGGACGATGTATAGTACATTAAATTTTCTGAATGAAAAATAGACGATGTATAGTCTACTTAATATTTTGCACAAGAAATGGACCATTCATAGGCCCTTAAATTTTTTTATAAAAAAATTAAAAATGGACGATATATAGTCGGTTAAAAAATGGACGATGGTTAGTTCATTAAATTTTCTGCATGTAAAATAGACGATGTATAGTCTACTTAATATTTTGCACAAGAAATTGACAATTTATAGTCCATCAAATTTTTTCATAAAAAATTGAAAAAAGACGATGTATAGTAAATTAATTTTTTTTCATAAAAATTTTTTTTTTCATGAAAAATGGACGATGTATAGTCCATTAAATTTTCTGAATGAAAAATAGACGATGTATAGTCTACTTAATATTTTGCACAAGAAATGGGCCATTTATAGGCCATTAAATTTTTTCATAAAAAAATTAAAAATGGACGATATATAGTCGGTTAAAAAATGGACGATGGTTAGTTCATTAAATTTTCTGCATGTAAAATAGACGATGTATAGTCTACTTAATATTTTGCACACGAAATGGACAATTTATAGTCCATTAAATTTTTTCATAAAAAATTGAAAAAAGACGATGTATAGTCCATTAATTTTTTTTCATAAAAATTTTTTTTCATTAAAAATGGACGATGTATAGTCCATTAAATTTTCTGCATGAAAAATTGACGATGTATAGTCTACTTAATATTTTGCACACGAAATGGACCATTCATAAGCCATTAAATTTTTTCATAAAAAAATTCAAAATGGACGATATATAGTCGATTAAAAAATGGACGATGGTTAGTCCATTAAATTTTCTGCATGAAAAATAGACGATGTATAGTCTAATTAATATTTTGCACAAGAAATGGACCATTTATAGGCCATTAAATTTTTTTATAAAAAAATTAAAAATGGACGATATATAGTCGGTTAAAAAATGGACGATGGTTAGTTCATTAAATTTTCTGCATGTAAAATAGACGATGTATAGTCTACTTAATATTTTGCACACGAAATGGACCATTAAATTTTTCACAAAAAATAGAAAAAAGATTCCATTAATTCCATAAATTTTTTTTCATAAAAAATTTTTTTTCATGAAAAATGGACGATGTATAGTCCATTAAATTTTCTGCATGAAAAATAGACGATGTATAGTCTACTTAATATTTTGGACAAGAAATGGACCATTTATAGGCCATTAAATTTTTTCATAAAAAAATTAAAAATGGACGATATATAGTCGGTTAAAAAATGGACGATGGTTAGTTCATTAAATTTTCTGCATGTAAAATAGACGATGTATAGTCTACTTAATATTTTGCACAAGAAATGGGCAATTTATAGTAAATTAAATTTTTTCATAAAAAATCGTAAAAAGGCGATGTATAGTCCATTAATTTTTTTTCATAAAATTTTTTTTTTCATGAAAAATGGACGATTAATAGTCCATTAAATTTTCTGAATGAAAAATAGACGATGTATAGTCTACTTAATATTTTGCACAAGAAATGGACCATTCATAGGCCATTAAATTTTTTCATAAAAAAATTAAAAATGGACGATATATAGTCGGTTAAAAAATGGACGATGGTTAGTTCATTAAATTTTCTGCATGTAAAATAGACGATGTATAGTCTACTTAATATTTTGCACAAGAAATTGACAATTTATAGCCCATCAAATTTTTTCATAAAAAATTGAAAAAAGACGATGTATAGTAAATTAATTTGTTTTCATAAAATTTTTTTTTTCATGAAAAATGGACGATGTATAGTCCATTAAATTTTCTGAATGAAAAATAGACGATGTAGAGTCTACTTAATATTTTGCACAAGAAATGGACCATTTATAGGCCATTAAATTTTTTTATAAAAAAATTAAAAATGGACGATATATAGTCGGTTAAAAAATAGACGATGGTTAGTTAATTAAATTTTCTGCATGTAAAATAGACGATGTATATAATATTTTGCACACGAAATGGACAATTTATAGTCAATTAAATTTTTTCATACAAAAATTAAAAATGGACGATATATAATCGGTTAAAAAATGGACGATGTATAGTCCATTAAATTTTCTGCATGTAAAATAGACGATGTATAGTCTACTTAATATTTTGCACACGAAATGGACAATTTATAGTCCATTAAATTTTTTCATAAAAAATTGAAAAAAGACGATGTATAGTCCATTAATTTTTTTTCATAGTCCAGTAAATTTTTTCATAAAAAATTTAAAAAAGACGATATATAGTCCATTAATTTTTTTCATAAAAATTTTTTTTCATGAAAAATGGACGATGTATAGTCCATTAAATTTTCTGCATGAAAAATAGACGATGTATAGTCTACTTAATATTTTGCACACGAAATGGAACATTTATAGGCCATTAAATTTTTTCATAAAAAAATGAAAAATGTACGATATATAGTTGATTAAAAAATGGTTTTCTGCATGAAAAATAGACGATGTTTACTTAATCCACTTAATTTTTTCAGTTAAATAAAACATTTTTGTTATATCAATATAATTGAAGCATGATTTTTGTTTTCACCAAAAATAAATAACAAAAATTAAAAATTTTAAAAAACCCCGATATTGCTAGAAAAGATGTGATATCTTCTAAAATGCTGGACCGATTTTCTTTAAACATAGTTAAGAACCTTCTCGATCAAGTCACCTTTCAGTCAGAAAAAACTAAATCAAAATCGGTCCAGCCGTTTGGGCTGTACGTGGACACGGACAGACACACATATACACAGACACACTACAAACTTATAACACCCCTTTTTTTAGTCGTGGGTTAAAAAAAAAAAGTTTAACAAAAATCACTTGTTCTTACTTTTCATAGCATATTTCTCGTATGGTATACGTTTTAGCAATTTCAAATTCCCACTTTTTGGTGGTCCCTTCTTTAAAGGGCAGCGACAGGAGTTTAATTAAAAATGGATATGTTCGCGGCTCAACGCGCCACAAACGCAAATATAAATCCATGCAAAATGTGGGATTATCACCACATAGATTACGAATAGTGTTTAATATCATCGGTATGTTATCCTGAAAAGAAGTAAAAAATCATAATCTATTATTAAAAAATAATAATTTATTATTATTTTTATTAAACGCGTAAGAAAATTAATACGAGTTAAAAAAGTTAGTTTTTTATTTTTTAGTTAAGCAGCAACGAAAATAAATGATTAATCAACAACAAACAAACTTTTTTAAATAATATTTATGGCTTAAACAGCGTCTTTAAAAATTTGAACTTTTTAAGGATATAATTTTAAAAAGCAATATCAACGCATCTGACAATGCATCTATTCTCTTATTCATTTATTTTTTGTTCATTGTGTCTTTCTATCACCCTGGAGGCGATCACATAAACTTATCAATCATATATAGGTACAGTTTTTTAAAGTGCTTAAAAAAGGTGTAAGCTTATCAATTCCTCTGTATTTTTTACGTATGCTATTGCATAGCTCCTTCATTCCTAGACCGATTTAAAAAATTCTTCTTTGGTGTAAAAGGGTGTAGCTTCCATTTGGTGACATTGCTAAAAAAAAGTGGGCAGGAACATTCCCACTAAATTTTTTTCTTTGATTTTATGTATTTTTACTTATCGTATCGCTACAAAACTTAGCACGCGAAAAAAATCTCAAATTTAAAAAAATGGGCAAAGCCACGCCCCTTAAAATTTAATATTATATTTCACGTGCTTCTACTTAAGCGATTTTTACTAAACTTGGCACACACCTAGAACTCTGGCGATATATTGCATTTAACAAAATGCGTATGACCAGTAATATTTGAAAATTTCAAATTTGTCACTTAAAAGTTTAAAATAAAGCTTTTAAAGACTTTAACCAACTTCAAAGGAAATGCTTTCAAATTTATGTTATGTCATGTTATTAGCATAGAAATTCAAAAACATTTTCCTTCATGACGAATTGCAGAGTACAATCCCTGGAGACAAACTGCCTTTTCAGTGCTTATTCTGGAAGTTGGTTAAATATAAAAATAAACTTTATTTATACCAACAACACTGCACAAGTAGTCAATAACAATAAATCAATACAATACAATACAATACAAATGGAGATTGTTAGTTTTTATACATTTATAGCTTTGGCTTTGCCAAATAACGATCTCTTGACCTTCAAACTAAATTTTTAAACTCTTAAAAACTATCAGCAACAATTACCTTTGATACAGCAAAACTCGGCAAACCTCTAAGTAATTCCATCTGCAGCTCAGGATTATGTTCACCGGCCAATTTGAAGATATATGTCATTAGAAAATCATATGCTACATCGGTATTGACTTTTATTATATTCAATATGACCTCGTAAATCTTAAACCAACAGTCAACCGAAGGTTCTCGTGATAGAAATAATGCCCTTAAAAATAAATGCAAACGTTGACAAAACATCGTGTTGGCCTTTACATTCAGTATATCTACAAATGTGTAAACATCTTTTACTTCGGAATAATCAAATGATTCCACCAACTTGGCCAGATCAAATGCAAGGGCTATATCGGGATGTAGGTTACGCAAACCCAACGGCTCAAAATCTTTTGTAGTTGTCGGGTTAGTTTTCGTTGTTCCCTTGACAACGTCTAATATTTTACGTACAATTTGATGAGCTATCACCAGGCCATCTGCAGGTATAAATGCAGTCTGAGACATCCACTGGATGATACCATCAAGACACATGTTCAGAATGTATTGATGCCCACAGTTTTCCTGCACCACTATGAATGACAAAATGCGCATAAGATCTGGTAAATAGCTGGGTGTTAATAAATGTAGACTCTCTGATAAAAGTATTAACATGACATTATAATGGCTTTGACCCTGTTCCCTAGTCGAGTGTAGAACTCTTAAAATGCAGTGCAAGCTTGGCCGTGGATCAATGCCAAATTTGACTAAATTATTGATGACCAGTATTTGATAAATTGTCAACTCAATCGATTGTTTAAAGTCCTTATGATTAAGAAAATGTTCGATTGCCTCAATTAGCAAAGTGCTCGTAAAGAGACAATTTTGTGAAGTGGTTATTTTACTCCAAGACAAGATCTCTTGCAATAACTCCTTGGCCTCTTTGTTGCTATTGCACAAAGCCAGCAAGCCGGTCCAAATGGTCTTTGAGTCCGGTAAGGTTTGAGGATTGCAAAGAATATAAAGATAGACTGGTCTCAGATATTCAATGCTGTGTTTCTTAATTCTGTGTATAGAAGAAAAACAAGAGAACAGTTTTGTTTTTTTTTTTATTAAATACAACGTGGTTAAGTTTAGTTCACTTACTGTTTATCATGATGATTACAAATTCCATTCATTTTATTGGCAACATCATTCATATTCACCGCGGAGTTTTGCAGCAACGTTATCATGGGATGTTGTTGGGTCTTTAGGCCAAAATGTGATTGAAATTTTTCATTATCCTTTAAAGAGGCAGCCTTTCTTTTCAAACTTAGCAACAAGAGACTAACAATGCCTTCCGTTATCGTGGTATACTGCACCAGACTGAAAAGAATATGCAAACACAAACAAGATTTTTAATATAAAAACTATTTACAATATTCTCAAGTTATTCTGAATTAATTAATTGATTATGGTAAAAATAAATTTTTTTATATAAATTGAACCACTATTATTGCACTATTATTTTCATTACTGAAACTTCCTTGTCCTTTCCGTTTTCGCCATTTTCCTAAAAGCGGAAGTATTGTTTAACTAATTTTCTGGCACGAATAAAAATAAATAAATTTCTGTCACATTTAAATTATTCGCGCTATTAGTCATTTCATGTAAAAATTAAATACGACTACATACTTGATTTGCAGTCATGCAAAGATTTTTTATACAATAAAAAAGAACAGTTTGGGAACTCACTAAATAGAATGGGTTTATGCTTAATTAATAATTGAAGTGAAAACTTTTTATCGTGCCATATTTTGTTAGCGTATGTTTTGATTATCAAAAAATTACATTTCCAGTTTCAAGCAAAAATATTTTTTGTGAAGAAACTTTTCTTTTAAAAGCGCCCTTTCAATACTTGCAATGGCCTTAAGATGAACGTAAAATTATAAATAATTCACCCACAATAATACTTTATTTATTATAACAATTACAGCTGGAAAAAAATGCAAATAAGCTTCAGTTTATTGGCCTGTTACTAAATAAAAATGCTTTTTTCAAGGACTAAAGATACAAATCTAATACATAGTTATAAGAATAAAAAAAATGCAAAAGGAAAAAGAAAGAATAAAGTGGTTGCAGTGGAGTCAATAATTTATGGTTTGTAGAATTCTTACTTTCATTCACCATAAATCATTAAAATTCACAACTTTTTATTAAAAGTTGACTTATTTTGCTTTTGTTTTCCGTTCGCGGTTTTTTCTGACATATTTTAACATTGAACTTGATAAGTTTGTGTGGGAAAGGTGGAAGTGACCTTCAACGGTTTAATAAATTTAAATAAAATGAGAATTTATTTACAATAGTCCTTGACTATTGTTACGTACTGTCTGGACCGTTGACGTTCCTGACTAGCTCATTAGGTTTCTCAGGAGGTTCCAACCCGGTCAACCGGCCAACGAACGAAACACTAACTTTAATGGATTACTATACTTTATCAAACACCAAAATACCACACACTTAACTCAGGAGACGAGGTGTTAGTCTCTTTATTGCCCTCCCATCCATGTTGCAGATAAATTCCTTGCATTATATTAGCTACAACCCGCAATCCGCTCGACCTAACTATTCAACTTACCAGTTCATTATTGCCACCCACCAACGGAATTTACTCTAACATCATAATTTCAATATTTAACCAAATTTTACATTTTATTTATAAACTTATCCTAAAGGCTTAATTTATCAATTTAATGGAATCTATTTCTAACCTTACACTATTACAATAAATAAATAACTACTTCAGTAATATATAAATTTTGGAAACTACTTTGGCCGTTATTAAAATTTCTTAGGCTATGTTTGATTTAGGTATGTATTATATTTTATATTTTTTTTTATTGTTTTACTTCCTTTTCGATTAGCGCTCAAATTATTTTCACTCCCTTCTTCGGGATTCGTGTTCGCACTAATGAAATTTTCCTACACTTAAAGGAGCTCCCTGAAGCGTAACCTTATTTCCCCTTTTACTTTGCTATTCTATTAGGGTCTTTTCCGTATTGTCGCGCCTAATTTGAGCACTAAATTTTATATATATCTTTCCGATTTGGTTATAAATTTGATGCCTTTTCTAATTTTTTTTTTCGGCCTTTTTTTTTTCTCTGTCGATTTTACTTATAATCTAACACGTACTAACACTAACGAAACACACACAAAATTTCCACAGAACACTATCACTACGAAAAGTTACTTCTATTTTAAATTTTATGGTTGTATTGTACAGTTCGTATAGATTCTCCTTTTATGTTGTATATGAAGGAGATTTTCTCTTCCTCCTGAGACTTCGGCTTGCAAAATATTTCTACTGCTACTATTCTTCCTGACTTAGGACCCTTTTCAATGAACTTTACCTTAAATTATGCACTTTTACCTGGCTTTTCCCACTCGCCTCTCAGTTATTACCCGATTTAGGGACTTTTATTCGGCGCTGGATCCAAATTTTGTCCACCGGTAAGTAGCCAGCTAATAAAATACACCGAGGTTTATTACTTTAGGTTTTGCTTACTTATTTTCCTTTTCACTTACGATTTTCTTTTATAAAAATTTTTTATGTTGTACTCAGACAAAACACTATTTTAAATTTGATTTAAGGTTTTAGTTCAGGCGTTTTACTTTATAGGTCACCGTGATTCAATTACAATTCTTTATTTTTCAAGTTTACTGGATGACTTTTCACAGCTTTATGATCTTTCCAGTCACTTTCCTTCGCTTATATACCCTCACGAGCTACATATATATAACCTTTTAGTTTTCCCGCGTAAAGTATTCTTGCCATAATATTTTTACATAATATAATCCTTTCCTCCTTTTCTAACTACTGGTTATACGGACAACATATCCTACCGCAATAATCATTATATACCAATAAGCCTATTTCCAGATATATACATATATATGTAGATACATATCTTATTTATTAATTTGTTCCGTTTTAATTGTCTATTCCCTAGCCTGTTTGCCTGATGAAATTCACCTAAGCTGGGTTTCATTACTTAGTCCTCCTGAGTCAGTATTCCCTCCACAATCGTGTAAATCCTACTTCCATTTCATCCGGTATTCAGCATAGTAGCAAGTGACTTTCCCTTTTTGCCTTCTTACTAAAATAAATTTTATATCCATTCAAACGAATTCCGTTTGAATTTTACTACAATTTATTTATCAATGACCCATCGCTAATATTCCATATACGTATAAGCGTTGCCAACCTTTTGCAGCTTTCTCTTTACTATCAAATGACATGCCTGTTCACAGCTGTCATTTGTTTCTGCACACATTTTCTTTTGCTTTTGGACGGCATGCACACGTAAGTATCTTCTATTCTAATTTATAACTATTTTCTTTTATTACAGGCCTATAAGATGTACTCTTTATCGACTGTCCAGGGGTATTATTTGTATCGTTCCTAATCTTTGGACGTACCTACCTATATGTGACTTATAATTCATTTTTTTATTTCTTTCTAGCTACCTACTTGCCTGTCTGAAAACGAATGTATGTACTATATACTTTCGTACGTTTATATTTGTCCGGCGCTACTAAACCCAATACCGATTCTTAACTCTGGGACTCGGGCTAGATCCCCTCCCACTCAGATATATTATTATGAGGGACTCGAGGCTTTAGAATGTTTAGCCTCCTCCCGAAACGCTTAGGTCTAGGACTTTCCACGCAAAATTATTTTTGGTTTCAGTGGCGTGGCATTTCAAGGAGTAGGGATTCTCAGCAATTGTTCCTATTAAAAATGGGGATGACAAATGGCTCTCGCAACAAAACTCCGTGGTCGCTGGGGATATCCAGAGGGAACGGTGTGCGAGAATACTATGAATTTGTTTTGACCATATATACTACCAACGTGGGGAACTCTCACACCCTGAACACGAGGTCTCATATATTCTTAGCCGGGTACTTGCATTCACTTCTGCCTTACTGTACTATGTCTCGCTTCGTAATTATTTATGGGTAATAATGATGTGCCTACGATTATCTTCGCGATTTTACCATGGGTTCTGCCTTTAATTTTGAATTTGCAACCCTTTAAATTTTCAAGTCATATTATATGTATATACGAGAATGATTTCCTGACTTGGTATATGTGTAACGCTACGAGTTTATGGGATATCTGACGGGAAGTATTATGATTTCTTTTTACGATAATTATTTTACTTTGTTCCCAATTTCAGTTTTCCTTGTAAGCTTCTATGTGGAAATTTGGTCTAGTTTGCTTCCGTCTACTGGATATTTTAATACGCCTATCCACATCACAGTTAATATGCGCTTATACGTGGATTATAAAATTGAGTCCAGTCATTTAAAACATAAAAATAAATCAGGTACTTTGAGACATCTTCCTACTAACACGGACATTGCGACATACATACATACATGTTAACAGTCCCTTATACTAATATTGCACATTTGTCTATTTCCTCCATCAGCTCCTAGATTTTAATATCCTTTACATGGTATATGCCGATTGATCTTCCCTGTAAATCCTCTAACTCACACATATTATTACCTACAGGCTTTGTTACCCGACATTTTAAAAATTTTCTACAAAATTTCGCGTTTCGGTTTTTTCCAAAGTCGCTAAGAACTGTGTTTCTACGAAAGACTTCTTGCCCTGGTATCAATTTTACTTTCCGTGCCCCTCTATTAAATCTAGCTGCACTTTTCTCATGTGCTTCGTGCATATTTTTCTTAATCTTTTCCCTAATCACTTCAAGCTTATCGTGGTTGTTTGTATTTTCTATTTCATGGTCTGTGAGGGATGTCAATTTTCTAGCTAGTCTATAGTCAGCTCCATTTGAAAACATATGGAAACCAAACAGGGCGAAAAATGGAGTAAATCCTGTAGCAGAATGGACGGAATTTCTGAGTGCGCACTCAATTTCGGCTAAGTACAAATCCCAGTCTCTATGATCCTCATTGAGATAAGCCCTTATCGCTGCTAGGACCGATTGGTTGACGCGCTCTGAGGCGTTTGACTGAGGAGAATACACGGCCGTTTTCAGGTGCTTTATTCCGAAGGTTTCAAGTAAATTGCTGAAACTTTTGGACACGAATTGGGAACCATTGTCGCTATGTATTACTTCGGGTACTCCGAATTTATAAAATATTTCTTGCGTTAGGAAATTAATTACATTCGCTGCTGTAGCTTCCTTCATGGCCTTTAAGAAAGTAAATTTGGTAAAGTGGTCCATCACGATGAACACGTAGCAGTTTCCACTTTTGGATCTAGGGTATTTGCCCAAGAAATCAATATACAATTTCTGGAACGGCCTTTCCGTGATGACTTCTTGGCCAATTTCGGGCATTAAGTTTTTATTAGCAGGTTTTGTTTCTTGACACGTTTGACAGTTCTTCACAAATTGTCGGATTTGAAAAGTCATTTTCGGCCAATAAAAGAATCGCTTTACTTTCTCCATGGTCTTTGCCATTCCGCCGTGCGCACAAATATTTGGCGAATGTAGCTTTTCTATTACGGCGTGAGTTAAGCTCGGTGGTATCCACAACTTCCATTGGTATTCCCCCTCTGCTTCCCGCTCGCAGCTCGTACGTTTAAATATTTTTCCTTGATCGATTTTAAGGTCTGGCAATTTATCTTTACTATCTTCTATTTGTTTTATCAGAGATATATACTCTTCCGATTCGAATTCGTTTGTTTCAAACTCTAATAAATTTTCCACATCTATTTCTTCGGCGTATGGTTGCTGGGGGTTGCGTGATAGCATGTCGGCTACTACATTTTCTGACCCCTTGCGGTGCTCGATTTGAAAGTCGAATGCCTGTAGCTGTAGAGACCACCTGGCCAATCTTCCGGTTAAATCTTTGAGGGTCATCAACCACTTTAAGCTGGCGTGATCCGTGATTATTGAAAACGGCATCATTTCAACGTATGGGCGAAACTTGCGTACAGCCATAACAGCTGCAAGGCACTCCTTTTCTGTTACGGTATAATTTTTTTGGCACGAATTCAACTTTTGAGAATAGAACGCAATGGGGTGTTCTTCATTCTTGTTATTTAGTTGGTATAAAACCGCTCCAATTCCATAATCCGACGCATCACATTGAATATAAAAACGCTTGCTAAAGTCTGCGTGACGCAATACCGGGGCCGATGTTAGTGCCTTTTTTAATTTCTCAAATGCCTCTATCGCTTCGGGGGTAATTATAAACTTTTTCGACTTTTTGAGTGTATCTGTTAAGGGTGCAGAAATGGTGGCGAAGTCTTTAATAAAACGTCTATACCATCCTGCTGTCCCGAGAAAACTCCTAACTTCTCTAGCCGATTTCGGTATTTTAATGTTCTTTATAGCTAACACTTTCTCCGGATCTGTCTTCAGAGTACCTCCTCCTATAATAAATCCTAAATACTTAAGCTCCTGAAAGCAAAACTGGGATTTCTTTAGGCCTATAGTTAAGTTTGCGTCTTTCAGACATTTCGCAACTTCACTTAAAAGTTTTAGATGCTCTTCAAAAGTGCTTGATATGATCAACAGGTCGTCTAGATAAATAAATACATTTTCCCTTAGATGGTTAGGTATGACCTTGTCCATTAGTCGACAGAGTCTCTGCGCCGCGTTGCATAGCCCGAAAGGCATTACACGAAATTGATATAAGGGCCTGCCCGCTATTGTGAACGCTGTATACTCTTTACTCTCGTCGTCTAATTCGATCTGCCAAAATGCGTATTTGAGATCAACGCTGCTCATGAAATGAGTTTCGTCTATTCTACTTAGTATTCCGCCGATATTCGGGAGTGGATATGCGTCCTTCACTGTTAGCTTGTTTAACTTGCGTGCGTCTAAGCAAAAACGATTTTTACCAGGTTTTCTGACAACCGTAGTTCTATTCGACCATGGGCTATCACTCCGTTCAATTACATTTAAAGCCAACATGGTATCAACTTCTTTGTATGTGATTTCTTGAACTGCTGGGGAAATCGGATAATATCGGTCCTTTACTGGTTCTGCTCCTTCAATCAATTTAATGGTATGCTTTTCTAATTGTGTCCTACCCAATCCCTTTTCCTCAAAAGTATTGAATTCTTTAATTACCTCATTTAGCCTGTCTTCTTGTTCTTTATCCAATATATGTGGCCCGAGTTTATATTCATTTTCTACCACAAAATCTTTCTTAATTCTCTCCATATCTATCTCTTCTACTCCGATCACTTCTGGGGCTAAGTGAAATAATCTCCAAAAATCTATTCCTAGGTAAAGGGTTTGTTCCAAATCGGGACAAATATACAGGAGTATTTCATTCTCTTGATCTTTGTACCTTATGGATGCTTTTACTTTTCCTAATATTCTATGATATTGACCACTGGCTGTTTTCACATTAGTCAATATTGGTTGAATATATAAGTTTAAATCGTCTATAAGCTCTCTACATCCTTTTCCTAGTATGCTAACAGATGCACCGGTATCTAGTAAACCCTTTAAATTCTTTCCCTCTAGTAAAATATCCGCGAAACACCTATTGTCTTTTCCTTCACTACCTGCTCTTTTTATGGACTCTATAACTAATCTTCTTGATTTCCGACGTTCTATAAATTTTTCTCTAACTTTACGAATTCTGTTAGAAATGGATGTCGTGTCGCTATCGTTACCAAAAATCCTAGCTCTGGCCATCTCGTAATTTTTCTGCCTCACCTCCATTGGTAAATAATGTCGCAATTGTGGCATATTAGTATTTTCCCTGTTGTTTACTGTTTCGAGGGGGATATACTTCCCGATGAGCGTTGGTCCCCCTTCATTACCAAGCCCTTGGATTGGTTTCCCGTTTTACAATTAGGGCACTTTGGCGTTATGGTATTAGATCTGCCGCATTTATAGCAGAAGAGCGTTCTCTCCTCCTCTGTACAGTCCATAAAAACATGTCCTGGCTGCTTGCAGTTCCAACAGATGACTGGTAGTTTCCTTTGTTGGGTTTTCGTATTTAATGCAGCAATTTGCTCGTACTCGCCGGCATTACTCTCTCTATCCATATCATTTTCCTCTTCCTCTACATAAGCTTCATTTACATGCCTGACCTGTCGTTGTCCTTGTTGCATATTTCTGATTTCCCGCCTTGGGAAATTTCTTTCGGCCTCGTTGCACTCCACTCTCAGTTGCTCCACCGATGAAACCGCAATGGGATAAACTATCCTACCAATGCTCTCTTTAATGTTTCTTTTAATAATTTTAATTAAATCATACTCTGAAATGGGTTGACGCAACTTCGATCTGATTTGTGACATTGCGTGAAAATAACTATCAACTGCCTCGCCAACTTGCTGTTTCCGCTCCACTAAATCTGTCATAATCTCGAAATTTGAACGTGATATTTGATATTGGCTCAATAATGCGTGACGTAACTCTGGCCAATCTATCACACCATGTGTACGAACGTAAAGCCAATACCACTCGCGTGCTGTACCGGAGACTAATAAGTGAAAGTCTCTTAGAATTTCTGGCCAAGGTATTTGGTAATGTCTTTGTAAATGTTCCAGCCTAAACACAAAATCATCAATCCCCAAGTGTGATGGGTTTCCATCGAATAGAACCCCCAATTTATCCACCCGAATCCGCGCTGGCTCCGTATTTAATATGTTCGCTGGTATCTCATATGCCCTTTGATATTGTAATGGCAAATGTCCTTGATTCGTAGTGGTGTTACTTTCCGAACTACTATTGTATACTATTCTTTGATTTATTATATTGTCTGCTTGTGAAGTGCTTTCCCTATTTCCAGAGCTTAGTACGTTTTGATTTGCTGCTGCGGTATTTTGATTTAGTGCCGGCCCCGACGACAACAGTGTTACAATTCTGGTTAACTCTGCCAAACTTCTCCTCACATCTCCTATTTCTGCCTGTACCATGTTTCTCACACCTTCCTCTAAAGTTGTTTGAACGGCTTGAGCTTCATCCGCCACCGGTCTACTAGCATTAGAATTCGGGACTTGTGCTGGGACATTTTGAGTATTGACTGCACCACTCGGGTTCGTACTTGCCGTTGGATTGCCGGAAATTATACTCCCAGAAAGATCTATAATCTGCCTGTTGGGTTCTTCGTTCGGATTGGACATTTTAGTATCAATGGTCTCAGTTCTCCTAATTTTTGAATCTGTGGGTGCTACGGATCTGTTCAGATCAAACTGTTTTTGTAGGGCTCTTTTCCTTGTTTCCTTCTGTAACTGAGTCTCTACACTCATAATCTATATCCTACACTACTTTCTTCCTTTCCTACTTGATTGGGAAATCAGACAAAATAAAACGGCACAAAAAAAAACTATTTTTTTTTCTATAGATAAATCGTAATAGGACGATATTAGGGAAACAAATAAATCCGAAATTATAAAATGCTGTTGTGATAGCAATACCTGATTAATTATTAAGGAGTATATGTAACCTCTTTTTGTTAATTAAACTTAAATATTAAAATTATAAATTATATAAAACGTATGTATGTATATAAATAAATAAATGTGGTTTTAGTAATAAAATTATATAACAAATTAGGTTTCCTATCGGTAACTACAAAATTTATATAAAGATTTACAAATCACAAAAAAATACAAAATTATATATACCCTAAATTTACTACAAAATCCTAAATTTTACTAAACTATTTCTACCTTTTGTGGAAATTAGCTATTTTTTTATTTATTTATTTATTTTTTTTTTTACTTCCTGTAGAATGCTTATCAATATCAGGCTAAACGATTATTTCTTTTCTCTGACTGTATATTAGGTTTGGGCAATAATGAACGGATTTGATAGTCGTTACGGTTCAATACTAGTTTCTGAGTTAATGTGTGGTATAAATCAATTTTAATCTCCCTTTTGTTCTGCGTCAGTGCTCATCGTACTGCATTCGTTATAATCTTGTAAACAGAAATGGATTACGATAAACAGAATTTATTCAAATACAACTTTCCTTCCTACACTATTACTGGAAGAGGTTATTTGAATTCCTTCCTATCTCATGACGCTTTCACAATGACACTATATCAATTTTACTCTATTTAGTTAAAAAAAAAATAAAATGGGACTTAAGCAGTACAATTAAACACTGAAAATTTTCTGTTAAGCTACTGCTTATCCTGCCCTTTAGTAAATTTCAACGAATCTTGAGCAATACAAATTTTCTCTGATACAACTCTATATTTACTCCATTCTAGAGGTTAACAGACAAATTTTTGTTTTGCTCATCTGACTCTGATTCGGACTATTTTACATGCTAATGGTCTATTGCCACATGTCTAGTTGTCATACATGTATCGGTTCAAGCATCTAATAAAAGTTACTATCGATGCTATATTTTTCTGTTTGGGCGCCATTTAATGTTACGTACTGTCTGGACCGTTGACGTTCCTGACTAGCTCATTAGGTTTCTCAGGAGGTTCCAACCCGGTCAACCGGCCAACGAACGAAACACTAACTTTAATGGATTACTATACTTTATCAAACACCAAAATACCACACACTTAACTCAGGAGACGAGGTGTTAGTCTCTTTATTGCCCTCCCATCCATGTTGCAGATAAATTCCTTGCATTATATTAGCTACAACCCGCAATCCGCTCGACCTAACTATTCAACTTACCAGTTCATTATTGCCACCCACCAACGGAATTTACTCTAACATCATAATTTCAATATTTAACCAAATTTTACATTTTATTTATAAACTTATCCTAAAGGCTTAATTTATCAATTTAATGGAATCTATTTCTAACCTTACACTATTACAATAAATAAATAACTACTTCAGTAATATATAAATTTTGGAAACTACTTTGGCCGTTATTAAAATTTCTTAGGCTATGTTTGATTTAGGTATGTATTATATTTTATATTTTTTTTTATTGTTTTACTTCCTTTTCGATTAGCGCTCAAATTATTTTCACTCCCTTCTTCGGGATTCGTGTTCGCACTAATGAAATTTTCCTACACTTAAAGGAGCTCCCTGAAGCGTAACCTTATTTCCCCTTTTACTTTGCTATTCTATTAGGGTCTTTTCCGTATTGTCGCGCCTAATTTGAGCACTAAATTTTATATATATCTTTCCGATTTGGTTATAAATTTGATGCCTTTTCTAATTTTTTTTTTCGGCCTTTTTTTTTTCTCTGTCGATTTTACTTATAATCTAACACGTACTAACACTAACGAAACACACACAAAATTTCCACAGAACACTATCACTACGAAAAGTTACTTCTATTTTAAATTTTATGGTTGTATTGTACAGTTCGTATAGATTCTCCTTTTATGTTGTATATGAAGGAGATTTTCTCTTCCTCCTGAGACTTCGGCTTGCAAAATATTTCTACTGCTACTATTCTTCCTGACTTAGGACCCTTTTCAATGAACTTTACCTTAAATTATGCACTTTTACCTGGCTTTTCCCACTCGCCTCTCAGTTATTACCCGATTTAGGGACTTTTATTCGGCGCTGGATCCAAATTTTGTCCACCGGTAAGTAGCCAGCTAATAAAATACACCGAGGTTTATTACTTTAGGTTTTGCTTACTTATTTTCCTTTTCACTTACGATTTTCTTTTATAAAAATTTTTTATGTTGTACTCAGACAAAACACTATTTTAAATTTGATTTAAGGTTTTAGTTCAGGCGTTTTACTTTATAGGTCACCGTGATTCAATTACAATTCTTTATTTTTCAAGTTTACTGGATGACTTTTCACAGCTTTATGATCTTTCCAGTCACTTTCCTTCGCTTATATACCCTCACGAGCTACATATATATAACCTTTTAGTTTTCCCGCGTAAAGTATTCTTGCCATAATATTTTTACATAATATAATCCTTTCCTCCTTTTCTAACTACTGGTTATACGGACAACATATCCTACCGCAATAATCATTATATACCAATAAGCCTATTTCCAGATATATACATATATATGTAGATACATATCTTATTTATTAATTTGTTCCGTTTTAATTGTCTATTCCCTAGCCTGTTTGCCTGATGAAATTCACCTAAGCTGGGTTTCATTACTTAGTCCTCCTGAGTCAGTATTCCCTCCACAATCGTGTAAATCCTACTTCCATTTCATCCGGTATTCAGCATAGTAGCAAGTGACTTTCCCTTTTTGCCTTCTTACTAAAATAAATTTTATATCCATTCAAACGAATTCCGTTTGAATTTTACTACAATTTATTTATCAATGACCCATCGCTAATATTCCATATACGTATAAGCGTTGCCAACCTTTTGCAGCTTTCTCTTTACTATCAAATGACATGCCTGTTCACAGCTGTCATTTGTTTCTGCACACATTTTCTTTTGCTTTTGGACGGCATGCACACGTAAGTATCTTCTATTCTAATTTATAACTATTTTCTTTTATTACAGGCCTATAAGATGTACTCTTTATCGACTGTCCAGGGGTATTATTTGTATCGTTCCTAATCTTTGGACGTACCTACCTATATGTGACTTATAATTCATTTTTTTATTTCTTTCTAGCTACCTACTTGCCTGTCTGAAAACGAATGTATGTACTATATACTTTCGTACGTTTATATTTGTCCGGCGCTACTAAACCCAATACCGATTCTTAACTCTGGGACTCGGGCTAGATCCCCTCCCACTCAGATATATTATTATGAGGGACTCGAGGCTTTAGAATGTTTAGCCTCCTCCCGAAACGCTTAGGTCTAGGACTTTCCACGCAAAATTATTTTTGGTTTCAGTGGCGTGGCATTTCAAGGAGTAGGGATTCTCAGCAATTGTTCCTATTAAAAATGGGGATGACAAATGGCTCTCGCAACACTATAAACTTCAACACTAAGAAAAGTTATAGAAAATAAAAATTAGAATATGGAGAGCAATTTAATATAATTGAATAATAATTATTGTTTAAAGAAAAAGAAAATGCGTGTAGTGTTCGTGCTAGTTTTATAAAAAAATAGTTTATACATAATTTAAGAAATGTTTATTGCTTTCCTTTTCTTGAGGTGTAAAATATATTAATTAGCATTTGCACATTTAACAAAACATTGCTGTCAAATACCAAATGAATTCATGAAATGCACAAACACGTAATTAACAAAAAAATTCCAAACCGCATTTTTAATTAATTACTGAGTATTACATCAAAACACATGTCCCTACCAATTTCCATGTGTTTATCATAACAATCGGGCGAATTAAAATATAGAAACTTCACTTTAGTCACTTGAACAATTTTGTTTAGGTTTTTTCCTATCTCTTATAAAGTTGAAAGAGTGTATTTACGTGATCTTGTATTTCAGCTAACGATATACAAGATTTTTAAATTTAATTTAAGAATTAAATAATTTTGTAACGTTTAGGAAAATAATAAATACAACATTGAAGCCTTTTTGAACTGTGATTGAAGTCTACTGATGAGTTGCTTAAGCATCAACGAAATTCATCTAGACGTGCAAACTTTTTTGAATACGTATTCGTTTTATTTTTTCATTAAGGTGAGTGTAAATTGAAAACTTTAAACTCTTTTTCTGCAAAACTAGTTCTTTGAGTTATGGATGTTGTTCAAGTAAATGAGCGATATGTGTATGAGTTCTTGTAAATTATTTTTTCTCTCACTACGTATGCAAATCTTTAGTTATTTTTTACAACTTTGTTTTTTAAGCTTACTATACATCGCACCAGTCGTAAAGAAGCTCTGGGCTGGGGAACAGCTCTTGCGTCATCGTAATTATTTCTTAAGTACGATCAGGCTTGTGTGTGTTGTTTGGCCTTCGAGAGTTTTGCGTCTCCTTCGCACTTGTTAATGGGTACCGCAACTAACTGTATCGCTTACAGTTATTTAGTGGTATTTTCCTTTATCGAGTGCAAGGATTTTAATAAGACGTATTATACTGGTTGAGACCATTAAAACTCTGTGTGCGGATCTTGGAATCTCTTACTGCCTATGCGAAGGTATAGGTCGTCTGTAGCTTTCGAAGAAAACACCTAATGTGTGATACCCTGGCAATTTGCGTACTTGCTTGCCATTTAAACTAAAGTAAACAAACAACCAACAACTATATCGCACGCTTAATCATAAACAGTCACAACTTGAAATTATCAAATTGGTTTTGTATGTAGTATATTAAACAAATTAAAAAAAAAACTAAGAATTGACGACGTGTCTTGCAAGTTGTAACCAACCGTATGTACATATTAGGGATGTAACGAATGTTTGCATTCGCTTTCGCATTCGCAAATAATTCGCTTGCTTTTGCTATTTGCATTCGCTTTTGCATTCGCTAAAATGTATGCGAATATTTAAAGCGAATACTAAAGACAAAAATATTGGAAATACATATTTTCCAGTTTTTGAAAAAGAAAAGGCAGTGTATGAATTGCGCGAAAATATTTTGTTCTTAAGACTAGTCTGTTAAAACTTTTGAAAAATGGTAAGCACATCATTACTTCGTTCAAAAAATTTTAAATGCAAAAATATTAAAAATTCCTTCTTTGTTGTAAATTTTTTGTTTCGCAAAAAATTTACAACAAAGTTTTTCGCATGAAAACTTAAAATGTTGAAGATATATTTCATATGTTTTTCCCAAGATGAACAGAGTACTACTTCTGGAATAAATTTTCATGAACAATTCATTCCAATTTTTTTAATATGTATTTTGGTAGCATTTTACAGGAAATGTTGAACTTAGTACAAGGTCTTAGGGCCAAAGTACGAATGGGTTGTCTGCCTAACATTTTGTAAATTTATTTGTAACTATTATCTATACTTATTTTAATATGATTTCATATATCTTTTCTTTCAGTTTAACAATTTTTATTTGTAATAAATAAATAAATATTTGCTGAATTCAAGACTCAAGTAGATCTATGTATACAACACAACTTCATGTTCTTAGATACATTTATTTTCATGTGATTTTTTTAACGTATTGTAATATTTGCATTCGCTTTCGCATTCGCATTCGCTTTCGCAAAAATTAAAATGTATTATTCGTTTTCGCATTCGCATTCGCATTCGCTAAACTGGTATTCGTTACATCCCTAGTACATATCGTTACCTTAATATAGAAAAACCCTAACTCATTATTTTTTTTTTTTAATCGAGTTTTTTTTTGTATATTTCGATAGAAGAACATATCACATATCGAAAAATGCTAGAATAAGATTTCCAAAGAGTTAGGGCCTTTCTATATTAGGGTAACGATATGTATGTATGTATACCCACACAAAACTTTAATGAAATTGGTTAGACTTAGAACAACGAACACAATGATACGTGATTTTCAAATATTAAGATTGTAAATGCAATAAATCACTACTGGTCGTCAATTGATACATACATTATTTAACCGAGTGGCCCACTTTTGATTGATGGTGGTGTTAAATAGGCTGCATATAAAATTATTAATAAAGAAAAGCCAACGACCATTGTTGGTTGGTCAAGGTGTGCGAAGTTGTTAAGAGCGGAAATTTCTGCTATAAACGTGAGCAAAGTAGGAAGCAGCTGGTGTTGTAGGCATGAAAACAGAAAATAATATCGTACGTGCAAACAAGAAATAAAGAGATTAAACCCCTTAAAACAACAACAACAAAATAATAAATAAACTGTAAAAGGAACTAGCAAATTGTATCCAACTATGTACATACATATATACATACATATATAATGTGCATGAGGAGCATGCATGGTGTGTAATAGGAAATGTGAATGTAATTTATGTTGATTTTTATCCCTGATTTTTCTACATTAATTTTTTTTTAATAGGTACATACTTATATGGTGCAAATACCATTTGATAGGTACTTACTTGGAATTTGGCAACATGGATATAAGCATTGTTAAGACCGTAGTGGCTTCCAGTGTTCCCTGCTCCACTAAACGCACAAATGTCTGACAGCTCATAACACTTAATTTTACATTGTCCGCTTTGCATTGTGTTTTTAAGAATTCAATCTCCTTAATATTATGTTCGGCCACTTTTTTTTCACGACTTTCAACGATTTTCTTAAATATTTTTTCCAAGCATGCTGATATCTTCACCACCGAAGTAGTACTTGTTATAGTTTTAAATTCCTCCATGGAATTCCTTGAAAATGTTTTAAAATAAACAAGAGAAAAAAATAACATTAAACATGTTTTTCCAAATATCAATAGCGACAGCTTTAAGCAATTTTAGGCAAACTTATTACTTTTACTTAGTCTTTCTAATACATATACCTCTCGTCCACTTAGCCACTCCGTGTTGGGCTGCTAGATGTGCTTCTTTTAACGTTTCTTTAAACAATGACATTAACTTTTATATTTTCTGCTTTTCTTTACTTACCTGCAATTTACAACCAATTCACAGCGCAAGTCCTTTTATAATAGCCAATTTCTTTTAACTTTGATACTTGTTTATGTTTACAAATTAGATTGTTAGGACAATTTGTAAAAGTAAAACCAATGGGGCAACAAAAAAGATGCAACAGTTCCAAATGAAAACAAGAAGAAGCACCAAATAATGACAACAGCTGTTTCACATACGCAAAAAATGCCGGTTGCATATGTGTGAGTTAGTTGTAACGAAATAGTAGCACAGCAATGTAAAATTAGGTACTTTTTTTTTGTGATTCTCCGTACTAAATCATCGGTTGGTTTCTGGCTTGCGGCACAGTTATTCCAAATACATTATGTCTGCGGCAAACCAGAAACCACGTGACGAAATAGCAAATATTACCGCACCAAACAAGGCAGTTCCGCTTTAAGGGACACAAGATGAATTGGAACATAAAAAAGGCTAATGAATACCAAGCGCTCTCAGCAAAAAAGTGGAAAATTTCCTGCGGGCAAATTACGGCATTCGATATCGAACATTATTTCAAAGTATTTCAATTTATATGAAAATATTTTTAATTTTCGGTCGATATCTAATGCCGTAATTTGGTCTCTGCTGTCAGAAAAAGTTCCGAGGGCTCACACACATTATATTGTATATATATAGTTCTTCATTAGAAAACATTTCATTTTGTGGGTCCGTGAGGAGAGGATCATGAAACTTTCTCTTGGCTGAACCAAAGATTATTCATAAATAAATCATCTATACACGTACAATAATGGAAGGCCCCATACAGCTCAATCAAGTGTTGCTACACTCTCAAAAAAAAGTTAAATTCAAGTAGAAACAATTTAATTTTATATAGGAAACATTAGCGAAATATAACTAAGTTTGCTTTGAGTTATTTCAAAAAGTCAAAATTAAAGCTCACATTTTTGTTTTAAAACTGATTTGTATGTTTCTTCATTCGTATGTTTATTTTAATAATTCCTTTTTGGCTCAGTGTAGGATGAAATAAAGTGAATACCAGGGACCGTAACGGTTATAATTTTTATTTTAAAAATCACTTTTTAATCATTATTTCTTGATTTTTATTTATCCCTCACAAAATAACTCTTATTTTGTGACTTTTATTTATTCCTCAGAAAATAACAGTTATTTCTTGATTTTTATTTATCCCTCACAAAATAAGAGTTATTTTGTGACTTTTATTTATTCCTCACAAAATAACAGTTACTGTTTGATTTTTATTTTTTTGCTTAACTTTTAAAATGTAGAAAGCGTAATTTTTGCGTTAAAATGAATATTAACCGATTTAAAATTTAATTTATCGCCAGAGTCTTTAAAAAAAACTCTTATATGTTAAATTAAATTTACTTTTTTATTATTTATTAATTTTAAAAGTTAAAATTTTTTTGAGCAAAAAAATAAAAATCAAAAATTAACTGTTATTTTGTGAGGAATAAATAAAAGTCACAAAATAACTCTTATTTTGTGAGGGATAAATAAAAATCAAAAAATAACTGTTATTTTCTGAGGAATAAATAAAAGTCACAAAATAAGAGTTATTTTGTGAGGAATAAATAAAAATCAAAAAAATAAAAATCATTGCATCTATCGGTAGTCCATGTAACATGGAGTATCTTGGTATATTCCTTGTGCACGTAGCACTTCTCTATTATTGTGATTTTTTTAATTTATATTTGGAAAATAATCGTTATTTGCGATCCCTGGTGAATACTCATCGAAAGTAGTCGGTTACAGAAAACCGCAATATTAGTCTATTACCCCTCACTAACACCGTGAAAACAATTATTTTGTGGCCAATTCCAAACAAGCGTAAAGGATGGACAACACCAATGAATTAATAGAGGATATTTTCACTACACATGTTAAGTCTTTAACTGATGATGAAAAACAAAAACTTACAGAGCAAAATAAGAGATTAATACCCGAATTCAAAGCCAAGCAATTGGATGCTCAAGCACAAAAACATTGGGACCTCTTTTATAAACGAAACGAGACACGGTTTTTCAAGGACCGTAGATGGACCACACGAGAATTTCAGGAACTTTTGCAGACAGAAGATACTGGCCACTCTTCACAGGATTATAGAAAACTATTGGAAGTTGGTTGCGGAGTTGGCAATTTTGTCTTTCCTCTAATGGAAGAACTTGGATCGTTGGGACAGGTGAATAACTATTTCTATGCTTGTGATTTTTCGCCGAGAGCAATCGACTTTGTACGTGCTAACTGTAAATATGATGAAACGAAAATTAAAGCTTTTCAATGCGACATAACGACCAACGTGATACATGAATATATACCAGCGAACAGCTTGGACATTATATCCATGATTTTTGTGTTATCCGCAATAACACCAGGAAAATTTGATAGCGTCATTAAGAACTTGCATAAAGTTTTAAAGCCTGGAGGCATTGTTCTCTTCAGAGACTATGGTCGCTACGACATGGCCCAGTTGAGATTTAAGTCAGGGCATAAAATCACTGAAAATTTTTATATGCGTCAGGATGGCACCAGAAGTTATTATTTTGCAGAAGAAGAGTTGGCTAAATTATTTAAAGAAAATGGTTTTGAAATCGTAACTAATTGCTATGTACATCGAAGAACTTTGAATGTTAAAGAGGGTATTGATGTTCCAAGAATATTTTTACAGGGTAAATTTAAAAAATTATAAATGTTAAATGCTTTAAATAAATGTAATCATTCCGAAACAAATTATTGGCAATATACTTTCTAATAAAAATGTTTTTGTTCTATTTGAGAATCATAAATATTTCATTTAATATTAAATTGTATATAACTTAAAAAGAAGTAATAGGAATTAACTGAAAATTAAAAAAATAATTTAGCAAATATGTCGTTGTTATGTCATACATCATCTCTTTTTTTTATTTAAATCATTTAGATTTTAAAAACACATAGTTTTCATAATATACTATACCCATTCACATTTATCACGATTTTATCAAGCAAGATTTATATGTTTAGGTATATATGGTATTGTTCTTTTTATTTATATATTATAGTTTATTTTTTACTTTTTAAATTGTTAATAACATGTTTTTTGTTTAATTTAATTTAACGTTCAATAAATACAGTTATGATTTTCATAAGTCTGCCTCAAACTTTATATATAATACATAATACATATTTGGTTTTATTTATGCACACAAATATATATTTTTTTTAATAATTCTTCACATTAATGTATTTATAAAATGATGCAGTTCAACTGGCTTAGTTAGGGGACAAGGTTAACAAATAACATAATAGTTGTATTAATAGCAATTTTCAAATGATAATTTTATTTTGCATTTGCTAGCAGAAAATTTTTCTTTCTCATAAATGTTTTTAATTAGAAATTTAGTTTCAGATAATTTACAGGAAACTTTTATATGAAATTACAAAAAAGAAGACTGAAAATTAAGAAATTTTAAAACATCTAAGATTAAAACGTATGAAAATATGTATGTACATGAATTGCAATTGTATTTTGAAATTTCGGTTCTACTTCAAAGTTCTACAATTATGTTACACAAAATAGTTTCAACCGAAAGTGAAATGAATTTTTTAAAATATGTACGTTTAATAAAAACTTCGTGGTTTGGAATTCATATTAATTATCAAAGTGAAATAAATTAATTTTCTTATTTTTTACATGGTGAGAATATCAGTAATCAAATCGTCTAATTTGTTTAATATCTTTGCTTAGGCAGGAATTCGTATTATCAAAGTGGAATAAAAATTTGTTTTGTTTTTATTTTTATATATATATGGTGGGAATACCAGTAATCAAATCGTTTAGAAAGATTTTTTTTGTAAATATACTCAACGATTTAATCTCTTGGAATAATAAAGAAATAATATATTTATTTTCTTTTCAGCCTATTTATGTAAAATATGTTTTCTTCAAAAATTCTAGTAAAGTGGAATTTTGTTGCAAACGGCTTGAATGTGTTATTTTACTTTTTATTTATTTTTTAAATGATTTAAATTTATAAGAGAAGAAATGAAAGGAAACAAAAACAATTTAATTCTTTGCGTATTGAACAAGTTTTTACACCCATTTTATAATACAATCGCTTACAAGTCATTTTGAAACAGATTCCTGAATTGTTTTTAATTACATATTATTCGAAAAATATTAATTTTATAATTTTTTTAAAGGTTATGATTAATAACAATATTTGCAAAAATTTATTAAAAATACAAGGAAAACAACATAACAATAAAATACTTATTAATGCTTCTTAAAATTAAAATTATATATAAAAAATAAATCAGTGAAGTGATTATCTCAAAAACCTTTATTAATTAATAAAATGTGTTAATGTTGTTGTTAATTAGCTGTTTTATTTACTTTTTTTTTAATAATATGCATTCAAAATTGTTTTGATTATACCTAAATAACAAATTGTAAAAGAATTAGTAGAACTGAAAATGTTTGCAAAATAAACTGTTTGCGACATACATATATATTAATCCCCTATCGTGGTCGTCGTATTTCGACTTCGGCTAAGGCGTCGTAGTCGAAGCCGAAACACTTCAATTACGATAAGGCCCAATTGGGTATTTGTACAGTTGAAGTCGAGGAAATTTACTGTGATTGATTGTTATTGTCTAAATAGACAATAGTTTTTTGGATATGGCATTTGACAATCAAGACTGTCTGTAAATTCGCCCGAACTCGTCTAGCAATTATAAAATTATAAAGTGCTGTATAAACGTAACAACTTAATTAAAATTTCGTAACGAAAATATTTAGTAGGGTTATTTAATTAGTCCTTTATTTTTTTTAATTAATTTCAACAATTTTTATTTTAGCAACAAGTTTTTTTTTCTTTAGTTAAAATATAAACAAATGCACATACTAATGTATGGAATATAATTATAATTCATTGGCACACAAAATATAAAAAGTGCTTTAAACTTAACATATTTTTGTAATGGAATAAAAGAACGGAAAAAAAACATAAGCGAAAATAATCCCAATTATTCTGTAACTCTTTGTCGGCGTCACGGCAATATACCAACAAAAAAAAAAAAAAAAAAAAAACAGACCACCAATAAATAGTTACTGACTAAGATGGAATATACCTCCCTTCACTTTTGAACGAACGGAAAAAACACAAAATAATGTCTTGTTTGTTGTACCAATGTTCACAACAAAAATTATTAATTGTATGTTGTTATCAAACATTTAAAATAGAATTTTAATTATAAGTAGCCTAGGCCACTGGAAGCCTTAGAAAAACACTAATCCACAAGTGAATCATTTGCTTTTACCCCCATAATACCGGAAGGTGCACTGAGTGGTGGTAGTTCAATACTGGAATCGAAACTTTTTGTAGTTAACAGGTCGCTGCTAGTCAAGGAGGTGGTGGTTGCTGTACTATTGTTATTGCTATTATTGGTTAAACCTCCTCCAACACTGCTTCCACCGCCAACACCCCCAACTAAGCCACCACTAACATTTGTACCACTTACTACAGCACCACCATTCAAATCACTATCAATACTAAAACTACCACTACCACTTTCGTTAGCTAATAATGTCTGCATTGGCAACATTTCCATGGTATCCAATGATTCATAAGTTTTTCCCTTCACCGGTCCGGGACTCTTTTCAAACTCGGACGATGAGGTTTCCATTTGCAGTTGCATAAGAGAATTGCGTTGCATATGTTTATCTAATTTTCGTTGCGGTGGTTTAGTGCTACTATCTACACTATTTGTGGCCGAATTGCCGTTCACTTGATGAGCAACCGTTGTTGGTTCGTTAACATCCTTGTCTTTATCTTTATCCTTGCCTTTGGATTTCTTGAAACCTGCGATTAATGCTTTGTGAGCTTGAGCCTTGATACCCTCCATGCTGGGTCGTATTATAGAATTTCTTTGGCCCGATTCTTTGCCATCCTTAGCGTTTTGTGTTTGTTCCGCAGTTTCCTCTGTAACACTGGCCAGCTGTTGAGGAGCCTGGGGCATTGTTAGATCTTGTGCTTGGATGGGTATATCATCGGGTAGCTTTTTCGTACGGAATGATGCGTTTGTTATCATTGACTTTGATACAGCGGTGGTAACAGTGTTAGTGGATGGTGTTAGAGCTACACTCAGGCCCATGGGACCATCACTTGGCTGGCCTGAGGGATTGGCATGCAAAGAATTACGTACCGCACTGGTAACTAAAATTAATTCTGTGTACATTTCGAAGCACGCTCTATTATGAATGTCCTCCAGCGTTTGGATGGCCACGGTACCAAATCCATTGAACATAGCAAAATAAATGGCGTGCACTAATTCCACGAGGAATGCTGATGATAAAGGAATGCGTGGAATCATTGATTTGGGCATAAGTGAGGGATCCGATCTAAGGACGCAAGGAAATATATTTTTTTAGTTCGTATTGAATAAATTAATTATTTAATTGGACATTAATATCCCTCTATCAAACTAATTCTGAAATTAATAACTAAAAATTTCCGGTAATGCTTATTTAAGAAAATTAAACTATAGATTTATATTAATATTACTAGAAAGACTTCAGGCCATACAAACGAAAATTCAATTCAAAGTATAAATCTAAATTCGATTCTTATAGTTTACCATAATTCACTAAATTTTAGAATTTGAGTATTCTTTAAAGCAAGTTGATCTAACAACTTCTATATTAAAATATAAATATACAATAGTATATATGTACATATTTTGTAGATATGTACATATCTATGGAAGTCATAAGTTATTGATTGATTTTTAATTGCCCTATTAACCTGATTTAGTTTACTTACCCATATGAAATTCTATGAGCATGAGTTAATTTAGCATTGAATCCCTCTGTCACCAGTTGTGAAGATACCCGACATAAATGTATCAGCGCAGATTTTTGTGTTAAGCTAACTTGTTGATTGTAACAAAACAACAATGCGGTCATTATCCTCAGGCGATTTTGGGCTGTTATTGCTTCAATCCGTGGATGTGGTCCCCATTTCACCTCTCGATTGCAATTTTCCTCCCAGCGTCGCAAGTCTGTCAATGGTAAATTCTTTTCTTCATGGTACACAGATGCTTGAGCTAAAATTGGCATGCGAAATTGTACGATACGTTCACCACCGTCTGCCGTAGACACTTCACCATTGTAAATGCATATTAGCAGAGTTTCCAAGCTTCGTACACCCTTTTTATCACCGCCAGCAACTCCATGTAGATACGTATAGATTAGAACAGGTATGAATTGTAGTGGGAACTTCTGTAATGATTTTTCCGTGCTTCGATAGAATGCCAACAATTGTTGGCATATATCATGAACTAATGATTCATGCCTTTGACGATCATGTAATATTGTAAAAATTGCTTCAGCTATTTCCGAATCAGTGTCATGATCATTGGCGAATTCTCTAACCTCTGAAGTTTGACCCTGTATGCGTTGAAAGTCCGTCAGCCAGTCTTGGACTATTGATTCTGCCATTACTAAGCACTCTACCACCTTCAATTATTTCACACAATGTCCTTTGATCAATACTAAATAAAGGCAGCCTATTTGAAAAATGATTTATCTATGCTTCTTAAGCGATATTATTAATATTTTCTACTTATTTCACTCGTAATTAATCACAAAAATTGGTAAATTTTCTTTGACTGTTTAAGAAAAATTGTTGTTTTGACGTAATTTTAAGTTTTTTTTTTTCTCCTCCATCACTTGCCTGATGTGTCAAAGATTAAATGGTACAGGGCTTTCAGTTTTGATTCTTTTTGTCCCACATATTTGAGCATTTCTAGTCCGAAATTCTGTCACTTTTTATCCAAAATCCCCATAAGTAATATGCATTTTGTTTTCGCCGTTTCAACAAGGAGACTTCATATCAGGTGATCTCAATTCATCAGCTGACGGTCAGCTGATAATTTATCTGCTGTCCACTCAAAGCAAAACGTTCAGAAATATTCTGACAGGAAATTTTACACTAATAAATGCTATAGGCGTATATGCATCATCTGGTATCAATTCTCCTTGCGTTTCATACAAGGTAGACTCGAATGAATTCAAAATCAGTTGTTACGTCAAATTCAAAAACGTGTATTTTGACATTTCGTCGGTTTGCTGGGGGTCGATTCTGAATTTATGATAAAAATGAAGTGATAAAAAATTTATCATATTCACTTCACTTGACAGGTAGTTCTCATAAAAAACTAAAATCAGAATCGCATTTTCAATGAAGTGATATTTTACTTTTCATTTTCACGATTTCACAGAAACAGAATCGACCCCCTGCAGTCGTAATGTATTTTGAATATACTGTGCCGCAAACCAATAACCAACAGATGATTTACTTATATTTTTTGGCCTTGTACTCACTTGGTCCGTTGGGATCGCCTGTTAATGTTTCACCTTAGTAGATTACCATCAGGGCTGATAAGGTCACCTGTTATTCAATTCGCCTTGCTGGCCTTCTACCATTTTACAAAAAATCCCTTTGCTCTGAGAGTAATGGGCAACTTCAAAATAAACAACCACCAAGTCCTATTAGTGCGCCTTGACCACCACTGTCAAGTTTTTTTTCTTGCAAATTGTCACTATGACATTTATGTTCTATATTCGAAACACCAATACACACCAATGCTAGTCACACGTTGAAATTATTTATTTTTCGGTACATTTCTCTTGCATAGTAAAATTGCATTTAATTAATTTTTGTATTTAATTTAAAAAATTTGATTTCTATATTAAGTTGAATTAAAACTACAGTGAAAATGTCGACAAGAACAAATACTATTCAACACAATACAAGTGGCAGTGCAAAGTGTTCCTCAATTAAAGAGATTTGCAATAGAGCTTTGACGGCGAAATCTGAATGGCCAGATAAGGTGATAATTTCATTAGTAATTAGCATGAAAAATACTTGATCTTTGTAAAATTTAATGCTAAAGTATGGACTTCGATGACTTTTGGCTAAGTGTGCAAAATGTTTGTTATTAATTTAGAACTTGTTAAGTTTTCTTTTGCATTAAGAGGACGCGATTTACCCAGTTTAGCTTCTTCATTACTGTTTAAGTACACACAATACTTAACAAGCAGCCGTCATTTCTGCCCTTGAAAGAATTAGAATATAAATAGAAGTGTTTACATGTGGCATAACTCATTAACGAATTCATTTATAATATCTACCACCATCTTTCGGAAGTTTTAAAAAAATTTGCAGTTTTTATCACTTCATAACATTTTAGCTGTAATTTAAAATAATGGAATAACTATATATATTAATAATTGATATATCTACTATTTATCTTGAACTTTACAATTTTCTGTCATTTCATTCTAGGACGAATTTTTGGATGTTATCTACTGGGCTCGTCAAATTTTTGGTATTATTTTAGGTGTCATCTGGGGTATTGTACCACTGAAAGGATTTTTAGGTTTAGTATTGTATGTAAAAAAGAGACAAGTTATGAAAAAAAATGAATCGTAATTTTTTTTTAGATTTGCAGGTATAAGTTGCTGTGTCGTTTACTTCTACGCCATTAACTTTCAAAATATTGACGAAGAAGCGTATGGAGGCGCTTGGGAATTAATCAAAGAAGGATTTATGACTTCGTTCGCCGGTTTTCTTGTAACGTGGATAATTTTCTACACCGGTCTTCACTACGATGCCATTATGGAAGCCAAAGGACGTTAATCCATATAAATTAACAAAGAAAAACAAAACTTAAGCAATTTAATAATTAATATAAATACTAGATAATGCAAATTTTGTTTACCAAATCCTTATTCTCAATATTATATGTAAACGTTGTGCCCACACCTTTTTTGTTTTTGTATCATATCTATATCTACTAGTTTTAATTGTTAGCTTGGTTTTGCGATTTAAGTTTGTTCAAGAACTATCAATTGTTTTACAACAGCCAGGACAAACGTACGATTTCCTTTGCGAAATCCTTTATTTTTCTATGAAAAATTTGGAAGAAATAAAATTGTTTATTTTAAAATAAATAAAAAATGGCTTTACTTATTCATTTTTATACTGATAATTGCTAATTTACAGAAAACTAAAATTAGGCATTAAGATGTTAATCACTAATATTCCATGGCAACTTCTTGAGTTGCACTATTACCATTCTGCACGGAACCATTTTGGGCCAAAACAAAATTATCAGGAATTTGTCCACTTTGCAAAATTTGCGATAATCTTTCCACTTCTTGCAAAGAACTAGCACGTTTTATAGCCTCTCTAATGCGTTGCAAGTCTTCAGGATTTGCAAACTTGTTACCGGAATTTCCCGTTGGTTTACCGTTTGCCTCAGCAGCCGCAGCTGCTGCTGCACTTAATTTCGACTTTTTGGCTATTTCTTTCAGTAATTCCTTCCCTTGTTTTGAACGGAAGAAGTCTTGGGCTGCTTTTCGGTCTTTCTGTTTGATTTTCCTAAAATCTAGTAAGCGCAAATGTGGAAATTTATACGCCATGTAGTCTCTGTAGTAAGGTTTGGTAGACACTGGATTCATAAGCAAGCATAATGTCTCCAAATGCGTTAGTTGAACAAGAGGCTCCAAATCGCCTAATTCTTGCAAATTGTTACCGCTTAATATCACCGAATTAAGGTTAGGCACAGACTCCTGTAGATCGTCGCCAATTCTCAATATGCGGTTATTGTTTAATAATATACATTTCAAGCGTGGTAGGTACGGTAGTCCATCTAATTTCCTCAGATCGTTGTCGGACAAATCTATTGTATCAAATTGGTCCAGCGTGGCTCCAAGATTTTCAATTTGGGGAATTTTATAGCCGCGTAAATCCAATTCGCGTTCTCGACAGGGATTTATGAATTGCATTGATTGATTTATAAGTTCAGGCGTGAGTTTTACCATTTTGGCAAGTTTTTAAGCATTACTTTTTAACAATTACACTTTTTTAATAAATTTTTATAAACTTTGAGACAAAAAACAGCGTTAGTTTATTGTTCTCACAAGTAACACTCAGTCTGAATTGATATGCTGTCATTGAAGTGGAGTGCTGCCAGATTTTTATATAAATTGTGGAATATGTTAATAAACGCTAGAATCAGAATTTGATGTGAAAACATAAACGCTTTCATAGACCCCATTTACACTGTGTCTTTCTGCTTGCCTTTGCCGGCAGACTGAGTTTATTGGTGTGATGTTTTAAGAATCAACCGGAGTAAAACGAAATGAAAATTCGAGGGAATTTTTTACATTTATCTTTATTTTTTCGTACTCTCAGCACTAAGCGTGTGTATAAAGTTTATATTATACACACCAAAAAGTCATGAAGAAATTTTTTTTATATTACAACTATGTAATATTTTAAATTTTTTTTTTACTTGCTTAACTTTCGTTTCAATATGCATTTCAAGTTGCAATAAACTTTTTTATCAACACACTTATATACCTATGTATTTGAAAATTAGTAGTCAACTTGAAACTAGCTACGAGTTGTTTCGTTGCTAATACCCCTCTTATATACGAAAGTTTACTTTGAACAGTCTTAATTTAGCTGGGAGAATGACGGAAAGAGATAAATTTAGCTGGGAGAATGACGGAAAGAGATAATAATCCTCCCTGTCGTTCACACAGCTGAATTAAGACTTTGCAAAGTAAACTTTCCGTGTCTAAAAGAGGTATAATGACATCTTGAAAATTAAATTGACTATCAAGTTGTGTGCAGACTACATCACGGCTGTTAATTTTCACGTATTTGGGAAATCAGTATGTGATCCACTTAAGTAATTTATTGAACGTTTGGCTGCAGCGCCACTGATAGTAAAATAAAACAAATTTTATGTTATTTTTTTTTTGTATTCATTTTATTATGGTATATTTTTTATATTCTTCTTCGGAAAAAATTCTAAATTGTTACATTTTATTGTGTGTTTCTTTTATTTGGGAATGTGCTACATTTCTGTTTTCTTTAACATCTTTAAATTATTTTGATCGGTTTTAATTGATTTACATAGTCTGAAAATGTATAAGTCGTTGATTTTTTTTAATGTAATTTACTTTCACAACTGGTGGGGGCAGTTAATTTATTTCTTTAAATTACTTTTATTTAAGTCTATTTGATTTCAAAATTCATAATTTCTTTCTTTCTTGTAATTTTGTGTTCGTAAATCATTCGAATTGTTCTTACAATATATATTTTTAATTAGTACAAGTAAAATAAGAAAATTTGTTGCTCTTGCTCACTTATACGTACTTTATTTTGTGCTACAAAGTGGAAAGAATAATTTTCATTACAATATAAGTAACATAGAATTTGGCGTTCTTTTTTATCTTAACTTTTATAAATGGTTGCAAAAACTACTTCTACTGTAAATGGAATTGAAAAGAAAAAAATTATATATTTCACAAATATTTGGAGGATGAATTATTTGTGTGTGAATCTAAAAGTTTTATGTATTATTGTATTGTTATTATTCTTTATATCAATTTTATAAATCTATTCTGGATTTCGGAATATAAAAAATAGCTCCTACGAACTAAACTAAAATTCGATAATGAATTAAATTACGATTTTTAATTGGTGCTTAGTTCTCGTGCATCTAAATACATACCTACATACGAGTAACTTTGTTGGAAATTCTGACTAAAAACTCCGATATGAAAAATATTTTATAATTCAAGGAAAATGATCATGTAATAAGTTCATAAAACACTTTTGTTCAGCATAAAACGTGCTTTAATTTCCGAAAGTTGTTTTATGGAAGCGTCATGTAGTCAATGTCTGTGAATTTGATAGATTCTAAAATCAGTTCGTTGATTAATTATTTTTGTTGAAAATTGTAATCCTTTGAAGATGTTTTATCTTAATGCAAGTGAGTTCTCATTGCAAGTTCTAATTGGATTTAAGAACATCCTAGCGATTTAAAACATCTATAGGTATAATATATTGTTAAAAAAATTCTTGGCACTTAATTGCAATTTGGGAAAAAAAATAAAAGAATACATACATATTTATATTTGAATATCAGTTTTGCAAATATTTTAAGAATGAATTGGTTTCTTTTCAATCAATTTATATCATAATAATTAAAAATATGTAGACTTATAGACAATTTACATACATAAATATATATTTTAATATAAAAAATTACGACGAGTCGGTGTGGGGAATAGGTTATAAATTATAGTATAAAAATATGTTTACTTGTTTATTTATGTATATCGTTTAGGTTCAATATATTTTATATAAATAATATATATTACAAAATTAATAATGGAATATTTTATTTAGTTATACTTAAAAGACTAAAGATTAAAAAACATTGTAATAAAAATTATACGCCAAAAATACATACATGCATATACATACATACATATATGAGAAGAAAATTGCACAGTTTTAGAAAAACACCATTTGTTAAAGCAAAAGTCACAATAAACCAAAACTTAAGGCGGTTTTTTTTTAAAGAAAAGATCATTTATATTTTTATGTATTTTGGTTTTTGGGAGATTGTTTTAAAATTGTTGTTTTTATAAATCAACGACATCCTCTTTGGTATATTGTGTATCTCTAAAAGTCCGTCGTAGAGAGGATCGTTGTAGGCCTTCAACTAATGTCTCCTATAAAATAGAAATTCATATAATACAAATTAAGCTTAAAGTGATATTATTATATGTATGTAATTAAATCATCTTTAATACAAAAAATATTAAAGAAATTATAATAAAAATATTACAGATTATGACATGCAGCTGTTAATATATTGAGTGTTAATCAAGTTGTCACAAATTTCATTGATATAGTATATAACAACTAATGAGACAAAAAACAATAAATTAAACACATAAACATAAAATTACTGTATAGGATTAAATAAAATTGTAACTTTTTTTAATTTTCGTTATTATTGTGCTTAAATTTAAATCACAACAAATGTATCAGAAAGGAATTTATTTCGTTTCCGTTACTTTAACATTTCAAATACACACATACATATGTACTTATGTACATACGTTAGCATGAATTTATTTAGAAAACAGAAACAAGAGCATTGGCAAAAAGCATTCATTGCAGAGCTACCAGATGAATTTGTTGTAAAGCCCAAGGTTGTTTCATGTCTAATATTTTTCAACATTTTAAAATAAAAAAATAAAAAATTTTAAAAATCCTATATTTTAGATTATCGCCCAAAACACGCCAATTAATTTGCAGTTTTCTTTCATTTTGATTTAATTCAAGTTACAAAATTATTCTTAATCCGCAAAAAGTTAAAAAGAGCGTTTTGAAAGGCATTAATGCTATTTTTTTTTTACTTAAGATATAAAATTTTGTAAATGATTAACACAAACAACAGAAACTATAATAAAGATCATGTAAATGTATTAGTAACTTAAGTGGGGCAAGGGTAGACAAAACATTTGCATATGCCAGGACAACATTAACATAGTAGAAAAGCTAAAATTTTATGTCGAAATTTTGAGGCACTAAAATAAGAGTTTTCCCATCAATGGAAATATCTTTTTAATTATTTTTAGATATGGTTTACATTAACAATAAGCATTATAAAAAGCCCAATTCAATATTTATGAATATGCATTTATGGTATGGTAGTACATATGTATGTAGTAGCAAGAATTTTCAGCTGATAAAGATGAGTTTTTGCTATTGTCAAACCTCAAACATTGTTGATATTTCTTTGCCGGCAATTCGTTTTAAGCCGCTACTCGTTGCTGCAGCAGCCGCTGAGGAAGATGGTATTATTTTATCGCTGGATTCATGGCGAATTTCATGGTTTAAAAAATCGTTTAACGCTAACTTTTTACTATTGCGTATATTTAGTATCTCATTTTTACCATTCTCTGTTATAATTGTCTTACTAATAGTTTCATTTGCTTCGCTATTTGCAGAACTGTTTGTAATTGTTTTCGAATGAGTTTCGCTTGTAGAGGAGGATGACGACGATGATGATGACATTATTGTCATTGAGGATGTCATTGAGGAAGTTTTGCTGCTATTGATATTACTACTGTTGTGGTTGCTTATTTTAGATATGGCCGATGTTGAGGACGATGTTAGTAACGATCGTGGCAACACTTGAGGTTTTAGTGGTAAATCTAAGGTAGATGATTTGTTGTTGTTGACACAAATAATACAAATTAAAAAATAAAATCAAATCAAGTGAAAAAGGACAGTTGATAAATAAAATAAAAATCAAATAAATCGAATAAATATTTGGGATTAAAAAATATTTTTAAGAGGCATTTTTCAAGGAGTACCTTTTTTAAAGTATCTGTTTAGAAAACTAATTGTTTTAAGAAGTAAAAATTTTAAAAAATAATAGCGTATATAGAGGGATAGAAAGGCTGATGGAACCGGAATCTTTTTTTTATTTTTTGCTTGACATGTTTTGTTGCCTAGTGTCTCTTATTGACACAAATAAAAAAAATCACGCAACTAATTCCATAATGTATGTAAGTTCAGTATAACTTAAAATTTTAATATCAGTGAAAAGTCTAATTTTTTTTATAGAAAAGAGCTTTTATTATGACTGTACTGTAGTGTGCTGTACTGTTTTGAAAGTTTATGTCCGAGACAAACATAGAATTGTAATTAAATTTTCTCCTAGGAAACTATATAAATATTACATTATATGTGCATATATACATAATGGATATATCGCACTTCATCAAGAGGGTATTAAGTAAAAATTTTAAAATTTTCAGTAGAGATGAAAAACTGTCTGTGATTACATTAACAATTCGATTATTTTTAACTCGAATATACATAGGCTCAAATCAAAATACAGTATCTAAGTCTAAATCAATTTATCGTCTTCACAAAAATATACAAAAATGCTATGACATTCATAAGTAAGACTCTAAATTCAACTTATACACAAGACATAAGTCGAAACTACTACTAAAAAGTCCAAAATGCCGAATTTTCACTATAAGCCACCATACAAGAGGAAGCTATAGACACAACATCATCATTTATATTGAAAGCGACAATAAAATAAGAAAATTTGATTTTTATATTCTTATGAATTGAATAGGCTAAAGTTCGTAACGCTTTTTAAGCCAAATTACATGTGATAATTATTAATGAACAAATAACATCAAAGTTAGTTGTAAATATTCTGACAACAACACATAGTTGAACGGAACAGCCAGCCGTTTTCGAAGGCCACTAAAACCTTCCTCATCAGCGTTCTTCTGTGTTATGGTCCACTGTGTGTGGTGTCAGTTGATGTAGATGTCTGCCTTATATACGTAACTTTATTGCAAATGGAATATGTGAATTGGTTTGATTCATTGCATTTCAATTTGCTAATGTGTTTCGTAATGTATACGCAAGTTACCATCTATATATATATATACCATCTTCTATATATATTACCATCTTCTATATATATTACAACAGTCTTACCATTGTCGTTTTGTTCCTTACTAACTATACACATGTTTGTTAATTTGCTTATTTTTGTTCTACTTAAGACAAACTTTTTTGGTTTGTTACTATTAAGTATATTTTTATTTCTAATTTTTGCCACAAGCCAATGACTATTAATTAGTTAATTTAATTATTATTTTTCGAACTGTATTTGTTTCTATATTCTTATGAATTGAATAGGCTAAAGTTCGTAACGCTTTTTAAGCCAAATTACATGTGATAATTATTAATGAACAAATAACATCAAAGTTAGTTGTAAATATTCTGACAACAACACATAGTTGAACGGAACAGCCAGCCGTTTTTCAAATAAGCAAATTAACAAATAAGCAAATTAACAAACATGTGTATAGTTAGTAAGGAACAAAACGACAATGGTAAGACTGTTGTAATATATATAGAAGATGGTAATATATATAGAAGATGGTATATATATATAGATGGTAACTTGCGTATACATTACGAAACACATTAGCAAATTGAAATGCAATGAATCAAACCAATTCACATATTCCATTTGCAATAAAGTTACGTATATAAGGCAGACATCTACATCAACTGACACCACACACAGTGGACCAAAACACAGAAGAACGCTGATGAGGAAGGTTTAGTGGCCTTCGAAAACGGCTGGCTGTTCCGTTCAACTATGTGTTGTTGTCAGAATATTTACAACTAACTTTGATGTTATTTGTTCATTAATAATTATCACATGTAATTTGGCTTAAAAAGCGTTACGAACTTTAGCCTATTCAATTCATAAGAATATAGAAACAAATACAGTTCGAAAAATAATAATTAAATTAACTAAATAAAATTTGATTTTGTTTTCAATATAAATTGTAAGTCCAAAGTTTTCTTTCGTTATTGTGGAACAGGCCATAAAACTCAAACTAAAAAGTAAATTTCTAAAAAAAAGATTTATGACAAAAACTAAACTACAGTTTTAAAAACAAAAATGTAAAACTTTACAGGAGAACATTTATATTTATCTCTGAAAATAGCTTTAAAACAATTATTTACCAATCGAAACTAAACTAAATATGTACATGTGTAGTTAATAATATACAATGTATGTATACGGCAATATATTGTAACATACCTAAACGGTTTAAACCTGCTGCTAGTTCTCTAACAGATTTCTTTTCCAAGCCAGCAGCACCTAGAAAAATAGAAAAAATTAGATATAATTAAAATAATATTATTCCATGAATTTTATATATATATAACGCAATATTACGCCAATGTTAGTAAAGACATACCAGGTTTTATGCCTACATTACTACCACCACCAGAAGCACCTTGAACAATTGCTATGCTCGGACTTATGCCCCCAATTGAAGCACCACTTTGACCAAAGGGCACAATTTCAACTTCTAGAAATTGGTTTTAAATTTCATTGTTAATTAGATAATCAAACTATAAATTGTATTTTAAGCATTTTTAGCCCCATTATTACAACCGATTAACATCTAGAGTTAAGATTTTAAAGAACCGATAATTTAAATTTTTTAAACTAAAAGTGACCGATAACATGCTAAAGGGAAGTTTATTTTAACTTTAACTTTTAAACTAAGATTAAGCATTTGAAGTTGCTTAATTTTCTTGTTCTAGGCATTTTTAATTAGTTTAATAAAAAAAAATAAATAAAATATAGAGTAATGCTAGAAACACAACTGGGACGAACGACGAATATTTCGGTGCGAACTTTCGTCATAAAAAATAAAACACATTTGCGCATATGAAAATGAACACAACACCACTGTAGAACGAAATTTGTCGTGTGTGACGAACTCTGAGATAGGTTTATTTCTATTTTGTACGCCGACGAACGACGAAAAAACAATTTTCTCTCTCTCTCTCTCTCTCTCTCTTTGCATACACAATAACCAACTTTATCAATTATGACAGCGAATTCTTATCGACGAATTCGTCAACGTGAACGAAATTCGTCGTTCGTCCCAATTGTGTTTATAGCATAACTTAAATTAATTACATTGAATAAAACCACGTCGTTGCCACTGCGTATTTTTTTTAGAATTAATTTAATTTGTCAAAGGTTAACGGGGTTTTTTATTTTGATACTGCCATATCTTTATAAATATTAGTTGTTTACTTTACAGGGAAGTTGTAACAGAGAAAAAAAAAGTTAAAGATCACTTTAAAAATAAGTTATAATAAAGGGGTTTAGTTTAATTATAGCAACAACTACCTTCGTCCAGTTTTTCTGGTGTAGTTTTAGTAGATTCTGCAGAATTTGTGCTTTGTGACTGCTTTGGTTCATTGCCCACCACCGACCAGGGTCGTGGTTTCTGCAAAATAATGGGTGTGCGCAAAATTCCATTACCAGTCTTAACAATCACACTTGTCGATTCCGTGTGACTTTTTATGGAATCGGTGCTGGGTGAACGAGTTTTATCTTCACGTCCCGAAGCTGTTTTCAACAAGCGTTCAGCGTGATTGGGCAAAGAGTCCATTCCGTCACTAGCTCCACCATTTTCAGTGCGCATTTTAACCAATGGCGATTTGCGGCCCACCAAGGGCGAATACTTTTCTAAATTGTCCGTAGATCTGGAACGTGTAGTCCAGGCAGCACCTCTCAACAGCGGCGAATTACGTTCCAGCTTAATGGGTTTACGTTCTTCGAGTATGGGTGTAGTTTCTTCAGAAGTCATTTGATCGTTACCATTGCGACTCATCGTCGGACTATCGACAAATGACAGGGAGCTGCATTCCTCTGATGTGGGTGATACTAAGGGTGTAAGGGTTGTTGGAGTTACCGAACCAGGTCGAAAGAATTGATCTAGACCCTCACCAATTTCTCTAGTTCCGCCACTTTCCATGCCGACTAAAGGCCGGGTGGGTGCACGTGTCTTGGCGCGTTTCGGACGCCCTTTGACTAGATGCTGCAGCTGAAATGAAGCACTTGGCAGTTCTGTTATCGAGTCGCAACACTCATCGCCGCCACCATCGTCCAAATCCATTCTACTATCGCCCGTGCCATTGTCGCCATTGACTGATGAGTCACGTCGCGATATCTGCGACGTGGAGCGATGTGATGACGGTGACTCCAGCAAATCTGGTATATGGCCCAAGCTCAGATTTTCCACAACCGACTGGGGGCGCACTTTGCGTTGCGCTATCGAACGTCTTTTGGTGGGCATGTGTGGTGTTGCCTAAATTTATACATGTGTACGTATTTTTAATATTATTAATATTTTTCTTTATACACATGTGCATATGTATGTGTGTAATTATATTGATGAAAAAATACGGTTGAATTTTTTTTTTACTGAGTTTTAATGAAAATGCATGCTTTCAAATATTTTTACATATATGTATGTATAATTATTTATACCCCTTTTCGATATGGAAATTTTAGTTTGCAAAGTATTAATTCAGCTGGGAGAAGGACAGAAAGAGTTGGTATTCCTTTCTCTCTGTCTTTCACACAGCTCATTTAAGACTTTGCAAAGTAAACTTTGCGTGTCTAAATGGGGTATTATATTTACATAGCATGTGTGTGTATGTGTATATGCAAGTGTTTATAATGATTTGGCCTGGGGACTAATGCAAGATACAAATGGAGTATATTACGATGCAATTTGATAAATAAGCATATGTATGTATGTATGTATGTAAATAAATTAACAATCATGTATGTGTAAAAGATATGTACAGTGAACTAACGATAATTTGAAATTAAGAGGACTGGAGAAAAAGTGCATATAATGGAGAGTTCAAATTAACAAGAGTACAAAAAATAAAAAAGCCCTGAAAAATGTTTTTAAAATCGTGTTAAATCACAGAACAGGACCGAAATATTTAGATTTTATTAATTTTTTTAAATCACCGTGATTTGACATGCCGCGATTTGCAGAACAGGACCCTAGTTAGAACCCTCTTATATGATGTACATATGCACGTACATTAGAGCTGGAATAGTGCACGACTTTTTGATTTAAATACCCTAGGAACCCTATTTTTGTATAGTTTGGAAAACAATGCATAAGTCAAAAAATTATCGGGGTCAAAACTGGGGAAAAACGAGGCAAAATCCACAAAAAACTTCACAACTGTCCCTGAGTTGCTCCTAGAGGGGTAAAACTTCAAATCGACTCTACTAATATTTTCCCCCCTTTTTGATCATACAAGCCCTCTACTGCGCTCCTTAAAGTGGCTTCAATACAAAATATTATTTTTTATACAATTACTCCCAACGGTCTGAATAGCCGCAGAGTGCCCGTATAGGAATAAAATATATGACCGACCCCCAATATGTTTGCTGTCCCAACATTTGTTCAGAGCACATCTAGCCTCAATCTCCAATCATTAGGGTGGTCCCAATACAAAATTTTTTAATTTCTAAAAAGTGTTTTATTAGGAATATAAAAGCAAATCTCTCTGAATTGCTCTTAGAGGACCGATCGCCACTCATATTTTCCCACCTTACATTTTTTTATGAACATATCCAACCACTATCTAAGCTCCTTAAGGGTATCCCATACAAAATATTATTTTTTTATACAATTACCCCAATCGCCCTAACTAGCAAAATAGTGTCCCTAGAGGAATCGAATATATGACCGAGCATCCAAAATTTTTGTTGCCCCAACATTTGTTCTGAACAATCCTAGCCTCCATCTTCAATCATCGACGGCCAAAATGCTTTTCAAATGATCGAGGTTTCAAATCAAGGAGGGAATCAAATTAAACGGGTTTTTAAATTTATTAAATATTTTTCAAGGAACCTGGGAAAAAGTTAAAATTAACGAGTTTCAAATTATCAAGAGTCGACTGTATTACTAATTGTTTTTTATATATAAAATAAAAAAATATTTGGTAGATGCTACAAAATAATTCAACCAAAACTTACAATTGTTTACAAAAAAATGTATGTATGTATGTACTTACATATGTAAGTAATATATGTACATGTATATACAGCTATGTACAAATAAATAGCGCACATAAGAAATCTATAATGCCGCTCACTGTTTCTGATAAATTTATTTGATATTTATGGAGAGGATCGATACCAAAGTTTAATAAAAAGTTTACCTTGCAGATACGAAGCATATGAAGATAAAAAATAAGGGATATTCTGCAATATATCAATATATTAAATAAATGTGTAAGTTTATTTGATTCAATTTATAATAATACCTTTACTGAAAAAAAAAGTTGGTAAATGCCATGGTACTATCCTATACAATCGCACAATTTACTAAAAAATACAACCCTTATTTGATGAATTGTTATTGTCTTTTAAACATTTTCATAGACTTCATCATACTAGCGATTGTTTAGGATATTGTATCACGACCTTAAAAATTTATTTAATTGAATTTTTAAATAATTTAATATTGATCTGAGTTTCTTTTTGCGCTTTTTGTTTGTTAATAAATGAATTAATTTACGCATAAAAAGATGCTACAAGCTATTTCAGTTTGGATTAAATTATAATATCATCCAATCACTCTTAGGTGCGCTATTTCGATGTCCATAGCTGTATGTATGTACGCATGTAAAAAAAAGTATTCAAAATTTTTCTAACATAAATAAGGGGTATTAAAAGCCGTTTTTATTGTTTTACTTTTAATTATTTTAAATCAATGAGAAAAATATAGCACAAATGATATTGAATGAAATTGTTTTTTAGCATGGAATCGATCCCATGGTGCCCAAATCAGCCCGATACAATTTAAACTTCTCATTTTATATTTGTACAAAAATCGCGCATATTTTGCGAAAAATTAACATTTGATTAAATTACTTTAGAACGAGCCTTCACATAAGGTACACCTTCTTGCTGCAAGAGCCTTTAAACTTAGAAAATTTATTAATAAAAATTGTTTTGAACATTTGAGATCATACTAGTTATTGACTCAATAATGGAACCAATTAGAACCAATTTTAGTTTTAGATAAATTGTTTTTATTGCTCGATAGTGTTCAAAAATTATGCAGATCGGACTATTAGTAAAGATTAATACCAGACCTGCGGTGTAGTCGCCACATCCGTGAACGTACAACTCGTCACGTAAGAACACTATTTTCGGATTATGACATACGTGAATGTACTGAAATCCCATTCAGCTTGTACGATTGACGTATCACGCAATTTGTTTTCATACGATTGTCGATACGATCACGGATGTGACTATTTGAGGCCTGGTTCGCACACATGAAGTTTTTTGCTCAAGTTTGGATTTTATACTGAAAGAGAAAAGGAGAGGTATACATACGGTACATATGTATGTACATATAAATATGTGTGTATATTTCTTTCTCATCTTGAGCAAGAAACCTTGATGTGTATGAAGCAGGTCTAAGTGTGCGTACATATGCATAAGTGTGTACGAGCCGTTTATTTTGAAAATGGCAGAGGTGACTCTACTAAAAGATCTAGTCAGTTTTTTTTAGAATATATTTAATTTTTAAGTAGTTTTATTTTTATGTTATGTAAAGTTATAACGGCACAATGTTGTATTATGTATAATACAACTACGAGTATTTAACTTCAAAATAATGACGTTACAGAAAAATGTAACAGTGCTTTTAAAAATAATATAAGTTTTTATTTTAATTCACTATTACTATTATTTTCATTATTTTACTTTTTTAATTTATTTACATACACACATATACATACATATACATATGTATGTATGCACGTACATATGTATAATCATTTGCGAAATCTTCAAAAAACTGAATATTATTGGGAAATTTACCTTCTCACTGCTTCATATAAAATATCCCAGAATTTGTATTGATTGCTATTGTCATCACTATCAACTGATACGGTTTTTGTTGCCATTTTATATAGGTACTGTTCGAAAATGCATCACTGCTCTGCATCATATGAGCAAACTTTAACTTAAAATGCAGTACAAATGCAAAATTATAATTTTATTCAGTAGTACTCATGTTTGTACCTCAAATTTCCATTTGCAGCGCAGTGATGCATTTCCGAACATACCCATAGTTTCATAGAATGTGAGAAGTAAAGCTTAAACATGTCAAGGAAGAAACAGTTAGGAAGTTCTCAATAGCGTTTTAAAATATGTCTTAATATGGCAACGTTTCAATTTTAATGCCCTTATGCAAAAACGATTGTTAAAGTTAAAACCGGTTTTGCCATACAAAATTCGTTTGTTAAACCAACTTTAAGTTTAAGAATCGTTTTTGCATAAGGGGGTAATACTTTAATATGGGCTGGCAAGCTTGTTATTTTTGTTTGTGTGTAAATCAAATTTATTACCAGGTGGCAAGCTTAAAATTATAAAAATATGGTAACGTTAAACTAAACAAATTAAAACTATTTGATGAAAAAATATTTGTATTTTTCCTATTTTGCAGAACAAAAGTTGTTTTCATAAATTTATCCAACAATAATTTCTAATTTAAAATTTTTTAATAGCATTTTTAATTCAACATAAAAAAAACTTGAATATTCAAAGAGGCTCCGCAACAAAAAGAATTTACAAACGGTTCGTAAACAGCAATTTGGTGAGAATCCCTGGCCTAAAAGGCTGACTAATATCTTTTAATGGAGTGACTTGCGCCACTATCAAAATAAACGCTTCATATTATAAGGATCAATCATTGATTTAAAATACATAAATTTTATTTCACATGAGAATGCAGCATTTGTTCATTTAATATTTATAAATAAATTAATAGATATGCAAATGAATAATGAATGATGCTTTGTTCGTTTGATTTACCAAGACAAACTACTTACAAGGTTGAGATATTCCAATTTCTGTAGTTTTTTTTTTAATTTTTTTCAAAAATTTTTTTAAGTGTGAAGATTTTGAATTTTGTTAAACATTTTTTTTTTTTCAATATTTAATTTTATGTAGCGGATGAATAATGATTTTTGATTTTTGTTTTCGTTGCGTTAAAGAGAAGGGGGAAGACACATAAGTATTATAAATAAATAAATGAATATGTACGAAATGATTGTTTTTTTTTTCATTTTCAATAATATAATTGATTAAATTAATTAAATAAAGAATATTATATATGTATGTATGTATGTATTTTTCAACAACATTTAAATTCACTAAGTGCATTCAATATTGACTTCATTTTTTGAATAAAACAATTTACACAATTCCAATGGAGTATATTTCTCTAAGTGTATGGTATATATTATTTCATGTTTTGTTTTTTTTTTTGTCTTTTTTCCATGACTAAAATGGCACTAGCTCGCTAAGTATGTTTATGTAAATAATGTTGCATGATATTTTTTTTAATGTAACAAATGTATTAAAACTATTGAGCATATTTATTTATGTGTGTTAAGTTTTTATATTTTATTTTCAATATGAATTATTGTAATCATAATGGAAGTTTTGGGTAAACACTTACGGTAGGTGATTCTAGTCCTAGTTTGGGTAGTATGGATCCACGACCTGGTCGTATGATCAAACCATCTGTGTCCTGCAAATATATTAAAAAAACATACCTTTCAAATTGTTCACTGGGTAATTGGTTTTAAATATTTTTGGTTTTAAAATTATATGTACTTTGAATTAATTTTATAATTTTTAGTGTTTTCAAATCTTCAACTTACAGGCAGGAGGTAGGACGAATAGAAAGGCGAACATAATTGCTTTGAAAGAGCAAAAAATGTTGCCCTTAGTTTTAGAAAAGAAAACACCATAAGTATTTTTATTAGAATAATAAAGAATAAGAGAAAAAGAGAGATTATGACAGAAACTGCAGCTAAAGTTGATGAACAGCGTGACCGTTTGACCGACTAAAGTGGCAAATTGCCACTTTTTCGACTTTTTTTAGAGTGAATTATATAAAAATACATTAAAAATAAAAAGTTTAGTGTATTTTTCTCGTTTTTTTTTAAGTTTGTCCCTTTTTTTGATAAATCCCCTATTTGGTGCCACTTTTTTAAAAATGTCATCGGTCACCCTGTTGATGAAGGTGACCTCAAGAGAGAAAAAAGTGGATGTAAAATGGAGAGGGAGAGAGAGAACGAGAGTCGTATAGATGCTTCAACAGGGTGTCAGATATGACGATTTCTCGCCAAAGGTGGCGATTTTTCAAATTGTTTGGTGTCTAAATTTTTGATTTGGCGAAAAAAATTAGTTTGTTGAAGGAATAGTTTCAAAAATACATCATATCAAAACTCGTCTGTAGGAAATTAAGACAATTTGATTTTGATAATGATTCTTATATTAATTAAAGTAATTGATGCGCTTTGAATTTGGTTGAGAAAAATTTACAAAAATAATTGAAGGTTAGCTGCGAATAACGTTTTAAGTGACAAAATAATAATTTTTCAGGAGAGCCAATACACGTATTTTGAAGCAAGATTGCTTTTCTCGTTCAAATTTTTTTAGCTTATCGAAAATAATGAAAACTAGCATTAGCTTTTCTTTTTGTATCTCGGCTACATTTATCAATTATTTTCGACAATTTCGTTTGCATGATTTTATTAGTTACTTACAAGGTTTTGCACTGACTGACCGATTTGTAATTGTATTTTGACGGCGATAAGATGCATAATTTTGAATGGTTTTATATTTGAACAACGCAAGAGAGTTATGTTAATGGTAATCTTTGAAAAACAGGTTTTTTAAAAATTGTCTTTTACAACGTTATTCGCGGCTGTGCTCCAGTTGTTGGCGATTTTATTTCTACTTTTGCGATTTTATGTAAGGGTAAAGTAAGAAAATAAAAAACATGTTGATTATTGAGTTCTTGTTTCAAATTTGATATTAGTTAAACTTCTCATTTGTTTAAATGAAAGTTTAACATAATTCATCAAATCTCTAGTTGTTACTCTGACGTTAGTCTATTCTAGATGGACTGCCAAAAAATTCTAATTAAAAAAAAAATTAATACATATGAGGAAAATTTACATTTTTGTTTGTTGTTTAAACTCATCAGTAGACTTCAAGCAAAAAGTTCTTGAAAAGCTAAACAACTTCAAATGTTAATAGAAAAACTAACAAAATGTTATTGAGAATTACGTACATAAGCAAAATAAGTTAATGTAGTTAAAAGTAGGCCAAAAACGACGATATCACAAGAGGCTAAATATATACATACATATGTACATGTTTAACAAACAAATATGTAAGTAAGAGACAGTAAAACTTCAGCATTGTGTTTGCCAACTTTTTCATGAGAAACGCTCATATAAAAAAAATAATCAGCGAAAAATTTTTGATACTGATAAACAATTATATCTAAATATTTAATGATAAGAATAACAAATAATAATTATACACTGTATATTAATGGAATAAAAATTTAACTAGCGTAAAATGCCAGAAAAGAAGAAAAACAAAATTAAATACATAAATAATAATAATAAAAAATAGGATGCAAATACAGCATGTCAAGTATGAGTTTTCACATTAAAAACAAATTATTTTTATTTTAAAATATTTCTTTTGCTTATTTTAATTATGTACTTGCATTGTTTAAAGGATTTAAGAGAACAAAAGTCCACCACTTAGATTAAAACTAGCAACAATTAAATTAACTTATCTAAATAAATAAATAAATAATTAGTTACTTCTCTATTTTTGCTTTTGGCGTTAAGAAACAATTTCCACAAATATTAATATCATTATTTAGCAATGATTTTATAAAAAAAAAAGATTTTGCATTATATTCTCTTTTTCAAATCATAGCTCGCTTTTCAGTATTTTTGACAAAATGAAAATTTTTTTCAAAACAATAAAAGAGGTGCATAGATCAAAATATTGCATATTTTGCATAGAATATAAATTTTTCTACTAAAAAATTATTCATTAAAAAAATACAAAATTTTTGCTAATATAAAAATCTACTTAAAAGCAACAAATACTTACATGACTCGATTGACTGCGTACAATATCGGGCGTCTGTGGCTCATCAAACATAACGGAAGGCGAATCGGCTATACCCAAGCCGCGACGATAACGTGTCAAAGCCTCTAAAACTTCATCTGTAGCACGATCGGAGATGGCAGCAGCCAATGCCTGTTCAATTTCACTGGAATTTAATATTAAAAAAACACATATGAAATGAATCATTAATTAACATTTTAAACCAGTTCTCCTATTCACTGCTAATATAAAATAAAATAATATTAAATAAAAAAATTACTTCTTAAGATCGAATTTGATTTTTAAGCCTTCATTGTACTCGTATCTGTTGTTAGCAATAGTATTTTCTTCAAGATTTGAGAAATTTTCAAACATTTCATTTTGCAATTGCATATTATTATTTATTTGTTTATTTTCTTTAATGATTTTTGTGTCTATGACATTGAATCTTCTTCTCTTAAACTCTTGCTTAAGTTGAATATTTAGAATATCTTGCAAGTGTTCTTTATGTTGTTTAACATGTAAATTTTCTTCCAATTCCTGATGACTTTGGCGTTTTTGCGCTTGTTGCCGATTTGCAAATTCTGCAGAGATATTATCATTTTGTTGCTGCTGCTGTCGTTGTTGTTGAAAATTAAAATTTTCTTGAAATTCCTGATGACTTTGGAATTCTGGCCTTTGTTGCAGATTTCCAAATTCTAAGGAGATATTTTCATTTTGTTGCTGCTGCAGTTGTTGTTGTTGTAAATTAAAATTATCTTGAAATTCCTGACAATTTTTTGGTTTAATTTCTATTTGAATATTTTGGTTTTGCAATAATTTCTCCCTCAAATCGCTTTCGGTTCTATTATTATTTTTTAATATCACAGTATTGAAATCATCGGTTTCAGGCGGTATCTCATAGGTGGACGAGCCAAAGCAACAACAAAAAGTTTGTGTAAAACGTCCCATCTTTACACACAAAAAAAAAAAAACACAAATCAAGCGACTTTTAATTTTGTATTATGTGAAAAAATAAACTTTTGTTTGTTTTTAAAATGTTTAATTTGAAACTAGCGTCCAATTAACGATGCCATTTGAGTTTGTTTTGTATTGAACGACTGATTGTGCAAAAATATGCGACGTTCCTTCCATTCTCGTATGCACAACAGCCATACTTTAGCTTAAATTGACTGATTTTTTTTGTGTATGTGTGTGCCTTTTCGTTCATACATACATACGTACAAACATCCCTGCAGAAAATGCGAATAGTGAAATTGTAGTGATTTACTAGTGACATTGTCAGTAGTACTACTGACCAGGTGTATCCCAGCCAATGTAATTATCTATTGACATTTAACATTAGCTTGTCATTGAAAATCCACCACTAGACTGTAGCAATACTGACTAAGTAGTTCTTTTGGGACCACATGGAGACATTGGAACCAAAGATTCACTAGTAAATTTTAGGGGCTCCAGTCTACAATATCGATATTTCCTCGCTCCATATCAATAGTAAACTTGTAGTGATTTACTAGTGACATTGTCAATAGTACAACTGAATAGGTGTACCGCAGCCAATGTAATTGCCTATTGACATATAACATAGGCTTGTCATTGAAAATATACCAGTAAACTTTAGCACTATTCATTTACGACCATATGGAGACATTTGAACTAAAGAATCACTAGTACATTTTAGTGACCCTCGTCTACAATTTAATAAGGGTTGGGCCAACAAACTTAAATACATACATACCTACATACATATGTACGTAAGTTTTTAACATTATTGCATAGCATAATAAAAAAGAAAAACAAACTATTGGCAATATCAACAGAAATACATTAGAACTGTTGTCTCTAACGTATCTCTACTCGCGCATAAAAGGAAAATTGTCGACATTTCAACTAGTGCAATTGTCGCTAGAGAAAAGAGTGTTGACATAGAGACATATGGCACTAGGCTGGCTAGAGGGATATGTACATTGTTCATACATACATACATACATAAATACTATATTGTATATTATTTGTTTTTATTTTAAAAACTGAGAATAAATTTGTGTTTAAAATAATTTCTGTTTCGCCGATTAGCTACAGCCAGTTTTTAAAGGAGAGCAATCATTAGCTGTGTAAAGTGTAATTTTTTATTAATATTTATTTTTGTTTTAAACTTTAACCCCCATATTAATAAAAAAAAAATAAAATGAATTTGAAATCCATTTTAGGAAAATTTTGTATAAAAAATTTTAAATAAAATACATTTCAAATTAATTTGAAATTTTATGAATATGGGGGTAATTGTTTATGTAGATAGTATTTACTAGATACGTTTCTGTGCAAAAAATAATTGTTTGTAAAACCAACTCAAAGTTTTTGTCTGGACAAAAATTTTCGGCCTGGCTCACGATGTCGACAAAAAATTTTCTTTCGCTTATTTATATTGAAAACAAAAACAAAATCAGAAATTTTGTGTATTTTTATGCAGACTACGTCTATTAACATTGAAATTAAAAAAAAATCTAAATTAAAGAGTATTCTATCAGTTAATATAATTTTGACTATGTAATTTTGAGAACTCAAAAACTCTAAAACTAAATCTTATATTTTGGCCGAAAGCCGAAAAGAAAAATCGCCTATATGAAAAAATCGCTTTTAAATGAATTATATCACCAAAAATAAAATAAATCGCTAAAATACAAAAAAAAAACAAAGTTAATTAAAGAACGCCAAAAAATAAAAAAAAATCGCTAAAAACCGAAACAAAACGGAAAACGAAAAAAAGCGCTTACTCTAAAAAAATGTTATAAACAAAATTTAAAAGAATGCCTACTTCAGGTATTTGATTATATAGGCTAACGTGCATGTAGTATTATGTATGTAGTGCCCGCACGGAACCCTTCGTGTGCGAGTCAAAGTTGTGAGAAGCATACAATTTGCTTAAAAACTCTGGCAGCTCATCAAAGAGTCTGGCAGCACTCAATGTCCTAATTTATTTATAATTTGAGGAGCTGCCAAATAAAAGAAGACTAAAGGCTCAGTTACCCGACTTTAATGTAAAGTAACTGCAACGTAGGAAACGGCTGATCGATATTTTTATATGAAAAATAGGTTACGTTACATTACATCTCTATAATAATTTTCATTACTTTTAGCATAACAATATCGATCAGCTGTTTCCTACTGTTGCAGTTATGTACTTTACATTACAGTCGGGTAACTGAGCCTTAATCCTTTTAACTGTTTTTTTTTTGTTACAGGACAGGCAAATTACTGAACTACCTACATAGATAGGGACTAGCAAGGTAAATTCAGTTTTCGTTATTTTTTAAGGTAAAGTGGAACTGGGTTTTAAATGAAAATACATATTAAATTGAATTGATTAAGAAATTAAATTTAATATACGAATAAGAAATTATATTTCGTGACTTCATACATGTGCACTTGGGAGCCCGAAAAAAAAATAAGAAAAAAATCATTTATTGAGGACATGTCTAGTTTTGTTTTAATTAAAATTTGTCTTTTTTAAATAAATATATTTCGGGCGATGTGCCAACAATTTTAGGTTACCGATTTGCAACTGGTTTTTTAGTGCAAGCGAAGTAAAATGAAACAAATTTTACACCCTTTTGCATCATTTGCACGCTTTGCACTACATATCGTGAAAGCCCTTGCTATTACTTCCTCAAACATTAGTATAAAGATTTAATTACTTATCAGCTCTGATGATGAGAAAATACGTACATAAATGTTTATGTACATACGTACAAATTTCTCGTTTTCATTAATCTTATCAATTAAAGAGAAAAACAGTCATATAAAAAAAACCAGCTAAATACCAAATTCGTATAAAATTTTCATAACAATATGGTGAGTTTATTGCATTAGATTAAAACTGAACAATAAAAATCCCAACAGAAATCTTTAAAGATTCAATAAGTGTATGAATATATTAACGCACTGTTTGCTTTCTCTCTTAAATCAATAACTTTATGAATCATTTCACATGAAATAAGATTGAAATAAAAATAAAATAAAATACTTTTTTTTTTAATTTAATTGTTTGCATTGATAGTTAATTCATTAGTTGCTCTTTGTTTAAGTACTACATATTAAGAAGAGTATAACAAAAAGAGAAAACTATAAAAATCTTTATCTCAAAAAGCGGGTTTTATGTTAGTAAAGATACTTGTGTACATATGTATGTATATGTATGTATCTACATGCGAGTGTGTACATATGTATATCAGTTACATATGTTATGTGAACAAGTTTGTTTATTGAGATAGAACAAAAATATATCATGGTCATTCAGAATAGCTTAACAAGATAAAGTTTCGTTCTGGTTTTCTTTTTATACTAATGCCATATTAAACAGATAAATCCATTCACGACATTCAATTGTAGGAAAAATTGTAGAGTATACATACATATTTGTTGTTAATCAATGAAAAGATTAATGCCCTCTTGTAAATTATAGTATGCACAATATTTTTATTATTATTAAAATGCTAGATAATAAGAATTTTTTTCTATGTATGTATGCATGGACATAAAGGCTGATGATAATGTTTGCGTACAGGTTCTTTTACTACTAATGTTATTTTAGCGACAGTATTTTTAAATTTAATTCATTATAATTTTAGGTTATAGGAAAGATACGAGTGTTTACTTGATTCTATGCGGCATCTCCTGGCTTGCTTTCTACGCAAGTTATTACTTGCTTATTATTATTACTTTCTTATTAGAAAGACCCTTACGAAGAGTTAAAGCGTTAAAATACTCTAGGATTATATAAAACAGCTGATTACTGATTCACCATAACAATGTGAATAAAGTGGGGAACTTAACCACCCACCTACTTAACAGGTTCAGCCCTAAAGACTCAGTTACCCGACTGTAATGTAAAGCAACTGCAACAGTGGGAAAGACCTGATTGATATTGTTATGTGAAAAGTAATGCAAATGGTTATAGAGATGTAATGTAACGTAACCTACATTTCATATAAAAGTATCGATCAGCTGTTTCCAACGTTGCAGTTATTTTACATTACAGTCGGGTAACTGAGCCTTAAACCTTAGAAACCCCGATGCGCTTATATTTTTGTAGTCTCCTTTGTCAGAACCATATTTTTTGTGTTGCATATTGTATCAATATTTCATTTCATTTACGCAATTACTAACACTCACCTTATTTTATTCATAATCTCACTACCGGCATTGTTGAGCAAACAATTTTGTAGAAAATCCTCTGGTATGAGTAAACGTTCTCCCAATATTTTTCGCAGGTCTTGTATGACAATCTGATTACCCAATGTTTTGGGACAGTGCTCCACAGCTGTGCGTATCATTGTCTCTAAAGTTTCTTCCAAATAACTCTGTATGGTATAACTTAAGTCACTAGCGATGCGAGTAAGTTTTGCCTCCACTGGATGTGTTTCACAGCGTACGGACTCTTGTAATTTTGGCATTAATTGTTTGCAATTTTCAGCATCTTCAATAAGACGATGAACAGCTGATGAGGAAGATGAAGAATCATTGCTACTACTTTTAGCAATTGACATAGTATCTTGTGTTTGCGCCACCAGCTTGTCGACTAATTGATGGGTAGAAGAGAGCAGAAAACCATGTTGCAAACGGAAGGCCTGGCCGCTGGTCCGTTTCAAGCCATTGCCATTACGCTGCAAAAGTTCTTGCATTTTACGCATTATAGCATCCGTTTTATCCGGATGATTTTTCAAATGCGGCGCAATATCGAAGACAGGAAATGGTATATTACGCATGCTATAGTTATTTTCCAAAGCGTAAACAATATCAGCATAACCTTGCAGGGTTATATTATTCTTATCCATATAGATTGTTCGCAACTTATTGTTAATTTGCAATGCTTTGGCCAAAAGACGAGCGCCAACGTCACCCATAAAATTGCCAGATATATCTAACTTTTGTAAACTTTGATTACTACCCAAAGCGTTTATAAAATCGTGTATATCGTTTTTAAGCTTATTTTCCGACAGCATCAGCTCAACCAAAGGGAAATCATCTTTTTGTATAAGATTAACTAAAGCGTCCATGACAGTGGGTACATGTTTTAATTTCATGCCAGTTAAGCTGCGGCACATGTTGAGGGTGCGTATCGAAGGGTTCTTAGAGATAGCAAGTAAAACGGGAGCCAATTCAACATCTAAATCTGAAAGAAAAGGAGAAAGAGATTACATTAATTTATTTATTTTTTATTGCAGCTAAATTGAATTGAATATGTTTGTTTAAAATCACTTACTATTGTCACTTATATCTAAACTTTGTAAAACTCGAACACCATGTATGCATGATTCTAAAACATGCGCACCCTGGGCACCTAAGACATTGCTACTTAAATCTAAGTACAGCCCAGCTGTTGACTCGTTGCATGCTAAACCAAGTAGTAAGTTTCTGAAAAGATAAAGGCATACAACAGATATTTTTGTTTAATATTGTTTTGCATAAAACTTATTGCTGAGAAAAGAAAGTTTTCAGCTCACTTGGGTGAGATTAGGAAATGAATAGTGCATTTAACAGAGGTATACTTTTTTGTTAGCAGAACTCTGTTAAACACGATGGTTTGTGTCTAGGGTTATACATTTTAAAATTTAACTTCACACACATCCTTTTTATAAAGAATATTTTACATTATTTATTTTTACCTTTTCGCAAAAAAAAAAAAAAAAATTAAACTCATATATTTTTTTGTGCTGTAAGAGTATTTGAAAATATAAACAATTATTTGCCTCTATTTAAAATTTTTACTTGACTTTCTTTAGAGGCAGTGTTCCCAGTTTAGGGGATTTTTCCCAAAATTTGGGATTTTTTTCGTATTGGGGATCTGGGGATTTATTGGGGATGATAACCAAATTTGAGGGAATTTTCGGGGTTTTTTTATAACTGATGGTCAAACAAGAATGATTTTTGAATTAAGAAATATGCGTCTGGCAAGTCTAAAAATGTGTGTTAATATTCATAGTGTATGGTTTCTAATAAAGAAAAAGTATCAAGGCAAATTAACCAATAATGAACACTACCAAAACAAAAATACGCAACAAAATGCAATACGACTTGCTGGAAGCACTTCTTAGAATAAACACACACTCTAAAAATAATTCAATTTGTTGTGACAAATTTAATCCTTCTGCTGAAATGCTAAAACTTTTTAATACAAGTACAATTTGGGGATTTTTGGGGATGAGAAATCAAAAATTGGGGATAAGCTCTAGAAAAAAACAGGCAACACTGCTTAGAAAGTCGATAGTGCTGTTGCCTGCAAAACAAATGACAATCTTCGAGAGCCCGAGTTCAAGACTTGGCTAGACTTAGTTATACCAAAATCATAGGTTTTTCAGATATGCCTTAGTGTCTGTGCTAATGAATATTACAACGCCCTCCTAAGTCGATATTTGTAGCAATGAATCGTTAGCGGGGTAAAATAACTTATAAATGAGATAGTTTAAAGTCAGGCGCCTACTTAACACTAGAGGCGCTGCAACGATGTTATAAAAATTAACAAAACGCCGAATAGCAGAGTTGTAAAACAAGTTAAACTTAATAATTTAATACTTCACCATCTGTCCTCTCTTCACCATCCCTTTCCTAAGGTATCACACACACAAACATGTATGTTAGTAGGCATATTAATTGCTTCATAGTCAGACTATGGGTATTTAATCGTACAAAAAGATATACATACATTTATGTACTCGTATATAAAATGAAATGGAAAATGTATGCGTGGCTGTTTGAAAACAAACTTTCAGTGTGTGCAAATAAAACAGAATTATATAAACGCATGTGTAGCCGATTAACAGTCAGAGTATTTTTATACTCATACGTATGATTGTAGCTCATGCAGCCTATAAATTTTAGTCATAGTTAATTTAAAAAATGTGTATAAACATATCTGTTGTATGTTTATAATTATACATATTCGGTTTAAGATTAAAACGTGTGTTTGCATATGACCGTTTTTTATATTTTAAGCTGTACGCATTCATATTTGTTTGACGGCCAATACTAAAAGAGTAATTAAAACGATAATTTGCCATTCTCTGGTTTGTACCACTAAAATGCAGACATTTAGACTGATTGATCCCACAACAAAATTTTAGTTTTTAATATATATATGTATATAAATTTATGTATATTACATTTAATATGTACTTACTTTAATGCTTCCATTGGCAGTTTACAACCGGCAATATTTAAATGCTTTAAACTTAATGTACTGGTAAAAAACTGTTTGAACGATGGTGGTATTTCTTTGCCTTTCTTTGTGCTAAAATAGTTATGTGAAACATTGAGATGAGCTAAATGCGTTGCACAACCACGTAAAAGGGCACCAAATAGCTGAAGATGGAAAAATTAGTTTGTCATTAATTTTTATTCAATTGTTAAAACTTACATTCTCTAAAGTTATATCAGTCGAAGAGAGATCTAAATATTCTAAAACATTTGGTTGTGCTAAAAAATTATGTAAATTCTGCAACGAAGAAAATGTGTTAGTTAATTAATAAAATGTTTTTAAAAAAATAATTGTTTATTACTTACTGTTATGTCATCTTTTAAACTGTTACCGCTTAAATCTAAATACGTTAAAGAATTTGAAATGCTTTGATTGAGCGACAGCGAATGTGACATCTGATTGACACCTTTGGAGGTAAGGCCACAATGAGCTAATGACAACTTGCATAAGCCTTTTGACACTTTAGCTATGGGTCCTGCCAAATGTATTGCACCTGAAATAATTTATGTTGTGTGAAAATATTGTCGAGAAATTTTTTTCATTGTAATTGATGGAGAGAATCTAAGAAAATAAAAACATGAAACAAGCTTAACAAATATGTTATGTTGTTTTAGCACTTAAAGTTACATATATTAATAATACTTTATGATTGAATGATTTTTATCATGCAAAACATTGAAAATCATTAAAAAAAATTAACATCGAGATAGTAAATGAAAACGAGGTCTCTAAGCATGTAGCGAACTATTGAGTGTTAGTTTTATTTTTCAGATTGTTTGCCAATATCAAGGAATATAATAAAAGCCAATTCAATTTGCAATTTGATAGTGTTACAGAATTTTCATTGCAAAAAGTTCTCAATACATCGAAAACATGGTATGTATAACTATTAATTTCAACACATCAAAAGCTTTTTGTTTTAATCCATTTAGAAAGATTTTATTGTTTATGTTTTGCAGTGCAACTTTATTGAACTCGAATTTTATGTTGTTGTACAATTGTCTCTTAATAAAGTGGAAGTTTATTAAAAGAAATCATTTGAATTTAATCATCTATTGCATGATATTTTCTCATATGTTTTAATGTATAAAAAAATCCTTTGATTTCATTTTAAAGTCTATAGATTTCCGAAGAATATAATGTATAATTTTGTTTGGAAAAAACTCAAAGTTGTGTGAGAACAATTATAGTATTTGATACGGAATATGTTGACATGAATATAAAGCATTAAATAAAGCATATCTATGTATGTAATTCAAATGTGAATTGTGAATTGTGAATTGATCAATGAAATTGATTGATTTTTCTTTTTGCTTTTTTGTTTTTTAAATAATCAAACCTTGAATAATATTCCCAAGTAGGGCGCATAAAGAGCTTGCTCCTACATGTTGTTAAAGAAAAATATTGGGGGAAAAAACACAATAAAACATACAGAAGAAGAAAAAAAGAGCAAGGAGGGTATAATTTCTGGTTTCTGTAACAATCGGATTAAATAATTAATTGACAATAAACGAAAAAGGTGATTTATTACAATATTAAATATTATTTGAAAATTTGTTGCAAATTTTTATTATTTTAATAAGTTGAAGTTTAACTTATTTTTTTTTTTTTTATTTAGCTATAACAAATAAGTAAAATATTGAAAATTTACCTTTATCCTCGATTATATTATGACTTAAATCGATAGTACGTATTGCAGGATTATTATTTGTAATCACAGATACAGCCAATTTATGAAGAAAATCGGATCTGAAAAAGAAAATTGCAATAAAGTAAGAAATATTGTATTTAATGTATTTGTAGTATGAAAACTTTTTTTTCGAGGAAGGAATGTTCAAAAAAATTACAGGAAATGAATCTTCTCTTTCGGAAAATTAAAATTTTCCTTCATGGAAAGAAGTCAGTTGATAAATATGCTTAAACAAAAGTAAAATGTATTTTTAGCTCGAATTGTAGTTGTAAGAACTATGTATGTACAGAAAATAAATGTAAAAAAAAACAACAGCTATTCATCTTCATGAATAAAAAAACACAAGATTGCGCACTCAGCCGTACAAAAAAAATTTCTACTGCGCATCTACGTCATCATAGAATACACAAGTGTTTTGCTGTAAAAAGTGTGTGTGAGAGAGAGAGAGAGAGAGAGAGAGAGAGTACAATCCACAAACAAATGTATGTACTTTGTTTACAACAAAATTCTATGTCTTCGTCACAAGCAGAAAATAAAATAACGGAACTGCGTAATGCACAATCTTCTTTTCTTGATTCATGATTCATTTCTTTAGCAGGAATAGAGAGTTGCCACACACTTATTTTTGAACGCGTGCAGTTAAGTTAATAATTGGTGTTTTTTTTTTGGGAATTCTAACAATTAAGTTTAACATTTGTTAACGCACTACTAATCCCAAATTATTATTTTAATTATTCAGTAAAATATTTCTTTATTATAAATAATACATTTAATCAGAATTGATTTTATTGATTCAGAATTAATCAAAATGTACGCAGACCGATTGTTAAGTTTGGAGACAAAAAAATTGTTCAACATACAAGCATACATACATACCTTAAACCTAAGGCTTCCAAATGTAACTCCTCGAGCCACATAGAACGCTTGAGCACGTGTAATATACGTTCCAATGTTTCATTCGACAAACGCATATGCGAAGCTTTTAAGCCACGAAAAAATGTATTATATTCCAAAGCCGATACAATGGCCATTAAGTCTCTGTAATAGTTAAAGACACAAACAAAATTAAATAATTTTAATTTAAAATACATACCTATATGTATAAAAAAATACTTACTTTGGTTCTAAATGATCAAAATCACGTAAATTTAAAATTCTAGTATCATGTGACAAATAAATCGTGTCAATATCCCAAGCCACCTCTTCTCTATAGGGAACACCATGAAAATCACACATGCAGGCATACTGTGTACTAAAACCGCCACAAGGGCCAACATTGCGAGGGTCCGAAGGTCGAAATTCTTCTGAAAATATTGCTTCTCTTTCCGGTGGTTGTATATCAATCTGTGAATAAATAAATAAATAAATATTTAAATTTTTTGTTTTTACAATGCTCGCCGTGTTCTTATGTTCATGGGAATAAAAACCAAAGGAAAAAAAATTTACTTAAATATAAAACCACTATTTAACATTGTTATAAAGTTTTTAATTACTTTTGTTTGTATGTATTACTTTTCATGTTGGCTAAATATGTTTAAAATGGCAACTTGAGAAGTTACTGACCTACGTGTGTGTGTGCATGTGTGTGTTTATGAATGTTGAAGTTGGTTGAATGATTTTTTGGTTTTCTTAACCAAATAATAAATGTTTTATTACTTGTCTAACAAGAACAATAACTACTAAAACCATACATTTGAGTAAATGAATATTTTAATAAAAAAAAATTGATTCTTTTTTCCTGCAACTAAAAGGAAGTTACTGATTTAAATAAAATTATTCCCATAGTTAAATACATTTTATTAATATATTTTTACGTATGTATGCATAAGTAAAAGAAATATGAAACTTTATTTTTATTTAAATTATTATGATTTCAATAACATCTGGCGTGAAATTACTACATTCATTATCGAACGAAAAATCAAAAGATTTCAATTGCGTTAGGGTATCTGAAAAAAAATGGAAATAATTAATGCCAAAGCTCCGTAATACTTCCTCAAATGCTGTATGAAATTTTATAACAATCGGATGGACCTTTTACAAACTGCAGTTATTTAATTTTTTTCCGAAATACCCCACTGTGTGGTGTCATAAAACCATTTTTGAAGTTTTAAGTAGGTTTTATGAAAAGCAACCTTGTTTTCGCTGTGCTAAATTCAGTGCTGCCAAGTTAAAATTTCCGAAAGCAGCTGATAATGTTTATGACAGTGAATAATAATAGTTACCGATTGATACTGATTGCTTTTCATGGATGCAGCAGCAACAATAATCAAAACATTGCGGAGAAAAATAATGTTTTGGTCGGGAAACCACTAAAATACTTTCATTAAACCTCTGGGAAGTGCAAATAGACTATATGACTGACATCCATTTACCGATAAAAAAAAAAGTTTAGCCTATGATGTATTTATACATTTTTTATATATAATAACTTGATTTCCAAGCACTTCTTCACTTTGTATAAGTACCCAGTAAAAAAAGACACTCCAAAAAAGTCATGAAAATGTAGAGTTTGCGATCTGGAAGTAGTGCAAATTTCGATCCGATCTAATGATTTTTACATAGGGTTGTCATTGCAAGAAGTTCTCTTTTTCGATGCCTGGTCACCGAATTGGAAGCGATTTTAAGAAAAATTTCCTTTTTTGTGTTCTATGATAATATTTTCATCTAGGAAAAATGGTTAATAGTTACTTATTTTAACAATTAGTTTCTTTTTATAGGAATTTAAACGTGAAACAGTATTTTCATGTAAATTTAAGCAAATAACTTCAAAATTTTAGACCAAAATTAGTTCATAAGTGTCTTCAAAAAAATTGATTTTTTAAAAATTCTGGTGAGTAATTTCTAAAACTATTGAGGAATTACAAGGTTATGTATAACTAAAATAAACTTCTACTTGGTTTTCTGCTAACTATCGGCAAATTAAAAATATCGATTTTTTGGAAGCAATGAAAATGTAGTTCCTTTAGAATGACTTCCAATTTTTTTTACTGGGTACTTCCACAATTTTAAAATGTTTATTTACAAAATATAAAATACTTTCCATTTTAGAGTGCACTGTAAAATCTCTGAGTTTTTTATAGAAACAAAAACAGCTGTTGTACAGTTTGTCAAATAAGTTTTATAAAAAGAAGAAATATACAGCAACAAATACATGTATTTCTACAGGAGATTTATATTATTTTGAACAAATTTATTAGACAACCTCTTATTTAAAACCTGAATTTATCAAACTTGCAGTGGGAACGCAAAATCAGCTGTTTATGCTTTTAACTTTAAAACCAGGATTTAATTTTAGGTGTGCAAAGGACGGGTCAAATGTAATTCGTCTTTGCGAATTTCGCTTAGAGTTTCTAACAGAAATTATGTACATATGTATATTGAAAATTGGAATGTATTTATGTATTGGCTTTTCAAGGAAATTGTTTAACATTCATATTCGTTAGATTGTAAAGATCATTGCAAATCAGAGCTAACAATTAAAGTTAATTTAAAAAAAGCTTAATTTGAATATTTCACACATTCTATCTAATTCATGTTTCCATTCAACAAATGCTTTTGTTGGTATGCACAAACAATTTGTAAATAATATAAACTTATGAGAGTTCATCGCATTTATGTGAGTTTTGTAAACTATTTAAGTGAAGAAAAAAATTCATTGTCACGCGAATCCTATTCCGCTGCATAACAAACGAAACAACTTGTTTGAGGTTTTAAATTTAGTCTTACGTGCATACAATCTATTGTATGATTTTTGTTTTAATTTAAATTTAAAAACGAAACTACTTAAGAGTAGGGGGAGTTTTTTTCAGTTTTTAAAGAGGAGTTAAACAAAAAAATCTTCTGTAGATGCACACACCCGATCAGATGATTACAACCACTTTATATTTTTAATTTTTTTTTGTCGACAACTAAAATTTTACTACTATGGGGAAAAGCATTATTTTCAGTAAGCGAAGGGCGAGGTCCCTTATTTAAGTTTAGAAAAAAATACATATCCCATGTGTGAGGTTGCCATTTCTATTCAAGCTGAGAACAAGAGGACATTTGACCGAAAAATGAGGACGAGTCTTTTTAAATGAATAAATTAAAATACATTCAGGATTTCGTACGGTGCACCGCGGCACTTGTTTCTTTTTGGTGATTTTTTCGGTTTTTGACGATTTTCTCAGTATTGGCGCTTTTTTAGTTTTGCCGCTTTTTCATTTAGGCGATTTTTGTTTGTTTTTGGCGATTTTTTTGCAATACAATTTTTAGTTTTTTCGGTTTTTGTCGATTTCTTTATCTTTTTGAATTTTATTTTTTTTATTTATTTACATATTTATTTTATTTTTATTTTTGGTGATATTTTTCATTTAAGCGCTTTTTTATTTTGGCGGGTTTTCGTTTTGGCATTTTTTAATTTTGGAATTTTTTTTATATTTTTTGAAAATTTCAAGAGTTTACCTCCACGATTTACAAGATACAGCAAGTCGTAAAAATTTCATTAACTGATCAAATACTTGTTTAAAAAAGAAGTAGGACTGCCCTGGACGCCCCAAAAAAAGAGAACAGTGTCCGGGGAAAAGAGGACGGATGGCAACCCTACCTATGTGTACTTTTAAATTAAGATATTTTTATGGATAGTTTTGGATAGAGGGAGAGATCTATCTCCTATCCCGCTTTGGATTCTAGTTTTAAAATATTTTAAAGCCTATCGGCCTTATGTGTAAGCAAAAACTGGCATGAAGTTAGCATAAGTGTCAAAATTTAACATGATCTTAAAGAGTTTTGCCACGAAACTTCACATTAAAAATCATGCTAGGAATTAGAGGTGGGTTAAAATTAGGTAATGCGACCATTTTTAATGTCAAATTGTATGGAGGAACTTGTTAACACCTAATTTAATTTCATCACTTATGCTAACTTCATGCCAATTTTTGCTTATACATAGGGCCGTATGTGTCCTTTTAAATAGTTTTCTTAGTTTCAGAGAAACATTGGTGACACTTTCCATAAACAACAAACAAAAGCTTAACAAAGTTTTAACGCGAGCGTATAAGTGGTTTGGCCAAGAACGGAATACGAACAAACAAACAAATATTAATTTTCATATACTTATATACATACATATTACATAAGCATTAAGTACATAACTATGAAATTTGATTTTTTCCGCCTTTTACATGTTAACAAACTTATTTCTTAAACAATATCTTTTTTGCTTTTAAATTTCTTGTTATGTCCAACCTTCTTATAAAATTTAATCAAAACTAAATATGTACATATATCGCAAAGTTTTCAGGTGTAAAACATTTATTTATATGCCCAAGAAAAAAACATTATGTAGGTCTTTATGTCAATAGACAAATAAATCATGAATAAGAAGTATTAAAAGTAAATGAATGCTACAAGAATTGCTGGTTCAGTTGGCTTTTAGAGAAACTTTAAATTTAAGAAAAAAAATTCAAATTAACTAATATGATACAGAGGAATATACGAGTATATATAGGTATATGTATTATATACATATCTGTATGTATAATATACATTGTGTATACACAAGAGTGGCATAAAGTAAAAAATATGCAAATTTTTATTTATTTGTCTGCTGCTGCACAAAGCGTGTTCATAAGTTTCTTTGCTGTAAGATTGTTACTTGAATATTTAAAGGCGCAAAGCAAAGAAGGAAAAAATTAAAATAAAAAATGTTAAGAAATAAATTTTCATATTTATTAAAATGTTTAGGTGATTGGATTTATAAAAATAAAAATTGGTAATATTTAGCCATAAGCTTTCCCACTCATATCGTCTAAATATAAGAAATTAAAATTTTAAAAATTAATAATGTAAAAATATTAAAAAATAAGCATGATTTTTACAATGCATATAATATTAATAAACATTTTTCCTTATAAAATATGCACACATATTGTAGAATTTTTAAAATTTTAAGGGCCATGTTATATTTTGGCGATAAAATTCCGGATAGTTAATCCTAATGCTGAGTACACATCTGGCATTTCTTTTGTTGTCATTTTGTGGTATGTATATTTTAAAATTGTATGCAACACAGTTCACATTATGTTTTTTATATGGAAAGCAATGCTGCACAATGAAAAATATCGGAAATGACAAACGTTGCCACTACTACACACCATTGCGATGTCTCAAAATGGTATAGTGTGTACTCGGCATAAGTTTAGCACAACTGAGCTATAAAGAGATCTTTAAATTTTTTCCGTTATAACAACAGTCCGATAAAATAAATAATAAAATTTTTGCACTTTGGCAACACTGCTATGAATACTGATTACCTTTGCTTGTTAAAAATACGTAGTGGCAACGACTTGCTTTGCTTGCTTATTTACTCAATTTCAAACATAGTGAAACCATTTTTATTTGTTCTTTTGTTTTATCTTTTTTGTATTATTATATAACACAAATATTTTCTTTGTTTTGTGTTATATTTTGTTCAAATAAATAAACTTCTATTTGGCTGTAATTTAAACAGTAGAAATAAAGTCTGGCAACTTATGAAAATATGGCAACTGCAAATGGCTTAAAGGCTCAGTTAGCAGACTGTAATGGAATGTAACTGCAACGGTAGAAAGCAGCTGATCGATATTGTTATGTAAAAAGTAATGAAAATGATTATAGAGATTCAATGTAAAGCAACATACTTTTCACATAATGCAATAAACACAATCATGTCCACCGACCATCGACTACAAGATGTCAAAAATAGAATACATGCGTGCTTATGAGAATAATTCTTTTAGCCGCTACACGACTACCGACTACACGACTACTTTTGTAGCCCGTAGCCAACTTAGGCTAATTTCTATTTTTCTTGGCTACGAAAAACAGATTAGTGCTGCCAATACAATAAATGCATGAAATGGTGGTTTTAAAAACTCAATACATTAAATATCGCTATTAAAAACGCGAAAAACTATTATAGTGGCACCATTGAAAAATAATAATCATTTCATTTGTTTCATTTGTATTTATTTTTTGGTTTTTTTATTGAAATTGGTAAGTATATACTAGTCATTTTTACTGTTTATATGTATTTATTATATTGTTTAATGTAATGATGTTTAATGTAATGATGTTTATTTTTTGTAGTTAGTGGTCGGTAGTCGTTAAAAGAATTAAGTAGCTGGCGACTTGGCTATTTTGGTAGCCAGCTACTTTTGTAGTCGGTAGTCGATGGTCGGTAGCCTTTGATTGTGTTTATAGCATAACAATAACGATCAGCTGTTTCCTACCGTTGCAGTTACATTCCATTACACTAAATATCACTTTAGTGACGTAATTATTAGATAATTAGGGCCCATTGTGCAATTATGCCAAGCTACTGCATAAGCAAGTCTCGTCCAACAATACAACAATTATAGCCACTAGATACAAAGCCAATAGAACAAAAAATTATCAGATGAAATAGCGCTACCACCAGGTTAGATATGGTGTGTTAAAGTTCAATCAGACGTTTCATACCATAATGCCATAGTCATAACCAACACCAAAATTCAATTGGTTTCTATGGTTATGGCGCTATGGCGAGTCAATTATATTCAAATACAGTGTCGCCCATTAGTTTGGTTTGAACAGCTGTTTGTATGCTTAGGTTATAGTACGTTTAATTTAAGAACTAAAGCCTAAATTAATTAAGTGAATCTTAATAAAAATAATTTTTAATTAGATATAAAAATAACATTACTCACTCACCTTCCTTACAATATACTTTAAAGGAACTGTTGGAAATATATGTTTTATAGCTGATGCTAAATCAGTTAAAATCACATCTGCACTCTGCAACAAAAAAAGAACAACATTATTAAATATTAAATTTATATTATAACTTTTTGTTAAGAATTAATTAAATAAAAAACACACTTACCGAACTAAAATTGCCCGCATCTCCAGTTGTTGCAAAATTATAAGGACGATCGTTGGTGACTATGGAAAAATGTGTCGGTTTCTTACTTTCTACCGCCTGTATGTCCAAATAGTGGAAATGGCATTCAATCTAAGTAAAGTATATTTAAGCAAGATTAAATGAAAATCAAGAGTATAAATAAAAAGCAATTTAAATTTATGCATCAGTAGCTATGAAAGTACCAACCTTTGTGGGAACTTTTGCAATAAGCAAATATATACGAACTGGTGTAAAGACCTGCAAATGAAAAAAATAAAAAAATATATTACTGTGATATTAAAATATTTCAAACGATTCCTTAAGGAGCTTTTAGAAGTTAAAATGTAACCTAATTTTTCTATTATTTATGTACAACTTGTAATAAATAAATGACTTTGAAATGACATTTAGAGAGAATTCTTCTCTTAAGGAAGATTAAAAAGAACAGAATGAATAAAATATTAATAAGTTTCCAGAGGGTGCAGCTGCCTAAAGAATTTAAGGCCGAGTCACATAGAATCCCTCATACATTATACGAGACATTTTCCAAGGACATTGATGCAAAGACGTACATCACACAATCACCCTTATTCCAGTCAATTTAACACAATACCAAAAAAACTAACTCCTATTGGCAGGCTTATGCTATTTTCTAGACCTTAGGGAACGAAAATAGATGGCTAGTTGCACAAAATTGTTCTCGAGAGCGGGTAAACAAGCACCAATTTTTTGGTATTGTGTTAAAGTGATGTCGATGTCTACAACAGGAATAAGAGTGAAGGAATACTTTGTTGACGGAAACGATTGAGCAGCTTCATTAGGTTTATTCTCCATTTCATTAATTAAACTTAAGTTTTTTTATTTATTTTATTTTATTTATGTATTTCGTTTTATTTTATTCTTGCTCCCACAAAACACAAAATCAAAACATAAACTAAAAACTACTCAACGTACGCTAGAAGTTAAAAGTTGCTCAACTTTTATACTTAGCGTGTATTGAATGTGACAGAGCTCATAAGAAACCAAGGCGAATTCATATCAGGTGATCTTAATTCAGCAGCTGATGATCAGCTGTTAATTTCCCTTGTGTCAAATCAAAGCGAATCGTTTGAAAATTCTCAGACAGCGGGAAATTTTACACTTACAAATATATAAGACGAATATGCAGAGTAGCAAATAGAGACCATGTGATGTCAATTCGCAGTCAGTTGAAAAGGGGGAAGTTTAACGTAATGTTTTTTCCACTGAATATTTAAAAACACAACTTTAAAGTTAAAAAAGTTTAATTTAGAACTTAAAATTTGTGTATTTCTTATTATTAAACTTAAATGTTTCATTTTCAATTAATTTTTAAGCTTTACAAATATTCTTCCCTTCTTTTACATTCACTGGGACTGGTACCAGGTAATAAAATTTCACGGGAGATTCCCGATAGAATTTTTCCCTTCGAGGGGAATTAAAATTTTATGGGAAAAAAAATTTCACTTGTTATTCACCATAGGGTTGAATATAATAGCAGGGTTGTGATAACGAAAATATATTAAGCTTCTCTTCCCTCTATCATCTATGTGGCATTTCATCATTCCTTTCCTTCTCTCAGGTAACACAAACAGGCCTGGGGCTTATTATGTAGTTCGATTCGAATAGGAAAATTGATAAATTCGTACAAATTGAATTATGTACTAATATGTTCAAAAATTTAGTTCCGAACTTTCGAAAATTAAATTTTCGATAAGACTGGGTTCACACACGGCAATTTTTCTTAAGCATACAAAATTTTACACCAATATTTGACAAAGACATACCGTAATATTCACATATAAAGACATACATACATATTTTTTGTAACTATTTCGAATCATTCACATTTTGCGTGAAACTAAAATATTAATTTCACTAATGTATAAATCACAGAAGTTTTATTAATTAAGATTGCAAAACGATAAAACAGATCGATATGCAGCAATAAGAAAACAAACCACACACACAATCTATTGAAATGAAATAAAGTTTAATAAGCAAGATAAAAATCCAAAGTTGCGTGGTTTAATATCAAATGTTCATGTTCATCTGATCATTCATCTAACTCGCAAGTACATATTTTATTTCAATTTCCAAACAAACACTTAGACAAATTGCGCAGACCAGTTAGATGCACCCGCATTAAAGCGCAAACGTTTCTTCTACTCGTAGATTTGTTATTAAAACCAGAAAAGTTTATTTATTATTGCATGCAATTTTCAAATTTCAGCATATCTGTTGTACGTAATTTACAGCATGAAATATGATCTTATTTATAAATATTAACACCCTCTGCTTTAAAAATCTGTGTGCCTGTCCGTCCGTCCGTCCATCCATCTGTCTGTCTATTGAAGTAGTAGACATGCAGTCATACCGACATGGACAAATTGTGTGTGTGAATGATTTTCGGTCACGCCTGAAATCATTTTTAAAAAACAAAGCGGCTGGAGATTTTATAGTCCACGAACCAGGGTGAAATGTATTAATAATATCTTTGAAAGAAAAAAAAATTTAAATTTAGCGTGTTATAACTTCATTTTTGGCATAAATTATTCAATTTAACTTTTAGTTATTTTTCTATTATCTATTGGAGATGAGAGCTTTTATGGCCTTGTATCAGAATTTTTTGTTTAATAATCATATTTCACTTAATTTAACACAAAATTACAAAACATAAGAGAGATTATTCTTTTTCTTATCTTGTTATTTGTTATTCCAAGAAATATGTTGAAATTGTTTTTCCAACAGTTTTGTTTTATAAAATAGTTTGTTTTAATATTTTTATTGTTATATATTATTGGGTTTTGTAATGTAACAACTAACACAAATTTATTTAGCTTCTCGCTAAAAAAAGGAAGCTAAATTTAGTATTCGCCAGATCTGCACGTTTTGAGGTTATGGGAATCTCTTCTGACTTGTTTTACAATTATGTATATGTGACAGCGCATAGAGAAAGGGACCTAAGGGTAAAAACATAAATTTTCACTTTTTTTTTTTGATGTGGACAACATCTGAGCATCGAATGAGACCGATCCCATGCCCCAAAAGTGTTCCCTCCCAGAGATATGCGCGTTTTATGAAATTGAAGTCGACGATAATAAGGTATTTTCGTACTAACAGAGTGATATTCACGATTTAAAAGAATTATAAATGAGTATTTATTATAATTCACAATTAATAATTTCAGAAAATAAACCTGTATTCGAAAAAACGCGAGCAAAATTGATATCAAACTCATGGAAACAGCGAGCTAGGTAGAAAGCAGGAAAAACCAACTACACAAAACAAGAGGTAGGGACGACCTACGCGCATTTTCAAGGTTGGCCAACACGTTCCTGACGTCATGAGATGTGTCGCTTTCAAATGACACCAATACCAACACGCTCAGTGATGGTACACCAAAGATACTCTCCTGAACAAAACCGGTTTTTACCCTTAGGCCCCTTTCTATTTTGCGCTTCACATATTTGTATATGGATTTTATTTGACGAGTTATTGCCTTACTTGAGAAAACAGGTGCTAATTTAATATTTAATCATTTTTTTTACACATTTTAAGCCAAAATATAAAAAATAAATTTAGCACCACAAACATACACGCATACATACATAATTAATGCTCGTAAGTCAGTCAATGAATATTTGTAATGAAAAATTATTTTTGCTTACTTTTTGCAAACTGATACAATCTTAAAACACACTTGCCAACTCTGATTTAAAGAACAAAGAGAAAAATTCATTAGGAATTCTGTTAGAGTATGGAAGCCCTCGTCAGTCAGCTTGTACTTATCAAAACTTCTGCTGTTTTTTAGAACAAAACTTATATTAAACAAAACAATAGGCATTGTAAACACTTAAACTTTTTGCCAAGAAATAGCAAAGACAGTTTAAATAGAATGATAACAATTGAAGAAAATATTGTGAAATAAATTTCTTTATTAAAAGGAAACAAGAAAACTTCTTTGACATGATACAAAATAAAATAGTTCACTTGAATTGCAGTGGAGTAGTGAAGTACATATGTAAATAAACCAGAAATAAAGCACATAGTCATAATTTATTTTCAAGTTTAATTAAGAGTTTTGTGAAGCGAATTTAACTTTTTTTTTTTGCATTTTGAACAGACATCAAGTTGGAACCCAACCTCCACGGGGGAGCTACATATGTAAATAAATTAATTGAATGGGAAGAAAACAAATGAGAAAATCCATTCAATGACATTTCTTATTGTTTGTTGCTCCTTCTTGCTCTTTAAATTAAACTATGAAAACTGAAAATTTTAATTAAGCCAATTGCTTGTTGTAATTTGATATTTTGTTGTTTTTTTATACTTTATTAATGTACAAACATACACAAATACATACATACAATACATACATGCATTCATATGTATACATATGTATGTACACACACACGTGCAGTATGAGTGACTAAATTAAGCTATTTTAGTCGTTCGCTTGTAAGTAGCTGCTGTCTTTTGTCATTTAACACCTGAACTCCTTTATTTAAAATTTGTTTCCTTTTTGTTTTACTCCTTGTCTCATTTTTTCAATAAACACGTCCTACCTACAATTTATAGTGAGATTATGTTAAAACATAAAGGGTGATTTTTCCCCTTAGATATAATCAGGGCAATTATGAATAAAATTCAGCGACAAATTTCTCCCTTTTCCAATTAGAATTTTTTTTCCCCTATTACCTGCTATTAGTTGGAATTATTCCCCGGGAAAAATTTCCCGCGGAATTTTATTCATAATTAATTAATATGTATGTATGTAAGGGCACTGCTGCAATACATACATACATCGTGATATTTGGATCAAGATCCATTTTCATGGATGGCGTGCATTTGCAACATGTTTAATATTTATCGCGCCAATATTTACATTATTTTTTCGTTGCGCAGTGGTTTATTAAAAAATGCAGCTAGAAAACCACAAAAAACTATAAAAAAATTTTAGTAAAATGTTTTACTTTTTTATTTGTTTACTTTTTACACTAATATTGCAATTTCATATTTTCGATTTTTTTCTTCTTTCGTTTCTTATCAACGTATCGAGAATTGATATCACGAAGTATAATCCTACACCAGTGATGCCAACCCCAAATCTTTCCTAAACGGAGATCCCACTACCGGCACAATGTACCGATTTTCGTCAGCTCACTGCCATAAAGTCCTAAGTAATAAACCAATACGACCTTATTTCTCAATTAGTGCGGGAACAATTATGCCCTTTTGCTTCAATTAGTTGAGAAATAATGCCACTTCATTTAAAGGAATAAATAACCACTCTTATGCCAGTTGTCAACATCGATGCGAGGTGAATTGGCGATTGTCTACCCATTGTCGAAAACAACTGAATCCTATTGTTAGGCTCATGCTGACCGTAGGGAACAGAAATAGACTGTCAACTACACGATCTGGATTTTGTATTTAATAATTTTAGGATATTATGCGATATGGGTCGCGATCTATCAATACTGCATGCTACACGTTCTATAAATATCGCGATAATATATCGCGTTCAATATACATACTTATGTATGTTGACCGTGCAGCAGGTTATATAACAAATGAATTGCGTAATTCTAAATATTATTAAAAAAAATATAAATTGGGTCATTTATGGTTCGTAAAAGTACCACGAAATTATCGTTAAAAATATATGTATGTATATTAATTGATTTTCAAACTTAAAAAAAACACCTTGTGCATGCTTATTTTTCTATTTTTGTCTTTAAAAAACATTACGGCATTTAACGCTTGATTTAGTAATTGTTTAACAAATTAGAAAAGCGTTTTTATATAAAAATACATTATTTGTGTATGAAGGGATAAAAGTGAAAAATTGTCTTGCTGATACCTGAGGGTTGCACAAAATTATAACACCCTTTAATTCGACTGTCGCTGCATACGTGACGTACGTACTTACCTACATAAATATGTATGTATGTAGAGTGCAGAGGGATATACCCTTTATTATGAACATTCACATCTTTCATACTTATTATTTCACATTTAGAGTTTGGTCTCTGTATCTCTTAATGTTAATAAATTTTTAAGAAAGGTCCGCAAATAAAATAATAAATATAATAAAATAATAAATGTTGTATGTATTAAGTTAACTTGACAAAAATTTCTTAAACTATGATGATGTATAATAAAATTTTTAGCTTTTATTGCATAAATACGTCAGACCTTTTTGCTAACTAATTATAACTTTAACTAAGATGAAAAATTTCACTTTAGAAAAAGTGCAAATATTTGCTTTAAACTGATAAACAAAATGCATAAAAAATACTCTTTTTAACATTCCGACTTAAAAAGACAGTAAAAAAATAATTCAAATCAAATAATAAATATTTGCTTGAAAGACATAAAGGTCGAGCGATTATTTGCTAAATCCATACATATGTACATAATATGCATATGCATACACATATATATGTACATATGTATTTAGATATGTATATATTTAAGATAAAATTGTGGTCATTTCAAGCACACGTTTTTTGTTATAAAAAAATCTTTTAAATCATTAAAAAGCTTAAACAAAATAAATAAGCGCCAGTTTTTGCGTTGGAGATATTATTATTAAATTGAATTTAATCTCTGTTGTAGCTTTCGAGTTTATATTTTTTACTTCTAATTGCTTTTTAATTGTTTAATAAACCAAAGAAGTGATACGTTGAAACTGTCAATGTATACACATACAAGCATTGATAAAAAAAGAATCAAAATATATGTTTGCATTTATATGTATTACCAAAAATTTTGATTTTATTTGTATTCGTTTATATTTTCTTCAACGCTTGCAAAATCGGGAATTAATGCAGAAAATATTTGACGTGGCATCACCAGACCTGCCTAACAATACTAAGTAAAGCGTCTGGCAACCCAATTGTGTGTAAAAAGTGACTGAAAAAAAACCAGAAGTTACTTCAGTGTGTTATTTTTGCTTCTACAGCTGCAGCTTTTAAATGTTCTACATATTTATTTTAATAACTCGGAATCGAATACATATGTATTTAGTACATATAAGTAAAATCTTTAGTAATAATTCAGCATTTAATTACGACAATTTTATACGTATGTTTGCAATTGCATCTTCTTCTTCTTGATAAAAACTCAAGTTATTTTGATAACATACAAAATGTTGCCATTTCTGTTTTTTTTTGACTAGTCATTTCTTCTGCAAGAGCACTCTGGCGAAAATGAAAGTCAGTCAGCCATACATACATATGTATGTATGTATGTGAAGAATATAACACCACTAAAGAAAATTCTCACATTATTTTTTACTGTCAAAAAAAAAAAAAATACATATATGTAAGAAGCAACTATTGTAAAATACAACAATATAGCGAATTTCTTTATTGCAGAAAAAAACTTCGACCATGGAATAATCTTGTTAACTTTTGGAATGATATCAAGATAAATATCTAAGGCATATTTAACACTTTGATGATGCATCGAAACAACCTGGGAGTAATGGTAAATGATATATTATATGTATTAGATAATTACAGAATGAAAGTTTAATCTCGCACTGAAAAATTGACTCTAATTAAATACACATATGAATATGTTTGTATACATACTCGTATGTATATGTATGTATATGTAAATCATTTAAAAATATCTCTGGTTTAAATCTTTTATTTTACTTACCAGCACTCTGTTTTCTGTTTTATCATTTTTTGTTTCCAATTTAACCATATATTTCACCAAGATTTTTGTATGACGACCCAATATTGATTTAACGCTTTCTGTAAAGAGAAGATTACGAAAATAAAAATTTTTATTACAATAGCAAAGCAATTTTAAAAAATACATACACATAATAAATTACATATATGTACATATAGGTATTTGGGGGGGATTCAAACAGTATTATCAAATTTTTGTTGGAAAGAAAAAAACAAAAGCAAAAACAAGTACATACCTATGTATATTAAAATAATTTATAACATTGTTTTAATAAAGCTTACAAATCCAATTCCTTGGCTTTGTTCACACAATAATTAATAAAAAAAACACGGATTTTAAAAGTTTTCTATTTAAGCTAACGATATGGAAATTTCATTACTATGTCATCAAAATAAAATCCTCTAAATATACTAAAGTCTATCTATACTTTACTTAGAAATGGTTAAAGATGTTCAAAATCAATATGTGACCCGCAAAATAGAAAGGGACCTAACGGTAAAAACCGGTTTTGTTCAGGAGAGCCATTTTAAAGATTTAAATACGTGTATCTTTGGTGTACCATCACTGAGCGTGTTGGTATTGGTCTCATTTCAAGGCGAATTCAGTATCAGGTGACCTTATCAGCCCAGCTGATTATCAGCTGTTGCTACCAAATTGAGCATTTTGAACAAAAACGTCAAAATTTGCTTAGAAATCTTCTGACAGTTCGGTTTTGTAGCATAGCAAACTACGTGTTGTTTTTTGTGTTGTAAAATTGTTGTAGCGATAAGGTCACCTGATACTGAATTCGCCTTGGTCTCATTTGAAAGCGACACATCTCATGACGTCAGAAACGTGTTGGTCAACCTTGAAAACGCGCGTAGGTCGTCCCTACCTCTTGTTTCGGGTAGTTGGTTTTTAATGTTTTTTACCTAGCTCGCTGTTTCCATGAGTTTGATATCAATTTTGCTCGCGTTTTTTCGAATCCAGGTTTATTTTCTGAAATTATTAATTGTGAATTACAATAAATACTCATTTATAATTCTTTTAAATCGTGAATATCACTCTGTTAGTACGAAAATTTTTTCACATAACCTTAGAATCGTCGACTTCAATTTCATAAAACGCGCATATCTCTGGGAGAGAACACTTTTGGGGCATGGGATCGGTCTCATTCGATGCTCAAATGTTGTCTACATAAAAAAAGGGAAATTTGATTTTTTTTACCCTGAGGTCCCTTTCTCTATGCGCTGTCCCATATACAAATGTACATACATACAAACATATGTATGGATGTATGTATGTAAAATGTTTAAAAAAAATCAACAGGTATGATTTCCCTTGCAACATACTTACATACATAAATACACTTACGGCTATTGGATTTGAGGTGAAGATATGAATAAAAATATTATGCATGTTTCAATAAAATGGATAAAAGCCAAAGTTTATTAAAACACGTTTTCAGGTAAAAATGTATAGTGCCTCGAGCATAGAAATAAATTTACATAGATACACACATATGTACGTATGTACATATGTATATAATATAAGTATTTATGTGTGTATTTGCTAGACCGATTCCAAATGCTGTTTAAAATAATAATAGTCCTTAATAAAAAAATGTTTATTCGCAAAACGTGAGATATTAATAAAGTACTCAATTTGACAGATGTAAAATGAATGATAGTAATGCTTGAATGTATCCATCCTTTATTGCAACAGAGACTTAACTGGAAAAAAGTAGTTTTGCAGAAAATAAGTTTTCAGTTTTTAACTCAATGGAGGAGATACGAGTACAAAAATACTTTCTTTCCTCAAGACGTGCTTGTAAAAGCCTTTAATATGAAATTTTTACACAAGATTAAATACGATTTTTCTCCAAAAATTAATTTTTTGAGTTATAAAGGAGCGGTATGGATATACACATGCAGACAAACCACAGGTTGAATATTTTAAAATAAGTATCTAACACTTTGGTTATGATTTAATGTCTAAAATAGGCAAATATTACGTCAAACAGTTGTTTCCTTTTTTTGTCTGATGCAGAGTTTCTACTAAAATTGAAAATGCTTTCATTAGGTTTCTGATTTTTTGATAGTATATATTTTCCTTGTAAGACTGAATTCTCACACGGCAATTTTAGTTGATAAGCAACTGCTAAATTTATGGTTTATTCTCTTCATTATTTCCTCCTCTCTCTCCCATAAACTCAAAATTTGTTGAACAAAAATTGCCATGTGTGAAAGCAGTCTAATGGCAGAATTAATATTTACTATTATTATTTTGGCAGCACCCGGTCAAAAAATACTTGTGTGGCAACACTCTATTCTTGTAATAGCCGTTGTTTTTACTTTTACTTTTTTTGAGAGTTGAAATAGTATATTGATACTCACCACTTAAAAATTCTTAGTGGTGAATATCAATATACTATGCCATTTTGCACATGCTACGATGCAAGACCATTTGTACAAGACTGTGAATTGGGCTATTGATTATTGTGTTCCTGTTTCAATTAATGATATTCGTTGAGTTTTGCATTTCTTTAAATGAAACTTTAACATAATATCTCTAGTTGTTGTAAGACATTTTTGGATAAAGGTTGCCTCATGATCTGCATTAGCAACAGTGAAATGCACACAGGAACTAGCTTAGCCCTCACTAATCAATTTCAATATTTTACTGAATAAGTTAAATAATAATTTATGGCATAATTAGTGCGTTAACAAATGTTAAACTTAATTGTATAACAATTCACAAAAATAGTTTTTTAGATTTTTTTAATTATGATTATGTTGCAATAATGGGAGTGATATGAACATAATTACAAAATTTCTAAAATTCAATTCCCAAAACTTTGGTAATTATTTTTTAATGCGGCTAACTAAAAAAAGGGTGAAAGTAGATCAATCAGACTGATATATGAATTAAAACATGAAAGATAAACAAAAACAAATAAATAAAAGTGGATCATTGCAATTATTGTTTATAAAATTTTTAGCCATTGTTAGAGGAAATTATAATTTTGTTATATACAAAAAATTTAAAATTATATTAACCTTTAATCTGTCAAGCAATAATATATCACATAAACCTCATATGCATAAATAAGTGAGTGGAATGTAAATATGTTTGTTTGTACATCTACATGAGTATGCCGCCAACTGGCACAAAATCTATTAAAAAATGTATGCACATGAAAATACATAAAAAATACAATACAAACACTAAAGGCTTGATGCATTCGTGCTTTCTCTGTAAAACACATTAATTCATGCACACATATTTAATGTCATTATGGTATAGTATGAACCATATAAGCATTTGGAAGATTTCACATCATGACGTGTTGTTAGAGCTTCTTCTGGATGATAAAAATAAGGTTTCAAACCTGCAAGATAATGGCGCATATTCATAGTCAAAACAAATTATATTTTAAGACTTAAAACTAGTATTTTGTATGGCAATACTAGTTTTTAAAGTACATATAGTTCTTTTTTTACTATGAATATGTGCCAAAATTTTATTTTCCTGTTATCATGAATACAATTTTTCACTGACATTTTTCCCTTTTGTTTGGTTTATTTCATTTTCTCAGGCGAACTGAATAAATACGTATTGTAATTTTAATATTTCCCTTCCAATTTATATACATACATGTGTATATATTTGCTTTTAGGACAAAATCATGAAATAGTTACCCCTATCTTGATTAGTTTTTCCCTTAAAATATTTTCCCTTTTACCCAAATTGCAATCGAGAATAATTTTTCCCCAGAAATCTGTTCCCTTTTTTGATTCCCCTTATCGTGAATAATATTTTTCACATGAGCCCAATTCACAGTCTTGTGCAAATGGTCTTGCATCGTACCATGTGCAAAATGGTATAGTATATTGATACTCACCACTTAACAATTCTTAGTGGTGAGAATCAATATACTATACCGTTTTGCACATGCTACGATGCAAGACCATTTGCACAAGATTAACAATTCTTAGTGGTGAATATCAATATACTATACTATTTTAAACGTGCTGGGATGCAAGACCATTTCCACAAGATTGTGAATTGGGCTAATATATCGCGTAGTTTCATTATTAAACTTGCAATTAATAACTTTTAATTATGAAGAATTATTTTTAGGACAATATAGTAAATAATTAATAGCAATAATTCCGTACAACACCTTTTTTCATTGAATATGAACATCTTTGGTTCACAACATGTTAATTTTATGGCGATGGCATACATAAGAATTTTTTCCACTGCACCAAAAATGTTCAAAAATACTACTTTAAACTTAAAAACATTGGCGCGTAGTCATAGTCAAAACAAAGTACACTTTAAGAAATTAAAACCAGTATTTTGTATGGTAACGATAGCGGGAAATTCACAATAGGATTTTCCCCTTCGAGGGAAATAAAAATTTCACTGGAACAAAAATTCCACTTGTTATTCACGATATGTGTTATTCTTTCTGAGATTTCGAGATTCTTTTTTTTAATGAAAAAAATTTAAAAATTTATAGACATAAAGAAAAAAAAACACTAGTTTGGAGTTTTTAAAAATCCTGGTTTAGAAATCTTCTTCACTTTGTTTTCATTCACTGAGAACTCATAGAAGGTAAGAAAATTTGAGATTAACTTTCAGGGGAAACAGAATTTAATGGGATCAAAAATTTCCTTCTTATGCGAGTGCACATTATGCACATTATGTGTGTCACTTGTGTGTGACATCGCAATAGTGTTGCCACTAGGGAAACGTTTCTATATAAAAAAAACAAGACGTTAACGGCATTGCAGACATTTTGAAAATTACACCACAAAATGACAACACAAGAAATGCCAGATGTGTACTCATCATTTGATTCACAAGCTTAAATAATTTCAAATTTTCAAAAACTTTTCGCCATGAGTAAGTGTTTGTGGGTATAGTTATTTAAGTATCTATGGATGTGATACTTTATACATAAAAACATAAAAATAAAAATATATACAACGTTGACGTGCACGGGATACATTGTATATTGAACGGAAGTACAACTTTTTGTTTTCTTTTTTTTAACAATTAATTAATAATGACATAATGCATAAACGAAAATACAAAAGTGAAACAATGTAAATATATGTATAACAATACATAGTTTAATTGGCTTTATAGATTTATGTATTTAAAAAACAATTTTGAATACATACAGCAATTAAATTATCAATAACCAAAAGCATTAACACATTCATATCTAACATTCATTCATTTTGTATTTGCATAATAATCGTACAAAATTGAACAAATTTAAAAATGGATTATGTGCGAAAAGATTTAAGGAAACTTTTCTTGAAGAAATTTTACAATTTTATTAGATATTGAATTATAATTATTTATCATGAAATTTTATGAAATATGAAAGACAATATTTGTCGCGTTTAGATAGTCATTTGAAACATAATACAACTCAAAAACATATGATTTCTTTTATTTCAACCGAACCTTCTTCATTTACAGCATCCACTGAAAAATTACTTAGAACGAAGAAACTGCTGGCTCTTTTTATCATACATACAGAAAACCCCAAGATTTACGACGCACTGTGTCTAAGATTTATGGAAAATATTTCATTTTACTTTACAGGTGTGTCTGCTAATTAAACAAATTTATTACATACAACAAAGCAAAACTCATTTAGCCGCATTACATGCTTCATGTTAAAAAAAAATAAACTAATAAAATAATTACAAATTTATGTTTCTAACTTTTTGCTTATGACGAACGAACGAAATAATCTGCACATTTATGGCTCATTGGTTTTCCTTTACCATAAATATTCACCGCCACTAGGGCGACCTTTGCCATGGTTCATATTGCCATTCGCATAAAAGCTGGCTTTTTTTAAAAAGCATGTGTTGTGTGGCATAGTTGTGGGACAGGGAGAACAATGGGAGTAATGAATACACAACACATCCGTTCGCTATTTTTTTATTACGTTTTTTCTCTCGTTTTTTGCTTTCGCAACAATTTAAATCCCGTGTGCTCTATTTCTTAGGTTTTCGTTTATACATATTTCGTATTTTTTGTTGAGCTGATAATTTTGACATGATGTTGGAGAATTATACAACATTGTAAATTTGTCATAACTTACAACATCATAAACGACTGAGCGAAAGAACGAGCAAATGAACTCAGAATGTTTTAACTACACTTCTAATATACGAGGGGTGAACAGAAGTTTATTAGATTTTAATTATTTAAATTTTGTTTTAGTTTATATAGTTTTAAGTAAGCTCCCTTATGTTTTGCTAGGGATCAACTGCCTTCATAATCAGTGTTGGCATATACATAAATATGTACGTTTGAGGAAAAAACTGAGCATACCGAACAAAAAATCTGTTTTTCAGAAGAAAACAGTGACAAAAAAATTTAAAAGTAGTATATTTCTTATTAGAACGCAAAACCACCATAACATTGTTACGCATAGCCTGTGACTTTAAATTAGATATTCTACCTAATGTTTTTAGCTCACAGTTGCAAATTTTACTTGGAGGTTGGGAGTCTGAAATAAGTATAAAATTATTTTCTTCACAAAAGTGTTATACTTTAAACCAGTTTTCAATTAAAATACATTTCTAAATACACTTTAGCATAATGAGATCAATGCTCTTTACCAAATGATAATTGTCTGCATAGAAAACAAAAACAAAATTACAAAACTTTTAAATGTTCCGTGTTTTTTTATACAAATTCTTTTTCGAAAAATCGTATTAGAATTTATACGTTGATCTGCTTTCATAATGTTTGAAATTTGTATAGGAAAGATAAAGAAATGTTTAATATTTTTGACCCCATATTTTTTTGGTTGCTTTTCATATGATTTACGATAAGAATGGAATTGTCACTTATATGAAAAAAAGAATGAAAAGAAAAACTGATTTTTGAAAGAAAAAACTTCACTACTATTCAACTGTTTAAAAAACGGTGAAAACAGGTAAATCTGCGCATTTGGCAACGCTGTTTATACTACCTACTTTTTTCCCGGGGAATTTTTTTCTTTCCGTATTTGGTTAAAAAAAAGGGAAAACATATTCACCTCTATCGAGAACAGGGTGACCGATAACATTTTTCAAAAAGTGACACCAAATAGGGGATTTATCAAAAAAAGGGAGCAAAATTAAAAAAAAAACGAGAAAACTACACTAAACTTTTTCCCCCTTATGCAAAATCGATTGTTAAACTTAAAGTTGGTTTAACAAACGAATTTTGTATGGCAAAACTGTTTAAAACCAGCATGCTTTAAAATCTTTAAAACTTTAACAATCGTTTTTGCATAACGGCATTTACTTTTAATGTATTTTTATATAACTCACCCTAAAAAAGGGATGACAAAAAGTGGCAAAGCACTCGCAAAAGTGGAAAGGCAGTCGAAAAAGTGACAATTTGGCACTTTAGTCGGTCAAACGGTCACGCTGATCGTGAATAACAAGTGGAATTTTTGTTCCTTTGATTTTTTTCCTTTTTGTAAAGCTTAAAAATTATTCTAGGTGCAGGGGGAAAATTTCTGTAGAATGGCATCGCCATAAAATTTATCGTGAACATTATTAACTGATCTTGTTCTAAAAATAAATATTTAATAAGTATTTTTTGTGTTTGTTAAGCTCGAGGTCGTTTTTATAAAATTTTAATTGATCTTTTTTATACCCTTTACCAAAAATGGAAAAGGGTATATATAGGTTTGTCATTCCGTGTGTAATTTCCATAATTTTAATTTGCGACCAAAAAAATATATATATTCTGGGTCCTTATGAATAGCGATGACGAATAAGCGATGTCCGTCTGTCCGTCCGTCCGTCCGTCCGTCCGTCTGTCCGTCCGGTGTACGTGAAATCGGTTTTCCGAAGCTCCCAGAAAAGCTAGAGACTTCGTTCTTGGACTGATGTATCAGAAATGGTCCAACTTAGATTGGTATTGAAATTCAGCAAAATCGGGCAGACGATTGCAGAGCTGGAAAACGTAAACTATATTTTGCCATATAAAAGTAACTACCGAAAACAAATTTTTATTTTTTTTTTAATAAATAAATTTATTTTACACTTCAGTACGACTAAAATTGGTATTTTAAATAAAAAAAATATAAAAAAAATTAAAAAGATGTTTCCAGGGTTGGAAAACTTTAACTTTTTGTGTTATGTAAAATTAACTATGTCTAAAACTATATTAGTATTTTCTCGAGAACCGTAAGAGCTACAGACCTGAAATTTGGACACAGTGTGTAGACTTTTGGCCGCTACAACAACAAATACATGAGAATTGGAAATTAAAGGGTGTTCCAAAACGAGCAACGAAAAATTCTAAAATCCCATGTAATATACATACAATTATATGTAGTATATACACTTGAAATTTGTAAGGTTAGTGTATTTTTATACAGACTACAAAAATTAACACTAAAATTTCAAAAAATTTTAATTAAAGGGTGTTCCATCAGTTAATGCAATTTTGACTATGCAATTTTGACAACTTGCTGTATCTTGGAAACCGTAAAAGCAAAACTCTTGAAATTTTCAAAAACGGTAAAACTAAAAAATCAAGGAATTATAAAATCGCCAAACGGAAAAAAATCGCGAAAAACAAAAAAATCGCCAAAACGAAAAATACCCCAAAAAACATGAAAAATCGCCAAAATTAAAAAAAAACCCAAAACAGGAAAAAAACGACAAAATGAAAAAAAATCGCCAAGATGAAAAAACCCCAAAAAAGAGAAAAAAATCGCCTAAATAAAAAAACCCCAAAGCAGGAAAAACGCCATAATGAAAAAAAACCCAAAAACAGAAAAAAATCGCCATATTAAAAAAAATTTCTAGGACTAAAATAAATCGCGAAAAACCGGAAAAATTGCTTAAATAAAAAAAAATCGCAAAAATTAAAGAAAATCGCCAAAATGAAAAAAAATCGCCAAAATGAAAAAAATCGCCAAAACGAAAAAAACCCAAAAAACAGAAAAAAGTCGCCAAAATGAAAAAAAAAAGAAAAAAAACTCCTAAATAGAAAAAACCCAAAAACAGAAAAAAATCGCAAAAATGAAAAAAAAAATCGTCAAAATGAGAAAAATCTACAAAATGAAGAAAATCCCAATAACAGAAAAAAATCACCAAAATAAAAAAAACCTCCAAAAACAGAAAAAAATCGCCAAAACAAGAAAAAAGCGACAAAACTGAAAAAATCGTTTAAACTGAAGAAAAAACTTCAAAAAAGCCGTGCGCGATTCAAAGTCGCACTTTACTGAAGTTTTTAATATTAAAGGAATTAAATGAAACTAATAAGCAGATTTTGTAAAAAAATTTTGTTTCTAAACGTTTCAAATTTGTATGAAAAATAACGAAAATTCTTTTCAAAAAATATTTTTTCCATACAAATTTCAAAACGAAAAAATCGTTTGAATTTACAAAATCTGACCTTAAGTTTTTCCTTATTTCGTTTTTGCTTTTTTCACTTAACATATTTTATGTATTTTTTAAAGAACTAGATTGGTATCAATAATCAAAAAAATCCAAAATTATGACTCCAGGGTTGGAAAACTCACACTTTTTGTGTTATGTAAAATTAAATAGGTCTAACAATTTTTTTCTTTTTCTTTATAAATTGAATATATTTTATGCTTCTGAAAGAAAATTACAGCTCCAAAGATGGAAACTTTAAAAAAATGATAAATTTTTTCACAAAACAAATATGTATGTATGTGTCTGTATACTATATATATGTACGTACGTTGGTAAAGGGTATATAAGATTCGGCACAGCCGAATATAGCACTCTTACTTGTTTAATTTTCGATTTATTTTTGCTGACAGTTTGTTAACACGGTCAGGAAATAGGCAATTGCTTATAAATAAATTGTTTATAAATAAATAAATAAAAAACAATTAAAATTTTATAAAAACGAATTCGAGCTTAACATACATAAGAAAATAAAAATGTAATTAAAAATTTAGTTAAAGTATTTATAAGCTTTAATATTTAATTGGATGAAATAAATATGTATACGTTTGCCTACAAAAATAAAATGAACAAAACTCGAGGGAAAAATTAAAAAATTACCTTGAAAAATAATATCCATCATAAGGAGAATACAGAAAAGTGAAAAATTATTCACGATCGAAATTTTGTGAAAAGAGGAAAAATTTCGAGGGAAACAAATTTCACGATATAGGTGATTTATAATAGGAGATAAGTGAAATAACTCAAGCGGGTTTTTTTTCTGATTGGGCTGAATATAAACTTTTGTTAATACAAAAAATTTTGGCAATGAACTTGAAAATAGCAAAAAGAAAATTAGGGATTTCACAATAGCGCTTTAAAATATGTCTTGAAATTGCAACGTTTCAATTTTAATGCAGCAGTAATGGATGAAAAAATATTTGTGTTTTTCGCTGTCTTTAGGCATTTTGCAGAACAAAAGTTATTTTGATAAATTTATCCAACAATATCTAATTTAAAAAATTTTGTTATTTTAATACTTCAAAATTTCAAGATGGCACAATGTTGCCACATTTAAATTTTAAAATACTTATTGTGAATTCCCTAAATCTGATAAGAAGAAGAATTGCTACTTAAGCTGGTTTCACACGACATGCATTTCACATGTGACTTGTAAGCTATGCGAATAATATGTAGCTTCACATGTCTGTCCAAATCAGCAATTGATAAACAAATTATAATTTTTGTTTTCAAACGTACATACATATTAAGTTATATCTGATATAAACTATTTCTTTATAGTTTTGCCACCACACACTGTTGTTATACCAAAACAGCTGGTGTCAGAAGCCTTGTCACACCAAAATAGAATGCACTCCAATTGAAATTTCGCCATCTGACGTTTACGATGCAATCAGACATACCATACTATAAATCCATAATCATAACCATTTAGATATATAGTTGCTTCACTTATTAGTGCTGACATAACCATAAACAGCTGTTTATGTTCTTATTTGTTTATTAATTTCAAATCTAAACACAGTGTTGCCCATAAGTTTGGTTCGAACATCTGTTTTGTATGGTTATGGCAGGTTCAATTGAACCTTTTGCAGTAGCAAAGAAATTTTAAAACTTTGATCCGGCATGCATGTATTTTGCAGTGGGAAATTTGACATGCCACATGTAAAAAAACATGTCGTGTGAAGCCAGCTTTAGAGGTTACTTTTTAAATTGCCATTGATGCTTAAACGTTGAATATTTAGCATAACAAGAGAAACTTTAACCTCATCGGCTGAATATTGTAACATTAGAGAAGAAATGTTCACGCTTACCCTCGCATATTTGTAACTAATGCGCGACAGAAAGCGGCCACCAGTCTCTGTCATCCAGCTATCATCCATATAGCAACATTTATTGAATTTTTCTTTTTTTTCCTTTTCCAATAGACTTTTATAGGGAGGAAAAAAATCATGGGTTATATTCAGTGGCACTAACTAGTTGGAACTTATTATCAGTTTGAAGTTTTTGTTGTTCATTGACATTAGTTGAATGTATCTGCTGATTGTCTATAGTTTTTGTCTATGTGTAAGTAATATTATTACATTGTAGTCGGAGGGCTTATACCAACAATATACTATGTATATATTTTTGATACAATGAATGCTATTGTAGTCGTATTGTACAACAATGATTTCAATGTTTTTTCTTCTTTCTACTGGAAAGTTTATACCAGTAGTTTATTGATGGCATGCTTGCTTGCTTGGTGCGATACTGGCGATAATGGGAGTGTATGGGAGCGTGTTTGGTATGATGATTATGTCTGCTTACCAAATGTCTACAAAAATCTAGGTCACACTTGTATTCTTCTGTTTAAGCAAAAAAAAAATGAAGCAAATTCTTAATCTTTTACAAATTGTTATTTTTAGTCTTTGCAGGAAGATTATACATTTCTATTATATTCAAAAGCGCTTGTGACAATTCAATTACAGTTGGTAAATGGACTTTTATCCCTTCTTGAAAAGTACATACTCTTTTTTTCAAAACTGTTAGGATACATAATTCATACAAAATGTGGTTAGAGTTCATTGTCCTGTCTTTGTATGGAATAATAATTCGTTAATATTTATAGCAGAACACACAATAGTAGAAGAGAAAATCTAAAACTAAAATGTAATGAAGGATATAACCGGTCTATTGTGTCCTGTTTAAGGTATTTTCGCATATGGAAATGCATCACTGCGCTGCATCTGTTGCGTTCTAAAAATTAACAGATGGCAACACTTCAAATGTGGTGAATTCTAAAATGCATCACTGAAATATATGATAAAATAACATCAAAAACTAATCACAAAAATTACTGAATCAGAGAAACAAGCCGCCTTAAAAAGTCGGCGGCGGCTCATAAGCCTGCTGACATTAACAGCCGCTGGTTTGGATATTGATAAGATTTTTAAGCAAATTTCTACAAAAAAAAACCATTAGTCGGCTGCAATTTTGAGCTGAGGCTCAATTTTTTTTTCAACTAATTTTTGCATTCATCTAAGTCAAAAAATAAGATAATTATTAATTTTTCCATTTTTAATGTTCTTGCGTTTGAAATTGTAATCAAATTGTCTATGCTTCATTTATGCATCTACATCAGCTGTTTTGTATCAGCTGCGCAAAGTAATCACACAGGCGCATCAGATGCAGCGCATAGATGCATTTCCGAATAGGCCCATATTTATATCTTTTAATGATTTATCAGATTTTTGCATAAATGTTTTGTGTATATCTTTTTATGTGTGTGTGTGACGAATTCAGCAAAGAGAGAAGATATTTATATCTTACAGAACTTTTTCTATAATAAAACCATTTTTATTTAAAAAAAATTTTCGGACTGCCACACCATAAAAATATGCATTATTATCTGAACAAAAAATGAAATGCTACGAATTCTTATACGACCCAATTACATTTTTAAAGCAACAACAAGATTATGTGCGAGTAACAGGGGTGGCAAAGTCGGTACAATTGTACTTTTTTTGGTACTATTTAAACTCAGAAAGTACAACAGTACACCAATGACTAATTTAGCACATTTAAGGAATCTGCCCAGTTTCACTCCGTATTTATTTTCAAACGATTGCATATGTCCATTTTCACTTTGGAACAATGAAACTCATATTCTTCTCACTTGAAACCCGTCTTGTGAAAGACGAGAAAATCAAAAAAATGTGAAGTCCTCCATTTCCAAATAATTTTTCTTCTAAATTCGGATGATAAGCATATGCTACGATTATTAATTTGTATATTTTACATTTGAACTTAAACAGGTGAAACCATATGCTTTCACAAAATATTTTAGTACAATTATGGTAAAAAAGTACAATTTTTGAAAGTTGTTGGTAGAATTTCAAAATTTTCAATGCCATCCCTGGCGAGTAAACAAACTAGGTGATATTTTAATTTTCTTTTTATTCACACAAATTTTTTATACGCATTCATACCAAAATATAATAAACCTGCTTAGATGCAAGAACAGGTACGAGTAAGTATATATGTACATATATTCATGCAATAATCTAAACGAGAACTTCTTATTTAAATGGTGTGTGTAGAATGTATATTAAAAAAAAGTCAAAGAAACACAAAAATAAAATAAAATAAAAATAAATTTTAAACACAACAGCTTAAGTGTATATTATAAGGTATACAAATATCACATATTTCACGTTTTGACAGCTTAGTTTTTTTTTATATACATATGTATGTATGTATGTAAACGTGTAGTTCTATGTACAGTCATGTGATTGGAGCCACACGGCAAAATTTATGTTGGATTATTGGCACGTAAATGATTAAATGCACAAATAACGTCTTCTTCAAATTGTAAATGAGAAATTTTCATTTAAAGCGAGTTACTCTGTTCACAATTTCGTGCGAAATGCTGTCAAACTACATATAAAAGTATTCGGTACGAAATATTTGCGAAATAAATTCGCAAGTGTAGTACTCTGTTCTTGGTGTGAAAAACACGGAAAATCATGTCTTTCCATGCAAAATTAATCTGGCATCATTTTAGTTTAGCTGCGAAACAACATGAGCAGTACTTTTTTCGCACGGAATTTTAGCAATGTTGCATACTTTTAAGCAATAAAAGCGACAAATTTATTAAAAAAAACCGCGAGTTGGGCTACATTTAGTGCATGTCAAATTTTTCACGCGAAATAAGTAATGGCACTGAAAATTTTTCACAACTTCAAACAGAGTATCAGGCTTAAGATAATGAAAATAAAAATCTTTATTTGAACAACAACACGCAACCTACCTTTACAGGATAATCGGCCTGATTATGTTAGACTTATTTCGCCTCTAGTACTCAACATTTTTGTTCTAGATTAAACGAAAAATACTGCACTTGTTTGATTTAGTACAAAAATTTCGCAATCGTAGCCGAAATGCTCACTGATTATTTCGCAGACATTTCGATTATTAACTTGGGAAATGTTAAGTGTATGTGGCAACCTTCGCACCTATAATTTCATTCGCATTCGCTTTCGCATTCGCAAATAATTCGCTTACTTTTGATATTTGCATTCGCTTTTGCATTCGGTAAAATGTATGCGAATATTTAAAGCGAATACTAAAGACAAAAATATTGGAAATATTTTCCAGTTTTTAAATATTTCAATTTTGAATATTTTTAAATATTTTCAGTTTGAATTGCGCGAAAATATTTTCTACTTAAAGCCTGATACTCTGTTCACAATTTCGTGCGAAATGCTGTCAAACTACATATAAAAGTATTTGGTATGAAATATTTGCGAAATAAATTCGCCAGAGTAGTACTCTGTTCTTGGTGTGAAAAACACGGAAAATCATGTCTTTCCATGCAAAATTAATCTGGCATCATTTCAGTTTAGCTGCGAAACAACATGAGCAGAGCTTTTTTCGCACGGAATTTTAACAATGTTGCATACTTTCAAGCAATAAAAGCAAGAAATTTATTTAAAAAAAAACGCGAGTTGGGCTACATTTAGTATATGTCAAATTTTTCACGCGAAATAACCAATGGAACTGAAAATGTTTCACAACTTCGAACAGAGTACCAGGCTTAAGACTAATCTGTTAAAACTTTTGAAATATGGTAAGCACATCATTACTTCGTTCAAAAAATTTTAAATGCAAAAATATTAACTAATCCTTCTTTTTGTTGTAATTTTGTTGCCACTCATATTATTTCGCATGAAAACTTAAAATTTTGAAGATATATTTCATATGTTTTTCCCAAGATGAACAGAGTACTACTTCTGGAAAAATTTTTTATGAACAATTCATTCCAATTTTTCTTAATATGTATTTTGGTAGCATTTTACAGGAAATGTTGAACTTAGTTCAAGGTCTTAGGGCCAAAGTACGAATGGGTTGATTGCCTAACATTTTGTAAATTAATTTTTAATTATTATCTATACTTATTTTAATATGATTTCATATATCTTTCAGTTTAACAATTTTTATTTCTAATAAATTAATAAATACTAGATATACCAAACGGACGACACAATCGTCCGTATTCTAAACAGAAACAAAATCTCTTTATTAAACCCCCCAGCTAGCATTTTGTATCATAATGGAATCTTTTCCGAATCAGCTTGACGGGAAAAACAACCGCATATGAGCTCATTTTTCGATCATAAATGATATTCCCGTTGTGAGAAAATGGTACCCTACAGATGAATCATACCAAAGAATCATTTATGCTGATTAATTTTTGAGTAATTTTTTGGTAGTATTAAATCATTAAATCGCCCTATTTGCGGTTTCTTTTCATTTTGTTTCTCTATTTTCAAGAAATCATTGTTTGATCATATAGATGAATCATAAGTGAATCTTTTTTCAATCACCTAAGTGATAAATCAGTTTTTAATCATCAAAAGTGATCTCAGGAGAATCAAAAAGAGATTTATGCAAAAAATGATCAGCCAAATGCTAGCTATGTTTGCATGTAGTAGTAGCAACTTTAAACGCTTATAGCTCCCAAAATACTAAACCGATTTCAATAAAATATAGATTCTGCACATCTGTGCAGAAATTCCTTTAAAATGATATAAATCTTTATATCTATGTATACAACACAACTTCATGTTCTCAGATAAATTTATTTTCATGTGATTTTTTTTAACGTATTGTAATATTTGCATTCGCTTTCGCAACAATTAAAATGTATTATTCGTTTTCGCATTCGCATTCGCTAAACTGGTATTCGTTACATCCCTAGTGTGTACATTTGTTTGTGTTAATCTGTAGTGTAATTGCTGTTTGTTTTACTTTGGCTTATTTTCGTTGGCTTTATTTTATACTCGTATTAAATTTACCTTTTTTTTTTTTTGTAAGATTGCTTGTTGAATATGAAAAACTAGTTTTACGAAAAAAAGATTTTCCTTTTTGGCGACAAAACTGGTGAAATTGTGTCACAAATCTATACCAGTAGTACATCAGCAATTACATATAACACCAACAACAACCACAATAACAATTACAGTAACAACAACACAAACAATAGAAACCACTTAAATGTCATTAATATGGCATTTTTCTTCACATGTATGTAAGTACGGGTATTTATTTGCATACATTATTTACTGCCCACTACGCTTTAATTAAAAACTTAAATAAATAATTAGATATTCTGTACAATTAGTTGTTACAATAAATATTTGTTATAATATGTATGCAAGTACCCGTAGAAAAGGGATTTTTAATTTTATTATTATTCAGGTAGTGATTACACCGGGTGATTTCTCAGCACCGTAAATAATATCGTTTTTATAAATAAATTAAAAAAAGAAAAAAAGTGGATCTTCAATATGAAATTTATTTAATATTAAGGCAATAATGAAAATTGCATATACATATGTATTAAAACAAACAAATAAGTAATGAATTTAATACCAAGGAGACTAGCAGCTGATTATCTCAAATGAGACCACCTGGTTTTGAATTAGCCTTGAGTGAACCTTTAAAAACGGATCACTGATAAAGTCCATACCAATAATAATATTTCAATCAAGCGTGAAAGTATTTAAAAGCTCTACCATACTTGCTTTTAATCACAGCAGACTTGCACTGAACAGAAAAAAAAACAATCCAATGTAGGCAAAAATCTTTCTTCGGATCACGCATACACTCACTGGCCAGAAATAATCTTTAATTTATTTTATAATTTAATTGACTTTTATTTAACCCAAGATACATAATGGAAAGAATTTTTAATGTTCGCAAGAAATCCACTCCATTCAAATTAAAACGAAAATATGAGCTTAATTTATGTTTCTCTTTAATTTACAGCGAATGAATTTATTTATATGTATGTATTTAATGTTTGTTTGCCATTCTTGGCAATTTTTGTTTCATTAATTCTATTTGTATTGATTAAAATAAACATGAATAATACAAAAAAGTATTTCAGTAGATGAAATCAATTGTTGAGGTTTTATTATTTTATCTACAAAAAGTACATGCATATTCTGCGTTCAGCATTCAGTGCACTGCAAAGATTGAATTTATCAGTCTGAATTGAGATGTTTATAAGAAACTTATCTTTAATGATTCTCTATATGAAGCACAGCCGCGAATAACGTTGTAAAAGACAAATTTTAAAAAACCAGTTCTTTCAAAGATTACCATCAAGATAACTCTCTTGCGTTGTTCAAATATAAAACCATTCAAAATTATGCATCTTATCGCCGTCAAAATACAATTACAAATCGGTCAGTCAGTGCAAAACTTTGTAAGAAACTAATAAAATCATGCAAACGAAATTGTCGAAAATAATTGGTAAATGTAGCAGAGATACAAAAAGAAACGCTAATGCTAGTTATCATTTTTTTCGATAACTTAAAAAAATTTAAACGAAAAAAGCAATCTTGCTTCAAAGTACGTTTATTGGCTCTCCTGAAAAATTATTATTTTGTTATTCGCGGCTAACCTTCATATAGCAAAAATGTGATAAAGTGGAAACAGCCGTTCATCCCTTGCAATATGATAAACATTTAAAATAAAATTTTCGAAATCGGTGCAGCAGTTCTTAAGTGATGCGATTACCAATGAACAACATTTCATTTTTATTTATATATAGATACATATTTTTATTTATAAAAGCGTTTCTTTTGAGTTGGAAATTGTATTTCCTAAGTACATACATACAAAACTTTGTGTGTGCATATTACACATACCGCTTTATAAAATATATTTATTTTTAAATCCCACTTTCTGGCGGTATTTTCTTAAAAATCCCGCGTTTTGATCATGTCCCGTTTTTTGCAAAAACCATCTGGTTACGTTAAATATTACCGTACTGAGGGAAAAAGCGGCAACATTTTCTGCGCAAAAGTCATAATGTTATTAACACACTTTGATTTGTTGTGGGAAGAAGAAGAAACCATCTGTTTTTATTATTTACAAATAAAAAATTATGCGTGTTAAAGGAAATAAATAAATAATATTTATTTATGTGTTTTTGAATTATTTTATCATATAATATTTTTTTTCACAATTGTATGTTGTGAGTATTAAAGTAAAATTAAACCACCACGATTGACCAAGTAAAACCATATAACCGACTACCCAAAAACCACAAATAAAGATTAAGATTAATTTAATCTCTAATATTGAGCTCAAAAAGTGGCCCTAATACTATCTGCCAAACTACTTTAGAATTTAAAGTTAATTTTTAAAATATGTATTTTTTTTCCTTTAGAATAACTGTCTTAATAACACTTTTTTTAAACCTGTTATTTTATTTTAAAATGATGCTTTTGTTATTTCTTTAATAAATTAAATAGATAGCCAAGTTAACAGTTTTTAATGAAACGTTATATGGAACTGTATGGTTTGTAGACTTCGACCGAAACCGTTTATTTTTTTTTTTGTATTTCAATAAACATCTGTTAAAATGCTTCATGTGTTGTATCCAGAAAACGTATTTTACACAGAACAATAAAAAAACTTATACATATAAATAAAACGTTGAAACGTTCAAATTGAAAATCTACAACAGCATTCCGACAAATGAGTCACTCATAAGCTGTATAATTCTGATACAACTGAATACTTAATTGTCAAGGGAAATTTCAATGTAAAAATAACACAAACGATCATTTAATATTCTCAAATTGTAGTCATTTAAATACATATTTTGAACTTTTTATAAAATAAATAAATACAATAAAATAAAAAATGTTTATGTATAACAAAGAATTTTTGTTTTCAATTAATGCAGTAAATAAGTCTTTAATATTTAAGCACAACTTTAATGACATTTGAGATAAGCTTACAAAATAAATAATCAAGCTATGTATTTGAATATAAGGAATTATTTTAATACATATAATTGTTTATTTTTATATATAAAATGTTACCCGAGTAATAGAACTACATACCTTATTATTTATTTACATGATATATCGCCCCCTAAAATCCAAAAGACCGTAAGCGACAACAAATTTAAAATAGACTTTTTGATGTAATTAATAATTAATTTGTTCATTTAATTGAACAACGTCATAAGATAACTAATAATAATAATTTTTGATGTAATTAATAATTAATTTGTTCATTTAATTGAACAACGTCATAAGATAATTACTTAAATTTTTGAATTAATAATGCCGATTTAATCCTGATATAAAATTCCATGTAAATAGATTATTTCAACTCTTGAGAAAATATTAAAATTATATTTTTCCATCAAGTTTCCTGTAATACTATTTTTTTCGAGTCATGGCTTTGTTCAAGTATATGAGCGATATTATCTTAAAATTTTACTCACGTATGTTCAAAAATGTCCAATTTATTAATGAAATTCAAAAGACGGTAACTATGTCAACAATTACATACACCAAAAAACGACAAATACACATGGGAACATCTTCAGGAAGTTACATCTTAACTTCCGGCTAACTGCCACAATTTACACCGACGAAAAAATTAACGGCAACATTAGCATTCATTTTTCTTACAAAATACCAAACAAACATACATATGTTGACAGTTATCGAAAAATGGCAATGCTGTTAACGGGAATACGTATTTACAACGAACGAGGTGTTGTGTTGACAACGCCAAATAGAAAAAGTGTGAATATACTTATAGCATTGTGATTTCGGAGAAACCAGATTCCAAGAGGGCTTAAGGACCATTACGGGCCACTCACACAGCCCCCCTCCTTAGTAACGCTGTTTTACACAATTTTCAGTATAATTTTTCTAAATCCTAACAAATCCTTAACCTCTCCACGCCCCCCTGGAGCGTTAGATAATATGTGAACTGCCCTTTACGAAAAAACTACTATTGTTCTAAGCTCCTGTTTTCGTTTTCAACCGGTGTCAAAAAACTGCTCAAAAACTTCCACCAGAACAGATTTCTTCATCTTATTCTTAATGTTTGTCAACGGGTATACCCCAAGATTTGATGTAAAATGTTGCCTAACATTTTTGAAATTTACAATGAGGGTGAGGAGTCTGCAATACGTTACACTATAGCCCAATTCACAATCTTGTGCAAATGGTCTTGCATCGTAGCATGTGCAAAATGGTAGAGTATATTGATACTCACCACTAAGAATTGTTAAGTGGTGAGTATCAATATACTACACCATTTTGCAAATGGTCTTGCATCGTAGCATTTGCAAAGTGGTGTAGCATATTTTTACTCTACACTAACAAAATACAAAGATATGCACTTGCTACACTTGTGTAAATAAACAATACCTAAAGGTATTAGTATATATTTGCTACACCATTGTACTTATTTGTATTTTGGTTTTAGTACCTTTGTACATTGCTTACTCTCTCTCTCTCAGTTTCTTTGGTAAACTCTCACGCATTTCTACATGTAGTTATGACAAACAATAAACATAGCTGCATTATTGCCATTTTTGTATAATTTGTATAAAATAATGAAAATTATTCACATAAATTTTAGAAAATTTCTCCACGGCAGCTACCACTCTCTAAATTTGCAACGGTTAGCACTTTTCCCAATTTTTTAATAGTTTTTTTTCATATTTTAAAATTTGTTTTCATGGAATTTTTTTTATAAAATATTTTTAATACACACACCACTAAGAATTGTGAAGTGGTGACTATCAATATACTACACCATTTTTCACATGCTACGATGCAAGACCATTTGCACAAGATTGTTAATTGGGCTATAGTGTAACGTATTGCAGAATTTTAGTTTTTATGAGAACTACCTGTCAAGTGAAGTGAATATGATAAATTTTTTATCACTTCATTCTTATCATAAATTCAGAATCGACACCCAGGTAAGTAGTTGTTTGTATAAAAATACTGTTCGGCTGTCAAATACAAAAACGAAACATGTGAAGAAAAACAAAATTCAACAATTAAACGGAAAACTAAACGAGAAAAAATTAATCAGCTGCCGACTGGCATATACCTTACAAATAAGCATTGAACTATTGCTTGCAAGCCAGCTTAATGTACCTTGATTTCTTGTTGTAGTGCGGCGCAAAGTGTAAAAATTTTAAATGTTATTTAATAAAAATACTACATATTGAAATTTGGTTTTTTTCTCATTTGGTAACTTTTAAAGCGAATTTTGGTTGTAAAAATTTTTTGGCTGTGGCAGCACTGCTGACAATCAACCCAACTTGCACATTAGTATTGCCATTCGTAATTTAAATAACAGCAGTGTTGCCAGAAACTGATGATGGGAGAATGCTAAAATGTTTTCCAGAAGAAAATATAAAATGTTAGGTTTGAAATTTAGATATGTCTGTTTTATCAGATTTTTAATAAACTTGAATGCTTTTTTAATAAAGAAGCACAAATTAATAATAAAAAATAATTGGGTTGTGTGAAGGTTGGCTTGACTCTCAGACGACCAAACTGAGTTGAGTTGAGAACGCTAATAGGAGCATTATTTATTTTTTTCTCGAATCTAAGATTTCTCTTGTAAAAAAAATAATAAAAAGTGTGTGTTTGGATTTTAGATGACGGTATAAGGTTTGAGATATTACAACAGCGAAAAAATAAGGAAAGAATATGTCTAAATGTTTGATTTGTAGAATTTTTGAAGTTAAAAAACAAAGAGAAAAAACTGTCTATAATTTAATAAATTTTAAGTTCTATTAAATTTTTTATCTCATCTCAATATAAACATTTTAAAAACAATTATGTAGGTCGCTTATTTTTTTACAATTTAAATATTTTTATAATACACACACGCATGATACTTGCATATAGATTTTATATAGTATTTTAACCTAAATTCCCAATTCCACCAGTTGAAGTAAAGTAATAAGCGATACATGCTTATACTGGCTTCAAAATTAATTATGTCAAATGGCAACAACAACAAAGAAGAGCAAAATATCATCAAACTACATATTAAAGCAATTGAGTTGCACTCCATAAGGTCTTAATTGTCACTTGAAATGTAACATTTTCTTCAATTATTATTTACGAGAGTGATTCCCAAAGTGTTGTATGTATGTATATGGAAGGACCAGTAAGCATTAATATGATTGGTTTAAAGTAGCAGCTTGTCATCATCTGCTGAAATGATATCACCTGGTATGAATTCGCCTTGCCAGGGGTTGTTAAAGGGTTTAAAGAACTATCAGTTGTATGCACAACTTTTGGTTTATGTATGCCGGATTTCGCGCAGTGAGTTGGCGAAATATTCTAACCTAGAGTTATTCTGGGTACCGGTAATCGGAGGTGTATTCGAAAAAAATAAAAGATTTACATCCCTGTGTTTCTATGACGATTCATCATAGCTTTGTGCAAAAAAGGGGATCTTTAACCCATTTTTGAGATAACTATAGACTTAATTTGCCTCCTCTGCCAGAATCAGTCATCAGAACATGAATTTTTATCTTATGCAAGCTATAAATAAGAAATATAAACTTGTTTGTGAACAATCAAATATATTTCTCTACAGAGTTAGAGATAATTACATATGTATATAAAAAATTTCAAACGTGAAATTCAGTTAGAACTTAGTAAATGCCAATCTATTATTGTTAATGATGAGCTATGCTCCAGCACTATAGAGAACATTTGCTGAGGAAAGTCCATAGTCATATCCGAAAATTATAGCAATTTATTAAAAATGTTTGGGAATCTCGTAACTACATATTGAATTCCAATTGCATATTATTTTTATTGCTTTCAAAGAAAAATCAAGGAAAAAGACGTAAAAAAAGTAATCCAGAAACAAGTTGCCCATAAATAACAATCATCTTGTGCTCAAGTGTTTTTGTACCTCTCCACCATAATGGCAAAAGAAAAGAAGAATTAACAAATCTTTCTTTCCCTCTTTGGAGAAAAAATAAAAATTAGTATAATAAAATGTGTAAAAAAAATACTTGTGTATGCAAGTTTAATGTAGAACTGGGTTAATATTCAAATTAAATCAATTTAAGTTTAAATAAAAAAAGAAAGACATAGAAAATGAAAAGAAAAAGCGGTCGGACATTGTATTTAGCAAATGAAAGAGAAAAGAACAAAGATATTCATTCACTCATTGTCTGTAGACTTTTTTATTTATGCATTTAAGATTTAATGAAAAAATAGAAAATAAATAATCAACTGCATTTAATATACAAACAAATATTTAATTTAATTTTTTCTTTCAAGTGGGCCTAGATATGGGATTTTTTATTAAAAAATATCATGTGACTCGATAATGCATGGCGTTGCCATTTGCCAAAATTTTATTACGTATGGCAACTGACAACTAACAGCTGTTAATTTCAGTTGCCAAATTCCAATGCATACTTCTTTATTTTCATCGAAAAAATAATTCCACTGAATCATGTTTATTGTGAGTTTAAGCATTTTTACATAAATATTTTTTAACGCTCATATTTCTTATATTTTATGGCTTTGTTGTAGTTGTAATTGTATTTTCGAACAAGTTATAGAACTCTACTTTTTACAGAGATTCCATTTAACTAATTTTTAAATACTTCTTCAGGTAATTTCTTTATTAAATGCAAAGCTAAATAAAAAAATTAACTTTCTCTAGACATACTATTTGCAATACCAAATCTAAAGCTAAAGGGTCTTCCAATAAGAGGTTTCATTTTTGATATGTATAAAAAAACGATTATTTTTAAGCGAAATCATTGAATGTTTATTTAATTGTAAGGAACATACTGGCGAATTATACATTTTATAATATCGGGATGTTTTTCAGGTTCACAAATTCGATTTGTTAACACGAGCGCATTCAGTTTGGGGATTTGTCTTAAAGCAGGGGAGTTTTTGTGATTGGGGACAAAAATTTCATGAAAATCCCTAGGAGACTTTTTTTGGGAAAAAGGTACTTTTTCGATTGTGATTTTTGGGGATATTTTACAAGTGACAAAAAGCAATCGTATTTAAACATTAATCACATCTGTTATTAATGGCCTATTTCCCACCTGCGAAAGAAAACGTTCGACTTAAAATTTATATTGAAAACAAAAACAAATTTTCATATTTTATTGTTGTTTTCAATATGAATTTTAAGTTGAACGTTTTCTTTCGCAGGTGGGAAATAGGCCATAATTATATTCATCAACAATAAATTCTCAGGGAGTAAAATAAACGTCTGTTGCTAGTTAAACATCTATTGTGAATTGACATAATTTTATTTTTTATGCGTTTTGTATCATTTTCTTAATAACGCAACGCTGTACGCCCCAAATTAGGTTGGACTCATAATTTTTGGGGAAAACCCACGTTAATAAAAGTCGGCGATGCCATATTTTTTTCGAACATGAGAGTTTTTTCACGAGGAAATAATTCACGGTTGCAACTTTAGGAAATATTTCAAAGAAAAAAATTTTCACGATAGGGGTGATTAAAAATATTTTTATTTGCTTTATTTTACCCCCTGCTCCCACAAGTCAGGCAGACGACTCGTCTGGAAAATTTTTATAAAAATTAGTGCTATTCATATAAATTTTGTACTCCAGTCGAATATCTGTCACTCTAAAAAAAACTCCCCGCATTACACACATATGTATATCGCTCTTTTATTCCCATATAGTTATCACAAAAAAAAAATTGTATGCATTGCGTTAAATAAGTTAAAAGTTTTCAATTTACATACAACCCAATGGAAGTTTTACACAAGATAACATGCGATTTGATATATTATTCTTTATTATTATTATTAACTCTAAGAACTCATCTTTTGAAATATGACTATGTTGCAACAAAGGAGAGATACGAGTATACCTATATGTACATATGTATGTACTTGCACACACACATACACTCTAAAAAGCAATTTAAAATTTTTGCAAATCTATAATATTATTTATAGTTCTGGGAATTGACTGATAAGAATAAACAAAGCAAATATTTGTTTGTTTTGTAATTGATTAAATGGCAAAAAAAAAAAAATTGGGTGCGGTTGAATTTCATTACACAAGAAATACTACGAGTATAATGCTGTTTTATTATTTAAAATATAAGTTCAAGGTGACGTTAATAGTCTAAATTTTAAAACTTAACATGCAAAAATAATTAAATAATTAAAACAAATCATTTCTCCCACAAGACCTTATTTATTTATGAGTATGCGTGTGTTAAAACAAAAAGCATTTAAGGTTAAAATTCAAAAATAATTAAACTTGAGATATTTTCACTTGGTCGAGTGCAGTTTATAATAAATGTTGAAATACAATGGCGCTTTCATTTAGCGCGCATATACATACATACATACGTACATATGCAAGTACTTATGTATGTGTGTATCTGTGTGTGTATGTAAGAACGCATACTCTTACTCATCACACACATCAGGCATGGGAAGTGCAGTGGTATGAAATGCAACTTCACGAATGTACAGTGAACACAAATAGTTCATTTCAAGGCGAATTGAAAAGCAATTTGAAGTTTAAATTATATGGTATAAAAATCTGAATTTTTTAACAAATATTTTAATTGAATCCACGTAACCTTTAATCGATTTTAAATCGAAATACTATTAAAAGCTAAAAATATATTACATATAAATTCTTGGGCAGCTAGTCCCGCATTTACTTGAAAAATTTTTTTAGTTGATTCAAACAATTTTATAATTGGTTTTATAGTTGATCTCTCTAGATAATTTTTATTTTTACATTTGTTGAGATACGTACGTATCTCAAAAAAATTATATTATAAATCACCATTGTGAGATAAATAAAAATACAATTGCTCAATACCTAATACATAACATCTGAATGCACACACACGGTACCACATCGTTATCTGAATATAGGAACGCCCTACCTAAGTCATTATTTTTTCCAAATTTTTAAAATTTCTTCCAGGAAGTTCTGAAATGTTTAAAATTTGTTAACCCATTAAGAGTCGATTATATTATTTAAACCATAAGCAGATAATCTTTTTTTTTAGAAAATACCATCGAAAAGAAAAATCTTTGGAAGTCGTAAGTTTTTCTTAAAATAAGTTATAATCTAATTAATATTTTAACTGAATGAGCGCTTTTTTTTCTAAAAACATTTTTTAAAAATCTTAAAAAGATAAGTTTAAAGTATGGACAAGTAAAACCATTTATGTCAACATACATATCTCTCATTTACACAAAGAACGTCATAGCTCAAAAAATTTAATTTTTCAATTAATGAATTAATTTTAATATCGTTCTACATATTGTGTAAAAATTTCATACAAATATCTTGTTTACTCAACTCTTGAAAGCAGAATAAATTTTTTTCCATTAAATTGTGAGTAAATTGAAAACTTTAAACTCGTTTTCTGGCAAAATAGTTTTTTTGAGTTGTGACGTTGTTTGAGTAAATGAGCGATATGTGCTTCCTGTAAAGAAAAAATCTATTAGAACAGCTTAAGTCCTCTTGTTCTTTACAAAATCGAATGGGAATAGATATAGAAGTTTCATAATTTTCAGTAAACAAAAATAAAAATGAAAATTTTGATTGTTTTTATGGTTAAGCATTGTTTAAATGCATTTCGTTCCCGCCTATGGAACTCGTCAGTAGATTTCAACCCAAAAAATTTTTGAATTCAGCTAACAAACTTCGTATGCTTATAGTAAGAGTTATTGAGAATCACAACATACAAACATAATACAGTTGAACTTCTATAATTTGAATCACCATTATCCAAACAAAAAACTTCAAATTAGAGAGACTTCAAGTTATGGAGTAAGTTTCGAAAGTTTTACATATAATAAAAAAATATATTTTACTAACTTTTATTCCTTTTTACTTGTAATAAAAGAATTGATAACGTGTATATACGGGCCTGTTCTGAAAATCACGGTGATTACAAAAGTAAACCATTAATAGCTGACTTGATAGTGGGTTTTTATTGCGTTTTAAGTTTTTTCATTTATAATACAATATTTTCTTCCAACTTCCAAAGCTATAAATCGTGAAATTTACAAAAGTAATGATTTAGCTTTTTTGAAATTCTTGAAATCACCGTGATTTGGCATGTCCTGATATGCAGAACAGGCCCGTATAATTTATTTTATATTAAAGTACTGAGTAATTTTTGACTGATTTTGTTAATTTTTGTTTTGTATAAAATTTTTTTCTAATTTGTGTAGTTCTTGGTAGTGGTTGGTCGTCACTCGTATTTGCATTTGTATATTATTGTTTAAATATAAATTCAAATTGTTCAACGAATCCTTCATAGCTTCCCTGTAGGGCTGAGCAACAGTTTCTTCAACTATGTTCTCCTCATCACTATCTATTGTGATTCCAGTGTGCGATACTGATTCGAGAGCATTATCAACAATCATCCGTTGGAAGTCTCATTATGGACTTCAAAAAATTCTTGAAGAGTGCAACCGGTTGTTAAGCGGATGCAGTTCGTAAGTTAATATCGCTTTTGCTATTTTCTTCTACACACTTTATAGATTCTTTTAATATTCTATTTCGATAATGGCCTTTCAAGCATCGAATTACACACTGGTCAGGTGATTGTAATTTTAATGTCATATTTGCAAGGAAAAATTCAATTTATAGAAACTTTGCAAGGCTTTGTACCATTATATTTCTTCAAGTTAGAGAGAAATTCAAGTTAGGGAAGTTCAAGTAATAGAAAAAAAAAATATAAAGGAATTTACTTGTTTGCCGCTGTTGCCATGCGATTTGCTTCAACTTATAGAAACTTCAATTTATAGAAGTTCAAGTTATAGAAGTTCAACTGTATATATAAAAGCTTAAAACAAAAATCTCTACAAAACAAGCATCTTTATTCGATTTTGCTTAACCATAAAAACAAGCAAAATTTTCAAGTTAAATAAAATCTTTTTGTCAAATAAATATGTTTCGGTATTTCATGTATAAAAATCAAAATGTATACATGATATTTTGAAATTTATTGAACTCATAAAAGTAGCGTACAATAAAAACATTGCGATTTGACGCCAAAAACTTAAAATTAAACAAAAATCGACTTGTGCGTTTATTCATAAAAAGAACCGAAAATATGTCGCCATTAAATTTGTGTTATCTTTTTAACTTCAAATACTTGGAAAGCACATGAACTTTTCTAGATACGAAATCATACACAAAATTAATTACCTATCAGAAATGGTTTTTATTTAACCATATAAAAGCACAAGAAGTTTTATTTATTTTAATAAAGAAAATTTAGAAAATTAGCTTTTACATCTCTGCCAAACACACGCACACACTTATTTTTTTTTACTTTTTATTTCTTTTACAAGATAATAAAAATACGACGACACATGTGAATAATTTACCTCTATCTTTAGTTTTAGTTACATCCAAAACTTGTAACTCTATTATGCGGCGTAAATAATCACTTATATGATTCATCAATTCTTTTGTATACATTTTGTTTTTTTATTATTATTTTTTTATTTTTATTTCTCTTTTTATGTTTTCTTTTTATGTATTTTAATAAATTTGCACACTCACAACACGTAGTGATAACTTTAATTGTAATTTATTTTTTAATAAATTTTATGGCAAAAGAAAGAAACTCTCTGTTTATTCTTATTTGAAAAATGTCTTTCATTGCAACATAAATGAAAAATAACTTTTAATTTTTTTTTTTTAAATTGGAAGAAACAAAAAACTTGAAAAAATATGTGTACGTTAGCGATAAGTTTCAGCGAATGACTAAGAAATCGCTCTTTGGAAAAGTAGCTTTTTTATGTTTGATATACTATTATTATTTTTGAGTATTTATTTATCTTTACTGTTATCAGTAAAATGATATACATACATGTATGTATGTATGTATGTATGTATATAAATATGTACATACAAATATACCTAATTTCTTTTTTTAACTTTTTATAGAATCGAGGGAAATATTACTGGTCCCTTGATATAAACACAAACTCAGAAATAATGGCTACATACTAGGGTTTCTAGTTTCCCGGACTATTCCAATTCCAGGGAATCGAGAAGTAAAATGTTTTATTCCCGAGAAATTCAATAACATATGAATTTAATTAAAAATAAATAATAAATAAAAAATATAATTTTATGAAAAAATATACAACATTCAAATTAAAAACAAAACAAAACTTTATTCGTTCACTTCACTAACAACAATATTAAAAAAACAAAACAAAAACAAATAAATTCATATGCTTTGAGTTATAGCATGGATGAAAATTTCATCTAGATCTGCCAATCTAGATACTATTTCCTATAAAGACTTTTTAGGTTGAAAATATTTCGTAACGATTCAAGTTGTTGGAGTTACCTCGGAAACCTCTATTACATATGCTTCTATGCTTATATTATGCATTGTTTTAATAAACAGCAATGTAAAAAAAGCAAATTCCAAAAACGGATATATTAAATTCCCGAAAATTTCCCGGGATTTGTAAAAAAAATAATTCCAGGGAATTCCCGGGATTTTTTTCCCGCGTAGAAACTCTACTACATACATAAATATGTATAAACAAATATATATTTATGTATGTGTATATGTGCATATGAAACCTACAAAACCTTCATTCACAACTGATAAAACTTGGGAAGTGAGAAAAAAGCTGAACACGTACATAAATACAAGTACATACACACAATACCTTAAATAAACGTAAACAATTTAGTTTTAAAAAAATTATACTCAATTAAAGTAAGAGAGCTTCTATTAATAATAGCAGTAACAACACAATAAACTAATTTGAAATACAGTATTGCGCATAACTAAACAACAAATTAATTAATATTTGTAATAGGGCATTTTCTTTTTTATGGGAGAAATCTACTAGATTTTGCCCGAAACTGATTTAGATATTAGCGGCATTCGATGTTTCATGCACAGGGTCTTACGTAAGTGTAAATGCAAAATATCGTAGCTTTTCTTTAAAATCCAACAACAAAATACACACACATTTCGTATAAGACCTACGATATTTTGCATTTACACTTTCGCAAGACCATTCGCATCAAACAACGAATGCCGCCGCCATTGTGAATCGTATCTCATTTGCACACAGGATTATTTTTCTAAGGGATTTCCCAATAAACCAAACTATATCACGAGTATAACGTTATCACAGCAATATCACATTGGTGAGAAAAAGTATCATTAGTAATTTCGCTTTCGTATCAAAGTTGATATTGAGAGTTCCTCATGACATCGTTTTTCAAAAAAAAAAATTGTACTGCTTTTGAAAAATATTGAATAATGAACATTGTGCATGCATAAAGTTTAATATTTATTAGCGCATAGTATTTCCGTTCCCTAAGTTCTAGATAATAGCATAAAGCTGCCAACAGGAGCCAGTTGTTTCCGACAATGGGTACACAAGTCCCAATTTTTTGGTATTGTGTTAAAGTGACGTCGATGCCGACAACTGGAATAAGGGTGATTATTTTCTAATGCAGATCATCAGGGAACCTTTACCCAAAAATTTCTTAGAACAACTAAAGATATTCAATCGGGGAACAAATCAAGTTTAGGGGCGCCTCTTGAAAATTAAAAAAAAAAGTATCCTATCCTATAGAAAATTGAAAAATAATATAAAAAAATTAAATAAAAAAATTGGCGGCGAGGCTTAGTTTCCGAGTTATGGGCCTCTGAAGTTCATAGTTTAATTAAGAATTTAATAAGTCCTAATTTACACTAAGCAAGTCTTATTGCTAGGCCGATTCCTAGTTGTAAGCAGTATGTACATATGTATGTATGTACATACATAAATTCATATGTACTCGTAATTGAAAAACAAATATAAAAAACAACAACAGCTCTACATTGCTTTTTGCAAGAATAGAGTGTTGAAACACAAGCATTTTTGACCGGGTGCTGCCAAGTTAATAATTGGTGCTTTTTTGGGAATTGTTACAGTCAAGTTTAGCATATCGTCGGTTGGTTTCTGGTTTGCTGCAAACATGATGTATTTTGAATATACTGTGCCGCAAACCAGAAACCAACAGACGATATGCTAACGCAAAATTACTATATAACTTATTCATTAAAGTATTATTAAATAATATTAAATGGTATTCTATCAGTTAATGTAATTCTGACTCTTAATGCTAAAAAATACCAAAATTCAAAGAAATGCCGGAACAAAATAATCAGCTAAATAAAAAAGGTCTTAAATGAAAAATATCACCAAAAATAAAATAAGTCGCTAAAATGCAAAAAAAAAATACCTAAAGCTAAAAATCACCTAATCAATCGCTAAAACGAAAAAAGGTGTCAAACTAAAAAAATCACTTAAAATAAAAAAAACTACCGAAAAAATCGCCTTAAGTCTAATTTACACTAAGCGCCAATATCATCAACTCTATTTAAATATCAATTCATATTTAAATGTCGATTTTCATTAATTTTTTTATGGAAAAATGACTTTTAAATATGAATTGATATTGATGAAATTGGCTCTAAGCAAGTCTTATTGCTAAGCTGATTAGTTTATAGGAGAGAGAGAGAGAACATATAACATTATTTTCCCCTCGTCTCTCTTTCCTAAAAAACTAATCAGCTTAACAATAAGACTTGCTGAGTGTAAATGCTATTTATATGAAATGTTTACACAAGATAAAATACGAAATGCCACTTTAGTCTGTATTATTAAGTCAAAAAACTAATTTTTTGAGTTATGACACTATTGAAGTAAATGAGCGATATATGTATGTATAGTGTCCGTACGTAAACCTTTGTGTGCGAGTCAAATTCGCACTTTACAGAATTTTTAAATTATCAACTGAATTTTTTTTTAACATTACATACATACATATGTATCTACATATTTCCAAATAAATTTTTTACAACGTTGTCACACTGACAATATTGTTGAGAAATTTGTTCTCTTAAAAGTTCAATAAAACTAAAAAAAGTAAATAAATTCATAAAAAAAAAATAGTAATCATGAATAAGTAATAAGAACAAGGTTATTGTACTTTTTCCAAACAGCCCACCGACAAAAAAATTCAAGTGCTGCAATAGTTACAGAAAACATACATACATTTTTATATATGTACTTATGCAGCTCAGATGTACACATACATATAACAAGCTTGTTGATGTTATTATTACTTGCATACATAGTTGTCATTCATCCTCATCCTCCTACTCTTACAATTTTTATCAAATGTTGTTCTTGATAACTACGAGTAGCACAAACTTGCATATTTGTTATGAGTACAATGTACGTACATACATACATAGCTCAACTATTCATACATATTTATTTAAACAATTTCGTTGGGTTCTGTGACACTTTTATCAAAATGAATTAATGCATTTTCAGGACGTCAGGGATGGGCTGTGTGCTCCCTCAATTACGAGTGAGTGTCAAGGTTGTCAACTTATTTTCCGACCTATTTCGCCAAATTAATTTTAAAAATCGCCAAAAGGCGAGAAATTACATTTTATATCGTTTTTCTTAAGATACTCGTATAAATTTGATAATAAAGTTGTTTTTGAATAACACTTTTTTAGGGTTTCGTACACCAAAGGTGAAAAGAAACCCTATTGTTTTCGCTACGCTGCCCGTCTGTCCGTCACAGGGTATTTTCTCGAGAACCGTAAGAGCTACGGACCTGAAATTTGGACAGAGTTTGTAGACCCTTGGCCGCTACAACAACAAATACATGAGAGTTGGAAATTAAAGGGTGTGCCAAAACAAGCAACGAAAAATGTTAAAATCCCATGTAATATACATACAATTGTATGTATATGCACTTGAACTTTGTAAAGTTAGTGTATTTTTATACAGACTACAACAATTAACACTAAAATTTAAAAAAATTTTAATTAGAGGGTGTACCATCAGTTAATGTAATTTTGACTATGTAATTTTGATAACTTGCTGTATCTTGGAAACCGTAAGAGCAAACTTCTTGAAATTTTCAAAAACGGTAAAACAAAAAAATCCCAATAATTATAAAATCGATAAACCGAAAAAAAATCGCCAAAATAAAAAAAATCGCCAAAACGAAAATAAAAGCACCAAACTAAAAAAAAAATCTAAATCGAAAATAAATCGCGAAAAACCAGAAAAATCGCCAAAATAAAAAAATCGCCAAAATTAAAAAAATCGCCAAATTGAAAAAATCGCCAAAATGAAAAAAATCGCCAAAATTAAAAAAAATCGCCAAAATTAAAAAATCTCCAAAATTAAAAAAAAAATTGCCAAAATTAAAAAAAAATCGCCAAATTTAAAAAAAATTGCCAAAACGAAAAAAAAACAAAAAAAAATTATTTCAGCTGAAAAAACGTAAAAAAACACTATTAAAAAAATGCTCAAATGCCGGCCAACGTACGGAACCCTTCGTGCGCGAGTCAAAGCCGCACTTTACTGAATTTATTTATTTGATATAAATTTTTATAAAATAATCCTAAAAAATTTAGCAGAAAATCGCATAAAGTTGAAATATAATCGCCGAAAATTATTTCTTGTAAATTTTTTCTCATTCAAATTCAAAACAGATTACAACAAATTGTTTAAATTTCTTGAAAACAAGCGTTTGGTAGGATTTATTTTTGAAACTGGTCCTTCATCGAACTAATTTTCCTGAATTACAAAAATTTGGAAGTTAAATTTTGTTTAAATAGGCATAAAAATCGTGAACAAATTTATTTATCGCCAGAAAAATCGCCATGTCGCGTGGTGACGCCACATTTTGATTTTTTTTTGGTTATGGACACAAATGGAAGCTATAGCTTAATCATTTTTAAGATTGTAATCGTAAAAAAATCAGAAGAATTGAAAACATCTTCCATTTTTTAAAGTCGCTTAAAAGTTTAGTGTGAGCTCCATTGAGTATACGTGAATGAAATATTCTGCACGATATCATCTCTAGCAAATACGTATGTATGTATGTATCCATGTACGTACAATAGTTATTTCATATGTTAGCAGTAGTTGTTGTAAAAGTGTGTAAAAGTAGGCGTTCAATTACAAAAACAAATATAAACATTTACAGAAGCAACTTTGTGTTGTGCTGGATAATCAAACAAACAATGGAAAATGATGACGATATTTGAAAAGTTTAGCACCAGTAGCATCCGACCATAAAAATTGTATACAGCAGAACTTTGAAGTAGTTAAATCTTGAATAAAACTGGAATTTATGAAAGAAATTTAATTTTTCAGCTTCTATAATTTTCAAATTTTCTTTGTAAATTTTTTTAGGAAGACGAAAGTTATTTGCAAAAAAAAATTATCTACTATCACATCTATTTCTTCATTAAAAATATAACTTTCTCGAAGCGCTTTGTCCCGGTCCAGACTTGCAATTTTTTTTGCAGCAATTCTTGAATATGTGGGAGAGTGTTGCAATATAAATCTAAGCATTTTGTATTCATTTCTCACTCTTTTTCACTAAAAAGTAAAAAGTTGCTGCAACAAAAATTAGAAGTCTGGAACGGGACTTTAGTTACAATTCATTAACAATCCGAAAATTTTTATAACAAAACCAAATTCATATTTTAATCAACTAATTTTGTCATTAAAGGGCCATGAAACATCATTTAGAAAATTATTATCTAAAAATTATTGAACAAAGTCGTCATTATATATCAGCTCTGCTTACTCATGCACAACACTTTTGATTGACAAGACAAGTGTGTTAATCAGGAAAAGAGAGAAGGACAGAAAGAGCGATAGAAACAGAAACTTACATCCGTCGAGGACAATGACAGAAAGCAAAACTCTGACAAAGTGGTGGATGGATGGTGTGGGCATGAAAGCAGTAAAGTAGGTGTTATTAAAAAGGTGACTGGAACAATTTCTCTCATTGTATGCGTTATGTTTGATGATGTTCAACGATGTTTTCTGGCGATGATAATGGTGCCTGTGATGAAGTGACTATGATATTATGGCATGACTGAGTTGAACTCAATTTGTATAATAATCATTTCCGTTTTGCAGGATAATTAAATAATGGACATTTTCTTTCTTTTCTTTTTTGTAAATTGCACTAAATTTGTATGAAATTGCAAAATATCAACAACATTTATGAATAGAGTAGGTTTTTAGAAAATATTCGAGACATTTTTTAGTTCATTAAGAAATATGTATGTACATAATTCATAGAGTAGAATTTTGTACGTTTTTTATGCTTACATGTATATGAGAGATAGCATGCTTATAGAGCGTTGCTGTCGAGATACACCAAAGGTTAAAATAAACTCTATTGTTTTCGCTACGATGACCGTCTGTTCGTTTGTCTGTCATAGGCTGTTTTTTCGAGAAGCGTAAGATCTACGGTCCTGAAATTTTCACCGATCATGTAAATCGTTGGCAGCTGCAACAGCACATATGTGACAGTTAAAAATTAAAGGGTGTTTTAAAGTGAGCAACGAAACATGTTGAAATACTAATGAAATATACAGACAATAATATGCAGACACCTGAAATTTTCAAAGTTGGTGTATTTTTATGCAGACTACCCCAAATAACACATAAAGATAAAAAATTAAAAGGGACCCTTCGTGTGCGAGTCAAAATCGTACTTTACTCAATTTATTTCGTTTTCTGGGCATTTTGAAATCTAAAAGTTTGATACTCCCCCGAATTACTGTATAAAAAGAAATGGGAATCGGTTGACATTGCAAGCAATTACTAAAACTTCCCGCAAGTTTTCAAATCAAAAAAAATTCATGTGTAAAAACTTTTTTTTGTATTTTTTTTTGGACTATTAATTCATAACTCGGTATATTTTAAATCGATTGCACAATTTCTTCTTTTTTGTCTGACAGAGTATAGCTTCTATTTGGCCCCATTGTAAAAAAGTGTGCTGTGACTCACCCACAATTTTTTTAATTTCCTTTTATGATATTCTACTTGAACGATTGCTACAAAACTTACCCAATCCATTTGGGCTCTCGTAACTACACATTCTTGATGTTTAAAAAAATGGGCGGAGCCACGCCCAATAAAACTTAATATAATATTTAACATGCTTCTATTTGACCAATTTTTTGCAACTTGGCATACACCCAGAGCTTAAAAAAAGGCACAATCTAAAATTAAAAAAGTGGGCGGGTCACGCCTTTTTAATATTAATACATACATATTATATTTCACGTTTTTTTCGTTAACCAATTTTTACGAAAATTGTTACAGACCTTGAGCTGTTAAAAAGGCTCAATGTTGTACTCAAAAAAGTGGGCGGGCTCACGCCCATTAAAATTTAATAGTATATTTCACAAGCTTCTGCTTTAACTATTTTTACTAAATTTGGGATACACACCTTGAACTCTAAAAAACACTTAATTTTGTGTTCAACAAAGTAGGCGGGGCCACGCCCATTTAAATTCAACATTATATTTCACAAGCTTCTACTTTATCGATTATTGGTTTTTTTTAAGATTCTAAAGAAAAAAAAAATTACCTATTGCGCTAATCAAGGTGTTGCAATAATCGGTGGTTACGCAAATTTATCTCGTACTGTATATCCAAGTATGTAGTATAATTTCAATATTTATACCTCGGGTAATATTTTTCATTATTAGTGCCATTTATTTTAGGTAAGTGTTCAATGTAACAAACTTTTTTTCCAGGGGGTCTACTCTGTAATTCGAAACGAAAGAAATTGCTTTCGAATTTACATGTTATATTGCATACAAATTTGAAAGTATTTTCTTTCGTTTCGAATTACACAGATTTTTAACCAAACAATTAATTTCAGCCTTTATATAATAAAACACATGCCTTTTATGCCCTTACTTAATATTATATCTTTAAGTGTAAAAAGAAATTCTTTAAAATTAAGAAAAAGTTAAATAAAAAAGGGGGAGGCCTGAGTACCATTACATACATAAATTTCACTTCAAACTTCCCTAATTACAAAATATTAATTTTCGATGACAACTCGTTTAATATTCAAAAGCTATAAACAAGACTAAGTGATATTAAGCATATTAAAATTAAAAAAATATATAAAACTATGTATCAGTTTCTGCTGGTGTTACTGCCTGTCGGCTGTCATGCCAGCGAATTACTACCAAATGCCAGCGGCATATGTCAGCAACAAATCTTAATAAAAACAAAAGGCAAGTAAGTATTCGTACAAATTATAGCATTATTGTCTGTTTTTATCCCTACACACTGCTTAGACTTCCAATGATGCTCTCAAAACTGATGTAACAAACAAGTGGTTCCATAAATAACCATATTAAAATAATAAATAAAATAAAAATGTAGCCAGTGATATACATAATATACATATTTATGTGCATAAGTATGCATATACAATTTTTTTTATTATGCACATGCATTGTTAAGAATAAACTTATTTAAAAATAAAGCTATTCATTAATTTTGCTACACAACAGGCAGATTTATTTATCTTCTTGTTTATTATTTTTTCACATCATAGATACATACTTACATACATATGTACATACGTATGAATATTTAGTATATATGTATGTATATATAACGTATGTATGTAACGTTGCGCTCTATTGACCTCAATTTATTCGTGTTGAAAAACTTTTTTCAGCTTTAAAAAAATACATAAAAATAAATGAGTATATACAAATTTAAAATATACAAATTAATTTAAATGTTGTAAAACATAAATACTCTTTATCAAGAATTTTAAAATACCATAAATTAAAATGTTTGGAAAGATGTTACGCCTTACAAAAGCCAATATATAACAATCTGACGTCCCTGCTTTTCGGTCAGAAGTTCTGCATTAACTAAAATGCTGTTCGTTTAAAATTTGGTCTTACTATAGTTTGAACTGTTGCATATATATGTATGTGTGTGCTTTGCGTTCTTAAAATGGTGGAAATTGAAACTAGACATTATATCTGTGGCAATAAGGAAAAAGTGCTTAAGTCATATTTTACTGTTTTGTAGGCGAGACACAAACCATCGAGTTTAGCAGAGCTCTATTAACAAACCAAAGACAGACCTCTGTTAAATAATAAAAATTTTTTTTTTTTCACAAACTGGACCCGATTTTTTAAGCAATATTAACCAGAAAATTGTTGCCGAGTTCTTTCTATATGACTCCTTTATTTAGCTATAACATTTAATACTTCCCAAGACACGAAAGTCCATATCGTAACTTACAGCCATAATAAGATTTTTGTAAATTTTTTAAACCATAGGACATACGGAGAAATATAATCAAAGGAGACTTCTGGTCGCCTCTACATTAATATCCAATAGTCGAAAGTCATAACACTATGTTTTAGTAGAAATTACAACATAATTTAAAAAAAAAGTTTAAGTTGATAAGCGATTTTGGTAATTTTTTTAAAAACCGTAGGACATCCCTTCACATGGTAAAGGTTCCCTGATGATCTGCATTGGCAACAGTGAAATGCGCATAGGATCCAGCTAAACCCCTCAATAATCAATTTCAATGTATTTTTTATAATGAAAAATTATTTTACTTAATAAGTAAAATAACAATTTGGGATTATTAGTGCGTTAATAAATGTTAAACCTTCACATTAATATTTGCTTATTGGTTAAGCGACGCACAGTGGCGTGAATTAAAAAAAAAGTGGTAAAAAGTCCGCAACTTTTGAACTAGTTAACCGATTTCGATGAAACCAACTGTTTTGGAAAGTAGAAGTGTTGAAATTTTTAGAAAGCATATTTTGAGGCACCCTGTTGTAAGACAGGGTAGCTCCAAGCAGCCTCAAAGTGGGAAAGTGCGGGTATCGAAATTCTTTCGGAGCTTGTAACTTTTGTAAATAGGGACCGATTTCAATAATTTTTTCAGCGGGACAATCTACGTTAAGAAATAAAAATAAAACATGCTGAGAGTACCATTTCATCTCTTTCAGTTTCCAAGTTATTTGACTTGAAAAATTTATTTTTTAATTTTTGGCCCTGACTTTTTTTATTCGTTAGTACATAACTTCTTTATTACTTGGCAAAAATCAGTATGTTTTAATGTTTTTGAAAGAAAACTTCATTACAATTCATATAAAAAAAAAATTTTTTTGATATCTCAAAAATTGTAGCAAGGAATAATTTTGCAATTTGGATTTTTAAAAATTATGAAAAAATTTGGTATATTTTGTGAAAAAAGTATTCTTAATTTTTTTGGAATATTTTAAAAAATTATTAAGTATTTGATAAAAACTTTGATTGTTTCTGAGAAAGGAGACATTGAGAAAGGCTGTGAAATAAATTTTGGAGATTGTTGTTGGTGCACCCTACATTCAGCATTGGTCGAAAACTAGCAATTTTTTTTCAAAAAATCCGATTTTCGGATGTGGCAAAAAAATTGCACGGTCGTTTTTGTAAATTTTTTGGTTTTTTATTATAAATAAATTTGTTGTTAGTAGCCTGTAAGAAACTTTCGACATCCTACACATAAATGTAGGCAGGAGAGGATATTTTCTAAAAATTCTAAAATTTTTCTAACACAATTTTTCCCAATAAGAAAAAAGTATTATAAAATTATAAATTGGGAATCATTTTAATTTTTATCAATAGCATACATTTAGTTTTGCAAACTGAAAAAAAATTATTCTCCTACCTTCAATACTTTTTGAAATATTCGAAATCCAATTTTGATTAAAAATTTTAATTTTCTACATTTTTTATTTTTGTCTAAATTATTGATCTTATTTTCTTTACTGCAAATGTTTCTTAATTTTTTCTATGTTATTACAATAGTAGATATAATCTATATAATCTATAATCTATTCAACGGTATATAATATGTATTCCTTTGCCATTATATCAGTTTTAAAATGTATACACAAATATAACACCTCAGGTAACAATTTACGTGTATATATGATACTCAAACAAACCCACATTTTTTATGAACTCTTGAAGCTGTTATTAAATACTTTACTCAATTTATTTCGTTTTCTGGGCATTTTGAAATCTAAAAGTTTGATACTCCCCCGAATTACTGTATAAAAAGAAATGGGAATCGGTTGACATTGCAAGCAATTACTAAAACTTCCCGCAAGTTTTCAAATCAAAAAAAATTCATGTGTAAAAACTTTTTTTTGTATTTTTTTTTGGACTATTAATTCATAACTCGGTATATTTTAAATCGATTGCACAATTTCTTCTTTTTTGTCTGACAGAGTATAGCTTCTATTTGGTCCCATTGTAAAAAAGTGTGCTGTGACTCACCCACAATTTTTTTAATTTCCTTTTATGATATTCTACTTGAACGATTGCTACAAAACTTACCCAATCCATTTGGGCTCTCGTAACTACACATTCTTGATGTTTAAAAAAATGGGCGGAGCCACGCCCAATAAAACTTAATATAATATTTAACATGCTTCTATTTGACCAATTTTTTGCAACTTGGCATACACCCAGAGCTTAAAAAAAGGCACAATCTAAAATTAAAAAAGTGGGCGGGTCACGCCTTTTTAATATTAATACATACATATTATATTTCACGTTTTTTTCGTTAACCAATTTTTACGAAAATTGTTACAGACCTTGAGCTGTTAAAAAGGCTCAATGTTGTACTCAAAAAAGTGGGCGGGCTCACGCCCATTAAAATTTAATAGTATATTTCACAAGCTTCTGCTTTAACTATTTTTACTAAATTTGGGATACACACCTTGAACTCTAAAAAACACTTAATTTTGTGTTCAACAAAGTAGGCGGGGCCACGCCCATTTAAATTCAACATTATATTTCACAAGCTTCTACTTTATCGATTATTGGTTTTTTTTAAGATTCTAAAGAAAAAAAAAATTACCTATTGCGCTAATCAAGGTGTTGCAATAATCGGTGGTTACGCAAATTTATCTCGTACTGTATATCCAAGTATGTAGTATAATTTCAATATTTATACCTCGGGTAATATTTTTCATTATTAGTGCCATTTATTTTAGGTAAGTGTTCAATGTAACAAACTTTTTTTCCAGGGGGTCTACTCTGTAATTCGAAACGAAAGAAATTGCTTTCGAATTTACATGTTATATTGCATACAAATTTGAAAGTATTTTCTTTCGTTTCGAATTACACAGATTTTTAACCAAACAATTAATTTCAGCCTTTATATAATAAAACACATGCCTTTTATGCCCTTACTTAATATTATATCTTTAAGTGTAAAAAGAAATTCTTTAAAATTAAGAAAAAGTTAAATAAAAAAGGGGGAGGCCTGAGTACCATTACATACATAAATTTCACTTCAAACTTCCCTAATTACAAAATATTAATTTTCGATGACAACTCGTTTAATATTCAAAAGCTATAAACAAGACTAAGTGATATTAAGCATATTAAAATTAAAAAAATATATAAAACTATGTATCAGTTTCTGCTGGTGTTACTGCCTGTCGGCTGTCATGCCAGCGAATTACTACCAAATGCCAGCGGCATATGTCAGCAACAAATCTTAATAAAAACAAAAGGCAAGTAAGTATTCGTACAAATTATAGCATTATTGTCTGTTTTTATCCCTGCACACTGCTTAGACTTCCAATGATGCTCTCAAAACTGATGTAACAAACAAGTGGTTCCATAAATAACCATATTAAAATAATAAATAAAATAAAAATGTAGCCAGTGATATACATAATATACATATTTATGTGCATAAGTATGCATATACAATTTTTTTTATTATGCACATGCATTGTTAAGAATAAACTTATTTAAAAATAAAGCTATTCATTAATTTTGCTACACAACAGGCAGATTTATTTATCTTCTTGTTTATTATTTTTTCACATCATAGATACATACTTACATACATATGTACATACGTATGAATATTTAGTATATATGTATGTATATATAACGTATGTATGTAACGTTGCGCTCTATTGACCTCAATTTATTCGTGTTGAAAAACTTTTTTCAGCTTTAAAAAAATACATAAAAATAAATGAGTATATACAAATTTAAAATATACAAATTAATTTAAATGTTGTAAAACATAAATACTCTTTATCAAGAATTTTAAAATACCATAAATTAAAATGTTTGGAAAGATGTTACGCCTTACAAAAGCCAATATATAACAATCTGACGTCCCTGCTTTTCGGTCAGAAGTTCTGCATTAACTAAAATGCTGTTCGTTTAAAATTTGGTCTTACTATAGTTTGAACTGTTGCATATATATGTATGTGTGTGCTTTGCGTTCTTAAAATGGTGGAAATTGAAACTAGACATTATATCTGTGGCAATAAGGAAAAAGTGCTTAAGTCATATTTTACTGTTTTGTAGGCGAGGCACAAACCGTCGAGTTTAGCAGAGCTCTATTAACAAACCAAAAACAGACCTCTGTTAAATAATAAAAATTTGTTTTTTTTTCACAAACTGGACCCGATTTTTTAAGCAATATTAACCAGAAAATTGATGCCGAGTTCTTTCTATATGACTCCTTTATTTAGCTATAACATTTAATACTTCCCAAGACACGAAAGTCCATATCGTAAATTACAGTCATAATAAGATTTTTGTAAATTTTTTAAACCATAGGACATACGGAGAAATATAATCAAAGGAGACTTCTGCTCGCCTCTACATTAATATCCAATAGTCGAAAGTCATAACACTATGTTTTAGTAGAAATTACAACATAATTTAAAAAAAAGTTTAAGTTGATAAGCGATTTTGGTAATTTTTTTAAAAACCGTAGGACATCCCTTCACATGGTAAAGGTTCCCTGATGATCTGCGTTGGCAACAGTGAAATGCGCATAGGATCCAGCTAAACCCCTCAATAATCAATTTCAATGTATTTTTTATAATGAAAAATTATTTTACTTAATAAGTAAAATAATAATTTGGGATTATTAGTGCGTTAATAAATGTTAAACCTTCACATTAATATTTGCTTATTGGTTAAGCGACGTCTATAGATATCGCTCATTTACTCAAACAACGCCATAACTCGAAAAAAACCAGTTTGCCAGAAAACGATTTTAAAGTTTTCAATTTACACACAATATGAAGAACGATCGATATGAGGATTAATTCTGCATCGCTATGTTCTATGACGTTCTTTGATCAAATGAGCGTTATGTACATTCCTACAAGCATTTGGAAGATATCTTGCCTCGAAGATATACATAAATCCAATATCCTATTTTTATCATTTAGAAGAAAATCATCACAGCAATACTTTTTTGATATTAAAATGTTTTAATCGTAGTAAAACTTTTTGAATAAATAGTGCGAAATATACAATTTATTTTTTTCTTTAACAAAGTATTTTGTGTTATTAAAATCTTGCATTTGGTTCAGCCTGCGATTTTATCACATGCGCAATAAATTTATAATATCAATGTTTTTAACTAGAAGATAAAAAAATACTTAATATAAAATAAAAATTATTTTTCATACTAAACATATGATGACTCCTGTGATAATAAGTTGGAATCTGCTTCCAAAAGATGTAAGAACACCCAAACAAACCCCAAAAAATACTCCAACAATTCAGATGGAACACTTAAGGATTCCATAACAGATTTCATTCCAAGATATGTAAATTTCCTTCAGATAATTTAGCAAAAATGTAAAATTGAACTTTAGGAGATAATATAGCGATATAAATAATATATCTTTTTAAAGATAATATGGCAATATCATAAACAATTCAATTAGATGATTATCTAGCATAATCACAGTTTTATTTTCTAGAAGTAGGTATTGCATTCGTATTTCTTAGAAATATCGCCCTGGCCGCTCAACTTCTACCAAAGGGAGAAACTTCCGCAATACGAATATGACTGTTGCCCCAATAATATTTTTCTTCCAAGCAATCCAATCATTTTCGTATTACTTTGCTTGCAGGGATATCTATGTATGTACATATGTACATATAAGTATAGATATATTTTATGAAAACCTATAAAAGTACGTGTTTACAAAACATAAATTTCACATTTATTATAAATAAAAGATTATTTGGCATCATATTCAGAAAGGTGCAAGAATTTAAATAGTGAAACTAATAAAGTGCAACGATTAAAATATTAAACAAGGGGTCAAAAGCAACAACAACTTTATTGGTGATAAACCGCACACACACACACACACACACACAGTCACTTTGTAAAAGGAAGTGAAACAACAAAAACAACAACATAAAAACATTCTTATGAATTGAATAGGCTAAAGTTCGTAACGCTTTTTAAGCCAAATTACATGTGATAATTATTAATGAACAAATAACATCAAAGTTAGTTGTAAATATTCTGACAACAACACATAGTTGAACGGAACAGCCAGCCGTTTTCGAAGGCCACTAAACCTTCCTCATCAGCGTTCTTCTGTGTTTTTGGTCCACTGTGTGTGGTGTCAGTTGATGTAGATGTCTGCCTTATATACGTAACTTTATTGCAAATGGAATATGTGAATTTGTTTGATTCATTGCATTTCAATTTGCCAATGTGTTTCGTAATGTATACGCAAGTTACCATCTATATATATATACCATCTTCTATATATATTACCATCTTCTATATATATTACAACAGTCTTACCATTGTCGTTTTGTTCCTTACTAACTATACACATGTTTTGTTAATTTGCTTATTTTTGTTCTACTTAAGACAAACTTTTTTGGTTTGTTACTATTAAGTATATTTTTATTTTTAATTTTTGCCACAAGCCAATGACTATTAATTAGTTAATTTAATTATTATTTTTCGAACTGTATTTGTTTCTATATTCTTATGAATTGAATAGGCTAAAGTTCGTAACGCTTTTTAAGCCAAATTACATGTGATAATTATTAATGAACAAATAACATCAAAGTTAGTTGTAAATATTCTGACAACAACACATAGTTGAACGGAACAGCCAGCCGTTTTCGAAGGCCACTGATGAGGAAGGTTTAGTGGCCTTCGAAAACGGCTGGCTGTTCCGTTCAACTATGTGTTGTTGTCAGAATATTTACAACTAACTTTGATGTTATTTGTTCATTAATAATTATCACATGTAATTTGGCTTAAAAAGCGTTACGAACTTTAGCCTATTCAATTCATAAGAATATAGAAACAAATACAGTTCGAAAAATAATAATTAAATTAACTAATAAAAACATTACTCACTGGTTTTTAGAGAGCAAAAATAAAAACAATAAATGGATACAGAAGGATAAAAGTCATTGCTCATACAAACAAGCACAAACAGCAATAAAATAACAAAATAAAAGAAAACAAAACAAAGGTGGAGGAGGTAGAATGAAATAAAAGTTCAAAAAGTAAACAGGATGAAAAGTAAAATAAAAAACACAAAACGCAGCATACACACTAAAAATTTTATGCGAATTAATAATTTTGAATTTTGCAGACAAATTAACTGAAACGAATAGATTTTTAAATGCATAATTAAATATGCAAATGTTTGCATACTTTTAGAAAATTCTTAATGATGTTCAATTAACAGTGCTAACTACATATTTTTCTTAACTTTATTAACTTACCATTCAAATCCTTTGTTAAATGAGATCGAGTCGACATTTTGGAGCCGTCGTTGTGTTCAATTCAATGGGGAAAGTCTTGATGACAATAATGATGATATAGTATGTAAGATGCACTTAACTACACTTTAGTAATTAAGATTTTGTAATGAACATTATTTTAGTTTAACTAAAAGCTAAAGTAATGAAGTTTAACTCTTGTCACTGTATGCTGGTGAGTTCTTCTTTTACTGTGTTTCTTTGTTTTCTGGTTTTATATTTTAAGGTTAAAAACAGGATTTTCGTATCTTTTTTTTTTTTTTGATTATTTTAAGATGTAAAAGAAACTTGCTAAACACTTTTAGTTAAAATGAAGCTATATCAGATTTGCTTTTTGTTGTATATTTTTCTTACTTGAGCTCTTGCAACGAATTAAAATCGTTTTTCAATGCAGCCGCCGCCCGCCTTAATAATACTTAAAGTATAATCACCAGCCAGCAGACACTTTTGCTTCATAAAAACAAGTATCAAGGGTTTTAGCAAATGCATTTCTTTTCACTAAAAATTTTTCACTTCCATTTTGTTTATTTGGGTGTAGCTATTTTGTTAATATTTTATAGCATTTTAATTGACAAAAATTACTTTGAATTTTAATTTTTTTAACTTTCTTAACACTTTTTCCACCCTCTGTTAACTCGCAAAATCTTCTGTATTAAAACTTTTTTGTTGTCTTTGCAAAATAGAACAAATCAAAAATGAGAGTAATGCTATGTTTAGACGACACCTGCTTCGTGCTCTATTCATGCTTCACACCCCAATCATGACCGAATCAACTTGCTTCGCCATACAAAATTATGAGAGCGAATCAAGTAGATTCAATACGAATCTACTTGCGAAGCACGTAAAATTGGTATCTTCTCTAACTTTTATCGCAGTAATCGCCACTTTATCTGAACTAGCTGTCAAAACAAAATAAGTATATGTGTATGTGTGTGTTTGTAAACAAATGAAAACAAGCCAAAAAAACATAGATGTGAGTTTAATATAAATAAATTTAATTAAGTTATGAATAATATAAAAAGGGAAAATAAGAAGAAAATATAGAGATGCCTTCAAAAACAAGATTTTGCTTGAATCGAATTTATGTAAGTATGTATGCATGTATACACGTGCGTATGATACGTATGAATGTGTGAATATACATAAAAAAAATGCCACGCGAACAGTGATGCCAACTTTTTCAGAGCAAAAATCACTGTGTGTTCATAAAAAAGCACTAAATGCAATATATTTTTTATTTATATTTTTATATTTATCTATTTATTTTCAATACAGAGAAAGCCCACATGGCTAATTATATATGTATTGAATGAGTAGAAATTAAAAATTTAAGTTAACTACAATTTTAAATTTACTACATTTCATAGGTTTTTGTAATAATTTCAATTATATCGAGCCATATTTCGATTTTGCGTATAAGTAGAACATGAGTAGGAAAATAATTGAAGTTCATTTCGCAAGACACTGCAATTATGGTGTATTAAAAAAAACAATTAGATTTTAGGTGTTTCATCTGAATTAATTTTTATATGAACATAGTTCAGTACGTTACATTCTGTAGCTCGTTTCTGTATTTCTCGCGTCGTAAAATTTCCCGCATGAAACAAGGGAATCGTGGAAACAGTGTAAATTGAAACACATAATGGCTTTTCTCACATAAGTGTTTCTGTATCGTTACTTTGCGAGAACTATCTGTCATTTAAACAAATTTCCAGCAATTATTGGAACGATGTGAGAAAAAGTGTTTCTGTAACAATATTTTGTGAATAGTTTCTCGCAATTCTCGGATTTAAAAATGTACAAAAACATGTGAATTTTTGAATTTGTGTGTGAAAATATGAAAAATAAACTAGTTGAAAAGATATGCAACGAATTGTTGAACTAAAATTATTATTAACGATTCGATATGATTATATTTATTTAGAATTTTTTTTTGGAATTTTCTATAATAGAGACAGTTGCTAGAAAAAACTTATTTCAAGCATTTTACATTCACTTTATATTCATGTTCATTATTCAATTTTATTTTTCTTGAAAATTTTTAATTTTTTTTTGTTATTGAAATTATATTTTTTGTGACTTTTGTTTTCATTCGACACCCGATTACTGGAAATATTCACATTCAAATACAGAAACACTTTTTTTTCACAAATCGAGAAACGATGGAATTTTGTGTTTCACACTTCATGTGAGAAATTTTATGATGCGAGAATTACAGAAACGAGTTACTGAACAACATAAGCCTTTTCCTTTTAGACCGTATTTTATATGAATGAAACAATTTGATTTATAAAATCATTATTGTATTTTTAACTTACTTTTAAAAAAGTTATAAGTGCTAAAAGTTATTTCTACTTCAACATTTGAACATGGTAATTTTAATAGTCTTAGAGAAAATATTGGCAGTATTAGAAATGGATTATGATTATTTGAATTTCTATAATTATAAACTTCAATCCAAAATTAATCAGTTCTGAGAAAATTTGTCCATTTATGTGTCCTTAAATGTCTGATACTTCGTTCTATTTCTTCAATTTCGCCATCCCAGCAAAAATTACCGCTTCCCAGAAGAATTTTTGTAAGCCAGCTAGAAGCAATGCATTCAGTTTCCAAAAAGCCATTCATGTTTTGCTTTACTAATTCATTTTACAGAAGTAATAATGTGTAGTTTTTATGTATTCAGATGCAAAAGTTACTGGTTTACATTTTTTTTACTTTTGTCCACTTTGTTAGAGAGCCTTACGTTAGTACTTTTCAGAAGCATTTTTGAAAGCTTTCGTTATCAAGAAAGCAATACATTGCTTCACTCAGTGGTTAGTAATTAGATTATTGTTGTAATTAAGTTATTTTATAACTGTAATTTCTAGATATATATTCTTTTTTCTCACTATGAAAGATAACGTTTTTCTTCCTTCGTATTTCACCCAGCTGAATTAACATTCTGCAAAGGAAACTTTGTATGTCTAAAAGGGGTGAAAGCAGGTAGTTTTTGAAAAGTGAAAATTTCTTATTTGGTGTTTCTTATAAACCACCACACTTTCACAAATTAATATTTAGTAGATATGTAAAACGCACTAAAATCAAAGGTGAAAAGCACCAATTTAGTGCCTTTTTTTAAGCAACAATTTGAAAAATTCCGCACTATTATAAATTGAAAAACTCTAAATCTAGTACGAAAAGCACTAAATTGGCACGCTGCACACGAAGCACGAATGCATAGTCTAAACAGCATGATTCATAAACATGATTCAGAGAGCGAAGCAGGTGATTCAACTCGTCGTCTAAACATAGCATTAAACAAAGCAAACAAGGAAATTAAAAAAAAAAACAAAATTTTCACACTTGACTGAAACTTATCAAGTATTTTATTTGACAAGAACCATGAACACACTTTATTAATGAAATTTCATTGTGGGTGTTTGGAAACACCCATTTATTTGTTGAATTTTGAATTGCCTTCAATATTTCATGAAATTTCACTTTTTTTTGCAAAATTAACACAATTATTTTTATAGCAAATATTTTTTCCCATCCGCAATATTTTAAGAGAAAATCGTACCGCGACGCTAGTTGAAAAAAGACTGAAATTAGACAAGAGAGTGGAATGTCATTTTTGCTAAAATTACCTAACAGGCTGCCAGACTTTTCAGTGAAACTGCATTATCCATAATATTATAAAATTGTATGCTTTATCGTCGGTATGTTTCTGTTTTGATGTATGGAACATTTAAAAAAAAAATTTAGTTATTGATTGATTATATATGAATAATGTGTCCTCTTTCCAAATTCATTATCAGTTTTCCGATATCTTGAATATATCTGGAGATATAGATATACATAATCTGTTGAGTTACTACATAAATAATATATAATTCGTTTTATTAACTCCAGAATATTGAAATTAAATTTATACTTTTTCTGTATAAAAATATTTCTATAAACCATAATATCACATATCGCTAATTTAATTTACTATGTTTTGTGATGTGGCCTCAAGGCCAATATACATAAGTATGTTACAAGTATAAAATGGGTGGTTATATATTAATAAAATAAAATATATATACAATTGTAAAACATCTATATACAATTGTAAAACATTTCAACGGCTCCAATAAAACAGTATAGAATAGGTATAACAAAAACCCAATCAATCAGTGGCAAAGCAAATTAATGAAAGTATTGAGAAAGTTTTCTCCTAAAAGATGCCAACGTAAAACCAAAAGAACGTAATTCTCTGGGTAAGAAATTCCACAAGCGAGCAGCGCGAACAAGAAAAGAGCGTTCGTAAACAGAAAAATAGATACGATTAATAACTATTTGTGGATTCCTAAGTGATCTTGAAAATTTTATCCTCTGGACAGTCTGTTCAGGAATTTGAGTCGTAATTATGTTGAGCAGAACTTTATTGTGTTATAGGAGACATGGGCCTGTAATCTGAAGCCATAGACATATCTTACAATTTTTTGAATAATTAATTTAATTTGTTTCCTATTAGAGGCATTGCATCCAGAGTATTTGTGACTTAAGCAAAGCATGAGCAACATTTATATATATATATATATATATATATATATATATATATATATATATATATATATATATATATATATATGTGACGCGCAAAATAGAAAGGGACCTAAGAGTAAAAACCGGTTTTGTTCAGGAGAGCCCTTGTAAAGATTTAAATACGTGTATCTTTGGTGTACCATTACTGAGCGTGTTGGTATTGGTCTCATTTGAAAGGGACACATCTCATTACGTCAGGAACGTGTTGGTCAACCTTGAAAACGCGCGTATGTTGTCCCTACCTCTCGTTTTGTGTAGTTGGTTTTTACTGTTTTCTACCTAACGCCCTGTTTCCATGAGTTTGATATCAATTTTGCACGCGTTTTTTTGAATCCATTTTTATTTTCTGAAATTATTAACTGTGAATTATAATAAATACTCACTTATAATTCTTTTAAATCGTGAATATCACTCTGTTAGTACGAAAATTTGTTCACATAACCTTATTTACAATTTCAACCCGGGAATCACTTATTCTCAAGTCAAAGTCAAGACAATTATTACCAGTAGACATAAATGCTAGAGCTTTAGTCTTATCACGACTAACTTTAAGAGAGTTAATTAGCATCCAATTATTAACTTTCTTTAAATCATAATTTATGCAGGCCTGTAGGGAATCAGAGAAGATATGCTCGCTGGACCATAGCAGTTGTACATCATCAGCAAAAGCATAGGGCATACAGAAACATAAATAATGGAAAAGCTTATCAAGAAATAAGATAAATAAAAGCATTTTAATTTCTCTACGTCTCCACCTGACATGAAATTTTTGCAACATGTGAAAACAAATGCACTAACAATAATTTTATAACTTGAAAAAAGCATCAACTTGAGCAGTCTAGACTTAACATTAACTTCAACTTACTGTTAAAGCTAGTTATTTAATGTCAGGTGGAGATGACGGCGAGTATGATAAGACAAGCTGCAATACAAATAAATTCAAAATCTAACGGTTTTTAGCTTTCATCAAAAACAATAGTTTGAAAACAAATGGCAGCCTTTCTGTAATATTTAGTGCTTTAAACAGCAACCATGCATTTTGCTCTCTTTGCTTTGATTTGTTTCTTTTTAAAAATATCTCTTATTCTGTCAAACTCTTATTCAGAAGTTTATACATATTTCTTCTTATTTCCTCTACTTGTGGAAAAGTCTTGTAACGTACTAAAACATTAAATTAAATATAATGGCAAATTTTAGCGCCTTAAATAAATTTATTAAACTTCAACAAATATTGAATAATAAAAGTAAGTGTTGTAAATTTGAATGCCTCTAAATATCAATGGATATATGTAACAAGAAGAATTCTAAATGTGTGTTAGAAAATTACATATTTCACAATCTACGAACCAAAAACAAAAAGAAGCATTGGTTGTGCTTTGACACTTCTATATATTACGAAAGTTCATTTTCTTATTTAAGAGAGCAGAGGAGTGTGTTTTTTTTTGCACTGACGTTTTTAATTTATTTATTATTGTGGATTTTAAAAGTTGCTAAAATTTTTGTTTATTTATAAATTAATAGAAGAAAAAAGTATAAAAATCAAAGTGAATGATTGCTGACAAAATCAAACTTAACAACACAAAAGTAAAAGTTATGGATGATTCGATGAAACTGGTTGCCGATGATGATGAGGGTGCTAGTCACTTGCTTATCCTGGTCAAGCAGCTTATTAAGGAGAAACAATATGAAGGTGTCGCCTTGTTGTTTACCAGCAGCAAAGAAGCAAACCGCAACTTGCACATTTTGCCAAAGATAGCCATGGATATATACCACGATGTGTGCTTGGAAAATCTTACTGACAAAGTACATCAGGACGATTCGTCATTGTACAGCTGCGTAGAAGAGTTGTTACAAATTGTGGCCTGTTACGCATCAACAGAGGAAACGCTGCTAGAATTGTTAGAGCTAATAGAGGACAATAAGAGTGAATTTGTATTTACTTCGGCTTTGAAAGCTTTGCAAATTGTGCTTCTACGACAAGGTGATGAAAAACCACGTGCCTTAGAGTGGAGCCTAGTTTCTATTTATACTCATTTGGTAGACTTGCCTGTGCCGGATTTTTTGAAAGACGGCTATGACGCCAAGCAACAGAAGCTTTTGGAGCAAAACGACCAAATTCAAAGCTTGTTAATGCACTACATAACAGTGGGCTTATTCTACGAGCCCGTTATAAAATCTGTATGCTCTCAAAGTCGAGGAGATAATGAAGTATTCCGCCCAGTGGGTATAACAAGGCGTAATGTGCTATGCTGCTTTCTAATAGAACTGTTGGGAAAGCCTTTATCACTTTTGGATATGAGTAATGATGAAGAAAGCAAAACAAACACATACACTTTACAGTGTGCTAAGTCGCTAACACAAGGGGCTACTAAATGCATCTCGGACCCACTATTTCTGTTGTCCTTTGTGGAATCTAGAGCACGTTTCAAAAGGCGAAAAGATGCTAAAAAGGGTGTACTCGAAAGAAGCTCAAGCAATATATTTCTAATCGACGAAAAATTGCCTTTGGATTGCTTGGGCGTGTATTATTACATGATATTTGTGGGAAATATAGTCACAGAACATATACCATTAGTATATCATCCATTATACATTTTGGAGTCTTGTTTATATTTAATTTATGAGTTATTGCTACAACAAGAACCACCCTTAGCCGAAAAAGCTTTATTACTCATGCAAAAGCTGCTACAAAATTTGCAACAGAACTTAATTCCAGTAACTTCGTTGGAATTGGAAATACACAAGTCCACCTGCTTGTCACTTTGCAATCTTGTAGGCTATTCAGCTCATACTCAGCTACGTCAAATAGGTTTAAAGGTTTTGCATCAATACATAATCAGTTTTGAAGATGAGGGCAAATACTTGATAATCAAAAATCTTTTGAGAACCATCAATCATTGTGGAATCGCTGGATATTTAGTAACTCTATACAAAGATTTAATAGCTGAAGCCCTGAAGTCCTGCGTGGAGCTGCCACCTTATTTTTGTGGCAACGATTTTCGCCATCTTGCCCTGAACAATATTTGGCAACTACCACAGGGCATTGAAACTGATCTCTTACAAAATTGTGATAAAATTTTTTCCGCCCTTAATGCTTTGCGCTATATTGCTCTCAAAGATGTTGAAAATCGTACTGGTTTCTGGAATTTTTCTGCAGAGCTTCAAGTATCCTATTTGGCTGATTTGAGAAAAGGTTTGGATTTGTCAATAGCTCATTTTAAAGCGGAATTGCACAGTGTTGAACTGGGTGTAGAACGTCCACAATTGGATCAATTAAATCTATTGGATATTGATGTGACAAATGATAAAGAATCCAAATTTGATTTACAATTAGATCGGGAGAAAAAGATTAATATACTTAACCAAAATCTTTGTACATTTGATTTAATGCGTAGCTTATTGGCTAGAGTATGTGAGTGTTTGGAAAACACTCCCATAAACTTAAAATCAACTGGTGTAAATTTACAAATGAAGTGAAATTAAAAAAGCGAAATAAATTTAAAATTAAGTTTTGAACATTTTTAAATAAAGAGCAACCGCCTAATTCCTTAAGAATAAATTTTTTTATTAATTGGTTTAAAAATCTAATTTTTTGATAGAAATCTATTTTATTAATAAGACCTAAGGATGAGACCTAATAAGACCTAACTTGTATTATATTGCTTAGAAAAACTACTCAAAGATAACTATGTATTTCCAAAAACCAAAAGCATTACTTAATGTGTCTCTAATTGCCAAAAATTCTTGCGACCATTTATATAATAAAATTGAACAGCAGTAAAAAAAAACTAAAATCTATTTTTTTTTTTCAACAAAAAATAGCCAAAACAAAATTTCTTTTTGCATTTAGTGAAACCTCTAGTTAATTTATCAGGCAATAAAATGTTTGCTTTGGTTTTTTCATACAATACATAACTAACTAGTTTGATGATTTTTATTCCATTTACTTTTGGTCATGGTACAATAAACTGCAAGGCAACCCCATAAGCCAACAAGCACCAAATGAAACGTTTGAAATTCCAAATATATAAAAATGAAACTACATTTGTTAATTTATTTGTGTATGTACATATCGATGGCTTAATATGAGAAAGGCGGAACACGAATTTACGATATTTTATAGAAGCAAAAAACTGAAGAAAAACTAAAGCATTTACGTGCACAGATAATTTTTTAAGCGGCCACAAGTCCTTGATTTTAAACTATAACGTACTAAGATCAGTAAACATTAAAAACGCGATTTCTATAAAAATTTAGATACGCCCTTTTTATATTAAGCCATCGATATATAAATGTATGTATGTATGTATATATGGTTTGTTCCTCATAGGAAGCCAAACGTCTAATGATTTTTTAGCGATGTGTGGTGAGGAAGGAATTTGTTAGTTTTACTTTGAAAATAAGGAATGCAGTCATGAAGAAACATCTCGGAATTAGAAAAAAAATGTCAATAACTGGAAAACTGACGGTTTTTTTTTTAATAAAATTCGGAGTAAAATGGGCACTTTAAACAAAATTTTAGCTGTCCCACATGAGTAAATGCGAAAATGTGTGTACCAAGGGCAGAATTTTAGAGTTGTCAAAACTACTTACATACATAAAAAATATTCATTAGTAGAATAATGGGTTATTTATTTAATATTCAAAATTAAAAAAGTGTAAAGTTTTAAAGGGACACGATTTTTGAAGTCTTCAACAGAAGGCAACGTTTTTATTACTTCAATTGAACAAGGTTCGTAAAGAAAACATCTTAACAAACGAAATGTTTTGTGTTTGTATAACATTTTACGAAAAAACATTGATGAAAAAGTATAATAACGTCCATAACGGCATGAAATTACTCTTAAAATGATATTTATTGAATATCCTTCAGCATCCTATCCGAGTTTTATCGGAAATTGAACTAAAAAATGTTTGCCTTTATATTAGGAACAGTGGCTGGTATAGCCGCTGACTACAATTATGACCCAATCTCAGCTCCTATATAAAAAAAGTATCTCTTTTCTACATCTACCATTCTCACCTTTTCCCCCTCTATCACTCTCTCTCTCTCTCTCTTTCTATCTTCTCTTCAACTTACAGGTAGCACAAATGGATCATTGTAATGGACCCAAGTGAGCTGGACTCCACTTTTGCTTATCTCAGCAACCTGCTAACCTAACCCAACCATATTTATTGTATACAACAAACTCCTAATGCATGTAAAGTGTTTGTGGAATGGGGAGGGCCACTGTTGAGTTAAAGATTAGAGATTAACCTTAATCTCCATTTGTGGTTTCTGCGTAGTCAATTATATGGTTTTATTTGCTAGTTTAAGCGGGATATCGCGTGGGTTTAAACTTACATTAATACTGACAAACATACATACACTTGTGAAACACATAACATTTTAAAAAAATTATATGATAAAATTATATAAAAAGCACACATAAATATGTATAAATATGTATGTATATACAGGGTGTTTTTTTAGAGGTATAGAACTTCGAATTGAAATAAAACACAAGAAAATCGTTTTAATGTCCATCAATTTGGCTTTATTGGAAGGATAATTTTATGCCATTAATGTTTAAATATGATTTCGGGCATGTGGCCGCCGCGGCTGGCTCGAATAAAGCCAATTCTACAGGTCCAATTTTCAACCACTTTTTCGAGCATATGGGGCCGTATGTTGGCAATAACGCCACGAATGTTGGCTTCCAAGTCCCCTAACGTTTCTGGTTTGTTGGCGTAGACGAGCGACTTCACATATCCCCAAAGAAAATAATCCAATGGTGTCAAATCACACGATCTTGGTGGCCAATTGACAGGTCCATTCCGCGAAATTATGCGCTCATCGAATGTTTCCTTCAATAAATCGATTGTGACGTGCGCTGTGTGGCATGTAGCGCCGTCTTGTTGGAACCACAACTCATCCACATTCAAAATCTACCATAAAGTTGATGGACAAAGCTCCAATTGCTGTGCACGGTGGCGAATCGATTCATTCGGGTCCTCTTCAACACTTTGCTCTACAGCGGCAATTGTTTCTTCGGTGCGCACTGTTCGACGTCTCTGCGGATGCGTATTATCACATAGAGTAAACGTAGTGCGAAAACGATCCATGGTTAACCGAATTAATTGCTCTGATGGACGATTATGTCGACCATAAAATGGACGGAGCTTGCGGTAAACTTCGCGAACTGAACCATTATTTTCGAAATAAATTTGCACGATTTGCAAGCGTTGTTCTTTTGTCAACCTGTTCATGATGAAATGGCAAACCAAACTAAATATTAATCACTTGACAACTGACAAAATGGCCGCCAGTTAAAAAAGTGATGCCAACTTAAAGTTCTATACCTCAATAAAAAAAACCCATTACATGTATTATATTATTTATTTATTTCCTTTAACACGTGCAATATCTTACTTGTATATGTAGAATAAAAATAGGTAGTTTCTTCTTCCCACAAAAAATCAAAGTGTGTTAATAACATTATGACTTTTGCACAGAAAATGTTGCCATTTGAATGTTGAAATTTAAATGTTCGAAAGTGATTCGCTGAGTTAGATAACGCACAAATAAATGTCAAATATCAGGTACAAACAAGGCTAATACTAAAAAAAAGATTATCAGCGAACTTGTATTGCATTTTATAAAATAAAATTTAAGTTTTTATGGAATTTTTATGATTTAATGAAATTTTTTTTGATATCGAATGCCCATAATTTGCTTCCTGGGGGGCGAATTACGGCATTCGATACGATTCGAAATTTTAAAATATTTCCATATAAACTCTATTGAAATATTTCATAATTTCGTTCCATAACGAGTGCCGTAATTTGCCCCCTGCTGTTTTGACAAGCTTGGATCAAGGTGAATGATATTTATTGCATTAAAATAAATAAATAAATAGTTCGAACCGCAAAAAAAGCTTAAGCGACACATTTCTTGAACCTCGTTTTTTTTGACGAATATGATGAGTTTGGTCAAAACATTAAGTTCGAAAATTATGTCACTTAAGCTTTTTTTTGCTGTTATTGCACGAGTTGTTATTCTCCTTATTGAATATTTTATTTCCAAGACTACAAGAATTTAAACATTTTCATAAAATTTTTTTTTCTTATTAAGCCCTAATAATTTTTATAAATAAGGCTGTTAAAAAAAGAGTCTATAAATTTCGTTTTACTATCATTATCACTGATGATAACAAACAACAAGATTTGCTAAATGGTAGTTTATAAAAGACTTGCATTTGCAAAAGTTGCGAAAGTGACCCACAGAAACCAACAATTAACGGACAAGTGTTAAATAGTTGTTGCCAATATTCAAAGAAAATTTGTGTTATATTTATTATGAAAGGGTTTCACTAATATGTACATTGAATTATATATTTAGATGTGTATCTAAGTCACCAGCTTGCCTGCCGCACTTTAACAACAGCAACAACAGTTTCTGCACAAAAACAACTTAACCGTCATTATGAAAACAAACAACACAATTTAGACTCAAAGCATGCGGCCTTAAAATTACAAAAGCCACTAGATCATCGAACATTTTGTACAAAATCTACCGAAGACACACCAAAAAGTATTGACGAATTCAGGGCCAGAGAGCAGAAAAGGGAAGAAGAATTCGAACAACAGCAGAAGGCTAAAGCACAACAAGAAGAAGATGATGCGAAGAAAGCCAGAGTTGATGCTGTACGTACAACAATTTTAGAAACGGCCTTAAAACATGTGCCAACTTTAGGCTGGAGCCGCAATGCTATAATACAAGGTGCCGAAGAGGCTGGTTTTCCCAGTGTAGTGCACGGCATGTTTCCAGAGGGCGGTTTTGATTTGGTCTCTTATTTCAATGGCAAATGCAATGAGGAGCTGCTGAAAATATTGCAAGAAGAAACGGAAAATGGCAACAAAGAAATTGGCAATCCTTTGCAGTTTTTAGTGCGTTTTGTTAGAATACGTTTGGAAATGATATTGCCCTATAAAAATCAATGGCCGCAGGCGTTGGCTTTGATTGCTATGCCGCAAAATGCTTCAACGGCTTTAGCACAAGTACTGACACTGGTGGATGATATTTGTTACTATTCGGGCGATCGTTCGGTTGACGTAAGTTTAAATTTTAAACAATTATTTAAAATTTTACTTTTACATTATAGCAGAAACAAAAATCTTTCTTTTTATGGTTGCCTTTATCGGACCACTACTGTATGTTTTCTTTTTCTACAAGATATTTCAACTATTTAAAAATTTCAATTATAACAAAAAAAAAAACTCTTTACAGATCGCATGGTACACTAGACGCATTGGCCTCGCAACAATAATGAAAATGACCGAATTATATTTGATACAAGACAGTTCACCAAATCACAGTAACACTTGGGAGTTTTTAGAAAATCGCATGGATGAAGCAGTACAATTACAAATGGTTCTACAACAGACGGACAATGTTAAACACAAATTCCAAACATCTTTTAACTCAGCTTTTATTACAGTAAGTTCAGCGATTTGTATAAAATTATTTGCTTTAATTCATGATGATTTTCCATTTGATTTGTTTTTTTTTCAGGCACGTAATATTTTGGGTTTAAATTATAACAGACACTAGATTTTAAGTTTTATTTATTTTTTACGTTCATAATTTTGTTTTCGTTGAATTTCCCCAGCTAATCTTGTCCAAAAATTAAGTCCAAAGAAAAGGCATTGCTACTATTTAATCTATTGTATTTTTTTTAAACGTTTGAAGTCAAAATATGTTTTTTTTTAACTCCATTTACGGAGTTAGGTATGTAATTGTCGCAAAAATATATATTTATTAATAATTTTTTTAAGTAATGTAAATAAATTATTTTGTTTGAAAAAAATTTCATATTTATGTACGTATGTATGAGGCAACAACAGCGTGAGTAAATAAATTTTTAGTTGTTAAAAATAGTTTTTAGAGGCAATTTACATAAACATATACATATCGCACCCGAAAACCATGTCAGAACTCAAAACTTAAAACCTAAAACCTTAAACCAATTTGTTGTCAGACAATCGCCTGGCAACAAATTGAAAGCTTTTGTGACAAAATTTGATACAATCGTGTGAACTTGTGCTAACAATTTGTTATTGTTAGTAAATTGCCAGATCTGACAATATTGTAAGATCTGAAAACCATCTGTATAGAGCTTGAGGCACACAGCCACACATGGTTTCCCGTTTTAACGATTTTTGGACATTTTGACGATTTTTCCAATTTGACGGTGTTCTTAATAAATGAGGATTTTTATGTTTTAAAGCCTCTCTGAAGCTATTTGGAAGACCAACTGAACTTTGAAAAATCCGACAGTCGTACGGAACCTACATTTCACTCAGCAAATGTTATTTTTCAGTTTTTGGTTTTATTATGACTGCCTATAATCGACCTCAGCCTTCATGTAGGAAGCAGCAGTGTGGTTAACAACGAAATTCTACATCACGAACTGCAAAGCTATGCAATCAGTTAAGCAGTAAGAGCGAAACGTAAAACTTTCCAAGAGCTGTTTTTCACCGACCTTGATTACGATTAAAAGTATGTATATATATCGTTAGCTAAAATGCAAAAAGGCGTAACTAACAAAAATATAATTTTACAGGAGAAATAAAAAAAAACTAAACAAAAAACTGAACAAACGTGTAGTTAAGTCCCCTTGTTATTTGTTAATAAAAACGTAATTTTTTATCGCAGAAGCAGCGTTACCATATGTGAAGATTTATCTTATTTTTGAAGTTTTTCGAGATGTTAAAAAGACTAAAAGATTTCTTACCTAAAAATTAGATTTTTGAAAATATGAAAGTTGAAGTTCCTTTTGACTAAACTACTAATATGGTTTAGTAAAAAAAAAGTATGAAAAGAAGTAACATACTACAACACTCGCTTAAGTATGGAATCAAATTACGGCATTTGATATCGATCGAAATTTCAATACAAACTAGACTTCTGACGAACTCATTCAGTCGGTAGCAATAAGACTTACATAGTGTAAATTAGGACATACACTTGTGAAACATAATATATATATATATTATATATTATAACTATATATAAAAACACATAAATACATATGCAATATATTTTACCAGCTGAGCCCCGACAAACATTGTTCTACCCTCACTTATATATTTTTTTCATATACAAATTACTGCACACAGTGGTCACTTGTTGGGCCATAAACAAAACAAAAACTTACCGGGTATTGATAACAAACGCACACTACGATTTTATATATAAAGGTATTATGTATATATTTAGATAATATAAAATATTTTATATTATTTATCTATTTCATTTAACACGCACAATATTTTACTTGTAAACTATAAAATTATGCAGGTAGTTTCTTCTTCTTCCCATAAAAAAAATCAAAGTGTATTAATAACATTATGACTTTTGCACAGGCAATGTTGCCAATATTTTGTTTCTCAATATGGTGATACTGCATGCAAAAAGAAGTTTAAACTATCACTCAAAAACATCAAACTCAATTAATATGGGATTAACTGCCTGTTCACAGAAGACAAGTAAAAATTCCCGTATGTCTATTTCTACTGAAAACAAAAACAAATTTTGAGTGTTTTGTTTTTGTTTTCAATATAGATACACAGGCGAGAATTTATACTTGTCTTCTATTAACAGGCAGTAAGTTAATTTCGTATATACAAACAATTTTTTCGTTTTGAAATTTGTATGGAAAAAATACGTTTTGAAACGAATTTTCCTTATTTTTCATACAAAATTTAAAACGTTTAGAAACGAAATTTTTTACAAAACCTACCTATAAGTTTCATCTCGAACCCTTATAATTGGCTCTTAAAGTATACTTTGATTTCTTAAATCTATAAAACACACTTTATTAAATACAAAATACAAGTCAAAGAAAAAACTCTTAAGATTAAAACATTTTCATTTATTTCTAAGTTATAAATAACACTTTTGTGATACGATTAAGTTTCGATAAAAATTTATGTATAATATATGTACACATATATTGATTTTTTAAATTAAACTAAATTTATTTACAGGGGATTTAAATACGTTTCATCACTGGTGACGTTTTGTGTGCTGCAATAAAAGAATAAATATGTAAATACCATTTAAATTTTATTTTTAATTTCGAAACTCCGCACAAAAATTATAATAATAATTTAAATTCGTATTCATTTTGACACGCGTTAAATAAAAAATTTAAATAAATATACAACAATAATAAACGGATTTATAATCACTTTTAGAAAATTACTTTTTAAATAGAAGATATAATTTATAACAGGGATTTTTATGCGCTGCAAATGGAAATTTATCGGCCCTGTCCTCTAAACCGATCGATTTAAGACCGCACGAAATATTCTTTTAGATTTTTTAAAAAAATTTTCTTATATAGATTCCTAAGTATCATATCTGAAAGAAAATTATCGTGTATGATTTTAAACACGTCTGAAGGACCATTATTAATTTTTTGAAAACAAGAAATGTACTCTGATTCGGTTTACAGAACAGGGCCGTATATGTCCTAAAGTTCAAATAAATTCCAAAATATGAGGTGCAAACATGGTTACTACCAAAAAAAAAAAAAAAAAAAAATTACCAGCAAACTTGCATTGCATTTTAAATAAAATGTTCCACGTATGATGCATTTCCGAACAGCACAAGTTCGAACAAATAATGAAAAACTAACTGAAATTCTATCGTTATTAAAACATAAACTAATATTATTTTTATTTGATAAATTAACTGGGTGCTGTGCTTGCCATTCGACTTAAAAATTTAAAACGAGGATTTTAAATTTTTGTTTTCAGATAATATATATAATATAAATATTTTCAATTTGGAAAAATAACCCCCTGTTTCTACAACCCCGGCGGTTGATTTGAGTAAAATATTTACTCATTTTTTTGAGTGATTTTTATGAACATTTTCTAGACATGTCGCCTGCCTGACTTCTGGAAACGAAGTATTATACCCCGTATAACAAATACTTACGTTTCTTGTTTATTGCTTAAATTTTTATCCACTACAGAATAAATTGTTGGAAAATCCTTGGGGTTATCCAGGTAATTTAACATCTCGTTTAGTTTTTCTATGATGTTGTTAAATGTTGGCCTTACAACTGGCTCGGCATTCCAACAGGAATACATCAAATCATATCTGTTGAAATATACAAAAGAAATAAGTCGTATGTCTCCAATAGAAAAATTTTTTAAATGCGGTATACATATATTTTATGAAATTATAGCTTTTTCCGGCTTTTGTAGTTTTCATTAGCCCAATTTTTACTCGACTACTGACACAAGCTGTTTTAACAAGACTCTCTTCTAAGGTTCAATGGAGTATTTCGACTTCAACTACGACAATTTGGTCATAGATTAAAGAAAAACTATTGAAGTGTTCTCTAATCTACTCGTATTACAAAAACGTCGTAGTCGAAGTCGAAAGACGTCAATTACGATAACATATCTTATATTTATATAACTTTACTTTGCCTGTAGTTTCAGTAATTATATAAATTATTTTAGCTTTCCTTGAAAGCCTAGATATTTGCGACTAATGTTATTCACAGAAAGAAATAACATTCATACTTACAATTCTTGGCCACAACCTTTAGGTTTCTCCATGCGATAACCACTTTTTAAAAGATGCAATAGCCGATTTGTGGGTATTGATGGATAGGGTGTTGCCCCCAGCGTAACAATTTCATACAGCAGAATGCCGTAGGACCATCTAAACAAAATTAAAAAAAAAAAAAAATATGTTGAATGGTGTAATTTTCAAGTTTTTGTATAATAGCGTATATTTTGTTTTATTTTTTGTTAAAATCGCTTACGATGGTTTCGTACTAGACTAAAGAACATTGCAACAGTTTTTCTTTAATCTAGTACAAAATTTGTCGTAGTCGTTGTCGAAATACGACACTCGTAATTGAGCCCATTGTTACCTTTACCTCATATACATTTTAATTATTTTTAGAATATTCATTGCTACTTACACATCGCTCTGGGTGGTATACACTTGATGAGTCATTGATTCCAAGGCTAACCATTTAATTGGTAATTTTCCATTTCCAGTTTTTTTATACATATTTTCCTGATACACATCCCGACTTAAGCTTTAAATAAAGAAATTCGTTGTAAGCAAAATGGAAAAAAATTTATATGTTGTATAAGAAATACCGAATGTATCAGGCCTTGTCGAGTGTGGCGTATTTCGACTACGACATTTTGTCCTAGATTAAAGAAAAAAGTGTTGCCATGTTCTTTTAATCTATTACAAAAACGTCGTAGTCGCAGTCGAAATACGCCAACCACGATAGGGGGGCATTATTTATTTCTATTGAGAATCACATATGAAAGTTTTGCTTGCGCCTATATGCATTTCGTTCCTGCTTATTGAACTCTACTTACCCAAAATCAGCTATTTTAATTGTTCTATCAGGAGCCACTAAGACATTACGTGCCGCCAAATCGCGATGTACAACTTTATTCTTTGCCAAAAACTCCTTTAATTAGATAGAATGAAAAGGAAAAAACAATTGATTATTTCAATGAGAAGGGAAAGTAAATCAACCACCCACCATGCCAACAGCTACTTGCCGCGCAATATTTAACAAATCCCCGCATGAAAGGGGCACACGCTGGAACTGATTTGTAGTACTATTGACATTTGTATCCTCTTCCTCATCGTTTTCATTCAGATCCGTTGTTTTAGTCGCTGTTGGTGGCTGGCATTTGCCTTTGTGTCTCGTTTTCGTTGTTGGAATGCTTTTTTGATTTCTACGTGACAGGTATTTATTTTCCGATGTAAGCATTTTAAAATATGATTTATTTTCAACAGCTCCCTTTAATTTATTTGTGTTCTGGTCATGTTTTCCTTTTATTTTGCAGTCACAGTCTTTGATTTGAATAGTTGTGCACGTTTCCAGGCTGGGTTCATTAAAATTTTCAATTTGTTGCTGCTGCTGCTGACTTAAAATACGTTCAAGCTTTTCATTTTGTTTGGCAGTATCTGCCGACTCAATATTTTTAATAATCACATCAACGTTACACTTACAGGAATTCGTACAAAAGCCATGGTAACCATACGACCTATTCTCTGCAGCCGGAGATAAAATTGTGGGTGTGGATGTGCTGCTTTCTGTTTCCCTGTCTGACTTTTTGGCTGCTGCCTTTAAGTCCTCCACGTGTTGAAACAACGACTCATGTAACTTTAAATTAACTTTATCATTATTGTTGTTAAGATTATCATTAGCATTTATATCAGTGTATTTAATTTTTAAACGTTGCATAATATTGTTGTCCACATCATCTTGTATGTTATTATCCCGAGGCACTTTATTCTTGCTATTTTCTAGTTGAGTAGTATGTGTCAAGCTATTGAGGGCTGGCAGCTCTTGTCTATTATTGGAGGATTCTTGATTTAATTCAATATATGCAATATTCGTATCAATATATGGTTCTTCTTTAGTTCGCAGTTTATGTAGAAAATGCCACTCGCTTCTGGAATAGAAAACAATTGTTCCAATACATTTAATATATTTTAATTTTAATGAGCTCGCAAGAGCTTTAAAAGAGTAAACTAATTAGAAAGTGTTAGATAAAAATGTTTTTGATGCATCATGAAGAAATAATTTCGTTAATTTAACTTAAATTTTTAATTTTGCTAAATTACATCATTATTAACTGAAATGTGCACATTTGGTAAATAAAAAACGACAAAGGCAAGACTGTTTTAATTAGAGTTGGTAAAATTAAGCTTTCATTACAAAAAGCTTTCAGCGAATTGTAATACGATGAATCAAAAAAATTCACATATTCCATTTGCATTGAAAAATTAGAATACAAAGCTGAAATTTGTATCGACAGACACCACAAACAGTGAACCAAACACAAGAACGCTGATGATGAAGGTGTGGCGGCCTTCGAAAGCAGCATGTTGTTCCGTTCTACTAGTGTTTGTCAGAATATTTACAATTAACTTTTAATGTTATTCGTTCCTTAAAAATGATCACATACAATTTGGCTTACAGAGCGATACGAATTTTAGCCTAATCAGAGCTGGCCATGTATTTTGGTACTACATATTAGAAATGGTATATTCAAGCACTATATTATATAAGGCTGAATGCAGATGACTCAATATAGTCACGTGTAAGGTTGCTAAGAAAATGTGGCCTTGCTACAACGATAGGCGCTCAATTCAACATCTCGAGGTTCGTTGTAGTCATGACAAGGCAGACATGCTAGTGGGATAGGTCTGTCCTATAATGAGTTCTCCCGAAGTTGTCGAGAAGAAAGTAAAGAAGAGACAATCTTCCACTTTCTTTGCGAATGTCCAGTTTAGCATATCTCTAGAATCAAGATTTTAGGCAGTCATGTATTAGACTGTCTTTCAGATTTATCTGATATTGGGTCGAGTAAGCTCAACAGATATCTCAACGCGACGGGTTGGATCTAGTAACTATCACCATATCAGAATACTTAGATACGGTTCTACATAGGTTGAAACCGATGAGTGGAGTGGACCTTTCAAAAAGGAATCATCTAGACTCTACTTAAATGCTGCATGAAGTAGGCCGACATGTAAACCAACCAACCAACTAACTTTATGTTTTTAATTTTCATGCATGTTATAAAAAATATGCCTAACTGGCAACACTGCCTGTACATAGCATAACAAAAATACGAGAGAAAGAGATAGACTGCATATCGATGGTTTCAGGTAGAAAGGCCCTAACTCGTGTTTTTTACGAAATTGATTTTTTCAGTGATTAAAATACATTTCATTTACCCGGCCGAAAGGAAGCACAGCTGAATGCTACCGGGCGCGTCCACAGGTTGCAGATAGTGGAAAGCTCCGTAGATATCCACCTATTACCAGCGACGGTTCCTCATGTTAGAGGCGGCTGGAAGCGGGCGTCGGATCTTGTAACAAGCGGCAGGCTATAAAAACGTGATAAAAGGCTTCTAAGAATGCTGGCAGCCCCAGTTCCCGGATCGAATGCGGAAAGCTGTTTTCCTCAAATACGAATATCAGAGTATGTGTATTTGGACGTAGCTCCAATAGGGGAGAATTCATTTTGAATTTTTAAATTTCGTTTAAAATGTATTCGTGTTTAATGGATAACATTGTAACATACAAACTAATTTTCACAAATACTACCATAATGATTGATGAGTATTTTGATAGTAACTAGAGAGCATATAGCATGGCGACAGCTATATTATCTCAGACAAAAGATAATAACAATATTAATAAATCGGAGAACCGACTGGAAAACCTTTTTCCTTTTCGTAAAAACTGGCATAAAACAATTGTGGTTTTTAAACTTCCTCTCACCTTAAAAAGTTCAGCAGGTTGCCAAAACTACAATATTCCGTTATCAACATCATTTCATTGCTAAAGCGTGTGCAGTGGCCAATTATGCCAACAATATTCGGATGCTTCTCAACAGATTTCATAACTTCAATTTCACGGCGAAAAGCGTGAATGTCATCAGCAGATGGATGATCTGGAACAACAAATAATTAGTATAAATTATGCCAGAAATATTCCTTGCAATTTAGCTTAACCAGGGGCCTTATATTATAAAGTCCTGCACAAGACCATTTATAAGAACTTTCAAGACATGAGAGATTTTTCAACTGCTTTACTACAGCGAAATATTAACATTCTAAAACAAACGCTAAACAACACTGTTGGCAAGACCAACAACAGAAACAAATGAGTTGCCAACAGTGTTGTTTAGCGTTTATTTTAGAATATTTCGCTGTAGTAAAGCATTTGAAAAATCTCTCATGTCTTCAAAATTCTTATAAATGGTCTTGTGCAGGACTTTATTATATTATAAGTCGTTTCGAAAAGAAAACTGTTCATACTTTTGCCTGCGATTCGAATTACAGCGTAACCCGTATAGGCTTTATTTTAAAAATCACTTCATTTATTTACCTTTTAACATTTTAACAGCCACTTGTTGCGTAATGCCCAATTTGTTGTCCTTGTATAAACCAAGTTTTACCAGACCAAAAGCACCTTCACCCAACACTTGATAAAGTATTAAATCTTTACGATCAATTTCCATATCATCATCGAATATCATATTTTCTTGACCTTCAATTTGATATGAAAGATCGTTGGGATTTGGTTTGAGATTTGTCGCAAAATCTAAATTATTTTTGGGATCTATTGGTGCTTTCTTTTCAAGTTCCTAAATAGAAGAAAATAAGGAAATTTTTTTATTAAATAGTCTCATATAAAACACGTATAAAGTTATTTTATTTTACGTTAATAAAAATGTTTAAATTTAAGCGTTTCTAATCATCGGATGGGCTTAAGCTAAAATTATAATTTTCAAAAAAATTTAATGGACTTCAAAAATATGGACCAACAAGTTAAAAAAAAATTAAGGTCCCAGTAAAAAAAAGGCATTACCAAGAAGTCATGAAAATGTCGAATTCGCGATCCGGATCTCTAATGATTTTTACATAGACTTGTCTAAAATATATACGATATTCTATTTAAAAAATGGGGCGGAATCACGCCCATTAAAATTTAATATTTTATTTTAAGTGGTTCTACTTTACCGATTTTTACGAAACTTAACACATACCCTGAGCTCTGAAAAACACATAATCTTGCATTTAAAAAATGTAAATTAATTAAATTAGACGTGATATAGCCATAACGCCATAGCCATAACCAAACCAAAATTCAATTGATTTCTATGGTGAGAGTGAGAGTGAGAGAGACGCCATAACTCTCACCATAGAAACCAATTGAATTTTGGTTTGGTTATGGCTATGGCGTTATGGCTATGTCACGTCTAATTTAAGCTTTACTCAAAGAACGTCATAACTCAAAAGAACTAGTTTGCCAGAAAACGAGCTTAAAGTTTTCAATTTACACACAACTTAATGGAAAAAAAAATTTTATTTTTTATATTTGTATAAAATTTTTACACAATATGAAGAACGATATGAAGATTAATTCTGCATAATTAACTCGAAAATTCCATTTTTTTTTAGTTATGACGTTCTTTTAGTAAATGAGCGGTATGTTGGTATGCATTGTTATACATATGCATGTTATGTTATGCATGTACTTGAGGTGCATAATCATATGAGTAAACATGTTAGTTGTAATTTTTCAAATGCAGGTTTAGAACTTTTTTGTTATTTGAACAAGCATATCTTAAAAAGAAAATAGCGTCAGTGATACACATACATATGTATACATATTTAATACACACCCACCTCCATGCAAATACAGTGGACGACAAAACTGTCCACGAATACATGCAGTTTTTCATTTGTGTCAGATTTGTTCTACATGATGATTATTTGGCAACCATTTTTTTGTTAATTGTTAACAATTTTACTTATTATTAATCTGGCAACTCGATTTTGAACTAGCGGAACTTTTAGAAAACTGTTTGGTAACATCTAAATAAAATTACATGTGCACAGTATTGTTCGCTAACAGATTTTTTTTTTTTGAGAAAAAATTTATTTAATTTTCATCTTATTAAAAGAAATTAAGGCAGTTATAATAAATTTAATAGATTTGTACCTAAGAATCCCAAAACATAGTTTATTTAAAATGGGAGGTGTTGTAAACTCTGGTTTGAAGAGAAGCATCCTAGAAGAAATACAAAATTGCGTTTCTTACAAAGTTTCACTCGGACTTAGCAGTAAAATAAAAAATAGAGCTGCTTATTAGTCCCAAGTTCATACTCAGCTCAAGGCGAATTCATATTAGGTGATCTCGTTTCAAGGCAAAAAATAAGACATACTCGGCTCAATTCGCTTTGAGAAATTTATACTTTTTATGTCAAGACAATTCTCTGAATAATGTGTGTTGACATAAAACATATGTATGTATATTTAAATTACAAATGGCTAAAATAGTCACCTGTGGTGCGATTCAGTAACTTTTAACGATACGACGATCGTAATTTTTGTCTATACATTTTGTCGCTTGCAATAACGATTGTGTGATTCTTTAACTTATTTTTAACAGCTGATATTTTCTGTAGATTTTTGTCGATAAAATTAACAGCACATAAATTATAGTCGCTTAAATAATGACACAGCTGACATTAACCTACAGCGAATATCGTTAAAAATGTTACTGAATAGCAAATTCGATAAATTTTCGTTATAATGTTTTTACCAAGCGATTATCGCTAAAAAAAAAGTTAGTGAATCGCACTACTGATCTATTTCACTAAAAACATACATATTTTTTCAGCAATATTGCATTTAATCTCAAAATGAGATCACCTGGTACGAATTCACCTTGATTCAGCAAACAAATGCAGTACTAAGAAGAAGTCATGGAGTTAATGTGAGATATCTTAAAAATAACGGGCATGAACAATCATAAAAAAAATTTTTAAAAGGAAAGTCATAGCAAAACGCGATTAAAGTTTGCTTAAGCGTACAAAAATTTCACCACAAATGATTTGGAAGAAAGTTGCTTAGTCAAATGAAACTAAGATAAATAGCGATATACATACATAACACAGGTTTTATTCAAAAATATTTTTTTATTTTTCAACAAAGTCTTCTTTGAGTTCTATACACTTAGTCCAACGTTTCTCCAATTTTTTTATCCCTTCCGAAAAATAGGATTTTTCAAAGTCATCAAAATAGGCATTTGCTTGTGAGATGATTTGCCGACGAGTCGTTTATTCAAGTTTGGGAACAAGAAATAGTCACTCGGAGAATGGGGCGGATGAGGCAGCAATTCGTAGCCCAATTCATGGATTTTTGCCATGCAAACTGCACATCCGTTTGTGGTGGATTGTGAGCAAACGCGGTACCCATCTTGCGGAAAGCTTTTTCATACCCAATTGATTATTCAAACTTTAAATCAATGCTTCCACAATCTTTCTCACTTTCAATCTCCGATCGGCTAAAGCTATATCGTGAATTTTTTTAATTGTTTCGGATGTAGAGACCTCAACTGGTCGCCCAGAACGTTCGGCTTGTACGGCCACAACGAAGTTCAGTAAACCACTATTTTACCATTGAAATTGATGATGAAGAGACCCCATACTATTTATCAAGCTTAGCCTTGGTTTGAGTGATGGTGTTTTTTTGGGCAAAAATGATGCTTAATGAGCACACGAAATTCACTTTTATCCATTTTTTTTTTTCAAAACGCGAGGAATTCTGCCATCAACGGCTGCCAAACACAAACTAAATGACGCAGCTTGTTCAAATTTAGACGGGAGTCAGCTGGCAGTTGCCTCTTAACAGGAGCAGTGTTGCCATTTCAATTAAGAGGTGGGAAACTCAAAAAGACATTAATGACCCACCCTCGTATTTATGCAGGATAGTGACCGGACGCACAAAGCAAAAATAGAAAAAAATGGTTTGTAGATAATCAAACTTCTTGAATAATATCCACAATTTCCTGATTTAATCTTTATCAAAACCTTTCGGCGATTTTAAAACAAAAGATTTCTGCCAAAAAGATGCTCAAAAATCCGTAGATGAATTGTAGGAGCGGGCTCTTCTAGCATCACAAAATATACATATGTATGTATATTTACATATGTAAGTCCAAATGTTCTAGAAAAGCTCGTAAAAAGCATGCCTGGGAGAATCAAAGCAGTGAAAAAATCCCGTGGAGGTCATGCCAAATATTTGTTTTAAAAACTACTTGGCCTTTCAAACAAGGGACAAGTGCTAAATTATTTTATTTTGAATGAATTAATTTCAGGCATTTCAGCTTATTTATCGTTTTAGTACATTAGCAATTTCTATATTTATTTACTAGAAAAATTAAGAATTGTAATGTCGAAATTTTTTTGCGAACACTTTTGCCGCTGACTGTACATACACAAATACATTCATACACTTTGGTAGTGCATAGAAAATAATGCAGGCTAATCATACAGATTTGTTGTTAAATAAAACTTACCTCAAAATATTTACATCTCTCTTGGTAACGTTTCAGTTTTGCTCTACGATGGTAAATGATAAACACGGTAAGAGATAAAATGGCAACGCAAAATATGGGCGCCAATATGACTGCAATCAGTTTTACAAAAGGGTTTTTTTCTGAAAAATAAAAAACAAGCAAATACATTTCGTAGGGAAGTAATTTGTTTAGGTTACCTAGTTTGGAATCAAAAGAGTTAATGAGGAAGCAAATACTTACATATCGCTCATTTACTCAAAGAACGTCATAACTCAGAAAAACTAGTTTGCCAGAAAACGAGTTTAAAGTTTTCAATTTACGCACAACTTAATGGTAAAATTAAATTTTATTTTTTATATTTGTATAAAAGTTTTACACAATAGATATGAAGAACGATATGAAGATTAATTCTGCGTCATTAACTCAAAAATTCCATTTTCTGAGTTATGACGTTGTTGGAGTAAATGAGCGATATGTATGTACATATGTTTGTAGGTAAATATGTATGTATATTCAACATTTTGAGCTTTGTCAAACCATTTTGGTGGAATGTACAAAAATGTTATCATATTTTTCGTCATTTTTATGAATAGTATTAATTAGTATTTTTTTAAGGCCAAAACTATCACATTTTATAGGATTTTCTTTCAATATTTTAGTTAATAATGACAATAAATGTGAATCAATATCAATCGAAAACTTATTAACTTCTTTAGACATTAAATACGAGGGTAGGTTATTAACTCGGTGTCTTTTTGAATGTCCCGTCTTTCCATTGAAATGGCAACACTGCTCCTATCAACAGGCAACTGTCAGTTGACTTCTGTCTAAATTTGAACAAGCTGCGTCATTTACGGCCTGTCCCACGATGTCACCAGAAATCGTTCGATCGACAACTTGTATTGCCAACAACAATAACATTAGAAAATTTGTTGTTATTTTCAATATAAGTATACGATCGAACGATTTCTGGCGACATCGTGGGACAGGCCGTTAGTTTCTGTTTGGTAGCGCGTTATGAGAAGAAAATGGAAAAAGTGAATTTCGTGAGCTCATTAAGCATTATTTTTTGCGGGAAAAAACCATCACTCAAACCAAGGCTAAGCTTGGTAAATACTCGTAGTATGGGGACTCTTCATCATCAATTTAAATGGTAAAAAAAGTGGTTCACTGACTTTCGTTATGGCCGTACAAGCCGTACAATTGAGGTCTCTACATCCGCAACAATTGAAAAAATTCACTATATGGTTTTAGCCGCTCGGAGATTGAAAACTGAGAGAGATTGTGGACGCCATAGGCATCTCACATGGCTCAGTGGTTTTAGGTTTGAATGACCACTTGGGTATGAGAAAGCTTTCCCCAAGATGGGTGCCGCATTTGCTCACAATCTCACAATGGTAAAAATCCATGAATTGGGCTACGAATTGCACCCCTATCCGCCCTATTCTTCAGATTTAGACCCGAGTGAGTTGAATTAAACTTGAGGAAATGGTTTGGAGAAAAGAGATTTGACTCCAATTCACAAGCAAATGCCTATTTTGATGACCTTGAAAAATCATATTATTCTGAGGGGTTAAAAAAATTGGAGAAATGTTGGACTAAGTGTATAGAACTTAAAGGATACTATCGACCATGTCACAGAGTTCAATTTCGTTCGGAAACGGAATTGAATCCACCTTCAAATATCGAGCCCTAGCCGGGGTATAGCCCAACAGTCTGGACACACCTGGCAAATTTCCGTATTTTAGTTTTCTTTTCTAGACACCATCTCCTACAAAAATGGGTTGGATTGAATGCCGTTTCCGAACGGAATTGAATTCTGTGACATGGCCGTATGTTGAAGAGTAAAATAACTTTTATATAACTAAAAACCTGTGTTTCTTCAGAAAGTCACTGAGTTAATGACCCACCCTCGTATATTTGATTTTACTTGTATGTACTTGACAAGCATTTTTCAACTTACCTTGCAAATGAACTACTGTTTTCGTTACACCCGTAAAAGATGTTGTTGCATTCCCGCCTCTGGTACGTGCCGTAAGACTAACTTCATAAAATACGCCGTAGAAGTAGATTTGTGATATGAAATAATTGTTGGTATCCTGCAAAACAAATGCATAAGTATGTAAGTGTCAAAGAGAAAGAAAAGTTTAGGGGTCATTTATAGCTAAAAGTCGATATGTATGCACATATTTATATTTATTATAATAATAAAAATAAAATGAACGAGTATGTTTGTCCACTATCATCTTACCTTGGTTAATTGATATGTTGTTGCTTCTCCCTGCACGGACAAGTCCAGTATGCGAAGTGTATAATTGTCGGGCAAATGTGCTGGCAATTGCCAACTTATGTTCAAGGAATAGACATGTTGGTCAACAATGATTTGATCGATGTTTAAATTTTGTGGAGTTTCAGGTGCTTTGTGAAAATAAATATATAAATAAATCATATAAAAACAATTTATAATCAATGTGACACAAATAAATAGTGCATACTTAAAACTAAAGTTAGTTCTTTATATTTAAAATGCAATTTCTTTGGAAGTGCAGGAAGTTTAAATTGAAAAAAATTGCTTATGTTTTCTTCGTTCTTATTTGCAAGGAACGAAACATTTTTATATGCTGTGTTTAGTAATAACCAGAAAAATTTTCATTTGGATTAGTTCAATGATTCGTGAGCTATAAAATCCTGAGAGATAAAATATATTTTTATAGGTATAAAATTTTTGTAATTTTCAATTGAAATTTATTAATTATTTGAAATAGTTTCCTCTTAACGATCAACAATAACGTGTAAATATGTATTCGGAAATAATAACACTCATGATTTCCGTTTATTAAATGAGCTTATGCCTTATGCAATAAACCCATTCACTGCAGCAGGCAGTGACTTCAAATGTCGCTGGCTGCATTTGTCGCCTCGTAGCCAGCTAAGTAATTCTTTCGGAAATGGCAGCAGCATCATCAGCCGGACTCCGCAACGGTGAATTTTGAAGTGTTTACCAATTTCAGTATTCACTCGTTGATTTGTGTGTCCGAAACGTTGAAAATTAATTATTTTGACAGTTATAGTGAACACTAGTGTCAAAATTTTTGACTGGAAAAAGTGCTGTGAATTGTGAACACTGAAATTGTTATATACGCCCATGTCACAAAGTTCAATTCCGTTCGGAATCGGAATTGAATAAACCTCAAAATGTCAAGCCCTAGCCGGAGAATACCCCAGCATACCACCGCGTCCCACAGTCTGGACACCCCCGACAAATTTCCATATTTTAGTTTTCTTTTTTAGACACCATCTCCAACAAAAATGGGGTGGATGGAATTGAACTCTGTGACATGGCCGATACATACTTAAAAACTCATCTTTGCGGAATCCGGCCTCGGATATTCAACTATAAAAACATACTATATCAGTAGTGCCACCATCAAATATTTCGCATTTATAAAAATTAAATTACTTTTTTTAAAATGTACTTACATATGTATATCACGTAAAAATATAAAAATTAATCAATTTATTTCGGGATATTATTTCTGTTAAATAATATTAAATACTTGTAAGATGTCATTTATTCAACATTTTGTATTATACTGGCAACACTGTATTTGCTCATTGTAGCCAAATAAATATAAATTACAAAATTAGCATAGACAACAACCTGCCGCCCTGTTGCCTTGCTGCCGTCAAAAGAATCATTCTCATTTAAACATGTGCTTTAGAGTGGTTCGAAAAAAAGTTGTGCCAGTCACCCCTTAGGATTAAAGATAATGAAAAAACAGTTCCAAAAATATTTATTTTTATTTTTTTGTCACGCCTACAAACACCGCCCCTTTAAGTATTTTGTTCACTGTGTCGCCTTTTCTAGTCCGATCACAACATTTTGTATACCGATGTTCATGGCTTTGTAAGGACTACATTTATGTCTCTAATAATTTTTTACTACCACGTCATACTCTAGTCATTTAATTTCGAGCTTTGGTGTGTATTTAGGCACTTAAGTAGAATTGTGTGGCAAATATATTTGTAGAATACTTAATTTATTACGAGTAGGTCCCTATTTTAGGTAACATTTTTCTGCTCATTGTAAGAAGGGACAAAAATTAACCGTACAGACAGAAAGCTAAAGCATTAATATATTCCATAAAAATGTTCTTTGTACTAATTTACATAAATCTTCTCAAAATCCTGTAACTAAAATCCAAGGTCTCTAAGGTTTATATATGGTTCCTTGTTCCACCTTTTTATTTTATGTGCAGGCGCAAGATTTACAAAACTAATTTTTTTAGTTTTCTGTAACAACTTACCGCAAATATCAAAATTATAGTTATGCCACTCCACACATGATGGCGCTGTAAATGTTTTCCAAAATAATTCACTTTCTCGCATGCTCTTCGTATTGCTGGCCCTAATGCCAACTTTATAAACCGATGAAAATGTTAAATTTTCCAATTGATGTTTGTAGAGTTGACGTGGCTGCAAGACAAATGAAAAATTTCTATTATTTTAATAATAATCACTAAAAAATAATATTAAATAAATCAAATAAAATAATAAATAAAAATGTCTCACATAACCCATTTTATTTATAAATTTTAAGTAAATTGAAGACAACATGCAAAGTTTTTTTTTAACTTTTTAGCAATTGTTTTAACAAACTTTTAACTTTTTGCTTATTAATTCGGTGTCAATAATGAAAAAAAAATGCTTGATTATTGATTATAATTTTGTAGTGTTTCATTTTAATTTATTCCAATTTTTGTAAGTAATTTTACTTTTTATTTTACAAAATCCTATTAATTAGTTGAGAAGTCTTGAATAATAATTTTAAGAATAAAACATTAAAACAAAACTCAAGTTAAGCTATTATTCTAAAAAATTTAAATCTTCACACTGATTATGTAAGACATTGGCGATGAAAATCTTGACATTTATATTTTATGTATTTTATTTTATTGAATAATATTTTATTTTTTATACAATTTAATTTAATTTGAGTTTTATTTTTGGGAATTGCTACAATTTAAGTTTAACGTTTATTAACGCACTAATAATCCCAAATTATTATTTTACTTAATTAGTAAAATAACTTTTTTATTAAAAATACATTTAAATTGATTATTGAGGGGTTTAGCTGGATCCTATGCGCATTTCACTGTTGCTAATAATTTGGGATTATTAGTGCGTTAATAAACGTTAAACTTAAATTGTAGCAATTCCCAAAAATAAAACACTAATTATTAACTTGACTGCACCAGGTCAAAAATACTTGTGTGGCAGCACTCTATTCTTATATAGCTGTTGTTGTTATTTACATTTATTTTCTTTACATACTTTTTACAACTACAACTAGAGCTGAAAAAAAAGTCAGCCAATGTAGTAAAGTAAGAAAATAAAAAACATGTTGATTATTGAGTTCTTGTTTCAACTTTGTTATTTGTTGAACTTCTCATTTGTTTAAATGAAAGTTTATAACATAATAACTCTAGTTGTTCTAAGATTTTTGGGTAAAGGTTCCCTGATGATCTGCATTAGCAACAGTGAAATGCGCATAGGATCCAGCTAAACCCCTCAATAATCAATTTAAATGTATTTTTAATTGCTTTTTCCAGATTTCCCATACAAAAAGAAATCTAATTTTTCAGTAGATTTGTAGGAAATCTAATAAAAATCTAATGTTTTTATTTATTCTTTACTACCCTGTACAACAAAAGGTGAGTGAATTAGCTACGGTCTAATTAAAAAAGTGTGTGAATTGGATAACAATGCAGTTGTTTGGTTGTAGTTTTGGAAACAAATCAGTTGATGGGTTTTGTTTTGGATAGAAAGAATCTTGATAAATGTCAAAAAAAGCTGGTGTAAACGTTATAGATTTTCATAAAGATTTTAATCAAAATAGATAGATTTTGTGCTGATGTAAATGCCCTATTAGTTTATTTTTTTTATTATCAGGCATGTTCTGAAAATCACATTTTTCAAATCACTAGTAATTTTAAAAGTAATGATGGTTATGCAGATATTTGTTCGCTCTTTTTTTAATTTTTCTATTGTATAGAGCATCAAATATCATTTCTGAAAGAAATTTATCGTATATGATTTTAAAAACGTCTACAGGACCATTATTACTTTTAAAATCACTAGTGATTTGAAAAATGTTATTTTCAGAACATGCCTGTATATTATATTTTATGAATTTTTGTTTTTTTCGTCATATTAAAATATTAGAATTAACGTCAAATAAATATATTTTAATAATTTTATTTTTGTTTATATTAAAAAAAGGGGTGTTATAACCCTACAAGCAAAGTAATACGAAAATGATTCGAAATCGTATTGCTTGGAAGAAAAATATTATTGCGGCAACAATCATATTCGTATTGCGGAAGTTTCCCCCTTCGGGAGAGGTTGTGCGGCCAGGGCGATACTTCCACGAAATACGAATGCAATACTTCTAGAAGATAAAACAATGATATTGCTAGATAATCATCTAACTGAACTATTTATGATATTGCCAGATTATCTTTAGGAAGATAAATTATTTATAACGATAGATTATCTCCCAAAATACAATTTTACAATTGTGTATTGTGTGTCTGTCCGTGTCCACGTTTGAAGAAAATCGGTCCAGTCGTTTAGAAGATATCACATCTTTTCTGGATATATCGGGGGTTTTTAAAATTTCTAAATTTTGTTATTATTTTATTTAAAATATGTGGTTTATTCAATTATTTTGTTTTTTTATAATGTCTTGTTTAAATTAAAATTTATTTTGTTTTATGTATAATTTTGTTTGTTTTATTTTTTTGTGAAAATTTTATCCATCAATCAATTTCTTTTTTTTTTTTTTTGTCTTTTCTATATTGCAATTTTTGCTTCAAATTTGATTAATGTTTCGTTTTACACATGAAGAAAAAAAATTCAATCAACAACTTTATTTTAAAAATTAACTTAACACCATTATTCAGTGAAGTCATTAACAAAAATAATAAATAAATAGTTAATAAAAAAAAAACCTGAAGCCGGAACAATAAGAAAACAATAACTTAAAATACATTTAATCAATTTAAAATTTATGACGAACTTTAACTCTACAATTCTGAAAACTACTCGGCATCGTGATGAATTCCATAAAAAAAATCACAGTGAAGGGCACATAAATTAAAATAAATTGCACACATATAAAAAATTTAAAATAATAATAATAATAATAAAATAACAAACAAAAAAAAAAATTTGCTATAATATTGATGTGCTAAACGACTGTATGTCTAGTTTGATAGATATACATACTTAGATATATTTGTTTGTAAATCTGTTTAGTTTAGTTTGCTTTAAATGTAAAGATTATATTTCCTAAATTATATTTCTTTACTTTAATAATATGCAATTAAGCATTTAATATTTAAATGAATAATTACATAAGGAGAACATTTGTAAATTAATTGAATAATAATGTAGAGCAGATTAAAAATAATCTTGAGCAGATTAAAGATGCTCAAGTATGCAAACACAATTCGTTGAATTTAATTAGAGCATTATAAATCTTTTGAAAATTATTTCGGCATCTTTTGGCTTTTATTGAGAAAATTTTTCCTTTTGTGGGTATACATAGTTAGATTTTATTAGATTATTTTTAATATTAACTTCAATAAGTATGGTAAACATTACACATCTGAAGTGATTCTAATGAAAAGGAATAAAATGCTATTAAATAAAAATTGTTTAGAAAATAATCATTTGTGGTATAAAGTAAAATCCTGCACAAGACCATTTATAAGAACTTTCAAGACATGAGAGATTTTCCAAATGCTTTACTACAGCGAAATATTCTAAGACAAACGTTAAACATTTGTTCAGTTGTTTGTCTTGCCAACAGTGTTGTTTATCGTTTCTTTTAGAATATTTCGCTGTAGTAAAGCATTTGAAAAATCTCTCATGTCTTGAAAGTTCTTATAAATGGTCTTGTGCAGGACTTTATTATAAAGTAGCGTTAAATTTATTATATGTTTATCGTATCGAGCTATAACCGCCAAAAAAGTTAAGCTTATAACGAAATATTTTTTGAACGAAAATCGGTATAGGAACATGATTCGAAACTTTTTCGTACCTCAATTACATGGCATTAATCTTTGCTGATATGTGGTTTCAACAGGACGGAGCCACATGCCCCACAGTGTGATTTACTCCAAGAAACTTTTGATGAAAAAATTATTTCACGTAATGGCCCACCAAGATCGTGCAATTTAACCCCATTGGATTATTTTCTTTGGGGTTATGTTAAGTCACTTGTCTACGTCGATAAATCACAAACAATTGAACACCTGGAAATCAACAGTCGAAGAGTTATCGGCGAAATACGGCCGCAAATGCTGAGAAAACTTGTTGATTGCGCCTTTTTTGCGCCAGCTGTGGCGGCCTTATGGCAGAAATCATATTTAAACCCATTAATTTCATAAAATTTTCTTTCCAATAAAGCCCGTTTCATTGATATTAAAAATATATTTCCTTGTTTTATTATGATTTAAACTTGTGTTACTCTATAAAAAAAACACCCTTTACATCACAGCAAAAAATATTCGACACTTAGAAGCACTAAAAGCTTTTAGAAGTAATGCGTTCATTGCATTCCAAGAAGCAATTAAAATATGCTGTACGATGGTACACGAACACTAAACAATTATATATTAGAGCCCTGCATAAGACCAATTAAAAGAACTTTCAAGACATGAGGGATTTTTCGAATGAACAACACTGTTTGCAAGACATTTGTTTCAGCTATTGTAGGTAGAGAAGTAAAGAAGCAAATGGCTCGTGACGAAAAAATTCGTGATCTTTTTCTTACGAATCCTTCCAGCAAGTAAAAATGTTTGCTGGGACATTGATTTATTTCCCACATTTAAAATTATTATCATAAACTGTTTTATGCAGTGTGCTAAAGGTACGTAAATTATTTTTAAGCTTGTATTTATCTTTGGATGCCGCCAAATTTTGAAATCGTTAAAAGTGTGCCGCAAGAAAAAAAAGGTTGAAAATCACTGGTCTAGAGTTTGTGGGAGAGAAGGGAAAAAGAGTAGGGGTGGAATACACACTTTGTTGTACTCACAAAGTTGCTTTTTTGTTCTGCAATCGTTTCGTTTCGTTTTTCCCCTTCGTTACGTACTGTTACTTCGGGGCAGCGTTACCATATTGGTAAATTTTGTGCAGTTTAAAAGAAAAATGTAAAAAGACTTTGTCAAGGCAAACTTTGCATGTGCGAAAGCAGTCTATGCAAGTTGCAAATTATAGTATATGTACATATGTATGTAAATTTTATTGAGTAGCGCAACCTTGTTAATTTAATCTACAGATGTTTGTTTGTTAAATGGAATTTAATTTTACCCTAACCTTTTAATCAGTTTATTTTTATTTTTTTTAGATTCTAAGAAATTTTACAAAACTCAAATTACGTTATACTAACATAGAACAACAACAAAAAGCACACGGAGCAGTTTTGTATTCCTATTAGCACAATCGAAACCAAATAATTAAGATTAAAATGTTTATTATTTAGTTATAGCATCCAGAATAAATGCACTTGCATTGAAAAAAAATGAGAAGTCATGGCAAAAGATATGTTATCTTGCAAATATTTTAATGAAAAAAAAAAACAATATTAATGAAAACATTTAAATGGAAGTCATAAAGAGAAATATTTACCATCATATTTAACAATAATGAAAAACTAATACACATAAACACCCATAATTAATGCAATTTTTAAAGTAGAGAGAGCAGTAGCCTGACCGAAAAGTAATTCACTTTTTTCAGTTGAAACTATTAAATAAAAAAACTTTAATAACAATATAGATATGATAATTGTTACATATATCACTATAATTCCACAACTTTATATTAAGTTCGAATTTTCGAACATCCTTTAAAGATGTAGGGATTTATAAATTCTTATAACAACATGAATAGCGATTGCCGTACACTTCAATTAGCAATTCGAAATCATCTTCGAATTTTCGAACATCTTTTAAAGATGTAGGGATTTGAAAATTTTTATAACAACATGAATAGCAATTGTCGTGCACTTCAATTAGCATTTCGATATCATTTTCGAAATTTCGAACATCTTTTAAAGATGTAGGGATTTGAAAATTTTTATAACAACATGAATAGCAATTTCGTGCACTTCAATTAGCATTTCGATATCATTTTCGAAATTTCGAAACTCTTTTAAATATGTAGGAATTTAAAAACTCTTATAACAAAATGAATAGCAATTGCGGTACAGTTCAATTAACAATTCGAAATCATCTTCGAAATTTCGAAGATCATTTAAAGATGTAGGAATTTAACAAGTCTTATAATAAAATGAATAACAATTGCGGCACAGTTCAATTAGCAATTCGAAATCATCTTCGAAATTTCGAACATCCTTCCAAAGTTAAAATGTTCGCACTTTCACTTCATAACTTCAGCTTATAAAAAATATATTTTAAAATATTAAATAAACATATCCGTTTAGAGCACCCTTTTAATTAAGTGAAGATAATGATTCGCTCGAATCTGTGTTTCCGTAAACTATATGCACTTTTGTAGGTTCAAGCATGCATAAATACTAGCGAGTACCTCACATACTATACACATACATACATACATATGCAATAAATAAATTTTATATTATATATTTTTTGTTTAACGATTAACTTATTTAACGCTTTCAGAATCAATAACCTGTGTCGTAAGAAGAAAAAATAAAACAACAAATAAAATATTTTAAATGCTATAAAAGGAGAATGTTTGATCGCTATCATTAATAGTAATTAAAATAAATTGGACGAGTGAAGAACTATTGGAATAGAAGTTCTCAAAGAACAGTTTTAAATACGATGAATAAATATTTGGTATGTAAGAGATTTATTTATAGACAGATTGTGTATGTCTTAACAAAGATGCATTCTTTTTTTTTTTTAGGTGACACTTGTTGCCTTAGCAGTTATAAGCTGTAGTGTTAGTGGTGTACCTTATGGCGCCAAAGTAGCCACCTATGGAGGTGGTGGCGGTGGAGGAGGTGGCGGCGGTGGTGGAGGAGGAGGAGGTGGTTTTGGTCCTGGTGGCGGTCATGCAGGAGGTGGATTTGGTCCTGATGGTGGTTTTGGTGGCGGTAAAGGTGGTGGCGGCGGTGGTGGTTTCGGATCAGGCTCCGGTTCGGGTCTAGGAGGTGGTGGAGGAGGTTTTGGACATGGTGGTGGTAGCGGAGGTCATAGTGGAGGATGTGGACAAGGAGGTGGCTGCGGAGGTGGTGGAGGAAATGGTGTTGGTGGAGGAAATGGTGTTGGTGGAGGACATGGAGGCGGTGGAGGCCTCGGAGGTGGTAGCGGTAATGGGCTCGGCGGTGGTCATGGAGGAGCTGGCGGCAGTGGTCTTGGCGGAGGTGGCGGAAATGGTCTTGGAGGAGGTGGCGGAAGTGGCCTTGGAGGAGGCGGCGGAAGCGGTCTTGGTGGTGGACATGGAGGTGGTCCAGGCGGTGGTTCTAGTGGAGGATTCCGTCCAGGTGGTGGAAGTGGCCTTGCCGGTGGACATGGAGGAGGTGGCGGCAGTGGTCTTGGAGGAGGTGGCGGAAGTGGTCTCGGAGGAGGCGGCGGAAACGGTCTTGGCGGTGGACACGGAGGTGGTCCAGGAGGTGGTTCCAGCGGAGGGTTCCGTCCAGGCGGCGGTGGTGGTCAGGGATCTGGTTCAGGCACTGGTCTAGGAGGAGGCGGTGGATTCGGCCCTGGTGGTGGTTCTGGAGGTCATGGCGGCTCAGGTGGATTCGGTCCTGGTGGTGGTAGTGGTCATGGTTCTGGCGGCGGTGGTGGTTTCGGTGGTGGTAGTGGTTTCGGCGGTGGTGGCGGAGGAGGTAGCGGATTTGGTGGTGGTCATGGCTTAAGTGGTGGTGGAGGTTATGGAGGAGGTGGTGGCGGCGGCTACGGTGGAGGTGGTGGCTATGGCGGTTACAAAAAACATGGCTACTAATCAAAATGATGTATTTAATGTACTGTGATGAATTTTGTTTCACATTTTTTAAGTAAATAAATTTTTTTACAAACAATCTGCGCTTTGAAATTTAATGAAGAAACAAAATTAAGGTGCAAAATTTAATGAAGAAACAAAATTAAGGTGCAAAATACTCCCAACCACATGATTACATAAAATGTTTTACAAATAATACATATTTATATTATTGGAAGCAACTGCATACTTTTGTTGCCGCCAGTTTATGGGAGACAAGTAAAAATTCTCGTCAGTCTATTTATAATGAAAACAAAAACAAAGGCAGATGAGAATTTACTCGTCTTCTATAAACTGGCAGTTTATTTTGCCTTGTTCGTTAATATTAAATATTTTTGGTTGATTTTTTAAATTCGTGATAGAGTCGTTAATTTTGAATAGCCTATTAACTTTGATATTTATCAGTTTAAGAAAATATAGTTTTTTATATGGAGATTCTAGACCTTCAGGGGACTCGGTACAATATGCGCTAAATACAAAGCTCTGCAGATTGCGATGAATTTGTAAAATTTGATAATCTAACCGATTACTGAACTTTTTAAACGTTTTACTTTCTGTTTGCTGGATGTTATGAAGTATTATAATACTATAATAATTATTATTGTTATTAAAGAATAAAGTATGTTTATAATATTTTGTTACTTACATTTCGAATTTCTAAAGGTTGCAAATCATAATCCTCACTTTCCGGTGAAAAGCATATAATATTGTAATGGCAGGTCATGTCTGTAAAAAAAATGTTTCTGTTAATGTTAATTATTTTACAGAAAGCTTAGTTAAACTTTTAATTGTAAAATTTAATCATAAAATTAATATTAGAAAATTCACAAAACTCATACTTATTGATGCCAAAGCATTTGATTATCAAAATTTATTTACGAGTGTGTATAACGAGAGTAGTCAGAACTGCTCAAGTGACTATTCGCCGCTTGTAATTTGAATATTCCTTTGAACCCAGTCTATCAGGAGTATTTTTTAAATTGTTGTATACACTAGAGCTAAGTCTATCAATTGATATTAATATAAGGTCTATGCGAGAAATCAGGTGATAAATTTTTTTTCTTGTCAAGTTTTCACTCCCAGCTGTCAAAAGTTGTTTAAAAATTTTAAATAAATTTGTATATAAAAATTTTTATAATTAATAATTATATTAATTATATTATATTGGCCCTTATTACGAGTGTCGTGTTACGACTTCGACTACGACGATTTTGTACTAGATTAAAGAACCCTGCAACATTTTTCTTTAATCTAGTACAAAATTGTCGTAGTCGTAGTCGAAATACGACACTTGTAATTATTTAGGCCCCTTATATATAAGGCAATCACAATCGAAAGAGTAAGCTCTAGGACCATTTTAGATTGTAAGAGCATGATAAAATAATATGCAGTAAATGTGCACACATTTCATTACGCCATCTATCAGCACATAGCAAATATTCTAGAACCACTCCCTGTAGTATAAAACGTGGTACCCTGTGTGAGAGGCAGTCAGTGTGAATCAGATAATAGTGGAGTCAACATCGTTGAAAGTGATTAAGTAAAGGCAGTGAGCCTGTAGTGTTGTATCAACAGAGTAAGTATTGTGTATGACAAACAGCCGAGTTTGAGTTTTGCTACAAGACCAGTGCGGTCAGTGAGACGTGTGTATGCAACAGCGGGGTAGACGTATGGGTAACCAGTTGTGGTATATTTAAGTAATCTATGTGTGTGTATTTAAGCCAGCTAAGTCCAAACACACATTCACTGATACTTGCATTTGATGTAAACAGCTTTGAAAGCTCCTAAATTTGTTCTTGTTTCTTTGCAAGGTTGTGTTGTTGTTGTCTGTTGTGTTGTTGTTGTCTGTTGTGTTGTTGTTGTGGATGTTGTACTCTCGTCGGTGTGAAAGCACAAAAGCTCTTGTAAAAGTTTGCACATTGTGCATATGGATTGGACATAGCTGATTTAAGCACTTGATTTTGATTAGAATAAGTGTTATTAGTAAATTCTTAAACTTAGTTAGTACACTGGGGTATTTTTATTTATTTGCAAATCTTCGAGTCCAAGGAAAAGCGTTTTTAAAGGGTAACGTAACAATATGCTTTAATACCCGAACTCACAAGCAAATTTTTAGTAAAAATAAATGAAAATAATTTCAACAAAAAAATAGTTTAGTACAATTAAGGTCAAAAAAGTACAAATTTTGAAAGTTGTCCGTATAATTTTAAAATTCTCAATCCCATCCCTGGCTCGCACATTTTTGCTTCGCAATTTTATTGTCTCTGTGCTGTTTATTCTTAACAATTAATTTGTTACTTTTCTTATTTACATATAGTATTTAAAATAGCAGAACTCGGTTATAAATAAAATAATTTTAAAGCTTTAATTTCACTGCTACTATTCTTATTAGTACGATATTTCTCAATATAACAGAATTGCTACAAACAAAATACTGTTCGACCGTGATCACGGTAGCAGTTTTACAATAGTGATTTATAATTCACGTTCACTAGAAACAACATCGCTCTTCTCTAGTAGAAATAGAAAAGGTTTCGCGCAACAAATTTTATGAAAAATTACATGGCTTGAGTTCCGTATTTTATACAAATTACTTCTTAAACATATTTCTTATACATACATATTGGATATTCATACATATGTATTTACCTGCTGCCGGTTTCCACGTCAAAGTTGCCGTCAAGTACATCCTATTGAATTTACTCTCCGTAAAGTGTGTAATTTTTATTTCTCTAACATTGCCGGGCGTATAACTGCGACGCAATGTCTTAAATTGTTGATGTTGTGCGATAACGGAATATCTGTTATTGGAGTGAACTGCCAAAGCGGAGATATTATAGGTCGTATTGAATTTAAGTTGATCAATTGTAAAGAAATTGTCATCGGACTGATGAGAATATTGAAAATAAAAACAAAAATTATTAATGCATGCGAAAATAATTGTAATTACAATAAATGAATTCTATAAAATTGCTGGGGTATGTATAAAAGTCCTGCACAAGACCATTTATAAGACCTTTCAAGACATGAGAGATTTTTCGAATGCTTTGCTACAGCGAAATATTCTAAGACAAACGCTAAACTACACTGTTGGCAAGACAAACAACTGAAACAAATGTCTTGCCAAAAGTGTTGTTTAGCGTTTGTCTTAGAATATTTCGCTGTAGCAAAGCATTCGAAAAATCTCTCATGTCTTGAAAGGTCTTATAAATGGTCTTGTGCAGGACATTAGTATGTATAGCTATAAACTTTCATTGCAACAAGTTTTAACAAAATTTTAATTATACTAGTGCTACTACTATACAAGTATATCTCAAAAATTTTATGTTTTCTTAGCTAATTTAGGGTCGATGAACATGAATATGGCATTCATTTATTTTGCTTAAGAAGCGTTTTCCAGATATTCGCGAAAAACGTTTTTTTTTTGCAGTTTACAAAGATATTTCCATGATACAATTATACAGGTAACCGCGAAGCGCCAGCTGTTTTGCTTATTTCGTGGTGCACTCTGCCAAATGTTGTTTATGTTTTACAAACACACACACACGCTGTGTATCTTTCATTGCTCTATGACAGTTGGCACCAGAAACTAGCAACAAAAAGCCCTGTTGTTTTATTTGCTGTAAATTTGTTGTCGATTTGCGGTTACCTTTATAATTGTATCATGGATATTTCCAAAAAATATTTGAGAACTGTTTATATAAATTAAAGAAGAGATATGTTTTTTTTTATTTCGATACGCTAGGACCCCTAATTTTGTAAAGTTTAGAACAAAATGTTAAAACTAGGGAAAAACTAAGCGAAATGCACAAAAAGCTTCACATCTGTCCCTGAATTGGTCATAGAGGGGTAAAAATTAATACCGACCCCCACTAATATTTTACCCACTACATTATTTATGAAGATACCAACCCCGTATCTGCGCTCCTTAAGGGGGCATCCATACAAAATATTATTTTTTATACAATTCCCCCCCCCCAATTTTCCTGACTAGCCCCACAGTGGCCCTACAGTAGTCAAATATGTACATATATGACCGACCCCAATATTTGTGTTGCTCCAATATTTGTTCAGAACACACATAGTCTCCATCTTCAATCCTTAGGGTGGTCCCCATACAAAAATGTTAAATTTCTAAAAATTTATTTATTAATAGTGGAGTTAATGTCGACGTCGTTGACGGCGTTTCAACGCCGAAAAAGTTGAAACAGATTGAACTTTTACGGCGTTGCAACGCGTTGAGATTAACTGCTCTCATACAATTTCATACGATTCAACTTTTTTTTGACATTTGACGCCGTCGACGACGTCGACATTAACTCCAGGGTAAGCATATAAAAACAAATGTCAACTACTAGGGTCTCTTAAGTTTTACTCCCTCTAGGCAGGGTTTTCAGATTTTTTTTCCACCTATTTCACCAAATTTATTTAAAAAATCGCCAAAAGTCGCCAAAATCAGTTTTATGTAGTTTCTCTTTATATATTTGATAATAAATTTGTTTTTATATGACATTTTTATTTAATATAAACTACATAGATATACCAAACGGACGACATAATCGTCCGTATTCTAGATGTAAATAATTATATTAAGATTCAAAGAAAAATTATCTAAACGTTATAAAAAATTCATTAAAACACAGTCACACAATTAGCATACATATTTATATAAACAATAATTCGTACATAAAATTAAAAAAAAAACAGAAACAAAATCCCTTTATTAAAGCTACTTCAATTTATTGAACTCTCTTCCTATAAGTTTTATAGCTTTCATACAATAACAAATAAGAGAAAAAAAATTGGAATAGCAAGAGAACTACTGCAAATACACACACTCACACACACACATGTTTTGTTTCATTTTTAAGTATAAGCTAATAAATGCGTGTGTACTATGTTTGCATGTAGTAGTAGCAACTTTAAACGCTTATAGCTCACAAAATACTGAACCGATTTCAATAAAATATAGATTGTGCACATCTGTGCAGAAAATCCTTTAAAATCATGTAAGTCTTTCCAAAATCGGTGCAGTAGTTCCGGCGCAAAAGGGATTACAAAAAACTTGTTCGCCTATTAATTATATAGATAGATTTATGTAAAATAATCGTATACAAATTTAGCAGAAAATCGCCAAAAATTATTTCTTGTAAATTTTTCTCATTCAAATTCAAAACGCATTAATTTTATTTTAATTAATATGAGAAAAATAATCAAAATCAAATTGTTTTAATTTCTAGCAGGCGAATTTCGGTAGGATAAGTTCAATTTTGTTGAAAAATAGTCATAAAAATCGCCAATAAATTTATTTATTGCCAGAAAAGTCGCCATGTCACCAAACCAAATGTGTGGACTCCAAACAAGTTGAAAAATCTGACAGTCCTGCCTCTAGGAGCAACTGAGGGACAGTTGTGAAGCTTTTTATGGATTTTGCCTCGTTTTTCTTTAGTTTTGACCCCATTTATGGCCCATCTTACCTCCATAACTTTTTGTTTCAGGCATTTTTTTTTCTAAACCCTACAAAATTAGGGTCCTAGCGTCTCCAAATCGTGTAGCTAAGGATCTAAATATAACACTATTCCACCCCTAATATACTTCCTTACTCATTTTTTCCTAACTACACGTACCTTACTATTACAAACTATTTAAACAAGTTGTTAAATTTTTTTATATAAAATCATACGTATGTATGTATTTTAAATTAGATTAAACATTTCATAACTCTCTGTTGTTGTTATGTCCAATGAAATTTCTATTTTAATTAATTAAACTTACCAAATACACAAAAATTTTGTCTGCCCCATTAGCTAAATGAATTTTAATTACAAACAATGTTAGATAATCCTGTTGATTCATCTCCATGTCAGTGCTGGCTTTAAACGACCATAGTGTTGAATTTGATGTGCTTTTCATTGCATTTGCCCGATTTGCTTTAAGTCTAGCATTTTTGCTTGACGTTTGCAAATCGAATTTAAAGTTTAAACTACTATCGTCACGACAAATCAAATTTAAGCTATAGTTTTCATGAATTTGTTTAGGAAGTGGTGGATTGGTCGCCCCTGTTTGGTTTGTGTCATTAACTGCTGAGCAATTGTCCAAACAAAGTTTCATAGACTGTTGAAGAAAAATTAAAAACAAAATATTAATCGTATTTAAAATAAATTATGTATACGAGCATGTTTTTTCTTATGTAAATTTTTGTTTTCAACGTTTATTTTGAATATACGAGTACAAGGCTGACCATGAAGGATGTTTGTTTTTTCTTTGACGTAAAGAACTAGTAAGATTAGATGAAATACAGCTGATATGTATTAAAGTCCTGCACAACACCATTTATAAGAACTTTCAAGACATGAGAGATTTTTCAAATGCTTTACACTGGGTCTTCACGTAGCAATATCGATTGAGGCAATTGTCAAATTTGATTGCGTCCATGAAATTTCCTACGTGTAGACAGCGATTGTCATAAGTGTCAATCCATTGAGCAATGATTGCTGTGCTGATTGCTCGAGCAATTATTGCCAAGCAATATGCTGTCACTTTTGTTGTATTTTTCATTCATTTTTGCAAAACAGTGAAATGGAGGAAAATATAAAAGTAAAAAATTGCCGTACGTGTTCGCCGCTTCAAGCAAGAAGCAAACAAAAATTAAATTAATCTGCCGACGTTATTGCTTGTTCTCAGCAATGAAATTGCTACGTGAAGACCCAGTGTTACTACTACGAAATATTCTAAAACAAACGCTAAACAACACTGTTGGCAAGACAAACAACTGTAAAGCATTCGAAAAATCTCTCATGTCTTGAAAGTTCTTATAAATGGTCTTGTGCAGGACTTTAATATGTATTAAGAACGATTTTAGAGTATAATTATTTTTATTTTACTTTATTGAACCTAAAGGCCGAACTAGGGTCAATTTCACCCACTATATTTAAATATCAATTCACATACTTTATGTTGTGTTACGAATCAGCTAAATCTGTTTTGTTAACATAAATCTTATGCAAACTACGGTATGGAAGACCGATCATGGCAGCATGTCCTAATTTACACTAAGCAAGTCTTATTGCTAAGATGATTAGTTTTTTTACCAGTGAGGGAGACGAAGGGAAACGAAACGTTTCTGTTCCCCTCGTCTCTCTACCTCAAACTAATCATCTTAGCAATAAGACTTGCATAGTGTAAACTGGGACCATGGTGTCAGCTGATGGTGGTACTGAGACTGAGAAGCTTTTTGGCCATTCTGGGGCTAGTTAGGGCGATAGGAGCCCCCTTAAGGTTGCAGTTAGGGGTTGGTATGTTTATAAAAAATGTAGGGTGGAAAATATTAGTGGGGAGTTGTTTTTATTATCCTAATAAAACATATTTTAGATATTAACAGCCTTATTTATAAAAAATATTAAGGCTTTGTAAAGGCTTTTTAAGAAAAATTTTGTATGAAAATATGTTTTAAAATTCCTTTATAAAGCCTTAATAAGTTTTATAAATTAGGCAGTAAAAATTTTTGTAAGGGGACCACCCTAATGATTGAAGATGGAGACTAGGTGTGTTCTGAACTTATGTTGGGAGAACAAAATTTTTGGGGTCGGTCACATAGTTGACACCTGTAGGGCCACTCTGGGGCTAGTTAGGGAGATGTAAGGTAATTCTAGAAAAAATATTTTGTGTGGGAGCCCCTTTACGCAGCGCTGATGGGGGGTTGGTATGCTCATAAAAACTGAAGAAGGGAAAATATTAGTACGTGTGGGTCTTAAGTTTTACCCCTCTAGGAGCAACTCAGGGACAGTTGTGAAGATTTTTGTGGATTTTGCCTTGTTTTTTCCCCTAGTTTTGACGCCTATGAGGACTCATTTACCCCTATCCCACCCCCATAACACTTTGCCTCATGCATTTTTTTTATTCTAAAATTTACAAAATGAGGCGTCCTAGCGTATCGAAATCAAAAAGTCGTGCACTATTCCGCCCCTAATGTGCATGTGCAGTGAAAAAGTAAATAAAAACATATGATTTTAAGAGTTGCCACATCCTTTTATTTACTTTTGTGAAAATGTTCAAGTAAAAATTAACCGGCACTTTTGATGGAGATTTCTGAAATGGGATTTTATTTCAGAATCAATTAAAAGGGTAACGCAATTATATTTAACTAATTTAAACGAGAATTCCATGTGTTTTTAGAGTAATTAACCGGGGTAAATCAATTATCATATATAAAATATAGTATTAGAATTTATATTTGTTTTAACAAATAAGGGCTGTGTTAATATTATGTGAAAAAACTTACCTGATTATAACCCTTCTGCTTTAAGTCTTCATAGAAAGCCGCCTCCGCCAATGCAGGCACTTTTTTGTGTTCCAAGCACTGTGCCACACACACCTCCTGTGGCAGGTACTCCAAGTCAAATGAGTGCAAATGCTTTTTAAAATCATTATTGTATTGAAAACCCGGCAGGCCAATGTAAAATAATATTGAATGGGTGTAATACAGTAACAACATTGTCAGATGATTTTTGTTTTCTTGAAATGTTTAACCTAAAACACGGTTCAGTGTATGTACACGTCAAGAAAATTTTTATAAATTTTTTAAATTATATTTTTTCTAGTAGAAGACATACATATGTACATAAGTTCCCGTAGCTCTTATGCACTTTGGCACTTTTCACCAATCACATTGGTTTTCGTATTAATTATTTTGAATTTACTTGTGGATTTACATATTTTATTTTTATTGCGGTGTTGTTGTTAGTTGTTAAAAAATAAATAAATAAATTTAATACACTTAAGCTATTTTGAGATTATTTTATACATTTCAATGCATTTTTTATTCGAAAAGCATAAATAGGGCATTTAACTTTTACAGCTTAATTATAAATTTCAACAAAAAAAAAATAAATAAAATATTTAAATCAAAGAGGCCTGTCTTTCGAACTTTGTTACATTACACTTGGTTTTGATTTCTATTAGTAGGTATTCTTTTTCTTTTTTTTTGTAATTTTGCATAAAAATTTTTCTTCTTTTACGTATATAAAATCCTTTATATCTGTGCGTTCGTTCACATTTGATTTCAAACTGTTCTTAAATGTTGTAAACCATTTGCGCTTTTCAGAAATTTTGATCGAATTTTCTATGGCCTTTAAAAAAAAGTAGTTCTCATTTTGTTGAAATTGTCGTATTTTAATTTGTTTTATTGTTGTTGTGAGAGTTTTTATTCAAATCAGTGGATTTGTTAAATACCGTCGTTTCATGTTTTTATGTATTTATTTCTTTTAGCTTTGTTGAGCAAAAAATAAAACAAGAAACGAATTCTTAATACCCTGCTTAGGAAACGGCATTAATTAAAACCAAGTCACGCTTCACACCATATAATGTTAAAAGTATGGTTTTAAGTACTCTTTGAGTATGGGCCGTCAACTAGAACTAAAAATACATATAATTAAAAAATTAAAAACACGCTTATATGCAAACACACGGATTAATTTTAAACTGAATACGCGTAACTATAAACATCCAACAACTATGTTTATATAAAATTTTTAAATTAAGCAGCACAAACAACAACAACTAAAATTTATAGACTCTATGAGGCACAATCATACGCATGAGTATAAAAATACTTTGACTATTAATCGGCTACAGGGCTATTTTATTTACACACACACATAAAACATGTTTTCAAACAGCCACACACACACACCCACACATTTTAAAATACATTTTATATACACAAATGTACAATGGCTAATAATGAATAAATATCCCGTGTGTAATGTGTAAATTTTTGTGGCCTATATGTAATAATTCCTTTGATTAATATGAGGGTCATGTCTAGGTTCCAAATCCTGTTCAAGATTTAGATTGTGTTTCGCTATTATAGGTTATTATAGGTTTTAGTAATCAAGTTCAAAATCTAATCAGCTCTTCATCTCAAAAACATACGTTAATTACCTTCCGATTTTGCCAAAATCGAGTGATTCTTTCGAAAGATACCGTTGACGAAAAATTTCGAAAAAAAATCCTTTTGTTTTCTAATACATAACTTCAAAAGTTTTTGTTATTTTAGATATTCACTGATTTGTGAAGAATTTAAAATTGTATCGAATGCCATAAATTTTTCCAAAATCTGTAGCTTAGCGGGAAGTTTCAGGGATGGCCTGGAAGGTCAAGCGATTCCCTTATGTTTTTTTATTCACCTTTATCATGAATAACAAGAGGAATTTTTGATCCCATGAAATTTTTATTCCCCTCGAAGGGAAAAATCCTATCGTGACAAGTGTTACCATATCTGAAGATTTATTTAGTTATTTTATGAAGTTTTTAGACATGTTAAAAAGATTTCTTATTTTATTATTTAGTTTTATGTTAGTTAGTTATGTTCACCTATTTTTGGCATATACACACACATATCTACTGGACCAACGAAAGAGCTACATATGTTATGCTTTTTTTATTGATGTAATTTTGTAGATTTGCTATGACAATTTATTTTAGCTTTAATAGTTTAGTTATCAAGGTCTACAAACAAATAGGAGCTTCTCCCCGGACATATACCTTCCTGAACTCTTCTAGAGCTTATGTGGTCAACAATTGAATTAATCTGTCTTTAAAATGTTACTTAAGCAAGGTAAACAAATTTTATTTAAATAAATGACAACTGGGTGGTTAAACTCAACGTACAGATCAATAAATATGACATTTTGACGTTAACCATTGGCACAAGAACTAAATTTATTTGGAATTCATTTAATACTTCCTTCGTGAAGTAAACAAAAAAAATAAATTCAGAAAAATAATATATTTATGCATTTACATAAAAGCAGTACACAAAAAAAATATATAAATATTTACCATGGTCTGTTCGGACGGAAAGGGAATTCCAAAAAAGAATCAATTTATTGTTACATACATATGTACATACATACATATAAAAGGGTCTTCAAATAGGGACTTCCTAGCTTGTATAATTGGTAGTGAACATATTGTTAAAGCTACAAGTGTCAAATTGGCTGCTATTTATTCAGCCTGTTTCATCATCATGAGCGGATATAGCGTTCAACAACACGTTCTGCTCGGCCAACATTCCGCGGCCCTCCTTCAATTCAGCTGTGAGGCATATTTCTGCCTGAATGGGTATGTCAACGAAGAAAACAGTCTAGATGAGATCCAAGAGCGTCCCATGCATTCCGAAAAGTCAGTTTGATGTGGAGTTTGGGCGGGCGGCGCCATCGATCTATAGAGACTTAATGGAGGACATTTGTCCGATGGCATATTCCATACATAATAACATCGATAAAAAGTTTGATTGATAACTCACACACACTTTGTTACATTTTCATTTAAAGCCTAGGGAGTGCTTAATGACAGACCCTTTACATGCATAAATACACATATTCAACAGTGAAAAATCCACTCTAGAAAATATTTAAAGAAATTCAAAAGTAAAGAAATTGAATAACAGCCAATTCAAAGCTTTGCATGTACATACATATAGCTCATTTACTTCAATAACGTTATAACTCCAAAAAATTTAATTTTTGAGTTAATAATACAGAATTAATCCTCATATCATTGTTCATACTCGTATTAGCTCCGTTCCAGATGGATAACGAAACAGTCCGAACTTGTACAAATTTACCCAAAAGCGTTCCAGTTAACAATTTTTGCGAAATTTTGAGAGCCAATGAGAGAGTACGAGTAATTTTTTTAATTTCCTGTACAAACTTGTACGAACTTTTTTAGGCACTGTTGCCAACTTTTTTCCAACAAATATCGCTCAAGTAGACAGAGAAAATAGCTAGAATTCCCGCTAATAGTTAAATCAAAATTTGTCCCGCAAAATTTACTCAAAAATCTCTAGATTTGAGAGAGAAAATAGCTGAATTGGCAACAGTGTCCTTGGGTAAGTTTTCACAATTAAATAATCAGCTGTTTTTGTTTACATATGAAACTAAAAAATTAATGAGAAAGTTTGCAAATAAGGAAAAAAAATTATTTAAAAATGTGCAATTATGGTTTTTTGCGTTCCAGCAATTTTACTGTCATCAGCCCAAACTTGCATGAAATCTTGTGGAAAACACCTATTTTGTAAAAATTTTATAGAAATATTAAATACCAGTATATTCAACTCTTGAGAGTAGAAACGAATTTTTTTTTAATCAAGTTGTGTTTAAATTGAAAACTCTAAACTCGTTTTCTGTAAAACTACTTTTTTGAGTTATGACGTTGTTTTAGTAAATGTATTTATATATCTACATATGTATTTATTTTTGTATGTACGAATATGTAAGTATTTATTTTCGGATGAGTTCCCAATATTCAAAAAGAAATATTAACAAATTCAAACAGGTCTTTTGCAGAAAGGGAAAAAATATCAATACGGAGAGACTTGAAATTCTTGTTGCAGCAACTTTTTATTTTTTACTGAAAAGGAGCGAGAGAGGAATACCAAAATGTACATATATACATATTTATATTTTTACACTCTCCTACATATTCAAGAATTGCTGCAACAAAAATTGCAAGTGTGGACCGGGACTTACACAGATAAAAAATAAGGGTTATATACATACATAAACATATAGGCTGATAAATACAATACCTTTCTAAAACATCAAACTCAATTAATGATAGAGAGAGAGAGAGAGAGCGCCCCACCAACCGATTTTACAAGGACCCTCACGGCACAGTGGCCACATTTTTGATCCTAGACCCATGATCATGGTACTCATATTAAAGCTCTCGATGAGTATATGTACTAAATGACAAAAATGGTATCGGAAACGCCGATATATGTACATATGTACATATGTAGGTTCGTATAGGGCACTAGGTCCGAAAAACACTTTTTGCAATATGGGTATCAAGTTAAAGGGTATGCCGCCGGGAGTCCAAAAAATATATTTTTACAATCTTTGTAATACATTTTTTCATTTACTTACTTAAAATTAAATTATGATCGATAATAATGAAGAAATTAACAAACCATTTGGATTTTAAAGCATATATACACATTCACTTAACTTTAGTTTTCAGCGCACATATACATGCACACATACATATGTACACACATACATATACAATATTTGTGTACATTTATGCATATTCTTCCCATCATTTAAGCATCCAAAACCCTTATGTTAATTATAGTAAATTTTATTTATTTTATTTTATTTAATTTTAAAAAAATATTTTCTTCCAGTTTCTAACGAGTTTAGTTAGTTTGGTTTAATTTTCAGCACATATAAAAATTATTTTTCCGCTTTACTGTATGAAAAAATTTCCGTTGCCGCCAAGGAACTGATTTGTTTGATGTTTTCTGTTTTGGTCAACACTTGTTGAAAATGCTTTTTTTTACATTCGTACGAAAAAAAGGATTCTGCGCATCCTTGATTAACTCTCCTAAGATTTAAAACACAATAAAAATATTTAATCAAATTAAAAATGTAAGGAATAAATCTGTGGTTTTCATTAATAACAGTGTATATCCAAATCTCAAATTTCTGCAGTAAAGCCAACAAAAGCTCTTTTGTTTACTTCTTACTTTATCATTGCTACATTGTCTGAACTTTTTCAGCTCGAATTGTGGTTATAAGAAGTTTGTAAATGAAAACAAATGTAAAAAAACAACAACAGCTAAACATTTTTTATGCAAATCTGTTTTTAAAACCTTCAATAAAGCCTTCATAATTTTTATAAATAAGGCTGCTATTAAATAAGGTCCACATGAATGTGTTTTAAACTGAATGGCAAACACTGGAATTGAAAATGCAGCATGCACTGAATGCCCTACATTTTCAAGCAACTGGGTGTTACTTTATATAAAAAAAAGCGAAGACAAGAATCTTAGCATTAAAACAGAAAACAATTTATCCAAGTTGGCAACCTCTTTGAACCGGTTTGAAGTGATGAGTTTTTAGTGTTGTAAAGCAAAAAATAATAAATGTTTTGTAAATTAAACTCTGCCTCATTCATAAAAACAAAGTTTAGGTTTATAAAACAAATTTTTTATGGAAGTTCGTTTTATAAATCAAAAATATTTTTTTATGAATAAGTTCGTTAATGTTTTCGAAATTAATTCGAAGACAAAAGAATATAATAATAAAAATGTATTTAATTGATTTAAGACGAATAAATAACTTGTGTCATCATTAATATTTTACTTTACTTAATTTTATGTTTTTGATTTTATTTATTAAAACTTTTAATTATTCTGTCGAACTTAAAGCTCTAAAAGGAAATATTAAACTACGTTTGTATATAATAATCAATCAATGAAAAAAAGTCTATAAAATGACAATACTGTACTTTTGAAGTAAAGATTTACAATATATATCGTTAAAAAAAAGTAATACTAGCAACTTTCTATTAGATAAATACTTATGTAGTATATGCATTAAGGGTTCATAGCAAGCTGTAAACGCTTGCAACACGCCCAAAGTATTTTTAAATCATTAATTTTTCTTGAAATTGTTATTAATTTAGAAATAAATGTATTATTAGCTAGCGCATACAACTTGCTTTTACAAAATTTAGTAAAAACTTTTTTAATATATAAAAAATTAATACAACCATTGGAAATAAGATGAGTATTGATTTAAATTTATAAAAAAAAATAATAAATGCATACATATGTATGTATAAATATCTACATATTTACTATGTAAGATATAATACATTATTAATACATAATTAATTCTATATTATTGGCATTTTTGTGCTCTAAATATTAAACGATTTTTTTTTCAAATCTTAAATATTTGAATGCAGATTATTTTAGATTTCGTTGTTTTTTGTCATTTCCGCATTGGTTGTATTTGTATTTGTGTTTGTGGTTGTGGTTGTGGTTGTGCTTGTGGCTGTTGCATACACCAGCATGCGGGCTTCATGCTCTTGCAAGCTGCAGCGCATTCGCTGTTCATGAATTTCGGTCAGAAAACGCAATTTGAATTCCTGCTCTTGCTGTTGAAAGCTTAACTTTTGCTCATGCTCTTTACGTGCATGATCTATTTCAGCTAATCGTGCCCTTTTTATCAAATCAAACAATTGTTTTTTATATTTTTCATCTAAACAATTTGGCGAAGAAAGAGGGTGGGTATTTGAGTTGGTTGAAGTCATAGAAATTGCATTACTGACAATCTTCGAATCGGTGGTGTGATAATTTGCATTTGTATTAGACATTGATGTCAACATAATGCCTGTGGTGGAGACATCTGTTAGGGAGGATGATGATGTTGAAGTTTCACACTTTTGTCTTTTAATTTTCAAACCTATACCACAACCCGAACTAGAACTTTCCTGTAACTTTAAGCTGAGTAAGGGATTCTTTTGTTTGATCTTCGGTAAAGATTTTTTCTTTTTCATTCTTATATTATCGCCTTCCAAAAACTGGTGCTGCTGCTGATGTTGCTGCTGCTGGTAATCCATATGGTGTAAGTCAGCTGAGCTGGGAGGTGATGGTAGTGCTAAAGTGGATGTTGGTTGGGTATCCTCACTGTTACCGTGATTCATAAGGGCATTAGGTAAAGCAGCTAATGGTGTATCCTCCTCTTCATCATCCATATCATCAATTAATTCCTTTTTAATGGTATTTTGTATTGTCGAATTTCTGGTTTGACTGCGTGTACCACCCATTATGGGTTCCTTTTGCATTTCTTCCATAAATTCCAACATTTGTAAGCCCTCCAGCTGAGTTGCGGCCTTTGGATGCTTTTGTTGATATTCCTTTTTGGCCGAGTTTTTCATACTACGCCACTGCACTTGTATTTGTTCCAAGGAACGATGGCGAAAATTTAATGAATTAAATCTAGTGAGATTTAATCAAAAATTCAACATATAATTACTTTCATTGTTTGTTTTTGATTATTGTAAAAAGCACTTACTGTTTGGTTACATGTAACCAAGCCATACGCTTAGACTTAATACTTTTAGCATCGACTGCCTTATTTTCCACAAAATCCACTTTAGGCTTTATAACCTCAACAAGAAGGCTCTGATTGAAAAGAGGTCAATAATTTGTTGTAGAATTCTTGAAATATTGGTGCACTCTATTTTATACAGCAAGATTTTTTAAATTAAAAAAAAAAAGCACAAAAGGAATAATGCAAACTCCAGCAAACTCAAAAGATTGATTGAAAAAATAAATATAAAATCAAAGAGCAAGTAAATTGGAAAAATAAAGCACGAACCGAGTTATTATTTGTAAGCTTATGTATATAAAATGCTTGCTTTATTTCCTAAAGGAAAAAAAAACCAATTGTAATTAATTAGTAGGAGTATGTGGTACCTATCGTTAGTTTAACATTTTTATCATTAGAAAACAATTTGGAAAGATAATGCCTAAGGTTTCTGGCCAATCACCTATTCTAATTTTAGATTTTGAAAATTTCAACCATTTTAAAATACATGTTACACTAGGTATTTTGCATATTGTTTTTATTTTTGAAAATTTTTTATGAAAGAGAGAATTAAATCCAATTGCCTAACATGGAATTTACTGATGAGCGAACGTCTTTGAAGTTCTTTTAATTTTATTTACCTTGTAAAATCAGTTTTTAAAGGTTGCTCGAGATCGAGTTTATAAAATAATTTAAGTTTAAAGTCTTGTCTAGATATTAATGTTGTTTAATAGGTATTTACATATGTATATAGTAAGTACATGTACACACGATTCTTTTCTTTTAGAATAATTGAGACATTAAAAAATGCATTATTTTCGATGGTTTAGATTTTAAGCGATAACCATAACTAAGTGCAAATAATACAAAAAACTTAAACATAAATTATAATATAATTATGTATGTATTTAAGCACACCAAAATAAAAAGCATAAAAAATGAATACATATGCACCCAGTACGTTTTAATAAAACAGGCATAGACGAAAATATATGTATGTACATTCAGCAAACGAAGAAAGCACACATGCAAACGAAATTTTCTTAATTAAAATAACATGCATGCACTTACCCTTTCTGCTTCTTCCCAATTGATAGAACGTTTTTTACGTACACCCTTCTTTTTTCCACCAGTAGTCGACTCCTCTTCCGTTTCGGCCGTATCATTATCAACACCCACACCACCACTACCATCAGCCATCGCACTTCCACTTCCTTCACCAACTTCCATATCAACTGACTTCATGTTCATCTTATCTTTGATAAATCCTGTCAATGCAAGGTCTTCATCTTTAGTAGAATCTTCATCATCGTCTGGAGAATTCTCATAATCATCATGATTTGCACCGCCATTCTCTAGCAAAATATTTTTTTGCGTTGACTCCACCTTTGATAATTTCTGACCCAATACGGTGGATAATTTGAGAGGTGTTACAACAGGACTCCCACTGACTGGCTCATTTAATTTCATTGCAGATTTGCTTATAGTATTATCAATGTATTACTTGTAAATTTTATATTTTCTTCTTTTAATTCTTTATTGGAGCAAGAAATAAAAACCGCAAAAATTTTCTGCACCTATAGATTTTTTTGTTTATATACGCTAAAAAATCGCGAAGAAATTTGTTGTTTATCTTTTATATTCTACTTCTTCTTTGAATCCCCTTTTCAAATTGACCTCAATTTAAGTGTTGCCACTATTAATACAAGAAAAACCGCTAAGTTTGGTTTCGGCACATATTCAACATAAGAAAATAAAAGTAGGTTAACATATTGAAAAATTACTTATTAAATTATTTCATCTTTTAAAGACTCAATTTAAGTGTATGTTTAAATAATATTAATATTAAAAGAATCATTTTTATAAATTCCATATATTCAAGCCAATAAATTTACCGTAATTTCTAGTTATACTTTGAACTAAATATTTCAGAAAATCGCTAAACTGTACACTCAGTTGAGGAGAAAATAAAATTAATTGATATATATGGAAGCTAATGAAATTGAAAATCTAAAATACATCATCCTAAGCTGCCAAGCTTATTCTTGTTTCCAATACGTTATTTTAACTTGTCTGTTATTTTACCTTGTGTTCCTAAAGCATTCAAAGAAAACTTCGAGTGGAAATTAATTGCCCTTATTCTGTCATTATTTGTGGACGTCACGTCAATACAATAAGAATTGTTGGCACTTGTCTACTCGTCGTGGAAAAGAAATGCCTACTATTGACAGGCTCATGCTATTTTTTAGGGACTAGGAATAGACTATCAGTAGCAATAGAATATGTAACGGAAGTGCCAACTTTTTTATTTTGTATTGGATTAGGAATAATACACTATCAATACATATAGAACCCGAATTTCGGGTTTGTATTGATGTGGCTTTGACAGATAGTTACATGATATTTAAAATAACATAAGAGATATGAAAATGTTGTTTCCATTTTCTTAAAATAAGCGGTAAGTAACAAAATGAGTGTGATACGTGTTACGATTCAATTAGAAAATAAAATATATGTACATATGTATATGTATGTTTGTATATAAAAGAGAAATCTTTTGTTGTTAATTATTTTGATTAACTAATTAACTACACCAATAGTCATGGTATATTTGGAGGAAACTTATAGATATGCTTGAGGTTATAACTAAGAACAACAGAAGCTATACTTTTTCATAAGCTAAAATCTTTAACGGTCTCGCTAAAAAAATTCCATTTCATATAATTTTCGTAATAAAAACAGTATGGCACTTCCAAATTTACTCCGGCTGCACAATTTTATGATTAATACTATTTTTAGCAACAGAGTAATTTGATTAATCGAATTTGCTTTTTCTCAGGGCTGCCAAAGTTACCGATTTTTCGGCATTTTGCCGACTTTTTTCATTAAGAAACAAACAAATCGTCGGTTGGTTTCTGGTTTGCTGCAAACAGAATGTATTTTGAATATGCTGTGCCGCAAGCCAGAAACCAACCGACGAAATGCCGATTTGCCGATTTTATGTAAAAATATATTGGCGGTATTCGATGTTTGATGCAAATTTTCGTGCGTTAGTGCAAATGGAAAATATTGTAGATTTTCTTTAAAATCCAACAATAAAATACATACACAATCCAGAGAAAAGCTACGATATTTGACATTTGTTAATTTCGTTTTCAAACCACTCAAATTGTAGTGGTTTGTCAGGTCTTAGACTCTTCAGTTTTAGTTGCTCAACTTTTGATTTTGTATGAAAGAGTTGAGAAAGTAATATATACCTATCTTTTTCTTTCTCATTATAAGTTGAGCAAGAAAAACTGCAGAACGTTTTTCTCGAATCAATTCTGAGATTATGGAAGAGACAGGAAATCAGAAAGAAGAGGGCTACAACATTCAACAGTACGATTTAGTACATATTTGACATAAGGGCGAATTAATGTAAGCTGCACGACAAAGTCGACTCGCGTTATACAAACGCTTTTCATTACGTAGTCGTCCATGAATTGCACAGAATATTAACCAGAATCCTCACTTCTGAGTTAAGCGAAATCGTCGTATCAGCTGATGGATAAATGGCAGAAGGGAGAAAAAAGATATGCTTTTTACATGTATAAAAAGCAATGGCTATACATAGCATTTGTGAACATATGATTGTGAAAAATTATAAAATAAAATTTTGCAAAAGTGAATTATTTTACAAGTATTTTTAATAAAATTTAAATAATTGTGCAATATGTTTGTAATTTGAGAGTTTTTAATTGTTCAAGTAAAGGCCAGTGGTGTTCCTCTACTAGTGATTGTAAATTGCCATCTAAATAATGTGAAAAAGTAAAAATATTTGCAAAAACAATTCCATGAGTTTTCATCGCCACAAAATAAATTTAATTTAAACCTATTTTTTATGCTTAATATACTTTAAATACAATAAATATTAATGTAATCGGTGATAAACACATTCGTATTACTTGTTCTCAATGATATTTGTAAATGCATCGCTCAAGAATTGGTTGTTTTTTTATGAAATTTGGACGATGGCAATGAAAATAAAGCAATTTGTGATACTTTCTCGGCATTTGGAAATAGATGGAGATTGAAAGTATATAAAAAAGTAGTGCATGTTGAGTAGTGAAAAAGTATACGTTCTTAAATTCCATAACTCAGAATATGTGTGTCACATGGGCGTAATGCGACGCATGCAACAATTTGGCTAAGTATTCTTACATAATGCAGCTGGAGGCTTCTTTGTGTCTAACATGGGGGCCGGCTAACTTTTTTGGATCCTCAAGAGCCTACGCAAATGCGTATAACACTTCACTGTGCTGTGCATGGACGCTTGTGGTATAACTGGCCAGCAAAATATTCCAGAACCTTATATTACCACCTTTAACAGCTAGTTCTACTCAAGAGCGTGCTACCAAATAGAAATGTAGGCGTGCTACCAAATAAAAATGCATGCGTGCTTCCACGCCTAATGTAACCGGCCACCTTTTTCTGATCTGTAAGTGCATACACAAATGTGTAATACTCTATGCTGGCCTGTAAACTATTCCAGCACCTTATATTGCTTTGGCCGGGCCACCTCTAACGCAGCTCAACAGCGTGCTACCAAAAAAAGGTGTACGCAAACAGTTCAGAAGGTTCCAGCAAGTCAGCTTGTGTCGCAAATACATAAAAACGGTAAGTTTTCTTTGAATAATATTTCAGTATTTGAAACATTAATTGTTATCACCGTTTATTCCAGAAAATCGTTAGTCATCTTTGTTACTATACTGGTCGAACGTTTATACCCAGAAAAACATTTGCATCCATTTTTGGCTAGTAAGATCAATGGTATGTTGCTTGAAATAATAGCTGGCCAAAAAACTATTGACAAAAAACAATCAGCATTAGCTCCACGAAAATAAATCTCGTCTGGACTCACAATATGTGTATCACAAGTGCGGTATACGCCGATGCAACAACTTGGCCAAGTAATAGAACATAATGCTGTTGGGAGTTTCTTTGTGCCTTACATGGGGCCGGGTCAACTTTTTTTTGGATCCGCAAGTGTATACAAAAATACGTATAACACCACGCTGACCTGCACATGTGCGGATATGATATAACTGGCCAGCAAACTGTTCCAGCACCTTATATTGCTTTGGCCGGGCCACCTGTAAAATCTGGTGCTATGCATCAAAACGGTAAGTTTTATTTGAACAATAATTATTACATCCATTGAATAAATAAATAAATAATTCATTATTTGAAATATTAATTGTCATCGTTTATTTCAGATAATCGTTAGGCCTCTTTGTTGGTAAATGCAACAAGATCAGAAACAAATACTGGTCGAACATTTATAAATAGAGAAATTAGAAATTGAATAACATGATTACAAAATCATAAGGGTCAATTGAAATCAGAAGTACACGATATTAATTTGAGAAACTTTTTCGAGATCAAGGTATTTTTTACTTTAATATACATGAATGTACATTTATTATTTAACTTGTTTTCTTACAGGTGCACACATCATTAAAGAAAGTTACATCGCAAAAGTGTATTTGATTAGTTTATTTATTTTATCAGTTATACAGTGGATCTATTCCAATTTTTAATAATGCTCATAATTAGCTTAATCGAATCATGTTTTTTTGTGTCAGTAGTTTTTTAGAAATAAAGGGATATTTATAAAATAGTTATAATCATAAATAATGTAAAAAATTTTACGTACACACTACTTTTTTATGGCTATGACTACACTATTATAAGTCTCTTTTCTTTCTAAAAACTGCTGATACAAAAAGATCTGATTCGATTAAGCTAATTATGATAGTTATTTGCATTATTAAAAAATTGGAAGGTGTACTGAAATTTTAGAGGTCCACTGTAGATCTAATTTAAGAGTTGTTTTTTGCATTAAAGTAATTTTATATTGAACATTTTTAATATTTTTTCTGAATCTTAGTACCTTATACCTGTCCGAATTGCTTACCAATTTCTTAAGAGTGGAACAATGGTAGAATTGTGTTATTAAACAAATCTTAGACTCAAAGTATTAACTTTTTTATAAAAATAAACGATTTTTTAAACTTTTGTATTAACTATATTCAGTATAGAAATAAGTTATTTTAATAGGAGATCCAAACCAAAAGAGGTCTTCGTTTCTTGAGCGTATACTAACCTCAATTTGCAGAAATAAAATCTTAAAAAAAATAAATATAATTTTTGGAATTGTTTTCTTATTTTTATTTTAAATTTTTTTTAGTAATTGCATAAATATATAATTTGAAATTGTTACAAAAAGAACTCCACTACACACATTGTAAACAAAAACAAAGTTAGAATATTTACTAATGTAATTAATTAAATTTTTTGGTAAATATCTTGAAATAAAAATACTTTTACTTATGCAACCAAAGCCTAAAGTTGTTTTCCATTCAAACATTCGTCCTTGTTTTTTTCAGTTTAGTTCTAAGGCGTCGAATGGTTTTTGTGGCAGCCATATTTCGTTTAGTTTCTTCCAGGTTTTCTTGCCGTTCACATATGTAAATAAAATAAAAATTAAAAAAGAGCATTATTAAAATTGTATTTTTAGTTTTAAAAAAATTGTCTTTTTTGGAAAAAGTAAAAGGGCTTTTTATTTATAGAACTAAAGTTATATATCTATAAAACAAAAGTTGAATTTTTTTATAAAGTATTCTATAGCCCGTAAAAGGTCTTTTAATTTAATGAAAAGTACTTTCTTTTTTGTCTCAAGTACTTGTAAAGAAGGACACTAAATTAACACAATTGCGTTCCAATTGAGTGGAAAACTTCTTTTTCTAGCGACTTACAAACTGGTGTTATTGTACATTGGACAAGACCATCATCGTCCTTTCCAATGAACGAAATTCCACATTGTCAATTCACTTTATATGCACACGTTAGTCTTATTTCTGCAAAGTACATGTAAAAAAGAACACATAGCGAACACATTTGGATTCCAATTGATCTGAACACTTCACTTTTTTGCGGTTTATTAACCTGTGTCATTGAACATTGGACAAGAACATGATTGCCCCTTCCAATGTACAAGATTCCACACAGACAGTTCACTTATATGTACACATTAGTCATAAGAACTAGTTATTTGTGTCCAGCACTTGCAAAAAACTAACACAAGGCGAACAAATTTGGAATCCAATTGTTCCAAGCACTTAATTTCACCGCGACATGTTAACCAAATAATGTGTACATTGGACAGGAACATCACTGTCCCTTCCAATATACAAAAATCCACACTTTCAATTCACTTTACATGTACACATTACCCGTCTTGTTTACATTACTTAGCTTCTTCTAATCTTATTGATCGGAACACATCTTCTCTGCCCTACATGTTAACCAAAGCACTTATACGTTGGATAAGAACATATTTGTCCCTTCCAATGTACAAAATTCCACGCTACAATTCACTTTAAATAATTCACTTAGCGCAAAATAGTCATATTAATTACTTACCCAGTTGGCTCTTTCAGGAACAAATGCAGCTTCTACCCTGCAGGACAACCCATAGTACATCTGTGGCTTCTAGAAAAACAATAATACATTGTTAAAACTTGTATAAATAACTAACATTATAAATAAATACTTACATTTCCAAATGTGTTGAATGATGCTCCCATTAATTCTATGTTTTTCTCGCCATCACTTTTGTTTTCTGCACTTTTCTCACTGTTGGTAATATGTGGACAAAATAAACTATCAATTTTTGTCCACAAATTACCAACTTTGGGCAGGATTTTGGCGCAATAACACTTTTTCACCAATTTGCACCAAATCCTGCCAAGAAATTTTATTTTTTGTAAACAATAAATTTCATAAATGTCAAAACCGCATACTTGGTGCGATAGAGAGAAATATAGAAAAATTCTCCAATGTTGCCATCTCTATCGCAACATTTATACGGGCGAATTCTCTTCAATTCGCCCGTGTCGCGTCTAGTTGTTAGTCTATGATGAATTGGCTCGTCGTGACTTGCCTTTGTCGCGTTCTACAAACAGGCTATTATTAATAATAATTTTTTTTGAAAAAGTTTCTTAGCCAACTATGATTGAGGTTTTCTAATTCTTAACAATAGGTATGTTTTATTCGAACTTTATATAAATATTCAGAACAAATTTAAGTGTGTATAAACTTATTAAGTAGCTATAGCTATAGCTGCTTAAAAATTAAGTAGGTATACGTTTCGAATAAAACATACCTAATGTATTGAGATTTTGTGATGCTGTAAGCTTTTGGAAATTGTGTTTGAAGTGAAAATATTTTAAATATTTATTAATTTTGATAAATTAAAACATATGATAATAATTGTAATAATTATGTATTATCATTTTATAAAATACGTAAAATTACATAGGATTGCTATTTTGTCTAATTAATAAAATTTAATGAAAAATTCATGCTAATTTTCTTGACGATTTTCGAAATTAATATGCCGAAAATGCCGACAAATTTTTCCAAAAAGGGAAGATTTTTCAGCAGAAACTTCTGGCAGCCCTGCTCTTGCTGATTTTTGTGCTGGAATTATTTAACAAAAAAACTGCTCACTGAGGAATTTGAAGCAACGTATTGAGTAAAAAGTAAAATAGTCATACATTTATTCCATTTAAAGATAAATTAAGTGCAAAAACCCAAATAGATATAAGTTAAAAAATAAAAAAAATAAGGGTGTCGTCTATTCGAAACATACCATTCGCAAGAAAACTCACCACAGCTATTTTTTTTATCTTGTTTGGGGTAAAATCGATTCAACTGTCAATTTTTTTCCTACTGTTTATCGATTTTGTGATAATAAAATACATATTTTCTTCCTTAAAAAAAGCAGTGAAATTATAGTTGAATGTAATAATTATAAATTAAAGCGAAATAATTTTGTATATTTGTAGTATAAAAGCAAAAAACTAAAAAGGAAAGACATTTGTGAAGCAAAATGAATATAGATTTTGCTAAATTGTGCGGCAAGCACGGTGCAATTTATGAAGCGTACTATAAACAGGTAGGAAAAAAGGCTTGTGTGATATATTTTTGTTAAGGAAAAACCAATGGGAACTGTATATTTTTTCATTATATACAGATGGACCCTAAGGGTTCGGGCACCATAGAAGCAATGGCTGCTGCTAAGTTTCTAAAAAAGTCTGGCCTTAGCGATGTAGTTTTAAGTCGTGTTTGGGATTTATCTGATCCAAACGGTAAAGGTTACTTAGATAAACCAGGATTTTATGTAGCCCTAAAGTTAGTATCTCTAGCCCAGCATGGTCATGTTTACAATATGAATAACATTTATATGGAGACAGAAAGACCACCTAAAGTGGTAAGTTCAATAGCATTTCAGCAAAAGTTATGCAACTATGTATTTATATACATTTCAAAAATTTGCTTAGGGTGAGATTCCTAAGATTGTGCCACCCAGAGTACCACCAGCCCCTGTAGCAGTTGGTGCTGCACCCATAGGAGACTGGTCCATTGGCGTCATTGATCGCTTAAAATACGAACAGTTATTTGAGTCACTCAAACCGACAGGTGGCATGTTGCCGGGAAATAAGGTCAAAGGTGTACTTCTCGAGTCGAAGTTACCAATGGATACGTTGGGAAAAATTTGGGATTTAGCTGACCAGGACAAAGATGGTAACTTGGATAAGCATGAATTCATAGTTGCCATGCATTTGGTATACAAAACACTGGAAAAGCGTACTGTGCCAGACATTTTGCCAGTCGAGTTGCGTAAACCGGGTACAGGTGCTCCCCCCAAACCTGGTCCACCTGCTATGCCACCACCACCAGCAGTTGCGGCCGCAGCAAGAGCTCCTGCAAATGATGGCTTTGGCGATGGTGGCTTTGTAGCCAATTTTCCCAAGGATATTGCACCACCACCAGCTATTCCTTTACCAGTCACTGTACCACCATCTATGCAACGTGTTCCTCCTGTTGGTGGTCCTTCCACTGTGGCTCCCCTTATTTCTACAGATCCTCTCATACCCATTGGTGCTCCTCCTTCGGTAACCGCCTCTGCTGATTGGGTGGTGACACCCGACGATATGAAACGTTTTGAGATCATGTTTCGCGATGCTGATCGTGACAAAGATGGTTTGGTTTCGGGTTTGGAGGTTAAAAACGTTTTCTTACAATCGGGAGTGCCACAGAAGATGCTGGCTCATATTTGGTAAGTTTGAATTTTTCGTTTTTATCAAAATTACTCAAATTTCAATTAATAAATTGGCAGGGCTCTCTGTGACACAAACCAATCTGGTAAATTGACATTGGAACAATTTGCATTAGCCATGTGGATGGTGGAAAGAAAACAAAAAGGCATAGACCCACCACAAGTACTGACTGCCAACATGGTTCCACCTTCAATGCGTGGCATTGTATCCGGCGTAGATGTGCAAGTAATATTACAAATCTTTACAATATACACAGTTTAATAATAATAATTTGTTAATTAAATAAAAGGAATCTAAACCAACTTATACTAATCCAGAACTGGAAATGATATCAAAGGAAATTGAAGAGTTGGCTAAAGAGAGACGTGCTTTAGAAACTGAAATAGCTCAAAAAGAAGCCGACATACGCATTAAAAATGGTGAAGTTAGAAGTTTGCAGGTAATAATAAAGTCACATAATAAAAGTTTAGAATACAATAGTCAACATACTTTAATTTCAGAGCGAACTGGATACTTTATCGGCCACTTTAAAGCAATTAGAAAATCAACGTGGTGAAGCTCAAAAACGTTTAGATGATCTTAAAGCTCAGGTTAGTTTGAGTAACCTTAAACAAATCTTTTATTCCTAATTTAAAGTACATACATAGTTAATATTTGTTGAATGCCACAAAATATTTATGCATATATTGTTTTTTGTTTTCTTTAATTTTTAATTATTTTTTTTTTCATTTTTTTTATAATTTAAATCATAAAACGGTTGTTTTTTGTATTCAATATTGGCCGTAAAATGAAAAATGTACACGTTTTCCAAACATCACAACAATTTACCAATGATTTTCACACAAATCCCTGTTTAAACTTCCTAAAAAAATCCAATTATGCATATAAAAAAATCAAAAAAGAGCAATGACTATGAGATGTCCTTAGATAGTGTAAAACTAGATATTTCCCATGTGAGAACTCAGGTTGGTTGCGTTTTATTCCTCTCATTCCATTTTTTCTTTTAAATTGTATTATTTGCTTGATTTATTTTGTCTTAGTTTGTATTATTATGATATATGTTTGAACACGTACCCAACAACAATCTAGTGTAATTCGTGTAATTGTTTCCTTCCCTAATTCAGACGTATTTGACAAACACTAAAAGTCATTTTTATATATAGCTAAAGTGTACGTACACGCATGTTTCATTAATAATTATGTATGTATGTATGTAATTGATAGTTTTAGTGTATTTTTTTAATTTAAATTGTATAATATGTCTTTTGTGTTACTGCTCTTGGAATAAAAATATGCTGATTTGTTTGTGTTTTTTTTTGTATATTTTCTATCCACATATTTTCTAGGTTAATAAAATTCGTGAGCAATGCCAGAAACAGGAGGATACTATCAATGAGCAGGAGGGCGAATTAAATGCCAAACGCTCAGAACTACAAAAGCTTAAAGATGAAGAGAACTCTTTGCAAAAGGAATATGATGATAATAATCGTGAATTGCAAAAATTAACAAATCATTTACAAAATACACAATTACAAATTAGTTCGGTAAGTAAGACAAAATAGTGTAGCCAATAAAAATGTTTAAAAAATATTGTTAGCAAAAAAAAAAAAGGTTTAAAATTCGCATCATAAAACAATAGATGTGCGAATTATCGTAAGATTTCTTTAGTCCTAATTTACACTATGTAAGTCTTATTGCTAAGCTGATTAGTATGTGGGAGAGATAGACGAGCGGAACAGACACATTTCTTTTCCCCTCGTCTCTCCTAAAAAACTAATCAGCTTAGCAATAAGACTTACATAGTATAAATTAGGACTTAAGCAATTATTATACTTATTTGTATTTTCGCTCTAGCAGCTACGCAAATTTGCGACTCTCTCTCTCTCTCTCTTTCTCATTGAGAATTTTAAATGTACCAAAAACTTTCAAAAATTTTACTTTTTTCACTTTAATTGTACTAAAAGATTTTTTTTAGATCAAATTATATATTTTTATTTGATTTCATTTAAATAATCGACTTTGTTCTGACTCCTTGTTTAAGTTGAAATTTAAAACATACAAATTAATAGCAAAAAAATACCAAAAAAAAAAAAAAATATTTGGAAATATTTGGTACTCTCGCTCTATTTTGCTTTCACAAGCTTGTTTTAAAGTGAGAAAAATATGAGTTTCATTGAAGTGAAAATTGACATACATATGTAATCGTTTGAAAAGAAATGCGGAGTGAAACTGGGGAGATTTCTTTAATGTACTAAATTAGTCATTAGTACTATTGTACTTTACCAGTTTGAATAGTACCGAAAAAGTACATTTGTACCAACTTTACCATCCCTGACTGATAACCTCTCTCTCTCATTTCTACGTGTAGTCAGCGTTGCCATGTATGAAAATTTATATTATTTTTGAAGTTTTTCGAGAAGAAAAAGTATTAAAGATTTCTTAGCTAAAAAACAAAACTGCGTAAATGCAAAAAATTTGTTTTCGTTTTTCATACAAAATTAACCGTTTTAAAAGAGAGAGAAACGCGTTGAAATTCTCAAGTTGATATCATTTTAGAAATGTATAGCAAACAAAAACAATTTTTGAAAATTTATTTTTATTTTAATGGAAGGTTTGACTTTTTCGACGAGTTTTCCAGGATAGCCACCACTAAGATGTTTGAAAATATGACAAATGATATTTTTAGCATAGTTAAAGTTCCTTTTTATAAAAATATTCCATATTTTTTTCTTTGCTTTGTAAAAAGTATGAAAAGTAGTAACACACTGCAGCACTATTTTTTATTTCCTTCACATTATTACTTTATTAATTAATTAAAAAAAATTTTTAATTGATAATAAATAAAATTCCAATTTTGTAGATTCGTTCGATGGTCACGCAATTAATGGAAACGCAACGTCAAATGACTGATGCTCTACTTATGTGTCGGGCAGCCATTGAATCGGAAAACGCTGAATTAGTCTCAGAGTATCAATTGAAAATCGATCCAGATTTCGATGAAGCACGCAAGACACTAGAAAAAGAAATCGATATAACGAAGACAGATCCATTTAATGAGACCAATAAAAATTTTAATAAAAAGAATGGCTTTACAACAAACGGTTTCGAGAGTGATCCATTTGCGAGCAACAACGCATTGACAAAAAGTACAGCAAAAGGTGGTTTCGACGATAGTTTTAATAGCGGCTTTGATTCTAGCTTTGATGCCTTTAGCAGCAGCGGTGCATCTAGCGGATTCGCTCATACACAAAAGGATCCATTTGGTGGTGATGCCTTTGCAAATAAAACTGAGGTTAGTGTAAATTATTTAATTTTTGTTATATTTGAAACTAAATTTTAAATGTCTTGCAGCCTGTGAAAACTGATGATTTCGATAGTGATCCATTCGCTTCCTTACACGCCCCTACTGGTCAGGGTCAAGTGTTAAGCCCCAATGCACAGACTGCTACAACATTACCTAGCACTACAAAATCGGGACCTCCACCTAGACCAGAATCACCTAGCCCAGCTTTACCGCCCAAAAAATCAAAGGTACCACCGCCAAGACCTGCTCCACCCCGGCCTTTACAGGTTTGTTTCAACTTGGTAGCAATTTTTTATAAACTAATAATTATTGTTGGGCAAAATTTCAGGGTCCCAATCGCCCAGCTCAGCCAGATGCTTTTGGTGCAGCTACAAATTCCGGAGGTTTTGCTGACTTTGCCGATTTTGACAATAAGGTTGGTAGTTTTTCAGTACGTTGGGATCGGTGGTAATGCATGCACACCACTTTTTCACAAAATTTTTTCTGTTATTTATTTTTTGTTTACTTAATTAATTTTTTTTATATTACTAACCGCAAAATATGACAGATTTTTCACATTGGTTTGCAATTACTTATTGCTAATATTATTATTATGCAAATATTTTATTATTGTTTTGGCTTTTATTTATATTTTAATAAATATATTACAAAAATTTAGTTTCTTTTATTATTATTATTTCATTTAAAATAACCATTTATTCATTAAATTATTTTTTGCTTCTTTTCGTAAAACAATTTCGAAATACTTTTCGTTCTTTTTTTGACCATTAGTTAGTTGCTTTGTTTATCTAGAGACAATTCCATACTAACTGTATGCTTTAACATTGTTATACATTTTTTTCTACAAAAAAATTCTATTTTCAGTGAACATCATAAATAATATCGCATAACATTTAAAATCTCGTGTCTCTCTAACTCTCTTTCCACCTCAATTTATAAAAAAGAAGAATAACAAAACTTGAAACTAATTTTACATATTAATCGTTTATTACTACCAGCACACATTATGCAAAACAAATTTAAAATGTTAAAGTGTTACTTCTTAATTTCCTTTATACCAAAGTCAAAGCTAGGGAAGAAATATAATATTATAATGTAATTAAATTATTACTTTAAAAACAAGTAAATAGTTTGTGTATCAACACTACTTACTACTTGCTCATATTCTTATCATAAGGCCTTAACAGTTTTTTTAGATACATATTTATTTATTTATTAACAAATTGTTATGCCCAGCAGGTACATAAGTATTTCTAGATTTTGCTCTTTTAGTAGAAAACGCTAGTTTTTATATTATATTGATTGTATGATAAATAATTGGCTGAAGAAACTGATTCGGATTTTTGAAGGCAAAGGAATTTTTCTTGCAATGGTAAAAAGAATTTAATGATAGTGATTGTAGAAATGTTGAACATTTGACTCTCTGCACAGAAACACATACATACATATTTCTCTAGTCAACTCAAACGTAGCTGCTTTAATAGGATATATTGAATAATTTTTGCACCAGTATGTGTCGCGGTTTTTTTTCGTATACTTCGCTTTATATTCTGTATTGGGCGGACATCGATTATGCTGTCTAAAGATAGTTCCATCAAATCAAATAATTTTGATCTCGTTTGTCTATAGTGTATTTCTCCATTTTTCTTTTGCTCAATTCATCTGATCTTTGGCCAACTTTAGCCGTGCAGCTGCCTGTTTTTCCGTTAATAATGAAACCTTTATTGAACTCCTAGCGAATATGTTCTTTAATAAACGTCTACGGATTATTATAGTGCTAATATCAAGGTAAAGGTCCTGTTTAATATTTTTCAGATGCCGTGGAATCATCTTTGATATATCGCACTATGGGTCGGTCTTCCAAACCAGATGTTATGGGCTTACGACATCGAGTTTCATTCTTCATTTTGTAATTAAAAGAATTCGTAATTATTTGATCAGAATATCCACTAAATTGTAGGTTATATGTATTTATATGTACATATCGTCGCTGTTTTAACTAACTGACCTAACTGACATAATTTGAAAAATGAGTTAAGTCCACTATTATACTTTATGAGTCAAACATTACTGTCGAGCCTATAACAGTAAAAATATTTCAGACGTTTCCATAAGAATACATGTAGAAAACAATCATAAAAGCTCCTCTCCAGTAAAATTTACAAAATGTCAGTTAGGTCAGTTAGTTAGTAGCGACGATATGTATGTATGTAATAAAACTAGAGAAAACAATTTAACTTGATGGAATATGTAGAAATTAACAAATTACTTTCAATATGTAGTATTTTTTATGAGATTCCGCTTGAAATTTTCCCTGTTACATTTCATTGAAAGCACCGTTAAAATATAGCCTGATTTGGAAGTTGCCAGACTAACGATCTTTGGCTCATAACTATGGTTGCCATCACTCCTATTATTTGGAACACACCTGTACATAAAATATATATATTATCTGCAAGAGTGAAACCCACTAATATTTTCAAAATCACTTTCTAAGAGAATTTCAACAAATTTTTTTTATGAAACTAAAAAATTTAAATTTATCAATATTTTTATAGTTGATCTGCTGGGCGAATACAATTTTCGTACTTAAATTTTCTTTTTAACATTCCTTTAACCTAGTTAATTATTTCTCTATAGTTAATTATTTATTATTAAATTGTATGTACTTCTAAAAATACAATTTCCAAGTGACTTAACAATATATAGCCAATAACAAATAACATACGCTAAACATTCAAATGATCTTTAATATTATAAATTAATAACTAACTAACATTAACATAACTTAAAAAAAATATACACACATAAATACATATTTAATATTTGTTCGCTTATAATATCTCTTCGTGTACCTAAGCATCTTTAATATAGAAAAGAAAGTGTTCGTTAAATATAATAATAATTCCACACCATTCGCATTCAAAATCAAATATGTTATTAGAATTTAAAATTGTTGTTGTTTGTCAGGTTTTAGGAGGGAAGACATGCACTAATATAACGTGCTACTTAAGAATTTATTCCAGGCCTAGTATCAGTTTTCTTATTTTAAGAAAATTTCAACATCACGTAATCTTGCAGCTTCTTTCAGAATAGTTTCCTAAGTATTTTAGATTTTTAAATGCCGGTACCAACAAGCCTTGTAACATTCTTCTTTTTCTATAATTTTTTCTTTTTATTGCTCATGCTCGATACATAAATATAAGTTAATAAATTTAAAATAATACTTCATAGTTTTAAGTTCGCTCAGAAATTGATGAAAAAAAATGAATGAAATTTTTGAAGTCTTAATAAATTTCATCAATCAATCAATCTTTCAGATTTTAGTTTTTATTGGCATTAATCTTAAATAACTATTTAAAGAAATCATAACTCCAGTTATCGCTAACGATTTTGTTGCTTGCAAAAATGAAAAATGTAAAATCATACATATGTAGTTACAGACATGAATGGCTCGATACATAACCGCCAAAAATGCTTAATCGACACATTTTTTGGACAAGGTTTTATACGAAAATCGATTACTAACGATGGATTTTGATAAAAAAAAATTAATTTCGAAAATTATGTCGCTTAAGTTTTTTTTGCGGTTATGGCACGCTATATATTTGCCATTTATTGCTTGAGTGCCCATCAATCAGTGCATATGTATGAGTGTTGTATGCTTGTCGCTTAAAAGGAGACGTATAAAATAAACACACACGTCAATAAGACCATTTGTATTTTGAACTCGTAGCGCCCGTAATGTTCAATAAAACGCAATACATATAAACTTTTGTTCGACCGCGCACTTTTCCATCATATTAACAAAAATCACAAAGAAACTTATTTTTTGTTTGTCAATCAAGGTTGGAGACGATCAAATAATTAGCCATCAAATAAAAAAATAAAAACAACGCGAAATTTTCAGCTGTCAAACTTAATATAGTTCTATTCTATTTCTATCATTCTTGGTCAAAGCAATTTCAATTGCAGTGTTGCCAACTCTCATATACACAATAAAGGGTGGGCAAATTTAATGTTATTAAGTAAATTGGCTTGAAAACACAATTTTTTTTTTTTGAAAAATTCAGTTTTATTGATACCAATGCAAAGTAGAAATATGAGAATTAACAATGGAATATGATAATATGTCAATGCAGCGCCGAATTTCATCTTTCAGAGCGTCAGTTGTCTCTGGTTTGTTCACGTAAACCCGGTCTTTCAATTTAAAATTTACAAATTTCACAATTAAAATTCTCTGTTCTAGAATGTAGCGTTCCATGTTTAAAATTTTCCAACTTTTTACTGATTTTTGACATTTCATCATTTGACAGCCAATTTACTAACTAGCCTCAAATTTGATTTGCACTCACACATAGCTAAATATTTAGTTTAAATTGATGATTTTTGTTTAAAGTTCTGAAACGTTAACATTAGATATATTCTATCAGTATTTGTAAAATGTGTGCAATTTACATAAATAGATTAGATCAAATAAAATATTCTATTCAGAAACATACAAGTACATTATAGATTAGGACCAAATAAAAACACAAAACATATTCAAATTCAGATAGTTAGTAAATACATACATATAAATATATGTTAAAAATGTGAAATCGTATAGGAAATCCATGTCAAATAAGACTTCATTCTTAAAATTCACTTTAAGGGCATATTCCTCTAAGTGGGAACGATAGATTCGATCGAATATTTATATTGGAAACAAAAATAAATTTCAGGTTTTCGCTCTTTAATTAAAGATATAAATTGGAGAATAATTTTTTCAGTGTAGGAAATGAACGTGATAATAATCACGTTTTGAAAGTTTTTTTAATTTTTTGTTATACAAAAATAATACTAAAGAACAAAAGAATAAGCCAAGTAAAACAAAAGTGAACTAGAACAAAGTCGCTATTGCTCTTTGATCTGGAATATATCCATGTTTGGTCCACAGTTACAAAAGGGCGCAATAACATTGACAAACACTCTTTTGAAGTGGTTATACGGGAGTAATCACTGCAGCTATCGCACGGATAGCTTTTTCATATCCAAATATTCATAAGAAATGTGATGTACTCGCTCGGTTGCGATGCTTACAGCCTCAGCAATCTTAGTTCTGAAGTAAAGACATGTTTTGGCTGACGGTGAACAAATGTGAAAACATCCCAAAAATTATTCTCGTTACAAAAACCTGCATTATCGAATTACATATTTATAATCCATATTTTTTAGGAAACTGAATTAACAAACTGTAAAACCCCGATTTTTTAAATAATTCGAAATCTGGTTTGACAACACTGTTAAATAGTTTTTTTTTATATATATTTATATTGGCGCGAATGATGCCATACTCCAATTATATACATATTACATCCCCTGTTACAACAATTTTCAATTAAATTTTTTTTAACAATTTTCAATTATAAAATCTCACATGGCCTAACATTGTAGTTCGAATTCTATATTTGATCTTCACATAAAGAATAGGCAAACAATGCAATACAGTGAAACAATTAGACAAAATCAAAACTGAAAATATTCTTCAAAATAAGAAAAAAAACATGTTTAAATAAAATTTAATAATAATATAAATACTTATTTAAAAATTTGCATTCAGTAATAAACAAAATATAAAAAATATTTCGTGATAATTTAAATTAAAAAGAAAATAAAAAAACATGTTTAAATTATAAAATAAAAACTTAAAATAAAAATGCATCTTAATTTGTGTAAAGAAATTCTATCATAAAAAATAAAATAAAATACATAAATAAATACATACATAGATACATACATGCATATGTACAATTAAAAAAAAAAAAGTTTATGTTTCAATGACTTGCGGAAAATTTTTAGAAATCTCAAATTCGAACCAAGTAGACTCGCCTCAATTAGCTTTGAAAAATTCATATTTGATATGTCAAAGAAATGTACGGAAAAATGTGTCTTGACATCTGACTGCAGTCACTTGAATAATTTTATTTAGTTTTTTCTCTTAAAAAATGTATTTGATTTTGCATTTCAGCTAACGATGTGTGGCATCGTCTTGTACATGAAATGGTTCACAGTGACCGCTGAAGCCTCAGTTGGGCGACTGTAATGGAATGTAACTGCAATTGTAGGAAACAGCTGATCGAGATTGTTATGTGAAAAGTAATAGGGATGTAACCGGAACTTAGGAATCTGTACATTACTTTTGACATAACTATTTGCCTTACCGTGCTTGGCGTATTTCAAATACGACTTTGACGGTTTGGTACTAGATTAAAGAAAAACTGTTGAAGTCTTTAATCTATTACAAAATCGTCGTAGTCGAAGTCGAAATACGCCAATCACGATAAGGGAGAATATCGATCAGCTGTTTCCTACCTTTGCAGTTACATTCCATTACAGTCGGCTAATTGAGCCTTAAGAGAAAAATAATGATAATAAATCTGTATCTTCTCATAGAAAGCGGTAAATTCCTGGCACCCTGTTACAATACAAGCTGAGCTACATGGTGTCAAAGTTGACACCATATAGGTTGTGAAACCTTTTTCCAGGTCGTGACCTACAAATGTGGACTGAGTTTTAATATGTTTGATTTTTGCTGCTCGGCTTCAACTCTGCCATCCAATATTTTGTAGTTGTAAAGCAAGGAGCAGTCTCCGCCAGATTAGAATCTAGCTCGGTTTTAAAATTGGTTGGACTGAGATCTTTCATTACTTTCATAGTAATGACTTACATAAGTGAGATCATTTATTTTTGATGGCTCTAAAAAAATACGTATTAAACAGCGTGGCGCCTTGAAACTTAACAACACATGTTTTATAAGGTTGCCACTCTTCACTAAAGTATTTTTTTTTTCTTCAAAATACTGTCGCTATCTGTATGCCAGGCCACTTACTTTTATGACCGCCCTCGTAGTTCTTATAGTTTAAAAGATATTTGCCTTTGAAATTCTTATTTCTAACCTTGACTTCGTCTGTCGGAATTATGATATTTGCATACATCATTTTGTATCGGATCAGTTGTTCAGAGAAGACGCAGATTTATGAGCATTATTTTTCTTTTAGGCTCCACTGTGTGGTGTGTGTGTTGTTCCATAAAACACTGTGCATAATGTTTGATTGCTTTACCATCCAGTTTCATTTTTGTTTTTTTTAGTTTGTGCCTATTTTTATATTTATTAATCTTAATATTAATATTTATCATTAATTTTGCTTATGTTTTGCTTACTTTAAATTTTATTTTAAAATTAATTTTGGAAAATTTTGGATGTGTATTTTTTAAAAATTAATTTAAAAATGATACTTTGCTGAAGTGTTGCATTTTTAATGTTATTCGGAAAGCGAATTGCGGTTTTGTGGCAACTCTACTGTTATGTTAAGTTTACACGAAGCTATCGCCGAAGCATTCACACACAGCTTGTATGTACTAGCAGATTTGTTGTGAATTGTAATACTTCTTTTTGTATGAAATCCAAAACTTTTTGATATTTTGGTTTAGTCGCCTTGCTGGTTGTCTAGTAAGCACCGTTGTGCAAACATGCCTTTTTAAATCTGTCTGTGTGAACCTTTAGAAATATTGCTTGTGTAAAATTGAGATGACAAAATCTATATTAGGTTATGTTATATTTTGATTTGAATAAGCCCTTCGCATGAGCTGATGTGAAAACTTTACCAGAAGTGGTAACATTTTTGCGTTACATTTGATTTGGAAAGACCTAATCCACTGGCATGTCTGCTGATCGCGCAGTGGCACGTCAATACCGCGATTAAAACCGAGATACTCTTATGTTTGCTTAATATTTGTTCTTAGCGTTTATCGTGGAAGTGTGCCACATTTTCTTTGCGACACTACACGTATTTGGTCCATTCCATCTATATACTGTTTTCTGAAGATAGTGTTTAAGGATATTATTTTTAATGATGTCAAACGGCGCTGTGACTGACAATGCGTCCATATCGGATCTAGCCGTGGCTAGTTCTATGTACATAAGCCCAGATAAGATTAATGTTGATCTGGATAGGACATTCTTACATTGATTAACATAGATTGAATAGGTTTCGAGTGGTCTTAGTGCAAGAAGTACTTCCTGGCTGTCGACAAAAACGCCGGTTTTTTCCCCAAACATTTCTTTCGCACAATATACTACCTGTTTCTCTTACGGTCAGTATTTTAGACTGAAATACACTTGTACCACTTGCACTTAGGAAGACGGTACGATAACTGGGGATCCTACTCAGTAGAAACGAAAGAAAATTCTGTCGAATTTGGATGTTATTAACACTACAATTGGAAAGCATTTCCTTTCGTTCCGAATTACAGAGTAGGCCCACTATATGACCAGAACGCTTGACTCTAATGACATAATCATTTACTATTTCCCCATTTTACCATTACTTTCTGGATGGGGGAAGGTTAGGGTAAAACCACCCTTATATTCTAAAATAGCGAATTCTGGGATGTACCAGTTGGTATTTGCGATAACGTGTTACTGCCTTCAGGAAATCACTCTCGACAGCAAGGCATTGTGTTGTGACGGCGAATACGAAACCCCTCTCTTTGCCTCTCTCACCAACAAACTGGCATGTTATGCCAGCACAATTGTTCTCGTGTGTGAAAGGCCATTTGGTGTAAAATTGCATCATGAATCCGTTCTTAGTGTTAGAAAAATTGATCATCTATAAAAATCATGAGTCAGAGGGATTATTGGTCCTTCTTTTAATTATACCAATTATATATTCCTCCAAATTTTACTGTTTTCTTACGGCAGCCCCGCTAGACTAGAAATCAGAGTGTTTCCCATCAGTCTATACGTCGTGGGTTCCATTTTTATTTTCCATGATATGAAAAATTCCAACATTTGAATTTCACATCGAATGCGGAATGAATATACCCGACTTTTTAGGGTTGCCACCATTTTATTCTACCCTTCCACCAAAAATGGTATTTTATTTACCCTTAAACCACCTTTTTTAAGTTTTTGTTTATTTCTGGTATTAACGTGGTATTTTCGACTTAATGTGTTCTAAGACCTACATATATATAGTAGAATTTCATGACAAACTTTAAACGTAATTTTTTCTTTTTCTCAAACAAATCGCAAAAAGACCCATTTCCAGAAGAGTTGGAGTGTTAATGTATAAACAAAATGTTGCTTGCAATGTTCTGAATATACCATATACAAAAAATCTTAAGTATCACACGATTTTCTATAATGTTTACTACACAAGGGTGCAACTTTAAATAGGCCGTAAAATGAGTTTCAGATGTAAACTTTTAAAACGCTCCCCTACAAAAATCTGTTGGCAGAATATTGTTATTTAGAAAAATTATTTAATTTTGTTGTGCAGTATTATTACGTGAAGTCATTGGAATTTACGAACACTTCAAGGAATTTTTTTCGTGCAGTTTTTTTATTATTTTTATATACATACATTTTCGTTTTGTATTTTATTTTATAATTTTAATTTATTTGTCTAATTTCTTAATTTTTTTAATTTTAATTTAAACATGTAGGCTCCCACTTTACCACCGCCATTTGCACCCACAGTACCAACAAAAACACAAACACAAATTAATAATAAGCTAAAGAACATGACAACAACAGTCACAACAACAACAACAACAACAACAACTACAACTCCACCATCGTCATCAACAACGTCGTCTATAGCATCATTGTCCACCACAAATTTATCATTATTTGACAATTTCATTTTGACACCACCCACACCCACACCCACTCCCGCAAACGCTTCATCTAATCAATCATCCACATCCTTATTTGGCTCGAATACGGCATTAAATAAAGATACCTTAACGGAATTGTATAGTAAGACAAATGCAAGCATTTCCACTTCGTCCACAACTTCCACTATCAATGCAAACATAAATAATCATTTAACACGTTCCGCTACGCCACTGCAGCAGACTGCAAATACAACATCCTCCGGTGCATCGAGTGTATTTGATGCGTTTGGAGCAACAACAACAACAACAACAGCAGCAGCGAATAGGTTACTAACAGCACTGGACACAAATAATTCAGATCATTTCAGCACGATCAAGTCAACATCATCCATTATAACTGGCCCCACAGATTTCAAGGACGATCCATTCAAAGACTACCGTTATGAGGATCCATTCAATATTAAAGATCCCTTCGATGACGATGATGATGAGTTTCTAACAGACCCTGAAAAAGTATTTAAAGATGATGTAGTTGTTGCATCGTGTGGTAAGTAAAAATATTAATATTAATATGTTTGAATATGTGCACACTTATCCCCCGTTTTGCAAAGTAGATGTGTTAATGAGAAACACTTTTTAAGCAAAAATCATACTTTTGATTTTATGTTAGTTTAGTTTATCATTTATCGATATATTTTCAACTGATGATCAAATAAAAAAGATACAATCGAATTAAGAACCTTCTTCTTTTTTTGAAGCCTTTTACTCGGCAGAAGTTTCCAAATTCGGTTGTACATTTGTATGGCTGTTACTTGGGAGCTCCGTGATTTATTAGCCAAATATCAATAGCATTCAGTTGTTTTTTTAATGAAAGATTGTGTCTACTTTAGAGCTCAAGGTATGTGTAGAATAATAAATTTTTAATGGGCGTAGCCCCGCGCACCTCTCAACCAAAGGTGTTTTCTAGGTTTCGCAGCAATCAAATAAATAGAATATTATAAAATCAACTAAAAAAATTTGTTGGGCGTATACCCGCCCACTTTTTTACAATGGGACCAATTGGAATCTATAACCTCTCAGACAAAAAAGAATTTTTACAATCGGTCTAAAATGTACCAAGTTATGAAGTAACAATGTCAAAAAAATACAGACGAATTGATAACTTCCTTCTTTAAATTTTTAACCGACTTCAAAAATAGACACGAAAAATTTAGATATGCGGTACAGTGCAGATCAAATGCAGCCTCAAGCCAATTTTTATTTGAACCTCAGTTCAAAAACTAGGATAGATGTATTATTAAAAAAATAACTCACTAATAACAACAGAAAATCATTTGCCAGTATATTTTTTTTTTGCAATCATCTTATGTACGTTTTTATTTTTCTTATTTATTTTTCAGATGATAAACTCACAATCGGCGTTAATAAGGACAACAATAATTTTCCGCTTGATTCGTTTAAAGCGAATACAACAAGTTCTTCGAGCTCTTCAAACGCCTTTGGTACAGCTCGTTCGCATACTACTGTCAGCAGCGAATTTCTAAATCAATTCGATAGCTTTACCATCCATTCGAATCCCAGCCCAGTGCCCTCGCAGCACTCTTCAACCTCATCAGCATTCACGGGTGCTGCAGGAGTCGACATAAAGGACTCTGCTTTTGCAAAATCCAAGAGTAATACTCCCACACCAATTGTCAATGCAAATGCAGCAAGTTTGTTTGAAAATTTTGCTGACTTCGATGCATTTTCAACCAAATCAAATACATCGACAATGGAATCAAACAAGAAAGTAAAATCACAGAAAAGAGATGCCTTCTTTGATGCATTTAATGATAATTTTGAGACAATATCTAATAAAAGTCTCGACTCTAATTCCAACCAATTGAAGGCAACAACAAAATCCGTCTCATCCTTGGATGCGTTTGATGCATTTGGCAATATGTCCGATAAACACGCTAGTGCCTTTGATGCTTTTGGTGATAAGATAAAGACTTCAGATCAACAGGTTTCGGCCGTGTTTGATGCTTTTAATGATAACAATTTTGAGGATGATTTCTTTAAATCCTCGAATCTTACAAAAGACTCTGCCCATAAGACACTAAAAGAAACCAATTTGAATAATAATAAAAGCAAACTAAATAAATCGCCTTTACCTTTTAACGATAACGACTTTGCTAAATTTGATGCATTTGCTGCGCTAAATGATGAAGACACTTTTAATAATGCAGCAACTAAAATATCTAATCTAAATAATTTCATGCCGAGACCAAAACACAATTTAACAAAAACTGATAATTTAATTAAAGTACAAAATAAATTAACAGTCAATAACAACGCCGATAAAATATCAGCGTCGAACTCCGAAAATGGTGCTAAATTGCCAGAGAAATTCGTGGCTGATTATTCAAAGCCGGAAACATTTGATGATGATCTGCAAGAGGCAATTAAACGCAGTATGGTAGATCAGTAAAGACATACAATACAATGCAACTGAGAAAAATTAATATAATATTTATACATAATTATTACATACCAATATACTTAAAACTTCAACACTCTTGTTGTATTTTTGAAAATCGCCCTTAAATTAAATTAGATTAAATTGTGTTGCAAAAATAAAACAAACAAAAAACCTTGCAAAGCTTAAAACTTCGCTCCGATTTCTAAATTTATAGTATTTATTGCTGGTATATGTGTTAATATTATGTTAATAAATTTATTTAAAGTACATGATGCATACCTAAACAATTACATACATATTCCATTATATCTCAGAAATGATTTAATTTTTTGATTTATCGAAGAAAAAGAAAAAAAGAATTACCAAAAATAATAAGAACAAAAGCAAATCTCAATTTAAACTTGAATTCAATTTATTTTTACTCATTTATTATTTTATTTTTTACTGTTAACGAACTCAATGTATTATTTACGATATTATACAATATATACATACATACATCCATATATATAAACTGTTTTAAGTTATAACTACTGAATTAAAACTTATAATTTATATAAAAAATAATGCGTGTATAAGTAATTGATGGGCATATAAACAATTATTAAAGTATTTAAATTTAATTTAGAATTTTAATTTTAAATGTCACATTTTCTTCTACTTCAGGGTTATTTGAATTTCAATTTCATACAAGCAATTCTCATTCCGGCACAGTTTTAAATTAACTAATATGAATAACTTTTAAAAACAAATTTAACGGCTCCCGGATTTAAATTTAACAAAATGTTAAAACGAAACCAATTGCGAATCACAAAAACTCAACTGCAACAGTTTGCTTCTGCTTAGGTGAGTACCCTTCCTCTATTATGTCATCATGATTTACAATTGAAAGGATATATTTTTAGTTATAGTAAGTTTACATCTGAGCAAAATCTATTACGAGATTGCTAGCAAACACCACTTCGTCATTATATTTTGTCGAAATCTACTTAAAATCTAGCAGTACTTCTAGTTTTTAATTAAAGTTCTTTTTAAATTACTTTAAAAGTACGGCAGCTCTACAAAATTTCCAAATATTATGGAAAGCTTTCCAAACAACAGTTGTTTAACATAAATAAGAAAGTTGGTTTGCCAATACGTACGTAGAAAATAAACCGCTGTACTTAAATAGGTATGTGAATTAGCTATAATGCAGTTGTTTGGTTGTAGTTCAGGAAAAATTCCAGTTTATGGTTTTGTTTAGGATACGAAATCTTGATAAATCGTCGGGTGGTTATTGGTTTGCCGCAGTAATACTGTATTTTTAATATACAGTGCCGCAAACCAATAACCAACCGACTAAATGTATAAAAAAAACTTGGTGATAAAGATTTCAATTGAAATCTACTAGATTTCGTGCAAAACTAAATGGCCTATTATGACTTTTAAGTACATATCTATGTATTTGTTCACTGGCGTAGCTATACATTTTTTCAGGGGTGGTTAATGACGTGATTTTCATGAGTAATATTAATATAAATAATTACATGCAATTTTTAATAGATCTAGGGGGTTCTTGGGAGGGGGGAAATGCTCCCCCCAGAATGACTTCTACGCCTATGGTATTGTTAAACATTTGAATGCCGTCGCACTTTACTTTAAAAATATGTTGGACATGATATTGAGCTCAAGTAAATACGCTGGTTGGGAAACTTTTCTTGTGACTATACAATTTCAAAAATTAATTCCTGCCTGAACTTGTGTATGAACTTTGGCAGTTGGAAATTAAAATTTGTATTCTCGTGGAGATGGATTTACGCTGTTTGATATGCCTAAATAACAGTGTTGCCGAATCGCGGGTAATTACCCGAATCAAGTGTAATTTTTATGTGCATGTGTAGCGCGTGGGTAATTGCTCCCAGGTGTAAATTCACATCGTTTTCACATCTTTGGATGTTAAAACACATAAAAAAATTGATACAAAACAAGAAAAAATAATTTTTTTTGATTCGAAATTTATATTACAGATGAACATTATATAGGAGAGTTTTTTGCCATCGGAAACTCATTTTGAGAAAATTTGAGTTGCATTTCACTGGGGCTGATACCAACTCATAAGTAGACCTTAAACAATATTTTTGAAATGTGTCAAATATTTATTTTAATATTCGGTGTAATTCCTTTGAAATCGGGTAATTTTGGCTTCTACGAGGTGTAATTTTAAATATATGACTTGGTAACACTGCTAAATAATGTAGTGATCGGATAAAAGCTTTTTTTTAGTAAATTTTAGATAACCGGAAGAAAGCTTAAAGTTTTTTAAAAGAGATCAATAGTGTTTATTCTACTTTACAATACACGTATATGTCACACACACACACACACACACAACCATGCATACATGTACGTATGTATGTATGCATGCATACTTACAATAACAAAATCAACAAACTTTGTAACAAGAACTGTTACTCTCTCAATTAAACCGTCCATTTATTTCCTCACACATCTTTACTCATGTGTGTATATATGTATGCATAAACATGCACACATTCATGAGGGGGAACGAGCAATAAATTGCTTTAAAAATTCAGTTCTCTAAAACTGATTGTATTAAAAAGGTGTTTTATTCTAAATACGCTCGCTTAACTAATAAATAATACTTGTTCGGTCATTAAATAAATTATTATTACTTTTCATTATATAAAAAAGGTTTGTTATCTACATACATACATACATATGTAGTATGTAAAGATAAAAACAAAATGAAAGATAAAGATTCGAGGGAAACAAAAACAATAATACTGAATGTTTAATGTAATGTAAAATAGTAATTAATGGTTTTATGGCTATTAAATATTAAAATCGTTTAGAACAGAAACAGAAAGAAAAAAATTAAATCATCTATCTATCTACTTGTGGCCGGCATTTAAAATAAATAAGTATAAGTAGTATATACATATGTGTATCATTTAATATTTTTTCGTTGTAATTACTTTTTGATTTGTAACAAGTATGTATTTTCATTTATTCACACAATAATGCGAATACGAATTGGTGGTACAACAAATGAGTGGAAAATTTAAATTGAATCTTGTATACAGATGTGCTAATTTATAGTAAAAGTCTCATAGATTGGACAAAATAATTAGGTAGGTGTGAATATTTTAGATTTTTATACAGATTTCGGCTTAAATCTAGTTTAACGAAGCACGATGGAAAATTGAATTATAAGAAGAAAAAAACAGTTATTTACAAAAATCCTCGGAATCTCATATTTTCTCAGTTATGGACCTCTGAAGTTTTCATATTAAACTGGGTTTGTGCATTAAGTTTCTGAACGTATCAGGTCGATATTGGCAACAATTAAAAGCTTTTGAAAAAATATATTTCATTGACTCTTGAAAATTTGTTAACCCATTAAGAGTCGGTGCTATTATTTAATGCATTTACTTACATAGAATTTTTATTAATACCCACCGTGTCGGAAAATATTACAGAAGCAATTTTTTTGTCCAACTATTTGAGGTTTTACTGTTTTCGTTTGTCTTGCCTGTGCTCTATCAAATTTCACATAGTTGTGTTTTTTTATTCGATCATTGAGTGCACAGTGAAAAGAGTTCATTTATATTTCTTTCTTATCAGAAATTAATAGGTATCACCTTTTTATTATTTATATTTTTTATTTGAGTACTAGTATGTGCATTAATACTTTACATATCGAGCCCTTGCTGCAGGAAAACTTGTTTCACAGAAAACGAATTTACTAGCAATTTACTGATAAAATTAAGTGTAATATTTCTTAGATGAAAAATCAAATTTTTTGAGATATGACTTTCTTGCAGCAAATGCTGCATACAGTTTTTGGGCATTGAAAGAAGTGCTGATATATGCAAACGTACCTATGTAACTACACAAAAATTCGAAATCAAGTTTTTTATTGATTATGGTTCATTTTATCAAACGACATGTTCAAACAAATATTTAGACGTCTGCGATCAAAAATTACGATTTTATTAAAGAAATTCAAAAGGACGTAATTACGAATGTTTCTAGTTTTTATTGTAAGGAACGTAACTAACATAAAAGGTTAAATATATACCTATAATAAGGAAATATGTAAATGTTTAAATACAAGTAAATTTCGAAGAAAATTTTTCAAGAACACTTTATTATTATTGATTTTGAAACGTTTTTTGTTTCTCCTGTTAAAAATATAAAAGTGTAGTTACGTACGCTTGCATTTCAGGTGACGATATACATATATCGTTTATTCCAATTATTTTATTTTTTCAGAAAAATTTATTAGAAAATTCGTTGAAAGTATAGAATTTTTTAGGTTTTTTCGTTATATTAGGTACCCATGATAAAACAAATTGAGCGCCACACTAATTCGCAAATTTGTTACATTGACCATTCGTTAAACCGGGATACCACTGTAATTACATATATACTAGGGTAATATTGTATGTATTGTGTAATAACTAAATTAATAATTAACTTGATTCAATTAAAACATTTTGATTAATTTAAATAAGAATTACTTTCGTAATGTCTATAAAAATACATTACAGACACGTACAACAATTTCCAACAATCACAAGTTCAATGGCACAAATCAAAATAAATTTAGTTTTTATTTGCAAATTATGAAACACAAGTAGAGAGAGAAACAAGTAAAATTTAAATAAAGGCACTATAATAAAATCATATAAAAGAATTTGTATGCAAAAACGATTGTTAAAGTTAAAGTAGGCTGCTTTTAAAGCGGATTTCCCGCTTTCCATACCTACTTCAAACATTAACGTTCGCTTTTTTCGATTGGCTAACAACTTTGGGGTAAAAATTTAGCTTATTTACAGTTAAACGTAAATCATCATGGTTAAACCTATTCTATATATGGCCACTTTGAGTCCACCATCAAGAGCAGTTATGTTGACAGCCAAAGAGATTGATTTGGAACTCGAATACAAGTAAGTTCGCAAGTATACATACATACATACATAATTATAATATACATAAATATATGAAAATTAAACTATTTTTTTGAGCTTTAGGTCAGCTTATATTTTTATATTTATTAGTACGATATTTCGTTAACCTTCGGTTAACTTCTTCAGGATATTATTCGGTTTTTTGATATTGAATTTTTCTTTTTTTCTTTGTTTTTTCAACTTTTGGTGAATTTGTTTTCCTGTGTTTGTTTTAAAAAAAATACATTTTTCCAACTAAAAAAAAGCTGAAATGAATACCTTTATTGTATTATTTAAATTATTACATATTTTTCATTTCCTTTTCATTATTTAAGACCTATCAACCTTCTTAAAGGCGAGCACCTGACTCCAGAGTTTATTAAAATGAATCCCCAACACACTATACCAACTCTGGTGGATGGCGATGTTACCATCTATGATTCCCATGCCATATGTGGATATTTGGTGGAAAAATATGGCAAAGATGATAAATTATATCCCAAGGACTTGGCGAAACGAGCTGAAGTTAATGCTCGTCTACATTTCGATTCGGGTCATTTATTTGCTCGCTTACGTTTCCTTTACGAGCCCATTCTGTATTATGGCTCTACAGATTGTTCTATCGATAAGATTGCCTACATACAAAAATGTTGGGAAATTATGGAACAATTTTTGAAAGATAATCCTTATGTTTGCGGTGAAGATTTGACTATTGCGGATTTTTGTTGTGTGGCTACAATAAGTTCGGTCAATGAAGTGGCACCCATTGACGAGTTTAAATTTCCAAAATTGTTGGCTTGGCTGAAACGTTTGTCTGAATTGCCGTACTATCAGGACACTAATGAAGAAGGAGCCGAAGAGTTAAAAAGGATTTTCAAAGAAAAATTGGCCGAAAATCGTGGAGCTACTAAACATAACTGAATGCAATACATAGTTTTAAAACATTTTTTATAAAACTTTATATTTTATTATTTAAAATACTTTCGCTAACTTGGTTTAATAAAAAAAAAATACATACAAGACGAACACATAACCTCCTCCTATTTTTTCAAGAAAGAGAGAGATAGCATGCATATAGCTTCTTTATTGCAAAATAGTGATATCTCAACAGATGAATTAATAATGCAGATATGCATTATGTTGCATGTATGTAAGTAGAAAACTTTAAACTTATTTTCTGCAAAACTAGCTTATTTTGAGTTATGCCTATGTTGCAATAAAGGAGCGATGCGAGCAAATGCTAAACGAAATAATTACGTTCCAGGTTTATTAAAATAATTGTATTTCTTGTCTAATGAATTGATTGTTTAATATGTATGTATGCATATATGAGTGTAGTTTTTTGCTAAATATTTTTAAATTATTCGAATAAAATTTCTAATTTCTTTGTTCAAATATTCGAACAAAAATAAAATAATTCTGCCAAATAAAGAAAACCGACTTCAAAAATTTGGTAGAACCTTTTCGAAAAAAAGTGTATGGGACTAAACTGGAAGTAAACCGTGAGACAGTCAAAATCAGTTTTTTGGTTAAAAAGTACGTGATATATAAAATTAAATTTTAATGGGCGTGCCTCCGCACATTTCTTAAATGCAATATTGTGTGTGTTTTCAGAGCTCAGGGTGTGTGTTAAGTTTTATAAAAATCGGTAAAATAAAATATTAAGTTTTAATGGGCGTAAGTGACTCTACTCTATGGGCGAAGCCCCGCCCATTTTTTCAACTATAAAATTGTGTAATTATAAGAACCAAAGGTGTTTCCTAGGTTTCGCAGCATTCATATAAGTATAATATCATAAAATCAAATAAAAAAAATGTGTTAGCATGTCCTGTACACTTTATTTTACTACGGGACCGGGGAATGAAAATTTTATGGGAATAAAAATTTCACATCCTTTTCACGATAGGGAATGAATATGAAAACAATTAATTAGCGCTGATAAACATTTTAACATTTATAGAGAAAAAATAGTACGGATAAGAAAATAAATTTCTGCGCATGTTTCTATGGTTTCATTTACAAATGAAACCATAGAATGAAATGATATGGGAAAGCCCGTGAAACACAAATGCAGTCATTAAAGTTTAATATGAATGTTTCATTTAGTGCAATTGATATTGCATATCATAATTGATATTTATGATAATGTTATCATTTGGTCTTGTGTTTGTTGGGTATCATGTTAATGCATGTATTACAGTGTTGCCGAACCGAGGATAATTACCCGAATCAGGTGCAATTTGTATGAGCATGTGTATCGCGTGGGTAATTGCTCTCAGGTGTAATTTACGGGTAATTTGAAATTCGTTTGTTTTATATAATAAATCGTGTGTGTTCTGGCTTTCACATCGTTTTCACATGTTTTCTTGTGAGTTTGGATGTTAAAACACATAAAAAAAATTTATACAAAACAAGAAAATATAATTTTTTTGATTGGAAATTTATATTACAGATGAACATAGGAGAGTTTTTTGCCATCCGAAACTCATTTTGAGAAAATTTGAGTTGTATTTCACTGGGGCTGATACCAAATCATAAGTAGACCTTAAACAAGATTTTTGAAATGTGTCAAATATTTATTTTAATACTTGGGTGTAATTCCTTTGAAATCGGGTAATTTTGGCTCCTACGAGGTGTAATTTTAAATATATATTTTGGTAACACTGATGTATTATAACATTTGGATTGCTTGTGGTTGGTAGCACTGCTTGAGCATGTTATGACTGTCATATGCATTTGTCACAATCTCAGCATAAGCCTCTTTAGCTCAGTGGCAGAGCACTGGTCTTGTAAACCAGGGGTCGTGAGTTCAATCCTCACAGGAGGCAACATATAATATAAACTTTTTTTTTAAGTACAGAATATAAATAAATCAAATACAGATTGTGCATCCAACTAAAATTAAAAAACTTTCGAGTGTGAATGTTTTTGATTATCATCCACCATATTAATGCAATTTTATTTCTTAACCAATTTTTTATAGTTTTAACATTGCCACATCCAAACTACAGTATTCCTCTGGAAACACATCAAAGAAATCCCCTCTATAGCACACCTATCGCGTTTTTTTTTTAATAATTTCCTTCTTCTTTGTCCGTAATAGAAACTATCCATCCACTCACCACTCTTTGTAATAAATGCATCTTATAAGTGTATATTTTAAACAATATTATCTTTGCGATATATTTAATATATTTATTATATATTTAAGTAAAAAAATTAATGAAAAATAGAATGTATAATTTACAAAGTTTTCAATTAAACTAATGATGATAAAATTTAAACTCAAACAGAGAAAAATAAAAGTAACGTTTATAAAAATAATAATATGCGATTCCAATTTCTTATAACATTTTTACTAATTATTATTTTTAACCCTCAGTCCATAGCCCAACTCTTTACAACTTCTTATTTTGCTTAGCACACACAATGTTGTGTCGTTTTTTTTTAATACATTTATTAGTATGTAACATTTTTTTATATAAAAATTCAATGTGAGTTTTACTAACAAAACCAATAGACCTATTTACATTAAACTTGTTTTGTATTTATTATATATATATGTATGTTTTATTATTGATATACATATTTCTATCTTGTGTGTGTTTTGTTTTACTCTTTTAACAAAAATATTTTTTATATTTATGTATAATTAAAAAAGAAGTTTTTAAAAGCATGTTAAGATCTTTATAAATCACAATTAAAAGGAATTGATTACTTTTTTAAACTTATGAATAATCTTATCGATTAAAAATTATATTGTGCGATTTAAACATTTTATATTGAAAATTTTTCTGATTTCAGTTTGTTTTGTTTTTATGGTAAAACGAATTATTATTTATTTAAATAATAAGAAATATTTCAATTTCTTTTAATAGCAACTTTTGTGATTCTTTAACTTTTTGCATAAATTTTATGTTGTTATTTTTAGTAATATCTCATATACTTAACATTTTTTGTTGTTATTTTCGCCTGCAAAGTAATTTTAATCCTGACCTCTAAGGAAATTCTTTAAACGTTCAGGCAATGGTAGCTTATCAATATTATGTGGTTTCATATTTAACAATATAGCATCACGACAAGCATTTTGTAGGGAAACAACTATAATTTCAAATAAAATCATTTTCTAATTAATTTCAAATATTTAACAATAAACTTACTGCCATATAATTGTATTATCCTTATTTGTTTTGTAGTACCATAGACATCGATGACCACATGTAAAGGTGCTTTGTCAAGCGGTATATCTTTAGTACAAGGTCCTTGATCAACACCATTGATTATGAAATGCATTTCACCTTTGGTTTCATCAAACTCGGTGGGTACAAATACAACACCTATGCGTGAACCTTTATCTGTCAATAAAATGCCGGGATTGCAATCACCACTTCCGCTTAAATCGACCACAGAGGGCCTCAAAAGACGTTTTGGTACCATTCCTCTGGGAGTGCGCACATACATAGAATCTCCTAAAATCGTACCTGCAGATTTGTTTAAAAAAATATTATTTTTATAGTTACATGCATAATTGAGAAACTCTAAACTCGCTCAAGTCTATTGTGAAAAAATTATATCCGTTTGATGACCGTTTAATGAACAGACAGTATAACTATAACTTTTTTACCTTTATTAGTTACATTTGAGCTTGAACCTGCTTGACCATCACTTGTTGAGGCAGTGGCAGCATCATTACCTACGCCACTAGAACTGCCTCCTCCACCACTACCAAAATCAAGGGGATTGGAACGAGGAGCTAAGGAATGTGACTCGAATTTTGATATGGGATAAATCCAACAAGTGCCTAAATTTGCCAAGTCTGGTAGAGCAAATTGAGGCAAACCATCTTCCATTGCTCCCAAAACATCAGGTACCAATTGTGTTAGCCCTAACCTCATATGACCCGACCAGCCACGTTCATTCTTTTCAATTTCTACCAGAAAAATTTCTCCCATTTGCAGAGGTTTCTCCGAAAACGTTACAGCGTCGGCAAAGCTGGCCTTACGGAAAGCAACCGTGTTGTCATCACACAATATAATATTTGCACCATGGTATGGATGAAATCTAGACAATTGACGCTTTGAAATAGCTGGTGTGTAATTTGTGGTTGCTACTGCACTTGATTCTGCAGCAGCATTTGGGGTCGAAGATGAATCGTTGGCAGCAGCCGCAGTTAAAGAATTCGAGCTATTGCTGCCAGGCACACTCATTTTATTTTGTTCAGTTAAAATATTTCTATGAGATTCGTAAACTTTATTTGAGATTATTAACAACAACGAAGTTTTATATTGATCTTTCTTTGTTTTCTCTTTTTAATAAGTATTATATAGGTTTTTATTTTTGTTTAGAACAAAACAAAATGAAAACAATTTTTTTTTGTGTTTACATTTTATCAACACTAAAAATTAACAAAGTTGCAATCTCACCAGCATTTTTAGTTACTCCTCAACACTATTTCAATATGTACATGAGCCTTTACAGACGGGAATAATTATAGTGCATGTTTTGTTTTTTTCATAACATACGGGACGATTATTCATCTAACATACCATTTACACATGCCACTATAGTGGCATGCCATTTCGAAAAACTCAATACACTCACGATTTTTCACTAACACACTCAAATTTTTCGCAATGGCAGCAAAATTTGCATGCCAGTGAAAATTTGGCAGTTGCATGCCATTGAATGTCAAAACGAATGTGAAATTTAAATTAGAGTTTTAACTTGTTATTCGTATTATTGTGTTTCATTTATTGCACTGTGCATAAAAAATGTATGTTTGTTAATTATAGAGCATTAATATTATACAAATAATACTTATAATAATAAATGTTAACCAAGTCGCTGAACATGTGCTTATATGATGAACTCGGTAGCTCTATAAACAATATGGGAGCAATTTTTTTTTTACTTGCGAACTATACAAATGTTCTCTTCGCCGACATTTTTAAAATGAACTTGCAATTGCATGTGTAAACGGTCAAGCAAATGGCAAGAGATTCGACTATTTCGAAAATTTTTTCGTTGATAATACGTATACAACAATTGCATGCCATTAGTGGCATGTGTAATTGCAGTGTAACAACTCAAAACTATAGCTCCTCTCAGTGTGTTGCTGTAACCAGCTATTCAAATTGAACATTAAGTGAATAGGAGAATTTGAAAGCAATTCAGTAGTCAATTTAAAAAGTTTGAAATTGAAAGGCCAAAATTGAACGTGTGACCCCCCAAGTAAAAAAGATTCGCCTTATTTTGGGGGAAATTGCTGTTAAGAACATCTGGCAGTATTGTTACATTATACATTGTGCTGAACAGCTGTTACAACTTTCATAACGTTTTCGCTGGGAAACCAAAAAGTCAATTGATAAATAAGGTATATATTATTTTCTATCCGAAACCAGTAAAATTGTTTAGTATAATAAAAAAGTTCTTTTAAATAATTATCTCACAGAAGCAGAATGCGTGTTCCTTCTGCTGTATACGCAGCCAAACGTAAGGCCCGTTCACCACAAAATGAGGCAACTGTTCCGTTTCAGGAAATTCTTCCCTTGCGTTTGAAGAACACGGTGAGCGGCAAAGCCGATTCCGGTTCAGATGTAGCTTGTCTTCAAGAAATGTCTGTGCTCTTTGCATGTCTAAAAGATAATGAATTTGTTGAGAAATTCTGCTCGAAAGAAATATCACAGTTCCAGAAGTGCTACAAAGTTCATTTGGACCAAAAGTTTGCTGCTAAAAAAACAATCAATCAAGGTATAGTAACACCCGGTCACAATTTAAATTATAGACAACTTAACAAGTATATGAGACGATTTCCAAATCCCGAATGAAATTATTGCATTGATTGCACAAGGACTTGCAAAGTCATTTGTGTAAGTTAAATATTGTTAATTTAGCTGAATAAAACAAACCACGGAAATGAAAAATGCGCTAATTAATTTTAAACTTGTTAAAACATCCATATTTGTTCTTAATAATGCAAATAAAAAGGAAACTGAATATTAAAATTTTGTAAAGTGCATACATACATATGTATGTATGTACATGAATACATATGTATGCACATGTATGCAGTATATGCCCTGTAGGAAACGTTAACAGTAAAACAGTACTGATTCACAAATGACTTTTTCGAATTGTCATTTGAAAATCTCCTACAGGAATTAAAAACACTGTTAAGAATTCTTCGATTGGGCGGTTTTCATAACTGTTATATTAAGAAAAACTTTATTTATTTTTTTTGTAATTTGTTTTTGTCACAATTATCAATACACTACATCGGCATCCCCTAATCCGCCAGAAGAAGAACTGCAACCTGGTGATGACTGACTTAAAATGTTCAAGTAACTACTAGCATGCCTGGCTAGGCCAGAACGTTGTTTAAATTCAAAAAGCTCAGCTAATAAAGTTTGTTTTTCCCTTTCCAACATGGCAATGCGTTCACTCTTCAAATGACCCTCACTAGCCAATAGACGATTTTGCTGTCGGAGACGGTCAGATATGGTGGTACTGACATTGACATTTGCACGATTAATACTAGCTTTTGCAGGATTTCTTATAGCCAAATTGAAATGAAAAGGGAAACCTCCTCTCTCCCAACATTCAGCCAAGGAGGCAAGACTTCTGTTAACTTCCACAACACGTGCTCTTTGGAAGTTCAAACGCTCTTGCTGTACTTCAGAACATTGTTCCTAAGGTATTAAATATTCATTATATAATTAAATACTTTGTTTAATATGGATATATTTTTTATTATATTACCGCATTAGATGATCCCATACGTCCTAGATACTTTATTTTTTCCTGTATATTAAGAATCTGTTGCATATACCATTCTCGGGCCTTCTCTACCGAGTTTAAACCCAAAAGCAGCACTTCTCTCTCCTCTTCGTATTGCTTAAGACGTTTTAGCATATTGTAGTCTATTCCATTTTGTAAAGTATGCCTTCTGGGTTCCCTTCTCTTGATAGTGGCTTTCTTTAGTGGCATACTTGTAAAATTGCCACTGTCCGTGGCCGAGGAAGAGCCACCATCAGCACTACCGCGATAGCCACATTGTTGTAAGAAATTATTGGAGTTTTGCTTATCCTTTAGATCCAGTTCACTACGCAGTACACCCAGTTGCCAATTTTGTAAGGCATGTCTTATTTCCGCCTTATTAGAAGCGCTTAGAGCTCCTTTATTTGCCGCAGTTGCATTTACAACCGAAGCTCTGGGTGGCTTGGGCGGCGCTGGTGGCGAATTGTATGGTAATCTTACAGCATTGTTGGACGTTGTTAAATCTCCTTCAGAATCTGGACTCAGTTGGGGCAGACTTATAGCTCTGTGCGATGTGGAAATATTATGCGACCTTACTACATTCACTGACCAATGATTTGTAGGCAGAGGATTTTCTATATCTAATGCTGGAGCTGATGGTGGCCTGGCTGCCTTAATAGGTGACTTATTTTTCCATCCGCCATTATTTGCACTGCTAATTACGTTCACAGTACCACTATTTCCCAAAGGCTTGACTTGAAAATTTTCATTTTGTCCATGATTTTGACTTTGATTGCGCAGCAAACACAATTTCAAACCACTACAAAATCTTTCAAATGTCAATAGGCCACTAGGCGGAGTCACTTTGCGTAATGATTCCATAACACCGCGGGGTAAACCTTTACTGCCATCATCTTGCCATCCCTTTTCAATATCTATAAATTTTACATAACCCGTTTGCTGGTCATCTAATATGTCGAATAGTGTTTTCATGGAGTGAACAAAGGCTTTTGGCAGAGCATCAAAGGCGCTGCCTGTCTGCGGTCCTGCATCGCTATTAACACTATTCAAGTTATTTTTAATATTAATAGTTTGATTATTGTTTAAAACTCCCATTACTAGATTTGTTTCGTTAGGTCGAAGCATTTTAGTTAAGTGTATATATAAACTGGAAAAAAAAGATTTTATTAAATTATTGTAAATAATAAAAATAATAATAATAAAAATATGTGAAGTTGGGAACTATTTCTCTTGTATGCGACAAGAAAAGCTTGCGATGGCTTAAAAAGGATATTTTTTGTCCTGCTAATATTATAAATTTGAACGTTTGTTGTTGTCACATAATTATGCAAAATTTATACACAGAAAAAATATTCCTTCAATACACAACTTTAATTGAAAATAAAACTGAAAATCAAGTAAAAATTTAATTTGCGCCAATTAAATTTTTAAACAAAAGTTTAATTGACTTAAATACATTTTTTTAATTGATTTTTGGTTGTATTCTCAATTAAAGTTGCTTATTGCAGGAATATTTTTTTCTGTGTAGCCTTGGAGAAATATTACGCCCTACAAAATTAATATTACTTTTTAAGGACTTATGCTCAGAGGAATCGTACATATGTATATATAGTGTTTTTCTTTTGCACATATCGCATAATAAATCATAAACAGTCACAACTCAAGAAATCAAAGATGTTTAGGAATGGCAAAAACTGTGCATACTGTACATTTAATGCAATTATTTTATATTCATCAAGAAGAAGAAAAAAGAAAAAAAAAAATTCAAAAATCATTTTGATAATTTCGAGTTGTGACTGTTTATATGTGCGATATGTACATACAGTGCTGGGATTAAGTATTTGTACAAACAGCACATTGAAACCAAAATAATTATTTTATGAACATAAAAATAAATATAAAAGAATTATATTTAACAAATAATAGTAAAACTTAAAAAGATTTCCTTCGCAGGTAAAACAATAAAGAAAAATATTAAAAAAGCTTAGTATTCTGGGGAACAAAATTATAGGCAAAGTTATTTTGTCCTCTTCTGCTCAAATAAAATTTTGGATATCTGGCAACACTTTACTTTTCACACAATCTGGAATGTTCCGTTACAGTTTTTAATTTGGTTTTGCAAGCAAAATTTAAAAGAACAAGCTAAAAAAAATTGTTTAATTTACCATTTTTTCTAAAGCAAGGGCCGGTCCAAAATTAAGAGAAACTACAGAGTCTCAGGTTATTTATTATACTCTTACATAATCAAGGTAAATCTTTTGCTGATATTGGTTTTAAAATCGCATGTGAGTTGCAAATCGCCAAACTTGTTTCTACATGTTCTGTAAAGGAACGGTCACACTTGGCAAACATTTGTCCAAAAACCGTAACCACTAAATACGAATGAAAAACCTAGTGATTTAGACTCTTGTTTATTATTAATATTATGCGATATGCGAGTGTCAGAACATGCCCGTATAACACTGCACAGCGATTTTGAACCTTTTCCAAAATTCATATTGTTTGTGTTAGAGGATAGCAAAAAAATATACGTGTGCTGTCGTTCACCGTAAAGTTCTTTTTTTGTCTCCTCTACTAGAATCCATTGCCAGAACCCCGTAGTTTTTTTCCTGTTGTACTGTGTAAATATATGTATTTATTTGTAAATTTTTGTTAATTTCACCATTAATATAATATTTATTGCTGTTATGTAAAATAAAAATAAAAAATAGCAAGAATTCACACTAAAATATAATGAATAATTCAAAGTTTTATTCATGAGAAAAAAAAAACTTAAGTGTATAGTACTCGTAGTGGAATAAATTGCTGAAGAAGAAAATTACAGACAAAGTTTAATTCATGCCTTTTGAGTTATAAAATGTATGTCATATTCCCACGCAATAAAATGCCAGGCAAACAAATATAAACTAACTATGTACGAGTATACACTTGTATACATGGGGATTAACATAATTATAATAATTAATAATACACTGATGATAGCTTTACACACGACATTTTTATTTCTGCTAGTTTACTTTAATATAAACTGCACATTACGAAACTTTTGGTTTCAACAGAAAGGGAAAAAATTAATTAGATTACAACAGTCAGCAAGATGTACAAGTGTACATGCATACATATGTATGTATATTATATGTATAATTGCAAAGAATTTCTTAACTATAGAATAATGAAATGGCTGAGGTTTTCACAACTTCCAAAGTTTCCATAAGTAAATACTTTCGGCTTCTTTAGAAGTAAAATTAACACCTTAAAAGTGTATATACAGGGTGCCCCTGTAGCTGAGTGGTAGCCATGCTATCCTCTCGTCCAGAGGTTGTGGGTTCGATTCACGCCATATACCCTGGGTGTTTTCTGCAGATAAGCGAATCGCTTTGCGGGTTATGTTTGTTAAAAAAAATATATAATTATATATAATTCATCACCAGCGCCATATGCGACCCAATGGAGATATACTACATACATACGTTCTGGATTCTTGAGTATAAGAAACTATAATAAGCAATGTCTGTGTGTACGTGAAATCGTTCTTCCGAAGCCCCCAAAACAGCAAGAGACTCCGGTACTCGACTGATGTGTGAGGACTTGTCATACATAGCTCGATTAGTATTGAAAATCAGCAAAATAAATAAATTCAGTAAAGTGCGACTTTGAGTCGCACACCAAGGGTTACGTACAGACACTGTATATGTAATACTATACGAACTATATATAGCCTATATAATCGAACCTGATGAAGACTTTTTAAAAAAATGTAAGTACCAGGGGGTCTATTCTATAATTCGAAACTACATTCGAATTTGCATGTAATTAACATATCGAATTAGTTTTAGCGTTTATTTTAGTTTTTATATTTTTTTAGGTTTTTGGCTTTTTTTTTGCGATTTTTTCGGTTTTTGGTGATTTAGTATTTAATTTTGATTTTTTAAATTTCAGTGTTAATTTTGATGTAGTATGTATAAAAATACACAATCTTTGAAAATTTCAAGTTTCTCTATACAATTGTCTGTATATGTGACAGCGCATAGAGAAAGGGACCTAAGGGTAAAAAAATCAATTTTCACTTTTTTTTTTTGATGTGGACAACATCTGAGCATCGAATGAGACAGATCCCATGCCCTCCCAGAGATATGCGCGTTTTGTGAAATTGAAGTCGACGATTCTAAGGTTATGTGAAAAAATTTTCGTACTAACAGAGTGATATTCACGATTTAAAAGAATTATAAATGAGTATTTATTATAATTCACAATTAATAATTTCAGAAAATAAACCTGGATTCGAAAAAACGCGAGCAAAATTGATATCAAACTCATGGAAACAGCGCGCTAGGTAGAAAACAGTAAAAACCAACTACACAAAACAAGAGGTAGGGACGACCTACGCGCGTTTTCAAGGTTGACCAACACGTTCCTGACGTCATGAGATGTGAGAGACCAATACCAACACGCTCAGTGATGGTACACCAAAGATACACGTATTTAAATCTTTAAAATGGCTCTCCTGAACAAAACCGGTTTTTACCCTTAGGTCCCTGTCTATTTTGCGCGTCACATATCTATTACATTAGGATTTCAATATTTTTCGTTGCTGGCTTTAGAACACACTTTAATCATAGAATTTAGCTTAAGCTTTAGCGAATTACAGAATAAGGGGGCAGGACTAGAAACTGGAATTTTTTTGTATATAAATTTTTTTTCAAATACATAGTACATTTGTGACCACCAGGGTAATAAAACTGATTTTTTCTTTGTTAATTTAACATAACATAACATTTTTTTATTTGGATCTTTACTCCAGAGTTATACTCTCCTTAAAAGTAAAATAATTGCTCAATTCACAACCTATTGTAGGAGTCCGTAGTTCGTACATTAGTTGTTGGTAATTCCAATAATAGAAATTATGAACAATGTTTGTACGACCTATACGACTCCTACAATCTAGTTTTGGAAAAAGTGCGATAAAATTATTAAACTTAGCTTCAAGTAGATATTAATCTATTTGTTCTTAAGAATTTTTTTACTATTTGTGAAAATTGTTTTATACTTCTTTTTATAATGAGCCGATGTAAGGAAAAGTAGCTTAAGCAGACTTAAAGAAATTTAGCTTTATTATGCTATATTATGTTCCAGTTGGAATTTCCAGATGTTAAAATGCTACATATAGAAAAAATTATTAAAAGAAAGTTGAATCATGCTTTAGAACACTTTAATCTATTAGCGATAGCGTCCAAACTTCCGAGAAACACTGCTTTGCTAAAGTCGAGTTAAGCTTTTATGCCATATTGCGACAGATATGTATGTAATATAAAATCAGCTTTGTAAATACATTTTTGTGGGTGTATGTATATTAGCTTGTGTGTGTTTTTTTCTACTGCTTAATATTTATTTGAATAAACCACAAATATTTAAATTATAATTGTTAATTATTATTCACTTATGCAGTTGCAGATGCACTTGTATTGTAATTGATAAATTCCTTTAAACGATCATAGTGAGTGTGTTATAATACTTAAATTCAAAAACAAACACAAATACATACACGCACATGATACAAACCGAAACATGTTTGTTCGATGAAAATCAATACAAAAAAACAACACAGCCTCTCAGTGCAGGGAAAAACAACAACAACAACAAAAAAAAATCAAAAGACTTAAAACACAAACCTGATTTTGTTTTTCTGCACAAATACACAAACAAATACTCTACTCGACTCGTATTAATGTTGTTGCCTTTTTCCACTTGAGATGTTGATGCTGTCTGTCTGTATGTATGTATGTATGTTGTATGTACACAAATATTTGTTAAAGTATATTTTTAGTTTATGTCGGTTTTGCCTTCTTACATTGGAAATGTATTTGTTGTTTTTTTGTTAATGTATGTATGCTTTTATTATTAAATCAATTCTTGTTTTTTTGCTCTTAGACAATTGTTTGTGCAATCAAGCATTAAACATTTGCCACTAGTTTATATTTTTTTTACTGCAAGTTTATAATTGGCACGTGTGAATTTTTATTTTAATAATTGTTCATACAAAACACTAGTTTGTTTCTCTCTATTTTTTTTTATATTAATAATTATGAATTTCGGAACGTTGCTTGTTTGTTAAGCTATTATTTTCTAATGTAATAAAAAAAGTTCTTATATACAGTTCTTTACTTTAACTAAAAACCAGTAAATGCGGTTAATTAGTTGTTTGAAAGGAATGTATAAAACCTCGAAATAAAGTTAGAAGGTTTTGTGGGATTTCCTTCTTTACTGTTTCACAGCACTGCTCACACTGCGGCGGGAATAGCAAGAGTATAATATTATTCTATAACCGCCACCACTGAATGTTCAAATATATCAATATTTTTCTTTAAGTTCGTTCAATGACTTTTTTTGTGTTTGTTTGTTCAAATTGCATTCTCGTTATAAAATTTTTTGAAATACGTATTGTATATGTTCTTGCACTTTATTTATATTTTTTTTATTATTTATTGACTAGTTAACTAGTTTTATAGGTTCCTTCCTAGTTATATATGTATATTTTTTTTGTTGGTCGGTCGGCCTGCCTTTTTGCCGCTCAAATGTATGTACTGTTGTATACGTATTCTTATACTCGCAATAGTTTTTCTTCAATGGCTGTTCAAGCATTGTTTACGTGTGTTCTGCTTATTTGCTTTTTATGCACTAAACCGTTTTTGTTGTATCTTTAAATTTTTTATTGTTTTTTTTTTGTTTATCATGAGTTTCAGTTTGTCTTAAATGCTTATTGGGCTTTTAAAAAAACGTTGTGTTGTGTTTTGTTTTAATTTATTTTACTTTTCTGCGAACAACACCAACATGTTTGATAGAATGGCCTTGCAACATGTTTGTTAAAAGGGTGTATTTTGTTGTGGTAATAATTATAGTGTGTATCAAATGCCAAATCCTTTTCTTTTACTACGTTTATACGCAGGGCTTATTTGCAATTAAAACAGTAAATTGTTGCCATATTATTGTTTTTATTGCGACTTACTAATTCAGAAAACTATTCACGATTAACGCACTATTTGCAAATAAAATGCTTGAGGTTGCCACGCTTACAAATGTTTGATAACAAAAAACAATAAATGGATAAATATTGCAACAAAAAATATGGATAGAAGCAAATAATGACGATTAAAACAAACAATTATTTGATATTTTGTACATTTACACTATTTTTTTTTTCAACATAAGTAAGTTTTCTATAGAAGTGCTACCAAGTTTGTGTACTTTTGCTATGCCGTATAAACAGTGAGTTAATTTATTTGCAAATAGTGCGCGTATAAACGTAGTATTTGATACCTTAAATCTACTAGTCAAGCTATTTTATTTGAGACCCTTATTAAGGTTAAATTAAACGTGCCATAACAATAACCATACAAAACAGCTGTTCGGTACAAACTTATGGGCCACACTGTATTTGATTATAGGTGACTCGCTATAATGCCAAAGTCATAACCATAACCATAGAAACCAATTGAATTTTGGTTTTTCGCCATAACCACAGACAGCTGTTTGCTGGTTACACATATTTGTTGTTGCACTTTGGAAATGAATAAACAAATGAGCACATAAACAGCTGTTTATTGTTATGGCAGCACTAATAGGTGAAGCAATTATGTTTATGGTTTTGGCAATGGTTATGGCTATTGCAGTATGATATGGCACATCTGATGCAAACTTTATTCCGCCATTTTGTTGTTCCACTCATATGGGAAGGATTTCTTTCATGCTTTTTTTAATCTCTGCATATTTTTGTTTTGCAATATTTTCGCTTTGGTTAAATTCTCACTTGTATTTTTATATATGCATGTATATAGGAAGAAATCACTCTTCATTGTAAACTGCTGGTGCAAATATTGCAGATGTAGCAAGTATAGGATAAATGCTACGTTCAGCTACTTCCTACACTAATTAATATATGTCACAAAAAACTTCATTGAAGAAATTTCAGCCCTTTACTCTACGTATCCACCTGACATGAAATTTTGTTGTAACTTGAAGTTATAACTGAGTTGTTAAAACAAATGCAGTAACAATAATGTTAGTAAAGATAGTAATTTTATGTCAGTTGGAGACCGCAAGTTACTTATACCCAATTCCAACATTAAACTACATAGGTGACAACTTTATTATTATTTTTTATATTAAATTTTATTGCATACAAGTTAAATTTATAAAAAATATTCTGTTTTATTTTCTTATATGTATTTATTTAGGCCAAATCAATTAAATGTTTTTTATAAACCACTTCACTTCCTTATAAGATAAACTAAAAAAAGATATAAATCAGTCATGAGAAAAGATAAATTTGGAAATGGTTATTAATAAATATGTATATGTAAATCAATATTTTTTGTGGTTATATGTATTTATAATTTTATATACGTTATTTGTTGTTGAAAAATATTAAAAACTTACGAAATTCGGACTCTTGAAAATCCCAGTTTCAAACCATCACACAAACTTGCATGGCGTTAAGAAAAAGGGGATTGTAAGAATGTGAATTTCATTTGAAAAAAAAAAATCTTAAAATTACTCACAATAGAACTAAGAGAAATAATATTTATTAAAATGTATAAAATAAGCAAGGAATTGGCGTAATTGGTAAAAAAAAATTCCAGTTAATTCTTAAAATTCTAACATACACGAACTCCTTACAAATCGGCTACCGACTTTCTGCGTACATATTTGGCGAAATAGTCGGGACGCCAACATTTACAGGAACCGGGAATTAGGAACCAATCGTAATACAAACGCACTTGGAAGCAACCCAGCTCATCGTGACCATCACAGTGCTGACTAAAATCACTCGAGCCATTGGCACCATTATTATGATTAGTGGCGTCCGAGGCCGTGGCTACGCCAGCACGTTTCTGCAAGTACTGCTGGTAAGCTTGGAAATCTTGTACCGAGGGCGTTGGTGTTGTAGTCGATGATATGGGCACGGTATCTTCAGCATTGGGATAGAAGATTTCCGCTACCAAAAGACTGACCCAACGGGGTGAAGACAAGCAACCACCGTCTAAATAATGGCAACGTGCTTGAATGCAACGTGTTACTTCCACAGTCTGGGTAAAGTAGCCTTCGTAGGGAATTTGTACCACATAACGCCAGGAACCTTGATAGTTTTTAGCGAAAACTGGTGTGGCATATTCAACTTTGGCCGGACAGGGTGTGGGCGGACCTTCATAACGTATGGGACCGTTTTCTTCACGTCTTTCGGCGGTTAGCGGAGCTGCCTGTGGTGTTGTGGTATCGCCTTGAATGGCCTTGTAGAGGGTACAGAATCTAGAAATAAAAAAAATTAAAGAGAGAATTTTAGCTTATAGAGCGGTAATACGCAAATAATTTTTATTTTTCAAAGTAATAGTGGGTTTAAGAAATTTAAAACATTAAATAGTGGGAAGAACTTGCACTAAAGAAACATTTTTAAATTTCACCTATTCATGCATCATAGCGGTATATGAAATTATCGGCCCAATTATGAATTTATTTCTCACAAAAATTAGTTTTCTCTAGCAAGAAAACCCTAAAATATAAATAATATAAATTCCTTGGGAACAAAAAAGTGTAATAAGTGGCATCACCGACATCTCTAATTTTTGTTTTATTGTTCTTGTTTTTCTTTGTAGTTTTGTTTACAAAATGCTAGGGAGAATGAGTATTTATATGTGATAGCATAAGCAAAAACGCTGTCAACGTAATGGCTTCGTTAAAAACTCAGTTAAGGCTCAGTTACCCGAATGTAATGTAATGTAACTGTAACGGTAGGAAACAGCTGATCGATATCGTTATGTGAAAAGTAATGCAAATGGCTATAGAGGTGTAGCCGGAACGCATGAATCTGTATATTACTTTTCACATAACAATATCGATCAGCTGTTTCCTACTGTTGCAGTTACTTTTCATTACAGTCGGACAACTGAGCCTTGAGTCAAATCGTATCGTGCTGTTGCGAACTAGCTGACAAAATTCGTATCATTTAATAAACATTTTGATGTTTGTTGAAAATATATTGACAACGTTTGCTTTTTAAAAATCTACACATTTTTACTAACTGACGCCCAGACAAAACGGTAATTTTTGGCCGGGCATAAAATATTGTATAAAAATGTTGGTCATAAAACTTAAAACCAACAGGCAAAAATCAGCCAAACTTAAGATTGCCCATTTTTATTCTTACAAATTCCCCAGTGGGAAACTAATCATTTTCGTTTATTAATCATCCCACAAGGAAATTTTGTAAAAATTAAAAATTGACAATTCTTTTTTTGGTTAAATAATTTCCAATGAAGAAATCAAATTATTCCAAACAAATTTCATAAATCCTAAAAATTTGATTTTAGTGTCAATTTTTAAAGTCTGGCAGCACTGCTGTTATTTAAAAGATGGCCATGCTGCCAACTTTTCTCATCCCACGTTTTATACAAAATTTTGTAGGAAATGGCTGAGTAGAAATATACAAAGCATTATGTTGTGGGCGTGGTCACACCTACTTTCCCAAAAGAACGATGTTGCCATTGCAAGAACTCAAGGCGTGTACATAGTTTCGTAGGGGTCGGGTTGGGTAGAAGTTTATAGAAGTCATATAAAAATTCTCAGTCTTTAGTTAACTAATGAAGGTTGTTTAACCAATGAAATTGATATGAAAAATCGTTACTTAAACCACGATTGTTAGTTAACTATAGACTGTGAATTTGGACCGATTTCAAGAATTATTTGCCTGATAGAGTTGCCGTTTTACCCCGTTTACAAAAAATTTAAATTTACTGCCAGTTTGTAAAAGACAAGTAAATTAATTTTTTTATATTGAAAACAAAAACAAAGCCCTAAAATTTGTTTGTTCCAAAAAAAAAAAAATGCAAATTTACTGCCAATTTATAAAAAAACCATAAAATTTAAATTTGTTTTTGGAAATGGGACAAGTTTCTGAGACAAAGAATTCTTCAAATTGGTCCAAATTTACAGTCTATAGTTAACTAACGACCGTGGCTTAACTAATGATTTTTCTTATCAATTTCATTAGTTAACTAAAGACTGAGTGCCTTATTCAGAAAAAATTATTTTGGTTTACAAAAGGTATACAAAACAAATTTTGTATGTAAACCTACATAATTTTTTTTTGAAAATTTGAGCCTTAATCGTACTAAAGTTTGATAATTTCGATACATTAAAAATTAAATTTTTTTAAATGTAATGCCAAGAATAGTTGATTTTCCCTTTAGCAATATGTACTTACATTCCGCCACCGTCGCAAAATTTACGCGGTTTGCGTTCCTCGGTTTCTTTTTGTTGCTGCTGCTTGGAATCTTCCTCCTCCTCCTCATCAATGGCTGGATCGAAATAGCCATAATTATGAGACTCGTCCATAGCCTGTGGTTGGTTGGCAACAGCTTCTCTCTTAGATCTAACCGCATACTGACGATCAATATTGTTATTGTCGACAGGCTCAACAGGATCATCGCGTATTATTTGTGTAACTTTGGGCAAAGTATCGTCAGCCTTTAGAACAGGCAAAGTCTTTGACAGAAACTTTAAAGTGTGATTTCGTATTAATTCACTAAAAAATAAAATATTAAGCAAAAACAAAATTCGAAAGAACGAAAGAATTAGAATACTTACAAAGGATAGGGCTCCCCCAACACATTTTGTCTCATGGGATTCTTGGGTATCTGGCCTTTATTCAAATCACCGCAAATATTATTCACCGATACGGCTGATTTTTTGCCATTTGCAATATTTTTACAATCTACATTGACATGTGTATAAGGCGGAGGCCTTACCTTGGGCGGTATGGCATTGGGCGATTCCACAAATGCATAATATCCTTCTGGCGGCTCTTCTCCATAATCATTTTGAGCTTGTGATGTTATCAATGCAGAGAGCAAAATAAATGAAAGTATTTTCTGTAATTAAAAGCAAAAATTTTGAAAAAGCTTTAGTTTTGAAATTATCATAGTATTCAAATAAGAATCAAGCTGTGCAATTCCTATATTTTTATCTAAACAGACAATCTTTTGTCATTCATTGAAATACATACATTCGTCAGAAGTAGTTTATATTCGTATCTGCATGTAAAATATATCAGCGAAAGTTTCTTAAGTAAATATTACATTGAGTGATTGTTAAGCTATTTTTATTTTGGTTGTTGTCTTTATGTATTTTTATTATTATCAAGTAATTAATAACAAATGTTTTAAAACGAACATTAACAGTTTCCATTGAGATGAAACAAAAATGAAAATATTTTCGTTTAATAATTTAAACTCAAACTTACTTTCACTTGAAAAATTTCAATACATTGTATATGCATGCATTTATTTTTTTTAAAGAATTAAGTTAAATCACAAGAGACGAAAACATTTCTTATAAATGAAGTAAAACGGCAACTGTGAGGTCTAATCGCTTCAACGTGAGGGAAATTGGTTTGGCGGGAGCGGGATTTTTTTTAAAGAGAGAACAATTGTAAAAATTAAAATATGTAAAGTAAAATATATGTATCAACTGCTATAGAAATGGTTGTCGGATTCATTACAAAGGGTCTTTCAATAGGGACTGAAGTTAGATCTGTCGAATTGACAGTCATTTACTTAGTCTTTTTTAATAAACTACCACGGAGTGATATAACCTTAAATTGGAGTTCGCCCATTTAACGGTCGCCATAATAATCCACGAAACGCAAATTCTGCCAAAAACATCGCCGCCGTCCGTGAGAGTGAAAAACTCTGCTGTTCGCATCCAGCAACGTGGTCTTGACTTGAGCCTGCACTCGCACAAAATTGAACTGAACCAGTAGCTGAATTCAACGATTATAGACAACGTTGTGTGTTCTCTAAATGGGCCTTGGAGCAGTGGGAAACTAACCCTAATTTTCATAAAAAATCATCTTCAGCGCTGAGGACCATTTCTGGATGAATTTGGGTTGATACCAATCCACATGAGATCCAAAAGTGTCCAATGCATCCCGAAAAAGTCACTGTTGAGTGCAAATTTCGGGGGTTGCTGCGGCATTGATTTACGAGTATATATCTTTGCGAACGATGTTGGCCAGGTCAGCACTGTCAATGACGAGTGCTGTAGGTCGATGACTGCCAACTTCTTTTCGCCAAAATTGGATGATATCAACACCAACGCCATATTCCCCCTATTGTGTTTGACTTAGTTCGACTTCGAGTACGACGTTTTTGTAATCGCAAAATTATTGCTTTAATCTAGGACCAAAATATTGTACTCGAAGTAGAAATACACGAATCACAATAAGGCTCTTGGTTTCAACAGAATGTCACAGCTTACGCCACATGGAACATTCTGCACTAACAATTTCAGGTACTGGTCATCGCACGTGGAAGTTATGTGAACCTGCCATCGAGATCGTGCGATTTGCCCAGAACAACCTATGCGGCCACGCCAAAAAACCAGTCTGTTCTATGTATTCAATTAGGTCTTTAAGACATTCTAAGTCCGGGACATCGTCCCTATGGAAAATTTGGTCTTATAAGCTGACTAAACGCTTTACAATGACAAAGGTAGGTAGTGTTTCAATGTTACGTCCTCCTCATCGCATCCCTTGCATGTGATATCCTCTAGCATTCTAGCTAGATGAGACCTCATCTCCGTGTGGCCGGTTATTATGCTAAACAATCTTAAAATCTCATCTAAATTTCTTTAATTCGAACTACGCCACAGTATTATGGTTACTCTACTCACAGTATAATTTTACTAAACTCTTTCATGTTCTCCAATCATCCACTGTTGGAGTTCAGTTTGAAGTCTATTAAAAGGTCTGACGCTCTGCTTTGTAATGTTATTTAAAAAATTATCCCATATTAGCAAGCCTATCAGCCTCTTCGTTCCCTGTTCAGTCTTGATGTCCTAGTATCTGGATTATCTGTATATTTTTACAGTATGCATGTGAGCTAAATCTCATTTTGATATTGAAGGTCGTACTGGGATTTAAGGTTTTGACAACAGCTTTACGGGCCGGCAATATCGTCTTTGTTGATGTGGCGCCACAGATGCCAATGCGACACTATTTTTTTACTGTTTGAAGAGACTTTATATACTTCCTTCTCGAATGATGTCCAACACACTAACGATACGAATTGGTTTTAATACGCTTGTGTAGAGTCAATATGTCATCATGATCCGGGCGTGATGTGGCTTCAATAGAATGGTGCTACTTGCCACACCGTGACCGCAATCATCGACTTATTCAGTATAAAATTTTATAAGTTGATTTCGAGAAATGGAACTGTGTTGCCAGTTGACAACGCAACTGAAGTTCGCTTGCCATCCATAATGGAGCCATTAGGAAGAAACTGTTGTAAATTCCTCATAACAAAATCTCACTTTAAAGAATTAAAATTTATTAAGAAAATGTTCTATTGATTTAAGTTCATAAAATATTTTAATTATATTAATCAAGCACGTTTACACGTTACTTTTCTTTTACCACAGACCAAAAAGACAAAAGAGAAATCTTACAACAAAACTGATATTCATTTTTGTTTTATTACTTTTTCCTTCTTTTCTCATTCTGAATATTTATTTATTTATTTATCTTTTGTCTCTAAATGAAATTAAAAGTTAACCCTAATATGGTTTCATCGTCGTAATGTTTTTGGCCAGTCGAACAAAATGTTTATCTTATTCTTTTAAATTTCTTTTGTGAAGGTTTGAGACGGTGGGTGTTTGCTGTTAACAAAGAGATTTCTCTTTCATTTTAATTTATTATACACATATATATACGTGTGCATTTATCTTTCATTAAATTTCTAACTTAAAGAATTTCATGTTAAAATGTAAGCGAAATAACTTATTTTATTTAAAAAAAAAGAAAAAAAAAAAACGTATGCCATGACTTGGAAAGCATCTGAATAATTTAACATGCAGCCTAATTTTTCTACGAGTAAATGTTTGCCGGATGACTAATTTCGACTTAAAGCTTTGCAAAGCTTTACATTGTATTGTATAGGTATACAAATATTTTCTATAATAATTTAGTGAAGAAGTAACAAAAACAAGTTGTTTGTTGTGGATGTTGATATTGATATTCATAAAACCAGACCACAATAAGGCAGCATAAAATAAAATACATAAACAGATCGAACGAACGAACGAATGAACAGTCGTCCAACCAAATAATGTCATTGACTGACTGACTGACTGCCTGACGACAGACTGTATGCCATGCCATGAAATTGGGTCAAGTATTCCACATTCTTTAAGGTGATTGGCAATTAAATTAATTTACAATTCAACGATTAATGCCAGTAAGAAATTAAATATTTATTAAAGTTGTACTTGTATTAAAAATTTAAACAGCAGAACCAGAATTCTAAACTTATTAACTATTAATTGAATGAAGTCACGAAACGAATTGAAATTTCTAAAATTAAGAGAAATTTTGTTAAACAGAACAGAAATAATTTTGTATTGGTATTTTTTTATTATTTTTTTTTATTCAAATAGGGTAATAGCTCATAATCTGAAAACTCTTAGTAGAGTCAAAAAGAAGTATTTTTATTAATATTGAAGATGAATTTCAATTGTTGTTAAGAAAATCTGTTAAAAAATTTCTTTATTTCTTTCTTTATTTGCTGTTTCTCTATAGCAGGCTTCTCCAAGCAAATGAAATTAAAAAAATTTACCCAAAATGATTTTAAAGTGGAGGACATGATGGTAAACAATATCAGCCAAATGGCCGCCATTTCAACGCCTGCAGTACCATTGGCTAATTTGCTGTTCTACGTCCACGATAACTTTACAAATTTCATCTTTAAGGTCTTTTATATTTCCTTTAGCCCCAAAGAAAAATGTCTAAACGTGTTTGAGGGTGGCGTGGGCTGAAGTCTTTAGCACGTTGACTACAAAACCGAAGGTCCTGGGTTCGAGCCTGGTCTCCGACAGTCATTAAAATCACAACATCACGTTTTCTCCTGATGTGCATTAGTGTTCCTTTGTATTACTTGTTGTAGCAAAGTTCAGTTGATGAAGGGCATATTATACACCGGTCACTGAACTACTCCTGCTTCAGCGTATACTAATCCTAATGTAACATCAGTGCGCCCTCCTTCACCGGTATTGTGTAGCGGAATCATCGCCGCAGTAAAATAACCAATAAAATAAAATGGTTATGAAATTTAATACGCCTCATTGACACCAGAGGCACTGCAATACTGCATTATTAAAAAGGTGCAAAAAACAGACTTGTAAAAGAATGAAGCTTTGCTCTATCTCTTTCTTCATCACATGTCTTCTCTATCACTATCCCTTTCCTAAAGAAGGTAACTCCTAGTAATAGTCATTGCCTGAGTGTTACTTCTCTTATTTATATAAGAAAAAGTTCTCGGTGGCCAATTGTGTTCGCAAAAGAACGGTGGTAGCATTGCTTGTGTGGCATGTAGCGCCATTTTGTTGAAAATAAGAGCAATAAGAGCAAAAACTGCACCTTTGAGGATGAAAAGTCTTATCAGCAACAGTTCTAGCCCTGCAGGAAATGGAACTGACACAAGACTAGCCACGTGACCGATCCCCAAGTGATAGGGACCAGTCCGAGTTCTAAGTGGACCAGTCACTTTTCCATGGGGATGGCCTAGGATGGGGTTAATTGCTACTTTGTATGCACCTTGTGACTTGTCACTTAACCAGCTTATAGATACCTATTCCGTGTAGAATATAAATTATATATGTCATTCCGACATTTATGTAATTTTTACAACGCAAACTTGAATTTTTTTTATTATTTTTATTTTTCAGTAAAAAAAAATTTTATATTCAAACTGTCATCCTACGGCATGGGAGGCTTGCACACTACCTACCATATCATAGGGGCACTCATATTTCAAAAGTATAACTACGTACCAGTTAAGCTTAGTTTAATATCTAAGTATAGTTAAATTACTTGTTCCAGAGTGACTTGGCAGTCTATTTATATTGATTCATTGTTTAACCTTCATAGTGAACAGATGTCCCAGCGAAGTCTCTCTTATATGTATGTACGTATATACAAACTCAACAAAAAAAATATTTGTAATACATAGTACATGTCCCAGAGGGGTCTTTCTTATATAGACATACTAAACCAAAAAAAAAATATTCGTAATACATACACGCGTAATATTAGTAATAGTACCCTATTGAACTATGGATGAATAAAAGTGAAGTGAAAGTGAATAAAAGTGAAGTGAAGTATGTTCAGGTAACATTTACCATATGAAGAGAGAGAGAGAGAGAGAGTTGTTCCTCAACATTCACAAGTGAAATACCTTGGTATACACCTTGATCGACAGCTTACATGGAAACATAACTCTAAGCTAACAGAAATGAAACTTAAATGAACTCAGATACATTGGCTGATTGGTTGAAATTAAATCCTCAGTCTAGATGGTGAATTTTTAATATACTTTTGAAACCTTTATGGTGCTACATCCCGCATTTGAAATTTTCAATCTCTTATTAGATTTTTATTAAAATGTAAGTGATAAAAATTCAATCGAAATATTTTTTAAGTGTAGTTATTGCTTAACTATCGAAATCTCAGTGTGCTTCGTTACACCCGTTTTGAGATGAAGTGTCACGCTGGTAGTGCAGCTAATTTGTAGAATACAATTCTCATTATTAACATGTCATAAAGAGCTTGAAAATTATCACTAGATTATTTTCTGTCGGAATCGTCGGAATTTCGAGTTTGTGCTTGTATAGATTTATAACCCTTGACACAAACCTTGCGCTTTAACAGAGCTCTATTAGTGCCCTAACAGAGCTCTGTTAAGCTATAATGAATTTCGAAAGGACGAGACGGAAAAAAGTAATGCAAATTTATTGACAAGGTGCTCACCCATGAATCTATTTCTGAATTTGAACTAGATATTCCACCCTGTTCTGTAAACCGATCGATTTGAAACCGCACGAATTTAGAAAACTAACTCCGACAATAGAAATATTTTATTCGATTTTTTTAAATTTTTTTATTATATAGATTCCCAAATATCATATTGGAAACAAAATTATTGTGTATGATTTTAAACACGTCTGCAGGATCATTATTAATTTTTTGAAAACGTGAAATTTACTCGGATTCGGTTTTAGCTTGGCATTTTCTGAAGGATACGCAGGCGGATAATATTGGTCATAGATTCATGTCCAAGTGGTCCTCTAAAAACGTGCATACTCAGAATTTCTTGAAGTTCGAGTTTTCATGAGTTCTTCAAAACATTTTAAATTTGCCCTACCTACATATTTATATTAACATTTTCTCATGTTAGAAACTGTGAAAACTGTGTATCTTAAGTACATACCGCTTTTTCATATTTATTTTTAAATCCCGCTTTTTGAGGATATATTCTTCAAAATCCCGCATTTTGATGGGTCATGTGCCGCTTTTTGCCACATCTGGCCACGTTAGGTATGGGGCTCTGCTTCAGCTTCCAATGTACAGATAATTCAACGAAAAAAAGATATATTTATACTATTTGATAGGTCCTGGATTCAGCCACATCAAAAATGTTCGGTGCCGTTTACTACAATACTAGAACGAGTCCCAATTCAAGAAAAAGGTGAATATGTAACCATTTACACGATATGTCTTCTTTTCACCATACACTACTCCCTACTTTTGTTAACACTCCCATTTTCTCAAGTCATAGGATGAGTACGCTTGGTTCAATTGTCAACGAATTTTCTGCTGGGAGTGTTTTCCGAGTCCAAAATACAACTATTGTGCTTGTTAACATAGTCTCCGATGTGAAATTGTGCCTTATCATTCAAGATGAATTTTTGATGAAGTTATAGATCAGTTTGAGGCATATGTTGTTGATGATCTTGTGTTAGCATAACTTTAAAACTATTAGCACCGACGTCGTTATGCAAAATACGGTGTAATGTTGGGGTTTTTCGTGGTTGGATTATTTCGGCTTCGACTGTGATATTTTGGTCCTAGATCAAAGAAACGATCACAGAAAAAAATTCCTGCAATAAACACGTTTAATTGAAAAGAAAATAAAAATCAATTAAAAATTTTATTGAGTCAATTAAAATTTTAATTAAATAAAATTTTTAAACAAAAGTTTAATTGACTCAATTACATTTTTAATTGTTTTTTATTTTTATTTTCTTATTGCAGGAATTTTTTTCCGTCATGTTGTGGTGTTCTTTAATCTATTACAAGATTGTCGAAGTCTAAATACGCCAAACACGATAAGAGGTGTTGTTTGTGAAATGCCCATTGTCAAAGATCGATAAGAAATATTCAAACCTGAGTTTTGCTCAAAGAAGTGAATGAAGTGCTTGAGATCGATTCTTCATACTCGTATTACTAAACTCTCTCAACAGCTCAAATTTTTCCAGCTCATCGAGAAGCTGCTTCCCGAGGACCCATTTCTGGGTACTTGGGTCCTTTCGCAACCTTTCACCATTTTATAATTTCAATAAGTTGTTGAAGAGTATATCATTCCATTTTTATTATTGGCGTAGTTTTCAAAATAGTTACAGGTTGTTGGTGCGCTATTCAAAATCAAACGCCATATTGGAACTTCCTTTAGAAAAAGTTTCGTGCAACAAATTTAGTAAATTTTCATGAAAGACTTCGTAATGTAAATTAGCTAATATTGCAAATTTGATCTTATAGGGGATTAACACGTGCACGAAATCTAGCAGATTTCAATTAAAATCTGTATGGAAATCTATACCGTTTACACCAAGTTTTTTTTGTTGATATTTATCAAGATTTCGTGTCCAAAACAAAACAAAAACCATTGAGTGAAACTTTTCCTAAGCTACAACCAAGCAATTGCAAACAAAGCTAATTCACACACACCTTTTTAAGTTCATCGGTTTAGTTTTTAGTACAATATTGAAAAGAACCACAGTGTCATCCCTGACCTTAGATTTATTTCATCTCAAATTGTAGTTGTAAAAAGGTTGCTGTACATTGTTTTCGTTAGAATTGAGTGTTGCCACACAAATATTTTTTGAGCGGGTGCTGCCAAGTTAATTTTAGCTTGTGCTTTTATTGCTTTGTTTAAGTTTAATTGTTAAATTTAAATATTTTAATCAAAATTTTTTTGCTAAAATTTGTTTTAAATTCCCATTTTAAGTAGCTTCCGTCAAAATCTAGTGATTAAGTAGATTTTGTTCTGCATGGAAAATCCATTCGAAAGCAACTAGATTTTGCTTGAAATCTAGTAAGTACTAAATTTTCTCAGATTTAAAGACACTATTACATTATTTGGCCTTTATAAAATTTTATTTTATATATCGTCACCTAAAATCCAAAAGGCCGTAAGTACACTTTTTACTTTTTTTACAGGAGAAGCAAAAAACCTTATAAATTTAAGACTACATATTTATTTGTTAGCTGCCAAATTGAATAATGAATAAAATCGTTAGTTTTGAACATATGTATGTGAGCAAAGTTTTAAGGACAGATGTATTCGTATTTTTGTTAATCACATCATAATCAATCAAAAAGTCTATTTTGAATTTTTTGGTTGTTACGTCCTTTTGGATTTTAGGTGACGATATGTAAGTAAGGGCAATCATGAATAAAATTCCGCTTGAAATTTCTACCTTTTCCAAATAGAAGTTTTTCTTTTCCCTATTACTTGCTATTGTTTGAAATTGTTTTCCGGGAAAAATTTCTAGCTGAATTTTATTCATGATATTGCCCTCTTTTAAAAAATGGGTTAAAAAATTACCACATAAAAGTTGTTTAGGTAAATTCAAATTCATTGCTCTTAAGTTTAATGCTAATTTCCAAAAAACAACTAAAATGCAAAATAATATTTGGAAATTAATAAGCGCTGCAAATTAAAAAAACAGACGTTCTAAATATTCTTGTGGTCGGTTCCATTTATTTAAGTTAACGGGAAAGTTGTTTGCATTCTGATGTCATATGGACATACATATGTATGTATATATACTTATGTATAAGCCACCGCAAACGAATTCTCAGCAGTTTTTATGATAACTTTGCTTTGTTGCCGTGAGTATTTTTGTTTAATTTTTTATTTTTAATGCAAATAAAAATTCATTTACATAAAGTAACAATTTAATACTTTTCTACATACACTGCCGATCAGATGATTATAACTACTTGAATTTCTGCTTTTAGTACGCCATATCTTTTGAAATTTTATCACCATCCGAAAGAGTATTTAGTGGACAACACAAACATATCAACAACTAAAAATGTAGTTTGTAATGTGTGTTTTTCTGGGAATTAATAGATTAAATTCTTATATTTTTATCGCACTTTTGCCCAAAGTTCATATTATATGTGAGTAGAGTTCTTTTCTTCCGACGAGGTTAGTTTTAATTTGGAACTATTATCTCTCATCCCACGTCAAATCTAGTTTTATTGTGTACTCAGTATTAAGATGGCTCAACCAAATTTGACAAGGAATGACGAAAAATCGTTCCAAATATTTTACTTGTTCAGTAGAATATTAATTGTTTCTTAAAAAAATACACTGCTATTGATTATTAGGTAGTTCCTATGCGCATCTCACTGTTTGATAATGCAGATCACCTTTACCCAACAATTTTTTAGACTAACTAAAGATATTATGCTAAACTTTCATTTAAACAAATAAGAAATTCAACCAATATTATTGTTGAAACAAAAACTCATTAATCGTCATGTTTTTTTATATTCTTACTTTGCGCATTTACTCCAATAGTGTCACAACTAAAAAAAAACGCGTTTAAAGTTTTCAATTTATATACAACTCAATAAAGATATGGAAAAAATACTCACCTCTCAGGACGTGGTAGTACAAGGAATTTATATGACATTTTTACACCCGCTCGAACACGAAATGCTGAATTATTCTGCATTATTAACTTAAAAAATAAATTTTTTGAGTTATGACACTCTTGAAGTAAATGAGCGATATGACTTTATTTCAGCTCGAATTGTAGTTGTAATGTAAGAATGTAAGAATTGTAAGAATTGAGTGTTGCCACACAAATATTTTTTAACCGGGTGCTGCCAAGTTAATTGTAACTTGGGCTTTTATAGTGTTTTCACACTGCAAGTTAAAACCTGGCTTTAACGTTAAAACCATAAACAGCTGATTTTGCATTCACACTGCCAGTTTGTTAAATTCAGGTTTTAACTCACAGACTGTCTAATAACTTTGCTCAAAATAAAATAAATCTCCTGCAGAAATGCGTGTGTTTGTTGTTGTATTTTTTTCTGCTTTTTATAACACTTATTTGACAAACTGTACAACTGTTTTTATTTGTATGAAAAACTAATAAACTTTACAATGCGCTCTAAAATGGAAATTATTTTATATTTTGTAAATTAATATTTTAAAATTATGGAACTAGTAATACAAAGTGAAGAAGTGCTTGGAAATAAAGTTATTGTATATAAAAAATGCACAAATAAATCGCAAAATACAACTTTTTTTATGGTGTATCGATATGTCATATCGTTTATTTTCACTTTCCAGAGGTCAATGAAAATTGTGTTGTTGTTTTCCTTGCAAAGAACTCTTATTTTTCCATAATTTTCTACTTATTGTTGCTGCTGCATCCATTTTTAAGTTGAAAATCTTTCAAGCGACATCTCTTGTTATTCACTGTCATAAACATTATCAGCTGCTATCGGTCATTTTAACTTGGCAGCACTGAATTTACCACAGCGAAAACAGGGTTTCATTTCATAAAACCAAAATAAAACCAATTCAGAAATGGTTTTAAGTTGAATTTAACAAAAACAATTTGTATGGTAAAACCAGGTTTTAACAGTTGGTTTTAACATTAAAACCAGCTTTTATTAAAACCAAGTCAGTGTGAAAACACTATTATTGTTTGGTTTAAGTTTAATTGTTTAAGTTGAATAATTTTATGAGATTTTTTGCTAAAATTTGTTTTAAATTCCCATTTCCCAAAAAAACGATGAAAACATAAATGTATTTTCATTCATATGATTAGAACCATTTAAATAATTTTAATGAAAAATGTTATATGTTATAATTTAATAATAAGTTTTTTGTTGATAAAGGGTGGGCAAATTTGAAGTTAGGAAGTAAATTGGCTGTCAAATGATGAAATGTCATCTTTTGACATTTACTTAGTAAAAAGTTGGGAAATTTTAACCATTTAACCATTAAATCTCAAACTTTTTCAATTATGTTTAGGTCGGGCCAATTAGGGAGACGAAAATTTTAGCTAGAAATAAATTATTTTACAACTTTGGCCATTATGTGTAGAAGCATTATTGTGTTCCAGAATCCATGTATTTGGTCCTAGTTGTAAAGAGTTTTGTAAGTCTTTCCAGTAATTTTAGCACTTTGAAATTCTAAATCATCATTGCACTTCTGACCATAACTCTATCCTCTCTGCTGTGATGGAGATATAAAAAATTCCCTCTTTTCTTATATTGTGAAAATAATAATTGTAGCTATATTTTCGCCAGTAAAAACCACAGTACGGCAATCAATCAAACAATTAATCAATCATTTGCTTTCTAGCAAATTGTAATCGGTTTTCTTTGCGTGTACATTATTCAGCGGTGGTGTTTTTCTTCAGTTTTTTTTTAATTTCAGGTATTCACAACTTGCAATGGAATTTTTAACCGTTGAGATACTTGAATGGATACTAACGTGCGATCTTATTTGTGGTGCTGAAAGAGCAGAGTTTGAAGCAAATCTCAAGATTTTTCTCTTTTCGGTTGAAGCGGTTGGAATTCTTGTCTTGTAATTCTTTTCTTAGTTTTCAGTATCTTTTAAGTATCCAAGCATAGTTTTGTGACTTCGCCCTATTTCCTGCCCTATTTCCGGCTGTCAACAAAAAAATTTAAAAATATACAAATAACAGAAATGTATGTGGTTCTAATCATCTGATTGGCAGTGTACAAGTATGTATTGTATGTGTGAACATACAAGAAAGTTATTACAAATACACACTTCAAAACCAGATAAAACGGCCACTAACTTTTTCTACATAAATACAATTTTTTTTATTTTAATGTGTCTTCTATGTCTTCTAAAAAGTAAACTGGTAAAAATAGCTGTAAATATTATTAAAAACAAAGAACAAAAAAAAAATAAACTAAACTAAAACTAAAACACTTGAAGCTTTGAAGAACAGTTTTCACAAGTTGATGTGAAACATTATAAAAGAAGAACTGGAGTGTGATGTGAGTCTATGTGTTACGATAATTCGAATTATGCTTCGCTACAACAAGTTGATCATAAAAATTGTAGAATTACCAGTAAAAGTAGAAAAAAACTTACATACATACATACATATGTACATATTGAAGCAACTTGTTTCCTTTTTTTTTGTTCAAATAAAACTCAGTAAACATGACATCGTCTGTAATATCATGATATGAAATCTTAATTCATTATGTACATACATATGTGAACATATACATAAATGCAAACATATTTATAAATTCCTGTGAGTAGGTATATGGAAAAATGTTGTAGTGGAGCTTGTGGCATCATACATATGTACATATGTAGCTTATTTTGGGAATCTACATACATATGTACATACATACATACATATCGCAAACTAAATCATAACCAGTCCCAACTCAAAATGGTTATGTTTCTCCATAAACCAGTTCACTGAACAAATCTCTTAACAACCGCAAACATTTCTTTTGCAACACAGTCAAAAGTTTTTGCAACTCCTGAACATCTTTGATTTTTGTTGTTGTGACTTTTATGATTTAGTATGCGATGTAACTTTGATAAGCGCAAAAATATGTCAGCTTTAAGTTATTGATTCGGAATTGATTTTCATTTGCTCTTTAAAATATTTTGAATAATATCAAATTTAAATTATAAAATTTTTCTTTAAATTTCCTAAAATATTTTGCATGAAACTTTTTTTATTTGTTAGTAGCAGCGCTAAGGAAGAGAGGGAGCGACATAGAAAAAATACCTTAATATAAATTTCAGAAGAATTTTTGGCAACTTTTTCGATTACGTTTGATTTGTTCTCCTAGCCTCCCATTCCCAAAAAAAGGAAAAGCTTTCATAAAATAAATTTCATGAAGAATTTCATTTACCCTTATCGTAAGTAAAATTTCCCTCGGATTTTGTTCCCTGTTCACAATTACGATTGCGGTAATCGTGAGTTTTGCTCACCCCAACATATGGCAACTTTGAAAAATATACATGAAAGATTTTTTCATGGGAATTTGTTTGTTTACTTTGGTTTCAAGCGGGCGAACCGTTAGAAAAAAATTAAAGTAACTTCAATATTATTTATTTTTTTTATAATTGTTTAAGTTTAATGATTAATTCATCAAATGGAAAAAGTATGATGAGCACAGATGTTCTTGTATTCTTACGATGGATAACTTATCGATGTTGTAAATATCGCACACTGAATCGTAAACAGTCACAACTCAAAATTATCAAAATGTTTTTTTTTAAATAAAAAAAAAAACATTTTGATAAAATAGTTCACTGAAGAAATCTCTACCGACTGCGAAAATGTATCTGTGGAATGGGCATTTCCACTATATTTGATATTTATGGATATACTCCACCATCAGACAATTTGGCATGCACTCCAATGCAAGGGAATTGCACCTGTACCTGGATTCAGTAACTTTTATTACGATAATCGTATCGCTATAATAAATATAACGAAACCTATCGACTTTGCTATCCAGTAACGTATTTTAGCGATGTTCGCTGTCGGTTGAAGTAAAATCACAACCTCAAATTCGTTTAGTTTTTGTTAAACTCTTCTCTGTGCTTTTAGCATATTTTGACATTTTGTATGCAGAGATGCCACATGATGTACAATTAAACGGTGAGTAAAACACAAATGTACAGAATCACATTATTGTTACGGCATACGAACAAATATATCGATAAATATTACGATTTTCGGTTCGCAAGAAATTACTGAATCCAGCTACTGAAATAATGGACCTTATCAACGGAATACTGCATGAGCGCATGTTAAGCAATCCGGTTGGTGTAAGCCCTGTGGTACGACAGGGATGTATCCTATCTCCGCTGTTGTTCAACATTGTATTGGTCCCAATTAAGCAGTAATCAACCCAGATTAGAAGAGGCATCGAGGAGAGAGATTGGAAGATCTGTACTACGCTGATGACATTTGTCTGCAAGCACATAAGTTTATCGCTATAACAACCGAACTGAATGAGATACAATACATGGTATTGGCTTTCATATTAAAATCGATAAAACTAAGGCTTTGAGTATCAATACCACCAATAACTGGAAGTTCGCAGTCAACAACGTAGAAAGATTTACAGTCGTTTTGGGCAGATTTTCTTTAGTTCAACGACCTTGACGACGAGCTTAACTCAAAGTAAATGTATAAACTTTCAACCAGTTTTGTGTTGAGCTTAGCTAGATACATATATGTACATTGAGATGTACTGGATGTCTTCTTAAATAATTTAATTTCTGGCAAATATGAACACTTAAAGAAACTAACCTGAATATATGTAAGTAAACTTTTTTTCTGGTTTTTTAGAATTTTTTTACAGAATTCCGCAAAATTAACTAAAGTTAATTTAATGTATTCGAATTTATTATTATTTAAATGATAAATCAAGAATTTAAGTTAACAATTAAATGTATACATATATTTTTTTATAACAAAATCACATACAAAGCAATACGAACTTTAGTCTAATCAAATCATAAATATAGAAACAAATGAAGTTCGAATAATAATAATAAAACTACAAGAGATTTATGTTTTTCAGTCTGCAGTAAATTGATACCATTTTATACCTTAAGGTACGGCCACACTTGCCAAACATTTACGCAAAAAAGCGTTTATCGTTTATTACGCTAAACAGGTTGCAATAATATTGGATTCTATGTCCATAAGCTATAGATGAAACCGTTAATTTAATAAACACGTATCTGAATCAAAAGGTTTTTTATTATTATTTAGTGGTTACGTTTTTTTTTTTTTGCAAATATTTACCAAATGTGACCGTATCTTTAGCTTTTGTACTTCACAGTTCATAAAGGCTAACTGAAGTTAATAACAGCTAAAAATTGTCAACTTCATCACATCAATTTTTCACAAGCATTCATTCAAGTTTGTAACATGTTTTACAACATGTTTGTACAGTCCAATATCAATCAAATAAAGATTTCCTTAACCAAATAAAAACTAAAGACTTAAGACACATGCAATAAAATTCCTTGCAGAACATTTCTCTCTGGCAACAACAAAAATTATTAGAAAAAACAAATGACTTAAGACACGAACTCCACATTTACTTGACAAGAATTTCTTTCGAAATACATATTCCCAAAGTTCTTTTTTTTTTGCTTTCTATTTCTTTAGATCCACCTACCAGTAATAAACGGTAATCCATGGTATTTGTTTTTTCTTTACTTCTTCACTTCAATACTTGTATTTTTGAAATTATAATATTTTTTCTCTTAATGTTTTTTTATTCTTAATGATTGCTATATAAAAATTTCACCGCTTTTTGTTTTCTTTTCACGTTTATTTTTTTTACTTTTTTATATTTAACTTAACTTTTTTTTTATTACTGACTTTTAACACTTATTTCAAAGACGTTTTTTATTACCATGCTGGTGAAAAGTTGCAAAAGAACTGATTATGAAAAGCCATTGCTCTTAACTTGTTACCTTGGGAGGAGTGTATACAACAAGACAGCGCAACCACTCAACAATGCAGTGTAAAGATCAAAATAGCAACAACTGCAACAACTGGACTGCACAGCAAACTATTCAACATATGTATGCACATACGAACGCAACCACAACATTTAAGTTCATCAACAAAACATTTCTTTTCTTTTCTTTCATTTTATTTTCCATTTGAATTCCAATGCCATGGCCATTGTAAAAATATTTTGAGCAACAACGATATTTGTATGCTCTTTTTGAGTTTTGCGTGATTTAGTGCGTTTGTTTGTGGAACTTGTAGAAATAATTTTCAAACTTAATTATAACTTAAAAAAGCTTCTCTTCTTTTTGTTATTATTTTCTTTTGTTGAGCAGCTGAGAGAAACATGGTCTTAATTTAAGCTCAAATTAATGTTTCTTAAGTTCTTCTTTTTAACTCAAATTCTTTGAAATACTTTCTTTTTTACAGTTTGAGTGAAATTAAAAAAATCTTCAATAATAGCAACAACAATAATAGTTCTAACTGTATTTCTAAACTTTAGTTAGTACTTCGAAATAAATAAACGCCTTTAGTTCAATACCATTATAAAAAATTGCAAGTAATGTTTAAGGAACTACATTTTCATTCACTCTAATCGGGAATAAAAGTCCACGTGAAAAGTGTTCCCTTTCCCTAAAATTGTGATCGGCAATGCTTGCGTTGTTGTTGTGTTATAGTATGCTATTTTCTAATTTTGTTCACCATATTTTTGTTCACGGGAAATATTTCACGTTAACAAAATGTTCTCCTTTTATTCCCGATAAGGGTGATTGCTTCCAGAGAATTTATAGTAAAAATGTGCAGAACATTTTTAGAAAAGTGAGCAGAAAAAAAATATTAGTTATACAAAAATTTGTAATTTCGCTATAGTTTTAGAAAATACTCACGCTGCTTTTTAAAAAATTAGGTTTTTTTGAAGAAATTTATGAACCAATTTTAATCTAGAATTTTTGACTATTTACTGAAATTCACATGAAAATAATGTTTAGCATTTAAATGAAATGAATACAAACAAGTAAGAGTGCTATATTCGGCTGTGTCGAATCTTATATACCCTTTACCAACGTATATATGTGTAGTATACAGATACACACATTAGTACATACATACATATTTGTTTTCTGATAAAATGTATAACTTTTTGTTATAGTGCAATTTTTAGTAAGTGACCTCTCGGTTTTTTTTTCGACTAAAGAATTTGCTTGAGTAAAGATCTTCCTAAAATATAAAATATTTTTAACTGAAAAAGATATATTTTTGGTTATTTTTTAGCAAATTTTTTTTCAACTTCCAACCCTGGAATTATTTAAATTTTTCTGGTTTTAATACGAGTACAAATTTATTTCTTTCTAAATTTTAAGAAATTTATTATTCGACATATTGTCATAAGTTTATTTCAATTTTAAATTTATTTGCTGGTCGTTCAGCGATGCCTATATGCATTTCATTGTTGCTGTAACAAATCGTCAGTAGACTTCAACCACACATTTTGAATAGTCCGAAAGCATGATTTTAACACAGGGGTTAAAATAATGCTTTCTGAACTAAATTGAATTTTCAGTAGAAGCCATGCATTAACTATTTCTTTTGCATGTCTTTTTTGCTGGGTATGTACATGTATGTCAATACAAAAAAAAAATAAATAAATAAAAACTTTTGTCGCAGGATACGAACCGCGTTGTTCTCACTCTCAAGGCACACTCTCTATTACTGAGCTACTGTACTCTACTTATATCTTGGCGATAAAACTTACTTAATGAAAATGTGTCACGTAAATACAAAACAAAAAAATAAATAAAAACTTTTGTCGCAGGATGCGAACCGAACCGTGCCGTTCTCAACATCAAGCCATACTCTCTACCACTGAGCTGCTGTACTCTTGTCATTCACTGGAGATAAGACTTGTTATATGAAAATGTGATGATTTAATTCCGTTTTTGCATCCGTTTTTAATGAGTTCAAAAACTATAGCATTATTTACGATTTGCAATGATATTCAGAATGCATTCGAAGAAACAAATGCTCAAGAAAGCATGAAGCAGTATTTAATTTTGAACGCGTTCATTTATTTTTTGCTGGGTATGTATGTATATGCAATGTCAATTCTTACGAAACTTAAAAAAACGATTATGTTTTTCACGTAAAAAAAATACCAACGCAGACAGGATACGAACCGTGCTTTTCTGACTGTTGAGGCATACTCTCCTCCACCTGACGTATTAATTCTTATTAATAGTTAGAGATAAAATTTGTTTTATGAAAATGTATCAATATGATAATTTAATTCCGTTTTTGCATGCCTTTTTCGTTGAATATTATTTCAATATATTACCCACCCAGCAAAAAAAAAAAAAAGATAAATCATGTGTTGAATCATGGGTTCAAGTGATGACGCATTGGTTCGATTTATGTGAACTATGATACATGATTTTTACATTAGCTTGTCATTGGAGATCATGTATTTGTGCGAGAATTTAAATTACTTTGATATTCATTAAAATTAATGAATTGGAACCCTTGCAAGTTCCCTATCCGATCGTGTCACTAAATAAAAAACAAAAAAATAAATAAAAATTTTTGCCGCAGGATACGAACCACGCTGTTCTCAATCTCAAAGCACAGTCTCTACCACTGTACCACTGTACTCTTGTAATGTATTGGAAATAAAACTTTTTATATGAAAATGTAGCAATGTGATAATAATTTAATTCCGTTTTTACATCCCCTTTTTGCTGGGTATTTATTTCAATATACATATGTACATTAGGTATGGCGTTGTTTACGATTTTTCAATTTCGACTTGCAAGAACCCCTCATTTTGTGAGGTTTCAAAAAAAATATTCGAGCTAAAAAATGGTGGCGGTCAGATGGGGGCAAAGGGCTCCGCATCGTGCTCAAAGATGAGGGTAAAAGCAAAAAAAAATACAAAAAATCATATAACTTTCCCGGGGTCACCGCTACCAGGGTCAAATGTATGACGAGCACCCATTAATTTTCTCCGCCCAACATCTTTTTTAAACACACCGGCCACCTAGCTCCTCTTCTTAAGGTTGCTCCCATACAAAGGGGAAATTTTTATAAAATTTACTCGCAGGGCTCTAACTGTCCCTAGGGCGTACCTATCGATGTCAGATGTATGACTGACCTCCTATATTTTTTCATTACAAAGATTTTTTCTGAACATACTTATCGTCTATCTTCAACCATTAAGGTGGTCCCCATACAAAAAAATAGTTTTTTGAATAATTATTTTTAAGAAATCCGCTTTTTCCGCTTTTATGTTGCCTCCTAGGGGGGTAAAATGTAAGACCGACCCACAGTAATTTTTTATTTTCAACATTTCCTCCGAACATACCTAGACAGACGGACATGTCTTTTTTTTTATCTCCTAGTCATAAGGATCCATAATAACTAACTTTTTTTGGCCGCAAATGAATATTGTAGAAATTACAAAAATCTGGACAAACCTATATATACCCTTTTCCATTTTTGGTAAAGGGTATAAAAATTCAAACACACACAAAGCATTTTATGCCAGATGAATTATACGCCTTTTCCACACGCAAAGTTTACTCTGCAAAGTCTTAATTCAGCTGTTTGAAAGACAGAGGGAGTAATACTATCTCTTTCTGTCTTTCTCCCAGCTGAATTAAGACTTTTTAAAGTAAATTTTCCGTGTCTAATATAATAAAACAGTAAAAAAAATTTTTGTTTTTCAAACAAGTTTAAAAACTTTATCGCCTATTTCCATAATGCAGGGTCTAAAAAATTTGTATGAAAATCACCAAAAAAAAAAACTATTGCTTCTCGTATAATGTTTTAGCAATTCGTCTGGGTTGTAGAAACAAGGGCAAATCAACGTCTGAAATTCTTTGAGTTTCTTCGCTGAAGATTTTTTTATGAAAAACAGGGTAGGCTCTTAATTTTTTGAAGAAACTAATGTGACACGCATTGCAGACTTCTTTCTCACCCCTAAAATAAAATTCAAAATTTAAGCCAACAATAGATCTTGGGAGGACCAATCAAGGATGAAACCATGTCTTACGAAAAATGATATTGAAAAGTTCTGAAATGTGAGCTAAAAGCGTTATTTACAATAACTGATTTAATGTCATATGCTACACGGAAACATAAACTGCTTAACGTAGCGTTGCTATGCTATTATTACGTTTTTATACGGAATATAATACTGTTAGAATTTTCTGGCAGTTTTTGCTTTTGAAAAATAGTTTTTTTTTATGTGGGCGGTTTTTTCCTCAAACGTACAAATATGGCAACACTGACTGCCACTTAGAAATGTCAAACTGAATTAATGTTGGATTAAATTCTTTTTCGGATTATCTAACTGGAAAATAAATATCGGGTTTCTTTAATTGCTTTTTGTTTTTGAGCATTGGTATATACATACATACATACATACATACATATATCATGTTTTATTTATGAAGTAATTTTTACCAAAATAATAATATTTAATTAATAATTAATTGCAATTTGTCTTTAGAAATAAAACTGAAATGAACAGAGGAGGGGTTAATAATATACAGGGTTCCGGAACGTGACAGTTAAATGCTTACAGAAACTATTAGCTTTCCCCTCACAATGAATTTAATTGAATTGGTTTTTTTTAAAGAAATTTTGTAAATTTTCATATGTATGTATGTATGTATGTATGTATGTATCGTAATTTTAATTTGAAACAATGTATTAAAAATTAAAATTACATTTTATTCCTTTTATTGCATCGCAAAGTGTAATTAAATGTCATTTAAATGTACAATTCAGCCTTTTCACCAATTAATTTATTGTATCTTCAATCTAACATAAACTAAAAGAAATAAATATTCATATTTTACAATCTGAAAAGTAAATAATGAATGCCCAGCCATAGCCAGAGCCAAAGTCAGACAACAATATAAATAGCTACCCTCATTTCCAGTTGATTTTGGAGTTATCGTAGAAAGTCTACTTCTACGATACTGACTTTGTTGTGGCTTTTAAACAAAAATAAAATAAATACAGGATATTCGTAAAACTCAAATTGGCAGTTGCATTTGAATATTACAAAAGAAAAAAATAAAAAAGTCCTTACAAATATTAAATACATATTTATTAATAATACGGTTTCATTGCAAATAATACTTTATCATCTAATTGATAACAAATTGAATAATAACACTGGCTTACAAAAACTTTTTTTTTGTATTATTTGTTGACGCGGCAATAACATATACTCTATACAAATAAATAAAACTGAAGTGTCTATTTGTAGTGTCAAAATAACAGCTATTGTAATAAATGCATATAAAAATATATACCAGGGGTGGGCAGCTATACTAACTTCGGGAGCCACGTTTACGAATTGATATTACATTATTAAAGAAAACAAGCTTAATTTTTCTTTTCCGAGCCTCCCATTCGCAAAAAAGGAATTTTTTCATGCATAAATTTAATAAAAATTTATAAAATTCCTCTCGAATTTTGTTTTTTGTTCTCAAAATCGCAATCTTATATTTTGCTTACGTAAACATATGGCAACTTTGAAAATTATTTCCCCCATCATGAGGAATTTCTTCATGGGAATTTATTCGCCATTTTTAAAGTGTTTTTTTACTTTGATTTCTAGCGGTGAAATGTTAGAAAAAAATTCAACTATGTAACTTTAATATTATTTATTATTTCAATAATACTCGTAGTTTAATTTTAATAAGTATTGAATTACTTAAATATAAAAAGTATATTGAAATATAATTGTAAACATTCTAAGAAAGTAATAAAAATGATGAACACAGATGCTCTTGTATTCTTGAGATTGAATAACTTATCAATATTGTACATATCGCACACTGAATCGTAAACAATCACAGTTAAAAAAAATTAATTTATTGTATAAAAAATTTTCTTATATGACTATAAAATATTGTGCATACACAGAAAAACTGATTTCGATATTTGAATAAATAAAAATAATTATTGAATTTTCTGTGATGACGATTTTTGCATATTTGATAAAATAAATTGTACGCACGTTTATTAAAAATATACATATATTTTTCAGTCAATCAAGAAATTTAAAGAATCAAAGAAATTTGAGTAAATTGTTATTGTAGATATGTGTGGATCAATGCCACGGTTTCCATTTGTATATACAGTTTAATGCTTGCTTGCAATTTTAATAAGCAATGTGTTTTAAACAAATACAGAATTTCATTGACTTTTCCCGTGTTCCTCAACAGAGGTTTTGAAAAAAAAATTGGAATATTTTTTTCTGTATAAGAGCCACTCCAAACGATTTCAAGAGCCGCATTATGTCTACCTCTGGTATATACGATACAATGCCGGCAGAGCAACTGTAAAAAATTCCTCAACTTTGTTGTGGTGAATACGTGAGATATCCATGTTCAGGCATAAGAATACCAAATTATTTTGCAGTAGTGCAATAGAGATGAAATATTTACCAATTGTGTTCTGTCTCTTTTCTTTCTATTGCAAATGGTTGTGGACGGCGAATCTCATGGCGAACATTGTTGCTCAGCCATATGTATGTTCGGTCATCGATGTCAGAGCATGGACGAAACATGGACATAGACATTTGCGATGTCCGACATGATGCCCATACCAAGTTCATGGCTAGTGGAGACCCCTAGATAACAAAAGAAAAATTAATATTTTTATCTTTCTGTCTCTCTGTGCGTCTCTCTGTCTGTCTGTTCCGGCTAATCTCCAAAGCGGCTGAACCGATGAGACTTTCTTGATAAAAAACTGATACAACTTCTGAAGAGACGATTGTCAGATCTTACAATATAGTCAGTATAAAAAGCTAAAAATTGGGATGAGATTATCTAATAAACAAATAACTATTTTGATGATCCCATCTAATCTTATTTTTTTTTGCAAAGAATAAGAAACTTGCAGAAACATTGGACAAAGTATATAGAGTTCAAAGGAGATTAGGTTGAAAAATAAAATGATCTTTTATACAAATACCTGTGTTTCATGCAAAAACTCTCGAACTTTTTACCCTCTCTCGTACATATGTATGTACTCTCTTACAGAATATAAAAAGACAGCTTTATGTACGACTTAAGCTTAAATTAGAGTGAGAGAGACTCGGCATAACTCTCACCATAGAAACCAATTGAATTTTGGTTTGGTTATGGCTATGGCGTTATGGCTATGTCACGTCTAATTTAAGCTTTAAGTTATGCTCATTATTTACGCAACAAAATACAAAAAAATAAAAATTTTGTAAACTAGTGTAATTTGAATTTGTAACAAACTATAAAATACTTAGATTTCCTGTGAAATACTTGCAGTATTTCCATACATTTCAGCAATAAAAGTTGTAAAGAAAAGTAAATCTTTAATCCTAAACCAAGCATAGAATTTTGCTCATTATGTTTGAAGACATTCAATTGATTTATATGAATGTGAAAATCTTAAAGTTCTGGTCGCTTTTGTATGAAAAAAATTGGCGTCGTTATGTTTGTCTGATACCAACAACATTCTTGCTGTTCACTCAATTCAATTATATGCTTATGACCGACGAAGGTGTCGATGCCATAATACGTAATTCCTATATCCTGGTTTTGTGGTTCAATACTATATTCAGAGCTTATTTGCTAATCTATGATGGCGACAAGTATCAAAGTTTAATACGGAATTTGGAAAAACATTTCTGCATATTAAGTGTGAGTTTTGTGTATCAAATTGAAAACGGCGAGTTTTTAAATATATTTGTTCTGTTTTTTTTTTTGGTTTGTAGAAATCAAATGATTTCTATATAAAATCTCTGCTAGAAGAAGTCAATTCTATGGGAAAAGCCATGTCAAGAGGTAATTTATTTTTGGGTTTACTAACTTGCATTGGCTTTGGACTTTATCCTTTATTTGCTGATGAGAAAGGTATGATACTCGTAATTTTAATTTGAATACTTAATGTTACATTATTAAAAATTTTTCTAATGCAATTTCAAGTTTTACCTTTCGGTAGCAAGATACCAGGTATCGATGAATATCGCTCACCCTTCTACGAAATATTGTATATATTCCAAATGATCATAACACCCATGGGATGTTGCATGTACATTCCCTACACCACACTGATTGTGTCCTTTATAATGTTTGGCATTGTGTTGTGTAAAGCACTGCAGCATCGTTTAAGAGGTTTAAAAATTTTTAATAAAAATCACTTGTTAATTTATCAACAAGTCATCGATTGTATTACATTTCAGCAGGAAATTATTAAGTATAGCTCGAGATTGTCTTTTGAAATTAAGAGTATAATTGTAAAATGTTTCTGTTGCAGTTACATAGAAACCATCAATCGTTTGACTTCTCTCATATTTATGCTGGAATTTATAGCTTTTGGCTCCTTGTTGTGTGCTTTATTGTTTCTTTTGATAATCGTAAGTAAAATTTTGTAGTTGACTTTGTTTGTGCCAGTAATTGTTTGATTTTAAGTTTATATGGTTGTGAAACAGGTGGACTCTTCGGTACAAGCGGTAATTGTGTGTGCCTATATAACGATGATATTTGCTCAAATATTTGCTTTGTACTGGTATGCAAATGAATTAAAGGAGCAGGTAAGGAAGTTTAACTAAATCTTTGATAACATTTTCTTAAAAACTTCAATCTCCATAAATGAATATTAATCGAGATGGGATGATCAGCAAATTTTCCCATGCCCTTGTTATTTTAGGAGTTTCATTGAGTTAGTTCAGACTTAAGCCTAATATTCGCTATCATGCGAAGTCAAACGGCTTTTGAGAAAATACAACCCTGGTGTTCTACTCTGTAATTCGAAACGAAGGAAAATGTTTTCGAATTTGCACATTCTTTCGTTTCGAATTACAGAGTAAACCCCCCGGTATGATGAACAATAACAAATCACTAAATCAGAGTTGTATTTTTTTTCAAAGGTTGTACGATTATGTAGGATAGTGAATACTAGGCCTTATGCAAGCTTAACTGATGGTCACTTCATCTCTTTTACGTTCAATACACCGACAAAAATATTTCTTTAATTGAATAAAAAAACAAAAAATCAATTAAAAATGCATTTAAGTCAATTAAATTTTTGTTTAAAAATTTAATTAATTACAAAGTTTAATTGACTCAAGTCAGGCAGCCGACTAGTCTAGAAAATTTGTATGAAAACCTCCCAGAAAAAAATTAGAGATTTCCTTATAAATTTTATACGACCATTGCGTTATAGAAACAGGAGGATAAAATGTATTTTGTTCATGGACAATTCTGCAAGTAATTTAAAAAAATAGTTCACTTAAAATTTCTTTTAATGACTTACAGCCTTATTTATAAAAATTATTAAGTCCTTATTAAGCCTTTTTAAGAAAAATTTTTTATGAAAATTTGTTTTAAAAACACTTTATAAAGTCTTTATAAGTTTTATAAATAAGTCTGTTAATATTTTATTCAAATTTTGTTTAGAATTTACAAGTTGCTGCTGCTGCCTACGAAAGCGAATGGTTTACGTATGCTATACCAGTGCAAAAGAATATTCAACTATTGATTCTAAGAGCTCAAAAGCCGTGTTCTGTAAGCAAAATAAAAAATAAAAATAAATGAATAACACCAAGATCACTTGAAAAAAAATCGAAAGTGTTCGTTCGTTTTAAAATTTAAATGGAAAACTAAATCTATAGTTTTTTTATTTTATTTTTGTCTTCAATACACATACATAAACTATAAAACGAACGCATGCTTTCGACATCGTTGAACACGACTTATTCGAATTCGTTTTGCAGATAAAAGTGGGCAACATGTATCCCATGACCTTGGAACTGTTTCAGGCTTTGTTAAACGCATCATATTCATATTTTACTCTTTTAAAAAGGGTATATGGTTAATGCAACACCCACCGAACGCTATGGAAAAATGCAGCAAATAAAATTTGTTATTCGAAATAAAACATATGTTTTTATTAAAATAATGAGTTCTGACTGAGAGAGTTTATTTGAATTTGTTTGTAGAAAAGCCTTTAAACCTTTTTTTCCAACAGGTGCTGATAAAGTGTGCGACGCCACAGAAAAATATCGACATTTCATAAGAATATAAAGTCTAGTTTAATTTTTCTTCTCCTTAGAAAATCACATTAAATTAATAAAAAGATTAAGAAATTATTCCGATTAAAATTCAATATATGTAGTTCAATTAAATTTAAACGTAAAAAAAATTAAATAAAATGAAATCATTAGTTGAGGCTTCTGTTCATAAAAACGTGTTTGAATGCAAAACAAATTGTGTCATACCTTAGGGCTACTACTTAAAATTTTATTATTTCAGCCTTGCATTATGCCAAGAAACGCACATGTATATATATAGATTAGTATACAGGGTGATTCCTATTAAATTAAAATATATTTAAGAACACTGCTAGTGATTTCTGCTCGCCTGGTATTTAGTAAAATATGTCCATGCTAAAATTAAAAAAAAAGTAGCAGCTGTACCAGCGATGCCAACTATTTATAACATAAACGCGCTATTATTCCCCTTCACAAAACGCGCTAGAACGCGCTAAGTTACAGCATTGTCAACTATGTATTTATAGCAAAAACGTGCTATTTTCTTCCTACGCGCTGAATTAAATTTTAATAAACATCGATGTAAGATACGAATTAATTTTTTTCAGTAACTCTTTTTCAGATTTTGCAATATTGCTTCTTCGAAATTATGTCCTAAATAACTAAAATCATTTAATACAGAATAAGAATTGTATTCCAAATAATCGAAATCCTTATTTTTTTTTATTATTTATCCAACTTTGTAGCAACATATAAATTGTTGAAACGTTTTGCGATCCAAATGCTTTTTGTACTTCAGCATAATAAGTTATATACATTTTTTAGGTCATGAGTACGAGTACATATTTTTAGTTGTGAAATTTCAAAATATTTGCCATTTGCAGTATTAAAGTGCGTTTTTAATTATAACCATAGTCAAGAGAATTTTATTTGCGATAGCTGAATAATTAACCAATTTAAAAAGTTTCATTAGAGTTTTGTATACTAGAAAATTGCTAAATTTATAAAAAAAAGTATAAAAATATTGAACTGAAACGATGTTATTGACTTTATTTAAAACGCGCTAATTTAACGCACAGTTAAAACGGGCTAAATCTGGCGCGAAATGCGTTAAATTGCCATCGCTGTCTATACTTCGTCGCTGTAGCTTCTGAGAAGCTTACGTTCGCATCAAGAAATTTAAATAGTTATACTGCTTGTCCTATTCTAAACAGGGTTATTCAAATAAAAACTTAAACAAACTTACAAAGATATTGAAAAAATGTAGTTTTTTTCTTACTTATCCTGCATTTCATAGGTTGATAACAATTTTTTCGACTCGAAAAGTTCCCACATTCGTTACAGAAACGAGGCGCTGGATTGATGAAAACCAAGTAGACACTTCTAGTTAAATTGACAAGTCTTAATCCATTATTGAAAAACAGAATGGGCTGAGTACACATCTGGATTTTTTGCTGTTGTCACTACTTTGTAGTGCCATTTTCAAAATGTGTCCAACGCCATTCCCATCATATTTTTTATATGGAAGGCAATGCCACACAACGAAAAATATCGCAAATGACAAACGTTGCCACTAGTACGCAAGAAAATCGCGAAAGACTTAAGACCCAAACTCGGAAAATGTGAAAACTCGGTCGAATCACAATTTAATGGTGATTTTCGGATTGGGCGGGTGGAATTCGTACGTATAGGGTCCAACGGCCATTTTCGGCCACGCGTTTCCGAGATAAATGCAAAAAACTTAAAAATTCCAAAAATTTATTAATTGTGTGTAGCTGTCTTAAGTCTTTCGAATTTTGTTGTACATTTGCTTGGACGCAACTTGTCAAAGACTTAAGATATAAGCAGCCATTTGAAGAAATTTAATCGAAATTTTTGCCAACTTGAACGTATAGGAAATCGAAAGCCTTAAAGTATGCTGTGGTATTTTCTTGGTAATTATTTCAAAGAATTTATTAAATGCTCTAGCGTTTGTTTGTTTTGTCTTTTTTTATTTTAAATTAAAATCAACCTTGAATTATATAATTCATGCATACATATAGACATACATACATATCGTCACCTAAAGTCCAAAAGACCGTAACAACAAAAAATTAAAAATAGACTTTTTGATTAATTATGATGAGATCAACCAAAATACATCTTTCCTTAAAATTTTACTCACATACATACATATGTTCAAAAATATCAATTTTATTCATTATTCAATTTGGTAGCTAAAAAGTAAATAGTATTAAATTTATAAGGTTTTTTCTTCTCCTGTAAAAAAGTAAAAAGTGTATTTACGGCCTTTTGGATTTTAGGTGACGATATATACATAATTATGTATGTTTATACTTTATACGTAATCGTATTCTAATTTTTGTGTTTGAAGAGCCGCAGTTATGTATTTTCCAGTGTTGTTATTTTTGACTAAATAATAAAAATGAAAGCAAAAACATGTATTTTTTATATGTCGTTTTTTATTTTCAAATAATTTAATTCAATTAAATACCTTCTAATACATACATTCATTGTACTTATCCTTTTTTTTAATAATTTTTTTAATGTTATTAATAGTTTTAGATATTAAAAATGTTTCTTAGCTAGCATTTTCTCATTTAACACAATCAGAAAGAACACTGACACATTATATGCAACCGATCAATCCTGTAGTTTTGTTTTTTTATCTGTTTTATATTAATTTTCATAATTTTCCAAATATGCTAAAAAAACAAGTTACATACATGTGTTTATGTTTTCATTATTTGTTATACATATATAAATTTAATAATACTTGAAAAATAATTTAATTTGGGGGGGTTTAAGGAGTAACATGAAATATGTTTTTTTTTCGTATTAAATATTTGATGTTACAATATTTCACTTAAGCATAAATATGTATCTATTGATTTAAATATTTTTTACTGGTAATATTTTCTTTAAATTCTTGTATAAATCGTATAAACTTTTATTTTTTTGCTTTGTAAAATTCAACACATTAAACATTAAATATAAATTATTAATTTTCTTAAATTAGCTGGTTTGTCCTCTGTTTTAAAAATTAATTTTAATACATAGTATTTATGTAAAAAAAACACACATTTATTTCTTTTGTAACATTTTAATAGGTTTAAATGTAAAAGTGTAGGCTTTGCTTCTTATAAAGTACTCGTAATAATTGTAAAGTAATTCTCATAATGAGTCTGTCTTATGGTTAAAAGAAGAGAAGAAAAAAATTTATAAATGTTTATATACTTTCGTATATGTATGTATGTATGTATTTTCTGCATACGATTGTTTTTTTTTTATTAAATTGTATCTCAATTTTTCGGTGAAACTGTTATTAGTTTATGTGGCGTAACAGGAGAGATCTAGAATGAAAAAATAAAAATGTTTTCAAAACAAATAAATATTTAAAATGAAAATATAGAACTTACCCATAAAGATCGACTATCCATAAATGTGGAGTCGTCCTCGTCTTCCATTAGGCTGTGGTGATGATGATGACGATTGGCAGTGTGATGATGGTGTTGCTGCTGATCCAAGAATATTAATGTATCTTTGCTGCATGTATTAACGGAATTCCTTAATACCGAAGATAATGTATCACTACATTCTCGCAAACGGTAATTCGAGGCTGTAGAAAAGGAATGCCTTAGATGTAGGGAAGAATGTTGTGAGGCTATAGCAGTTGAGGAGGGTTGCAAGGCATTTTCAATTGCTGAAACACTTGAGCGGCTGCCATGCCAAGGTTGGCGGTACGTGGAGAAATGTCCCGCCAAAGCTGATCCTATAATACTGCTACTATTACTCTTGAGGCTAGATGATAGCAAATGTTCCTTCTCGTTTGCTGTGGCAGCGGAATGAGTTTGTGAAAATCCATTGAATTTATTTTCTAAATTGCTGGCGGCATCATTAGAAACTGTTAGAGAAGCGGTAGCAGGTGATTGCGTTGATATCGATGAAGAAGACGAAGTTGGCGAAGAAGTGGGTGTTTTTTCTTTAATTATGCCTTTGGTGGTCTCCCCATTATTGTTAGTTGTTATCAAAGGAGACTTTGGCTTCTGTTCTTTGTTGTAGCCATTAGTTAAATTTATTCGGCTGGCTAGTGGTGTTTGTTGTTGGGTAGTTATTAAAGTGTTAATTAACTCTTTCGTTTCCAGTTCTTCATCCAGTTTACAATCCTCATCCATGGCAAACATTTCAGTGTTGTGGTTATCTTCTTTTTCCTTAATTTCTAGTTTTTCTAGTATCTTCTCTAGATCGTCTATTTCTTCGTTAAGCACATCGTCTGCATCAGCATAGTCTAACATTTTCTCCAAAGCATTTAAGTTATTTTCAGTGTTGGTGTTACTTTGAGCACAAGTTGAAGTGTTCGCTTGTTCTTCTTTCTGTTTAAGTTGAGCTAAAGTGAAAGTAAAAAATAAGTTAAATTTAACAAACTTTAGCAAGCAATCTAAACTTACCATTATTTTCTTTTTCCAAAACATTCTTTGTGTCCTCCTTGGTAATGTCTTCCATTGCTTTATTATCTGCTCTTTCAGCCTCGATTTCAATTTCATCACTAATTTTTATTTTTACAGTAACAGCTTCCTGTTTGATAATTTCTTCTGTATTTTGCATCGCTGACGATGTTAAGGGAACTGCAATTGGAGCTGCAGCTGGAGGTGCAATACGTGACACCCAATGGTCGCTGGAATTTGAACTTGAACCAGAGCATTCGGCATTTTCGGCAGTTCTTCTTTGATAGAACAACATGTAAGCCTCATTGTTGACTATTTCGTCGGGCAAAGAGTCACTGGAGACTTTAGACACACGCTGATCATCAAATTTATACCACTGACGATCGTAGGGATTTTTGCAAGCGGCAGTGTAATGTCCGGTTTCTAAAGTATCACCCTGATGGTAACACACGGCATACAAATCATAGCGCGTCTCTCGATTGCCACGAGAGCTTAAAGTGGAAGAACGAGAATCGCCAGATCTCGATTTTCGCCAGGGACTTGGGCGATTAAACGCTGTACTATTGCTAATCTCAGCTGTTAAAGTATTGCAAGTGGAATTCGCCTCATTAATACCTCTGGCCAAATGTGGCGACATGTCGAAAGAATGTAGAGGAAAATTGACCATTGTAGTTAATTTGGCGGCGTTAGCACCTTTGCCATGATGCTGGCGAAAACGTTTGAAGTGCACCACCAATATGTCGGGCAGGGACCACAAGCCCAAGGTTTTCACAACCGGCAAATACTCCTGGCAATGGGGACAACGCCAGGCGTCTTCTGCACTTAAAGTTTCAGCCTTGGTATAATGCTCGAGACACTGCTCCAATGTTAAGGCAGCTGTATCGTTTGTCTTGTTAGCCAGCAAACGCGGCACACTTTCATGTTCCACCACTTGATCGGAGAGATCGCAAAAATATAACTCCGGCTCTTGCCACTCGAGCAACAATTTGATGTGTGTGGGGCCGGCTTCTGCAGACAATACGGACAAAGCCAAGTCTATCATTTCAGTAAGTAAAGGATGCTCTACTTGTTCTATAAAAGTATCAGGATCGGCTGAGGGATCTTGTAGGCGAATTTTAAACATTTCACTCAAGGGCGTGGCATAGGAAAACACTTCGGGCTTCAACAATGCTGCCATTTCTTTTAGCAACTTCTTTTGCAATTCGGGATAAGTGCAGTCTCTGGGCACTTGCAAACAAAATGGAGCACCGAAACGTTCTAAGGAATATTTTTCTTTCATTTCATTTTCTGCACTTTCCAATTTCTTTTTCTTAACATTTGCTACCAGCACCAATAAGTCGGCTGCTAGTGGATTGTTCGTATTCGTTTGAGTTGTTGTCCCATTCGTTTTAGCATCCTTTTCTAATGGTACTTCTATGCAATATATAGTTTCAATACCTTGCAAAGTATTCACTGGCTGTGTGTCGTAGAAGACACGCAGAAAACCTTCTTTCTGTAGGTCTACCAGCACCATGCGTTCATTCGGTATACCTGTGTCCTTGTGCAATTGTTCTCTTAGTGCAATTATGGGTGCGCCGGCAGTGATTGTTAGACCCATGCGCACTTGTCGGGGCTGCTGAGTCAAATATACAACCGTAACGAAGATTGTCTGTTGTGTTAGTTGTGGCAATTGTACCGATATACAATGGAATGGATCGAATGTATTCGATTGTTTCTTACAACGTGGACAGGTCAACGAAGAACGAAATTGAGCTTGGAATACAGCTTGCACAAAGGAGTTGTTGCAACGTATATGATTCGCTAAAGTTTCGGCAGCAATTATCTCATCTGGACGGCCATAGTTGTTCTGTAATTACAATATTTTAACAATGTTTGATGAATGTATCGTTTTCTTAATTTTCAAATAGTATTTTTTATTATCTTTAAGCGAACTGTCTATTTGCATTTCTTATATTTAAATTAAAGTTTGATAAACTGATTATTATAGCTAATAATAATAAGTAATCATTAACGGAATACAATCAATAAATACGATTTCGCTTTGTCATTTGGAAAAATTAAATAGGGCAATGAGGATTGCAGACATTTAATTTGAATGTTGCAAAATACACACCAAGGCCTTGATACACACATTCTGGGCAATTATGTAAAAAATTCCGCAGGAAATTTCGCCCAGGGAACAATTCCAACTAATAGCAAATGATAGGGAAAACAAAAAATTCTAATTGGAAAAGGGAGAAATTTCCTGCGGAATTTTTTACATAATTGCCCAGATTGTCATTAATTACATTCCAGCGACTTTAGTCACTATGACATTATTAACCCAGCTAAATTATTTTTAATTTGAAATATTGATATGTGGTATTGAGGCACCTAAAAGGAGTCCATAAAAAGATAGTTCAAAAAGAAATAAAGGCAAGACTTGCTGAATAATACTCGTATTAGGTGTGTTCATTTACTTTCATAGCACAAACTAGTAACGAGAAAGGAAGGCAGAAATTTACAAAGTTTGATAGTATTTTAAATAAAAAAATTTAAAATTCGACATTTAATATGAAATACTTTTACGTAGTTTTGTGCACTATTTACTATTTTTATGCATTTTTGTATTAACACATATTGTTAAAGTTAAAGTATGCATTAAAAACGGGTTTGTCACACAAAATTCTTTTGGTTAAACCAACTTTAAGTTCAACAATCGTTTTTGCATACGGGGACAAGTCTTCAACAATTATATTACATTGACCGTAAAATTGTATTTGTATGGCTTAAGGCTCAGTTAGCCGACTGTAATGTAATGTAACTGCAACGTAGGAAACAGCTGATCGATATTATTATGTGAAAAGTAATGCAAATAGTTATAGAGATGTAATGTAATGTAACCTAATTTTCATATAAAAGTATATATCAGCTGTTTCCTACGTTGCAGTTACTTTACATTACAGTCGGGTAACTGAGCCTTTACAGTCGGCTAACTGAGTATTTACTCTATTCTTGTAAACTTTTTGGGTTAATGTATAGTGTTGCCAGAGATTTTTTTAAGTCTTAAGCGGAGATCCTACTAGCGGCACAATGTACGGATTTTCGTCGGCTCATTTCCTCAAAGAATGTTCTAACTCAAAAAATGGAATTTTTGAGTTAATGGTGCAGAGTTAATCCTCATATCGTTGTTCATATTGTGTAATTAAAAATCTGTGTAATTCTTAAAATAATATTTTCCTTTAATAATTTTAACAATATTCCTTAAATACAAACTACATACATACATATTTTATTAATTTGGAGGACAGTGTAAATTGGGCAAACACGAGATAAGATTTTGCACAAGATAACTTTCAAATAAAAATTCTTTTAAAGCAATAACTACTTTAGTCTCCTAAAGACAGACGACGTCTTATCTTATCTTTTTTTGCAAATAAAGCAAAAAAAAAAAAAATTCGCTAACAAGTGAACAAAAAAAAACAAATAAAAATAGTTGTTTTTTGCGAAAAATATGAAAATTCAAGTGTAAATTTTTATTTAACGTAAAACAGAGACTTGCACTTGTTAATTCCAGCTAAAGTTACATACATTTTACAATTAATCACCCGACACGATTCACGCCTTTAGGGGAGGGGGCAAAATATCATTATTTATTTAAACGTTTAATTGTATCAAAAAACAAGTATGTAGTTTTGTAAACTTATAATTTTTGTATTAAAAGCATACGATGTAGTTGGTAGTTAAATGACAATTTTTTATGTGAATAGTGAATTTATCTTTTTTTTATTTATTTAGAAAACATTTATTAGTGCATTGTAAAGAAATGTGGATGTTATTTAGCGTATTATTATTATTATTATTATTACGAATTGCATCATTGACTTGAGTAAATAATTATAAATGTATGTAAGCGAGATTTGCGTCATGATATAGCACTCAATACTTAATTCTTAACTCTTTAGCAGTAGTCTGTTGGTTTTTAAGAATTCTTACGGCCATTTATTAATCACCCTTATTCTAATTGTCGACATAGACGTCACTTTAATACAATACCAAAAAATTGGGGCTTGTTTGCTCGCTCTCGAGAAAAATTTTGTGCTTCTGGCAATTTATTTCCGTTCCCTAAGGTCTAGAAAATAGCATAAACCTGCCTGTTTTCGCCAACGGATACACAAGCCTTGATTTTTTGGTGTTGTGTTAAAGTGACGTCGATGTCGACAATTAGAATAGGGGTATATTTTTTTCGTTCGATATAATTTTCACATTTTTCCTTTTTAAACGGCTTGAAAAAAAATAGCAGGATAAAGAGCAATTGCATTTATTTTTTTTAGATTTGTTGCCAATTGTTATCAGTTTTAAATTTATTTTGGTCTTCTGGTTTTATTGCCAAAAAGTGTCTATTGAAATTTTGTATTATTTAGCCCAGACAACCCATACCTACTCGACTATGGCGCCGGGATTTTTAGTCCTTTCTCAAATCATGGAAATAGTAGTTAAAACCATCGAGTCGATCAAAATTTAACTTTTTATCTGAGTTTTGGGGATTTCTATCCAAAAAGGGGAGTTTTTGTGATTTGGGGATACAAATTTCATGAAAAAACCCAGGAGATTTTTTTTGGGAAAAAGCACTTTTCCTTTTTATGTTTCCCCAATATTTTGGTACTCGTATTGTATTGACGTGACATCGATGTTGTCAACTAGAATAATATATTTAAATTTTATTGAACGCGTACCAAAATGAATACAAAGTTTAAAGAAATTCATTTGTTATTGCTTCAGCAGCAAAGAAAAGCATCTAGAAGTGCTTAACCAAAAATAAATAAGTTTTAAAATATTTGTTTTTTTTTTTCGTAAAATGTTTCAACGATTATTTTCAGTGTACTGGCTAAAGATGACGTACACGAATTTAATAATAGTCATGGACAGTTATTTTTCTCTCACACTCATTGTACAATCTCTAAGGGGTTAATTTGATTGAAAACGTGCCATATGAAATATTATTCACACAACGAAACCCAAATTCATGTGAATATTTTATTTTTTATAAAAAAAAAAAAAAAAAATAAACAAATAATATCTTCGAGATAATTTAAACAAATTGCGGTTAATAAATATCATATTAAATAAATGGTGTGTATAAAAATCGTATTATATTTATTTAAAACGATAAAATTTCACAGAAATGCATTTCTTTTCATCGAAGCCTCATTAAAAGATATCCAACAATAATAAACTTATTGCACATATAACAACGCTAACTATTAGTTAGCTGTGTAATATAAACAAAAATTTAAAAATATCTCAAACGCAAATACCTAACTATTATTCTTTTATTTCAATTTCTATCCGCTTATTATATGAATAAAAATAAGTTGGTAATGTAACACAAATACCCTTTTCAGACACGCAAAGTTTACTTTACAAAGTCTCAATGCAGCTGTGCGAAAGACAGAGGTAAGCATACTTTCTCTTTCTGTCTTTCTCCCAGCTGAATTAAGAATTTGCAAAGTAAACTTTACATGTCTAAAAGGGGTGTAATGAAGATGCGTGCTCTTTGTGTCAGTAAAAGTTTAATTTGAGTTGCAGTTTGTTAGATTTCTAAGCAACGTGAGAATTGCTGTTAATTTACTTACCTTAACATTTTTGTAACGCCTTTTTGTAGCAGTATTTAAATCTTCATGGACTTTATCTAAAAGCCAAAATAAAAATTCTTGAGCATCATGTTGCGTTGAACTACGGAATTGTGATCCATAACGATCAACAACAGCCTGAAGAAGAAAAAAACAAAACAAATAAATTTTTAGTAATTTCATTCATTCATTAAAATATTTTATATATTCTTACCTTAAAACTGGTGCTATGATCACTCTCATTCTTGCATGTCCATAAGGCTTTTAAAACATTAGCCAATTGTTCTGTTAATTCACCTTTTGTACCAAATTTTCTTGAATTGATTTTATTTCGGCGCTTTAAATCAGCCTGAAAAAAGACACATATAATTGGTGGAAAAATAAAGTATAAATCTATTTTATTATTAGATTAGAGAGATAATATACACTTTGGGAATTATTGCATGTGGGCACAGTGGGCAAAGTAAATTAAATATTGCAAATAATTTAAATTGTTCAGGATGTTTATATAATTTAATCCTATTGGTCTCACGTAGTTTCTTAAGGTACCCATAGATCGCACAATATTATTGAGTAATTTATTACTATTATTATTATAATTGTCACTTTGCCCCAAACTACTCAATAAGTTGCACAATATTTAAAGTATATGAAAACTTAAATTAAACAATTTGAAATTAACTCATTACAAAAATAGAGAGATAACGTTTAGTGACATGAGTGTTGCAATATTATTATTGTACAATATTGTCAACACATTATAAAATATTTCTATTTGCGCAATATACTCGTACATAAATTAAGACATTTGGTTTTATCCAATATATTGTGCCACCAGCTAATATAATATACAAACAGGCAATTTTGTTGCACAATATTAATTATTGCACAATAATATTGCAAATGCAAAACGAAATAAATTATAAAATTTTTGTTAACAAAATGGGTTTATCCATGTTTTGGATACCTAAAATTCTAATTTTCAAAAAATCAAACTTAAATACATATGTATATAAAGTTTTAAATTTATATACAATTCAATGAAGATATAAAAATAGTTTATTTTCTCAAGTGTACAAGCCTTTTATATGAATACTTTACACAAGATTATATATGACATAACGATTTTTTCTATATTATTAACTCCAAAAACGAATTTTTTGAGATATGACTATGTTGCATATATGTACATACATATGTATCTGACTTTAAAAGGAATAACTTCTTAAATGACTTCAGCTAAAATTGAGAGAATGTCACTACTATGTATTATTTGCAAATTTAAATCCACATCTGAGTGGACTGTGTGATTTGTCAGAAAAATATATACCGAATTACTTTAATCCCAAACATGATTGTCCTGTCATGAGAAATAACAATCCCAAAGTAAAATCTAAACACTTTTGATTCCATTGTTGTCCGTTTAGGAGATTTATTACCAAATTGGTGATTTTTTCTGAAAAATGCGAATGACAAAATTAGGTCGGTGATTGGGGAACATGCGGGAAATTTTTTTATACTTTGGGGATTTTTGTTTTGCAACTCTTCTTCTTCTTCTTTATAAAGTTTTTTGATATGGTAACAAAATATTGTTTTCCGTAAATGGTAACATTATCTCACAATGATCATTGCAGTGATGCCAACTTTTTTGGCTGTAAAAGCACATCAAAATTTAAAAAAAGCACTAAAAGGCGTACTTTTCAGATCTAAAAAGCGTAAAAAGCACTAAGCTAGTCTGTATTTCAGCAAAAGTATAATATTTAATGAAGTATGTATATCAGACGAAAAAGGTATGCTTTATATTGAAAAAATAAATACACCAATTTTTTATTAAAGTAATTTTAAGTAATACGCAAATTTCTTAAAAGCACTACTTAGTGCTTTTCTTTAGTTTGGCACTAACTCTCAAAATTTGGCGTTTTGAGTCTTCAAAAAGCACTAGAAATAGTGCCAAAAGCACCAAGTTGGCATCGCTGGATCAATGTGCTTATCTTAAATGAGTTTGTTCATCAATTTATTTAATAAAAACTAAATGAATAAAAAATGCGGCGCGAATTATTTAAATCTTACAACGTTTTTGAAATACTGACTGTAGTTTGCTACAACAGGTTCTGATCCATTCAAAAAGATGGTAAATCTTTTCAAATTAAAAAAAAACATGAAATAAAAAAAGTTGATTTATACCGCCTGCTTAATTAGGTGATGCTTATGGTAAATTTCAAACGATTTTATTACAAATTAAATTATCCTCGTGCAATTATTTATATAATGCATATTCTGCAATATTCTCACACACCTTATATTGATCCAAAACAAAATATTCTGCCAAAATATCCGTATGACTGAGACACTGTAAAACGGCATTCATAAAACAAGTGTTGCCATGATTTTTAAGACCCATCACACCAGGCGTCTGATCATTTGGCCACTGATAACCACTAATGGGCGGCACACGATCTGCGGTCGATGATATTGTATGACCATTAGCTGTGGTTGCGGCATACGGTTTATTAGACTGTAAAATAAAACCACAAAATAGATAATTATTAATATGATACGCGAGTACAAAAATAGTTTACAAATAGTTTTTTTTTTAATTTTACATTTTTGTTTATTTAAGTTATGGAATAATAAAAATAATTTATGTAATTTTATTTTTATCTTAATTTTGTTTTTAATCAAATCAAGTCTCAAAAGTATCTAATAAAAAATACACTTCCAAAAGTAATAAAAAGTGTTATTAAAAAGACAGTAGAAATTTCTGTTGCAAGTCTTATCGATATTAAAGTATAAACAAACAATGATTTCATTATTATATAAATTAATGCAAGGCAATAATAATTTGCAAAAGTTAACTGGAAAGTACTCCAAGTTCTTGTCAAACATAAAAAAAAATTATTAAAAGGCAAACTTAATGGATCTTGTTTATCCCTTAAACTTGCTTTTAGAACTTTTGCCCGATGGAACTTTAAATAAAAAACAAACAAAAAAATAAATCATTAAAGACACACTTAATGGTTTTCCCCTTAAGTTTGCTTTAAAAAAAAATTATATTTTAATCTAAAACATTTTTTTATTCGAAAGATCAATAATACATGGCATAAACATTTGAAAATTATTTCGGGGCTCTTCTTGACAAGGCGCATAAGGTGACGAAATTGAAAATTTATAGCGAGGGTGTACTCAGGAATTCCAAGCTATATCATTTCTCAAATGAGAACGTTAAGTTCTTTAATAAAAAAAATAAAAAAATTCTGCAGAAAATTCTGTTGAATTGAAATGTAAATTTACTAGACTTTTTGCATTTGTTGCAGCTGGGGCAAAACTCTAACGGCCCTATGTATAAGAAAAAATTGGCACGAAGTTAGCATAAGTGACGAAATTGAATTATGTTTTAACGAGTTCCTCCATACAATTTGACATTAACAATGGTCGCATTGCCTAATTTTAACCCACCTCTAAGTCCTAGCATGATTTTTAATGTGAAGTTTCATGCCAAAACTCTTTAAGATCATGTTAAATTTTGCCACTTATGCTAACTTCATGCCAATTTTTGCTTATAATTACATAGCGCCGTAAATGTAAAAACCGTCTAATTCAAGATATACATATGCATGTATACAGCTAAATTATGAATTTTCTCGGGGAGTTTTTTCTCTTCCATATCATTTGTTACCGGGGAAAAATCATCCTATTCTTATGCCCGTAATTTCTACACATAGATATCTATTAGTGTAAAGATATCTAACGTGTAAGTCAAATTTTACAAGGCAAACTTGTAGGTAAAAAGCTTAGGTAAATTATCTGTGTGAAGAAATTACGGGCATTAATAGGCGGGGAATAAGCAAAAACGGGAAATAGTAAAATGTGGATCAGCTGTTTAATGTTTTCATTTTATTCTGCACTAACGCAAGAGTTCAGTAATAGAGATTAAATAAAAAATTTACGTTTTCATTGTCAATAGGAATGTGTGTTAATATAAATATCTGTTTTTGTTTAAATAAAAAATAAAATAAACAGCGTAACCATTCACAAGCATGTGGAATAACTTTATGCTGAGAAAATGGAGCGAAAACTTAGACAGCTGCAGATGCAAATGGATTAATGTCCGTAATTTCTACAAGTAGATATATATTGGTGCCTACATATCTATCGTGTAAGTTAAATTTTATAAGGCAAACTCTTGGGTAAAAACCTTAGGTAAATTGAATGAGTGTATGTACAAGGGAAATTGTAAATTTTATAAAGTTTTTCTTATCGGCCTTGATAATAGAGGGAAACAAATCTTCGATTTAGCTATTACTATGTGTGAACTTAAAGGAGGGGTGTATTTTTTCTAAAGGCAGAAGTAGTTCATGTTTTTGAAGTGCCTGTGCGCAGGGCTGGGATAAAATCGCCTAAAACAAGAGGGAAATATAACATTCCGTTGCTTTTAAACTTTTTGTTTTAAATAAATGCTTATACCATTGTTTTAAAACATTTATTAATTTACTGCCTTATTTATAAAAAATAGTTATGTTTTATAAATTCTTTATCAAACAAATTCTGTATGGAAGTCTGTTTAACAAACCTTTTATACAAAATAAAAAATTGTTTTTATGAATAAGGTTTTTAATTTATAAATTTTTTGCACTAGTTCCCTTCAAAATGTTCTCAAAAAAAAAATTCTCCCTCTCCCTTATATTTACAATTATCGTGACCGTTTGACCGACTAAAGTGGCAAATTGCCACTTTTTCCACTGCCTTGCCACTTTTTGGTCTGTTTTGCCACTTTTTGTCCCCCTTTTTTTAGAGTGAATTATATAAAAATACATTAAAAATAAAAAGTTTAGTGTAGTTTTTTTTTTGCCCCTTTTTTTTTGATAAATCCCCTATTTGGTGCCACTTTTTGAAAAATGTCATCGGTCACCCTGTTTGCAATATCTACTTTTTTTCCCAGTGAGTTTTTTTGCCGGGGAAATTATATTCTAACTGAGAATATAAACTTTTTAAATATATTCTAGAGATAAAATAAGATTTTCTGTTAAGCTTAAAGTTTCTTTTTATTGTCATTTCTTTTTTTTTTTTTCTTTGTTGGTGCCACAAAGTGTTAAGGCTTTATTTACCATTAAGTATTAAATCATTATTTTTGGCCCAAACAACACATGTACGTACATAGTATGTAGGTGTTTTAAAAAGCGAAGAAAACTTGAAACAACAACAATAATAACTTAACCGAAAAATTGTGGGTTGGTGCTAAAATACATACATACGCTTGAAATAGTAATAAAAAGCTAAGACTAAAGACAAAGAAACTAAGCAAAAAATATGTATATAGAAAATAAAAGAAATAAACAAGCATACCGAAATAGCATTGACTTTCAATAAATTGCATTTAGAAAAAAAAATAAAGAAAAACTTAGCTAAATACGAATAATATTAAAAACATACATACACATGAAGAAAAAAAGTATGTAGTACCTTTTTTCTACGCCAGCATCCGGTATAAAAAGGCACAATATCAATTAAATTCGTTTTCTCAGATATTGTGGACTTTAGTTTTTGAAATAATATGAAAAAAAATATTTATATTGTAATTAATAGTTTACTTCATAACAATATTTCTTTATTTTTTATTTTTATTTTTGAACAATTGAAGAAAGAATGCTTTCACAAATAAATAAATATAAATGTCATCATTTGTATAAGAAGAATTATAACAATCGACGTACATTTCTACTCATACATACATACATATCGTTAGCTAAAATGCAAAAAGGCGTAACTAACAAAAATATAATTTTACAGGAGAAACAAAAAAAAAACTAAAACAAAAAACTAAACAAACGTGTAGTTAAGTCCCCTAGTTATTTTTTAATAAAATCGTAATTTTTGATCGCAGAAGTGTAATATTTTGTCAAGACATTTAGTTTAATTGATTATTATGAAATCAATCAAAAACTCGATTTTGTTAGTTACGCCTTTTTGCATTTTAGCTGACGATATGCAAATGTAAATTTTTACGTTAAAGACATACTTTTACAAAAAATGCAGTAGGGTCTTAAATACGAGTACAAATATTTTCATTTATTGACTAATTTAGTCAATTATTGAATGATGATATGAATGAACGAAAAAATTATGAATAAATATGTATGAATGAACGAGTGAATGAATGAATACGTAAATGCATTAATTGCTTGCTGTTCGGCTGTAAAATTTTCATGTGAAATATGTTAATATTTTTCTTTTTTATTTTGTTTTGAAAAAATATGATTTTTTTTACACACGTACATATGACATTGTGTGTATGTCTGCATAGAAGTGAACCAAGAAGTTCAAAACACTTTTTACACCCCCAGTAAACAAAATGTGCTGTGCTTATCGATAATTAAAGAAAAAAAAAATATTTATCTATACTTATACAAATCACAACATAATTTCCCCCATTATTAAAAATACAAGTAGCAACGAGCACTTAATGATTAAATATAATTTCGAAAAATGTCTATATTAAATGAAGGGTTTAACAAGAATTGTGCTGGTCGAGTAGTTTTGCATATTTATACTTATTTGCATATATCGTCGTATCTATGCAAAATTGTTTATAAATATGCTGACTCATAGCAAAATACTCTTACTAAGCTAAACATTTTTAAAATGTAAAAGATAGTCTGACGATATTATCTAAGTCCTAGTTTACACTAAGCAAGTCTTATTGCTAAGATGATTAGTTTGTTAGAAGAGAGAGAGGAGGGGAAAAGAAACGTTTCTGTTCCCATCGTCTCCCTCTCTCTCTCTCTACTAACAAACTAATCAGCTTATCCATAAGACTTGCATAGTGTAAACTAGGACTTAGCAGAGACAAATTCAGCTATCACTGCCACGAACCACTTATCCAAGTCACGAACGTCACAAACCATATTGAAGATCCCAAAAAAACTAGGCTTAACCACCAAAATCCCAGGAGTTCCCCGGCAGCACTCAAAATCTAAAAAATCTGCAGTGTCAGCACCATTATTATGCTATGTAGTTGTTAGAAGTATTTGTAACCAGTATTCGCCAGTATTTTTTCGTTTTCAAACATTGATGACAAAAATTTAAACGATCATTAGCAATTTTATCGGCCATTTCTGTAGATATGTAACTGCTTCAAATGCTTAGGGCAATTGTTTTATCATTAATTTTGATAAAGTGAACAAGCTAACATAGTATATATATATATCGTCGGTTGGTTTCTGGTTTGCGGCACAGTGTATACAAAATACATTATGTCTGTAGCAAACCAGAAACCAACCGACGAGTACATGTGCATATGACTCCCAGTAGAATAGGTTTCAGAATGTACGTATGTATGTATGTATGTATGTATATATTACCTTTTTTTCACACGCACCCTTATTTAATTATAATTGCATTGTAATTTTTATATTATTAAATAAGTAAATAACTTTACTTAGAAAGATTAGATTTAAACAAACTCGTTATTAATGCAAATAATAAAACAAAAACTACAACAATTAATAAAGCGAACAGCAAAATTATTTTGTTAAAAAATAATGCTTAAAATAATAATGCTAATTGATTTTGTAAATATACATGTGTATAGACAAATTATTTTTGTTTCTTGTATAGTTAACAATAAAATTATTAAAATGTATATTTAAATTCAAAATTTGTTTTAGGGCCTGTCCCGCGATGTCGGCGACGTTCGAATTGTCGCACACTTGCATTTGAAATAAAAACAAAATTTTAAAATTTGTCGTCATCGTGGGACAGGCCCTTAGTATTGTGATCTTGTACGACGATGTGTCAATTAAAATAATAAATAAATCTTAATTGAAATATTCATATTTATTTATTGAGCAGTTGAAAACCGATAAACTGCAATACCAAAAATAGCGTTAAGTGTTCTGATTATTTTTATTGCGATCAAAACGATTTCAAATGGTCTTGCGTAAGTCCCATTTCACACTACAATAAGACTTGTTATTGTTAAGCTTATCACTTTTTCTTCTTTGGAGTTTCATCGGCGTTCACACAATGTCCTAGTTTACACTGTGCAAGTATTATTGCTAAGCTGATTAGTTGGTTAGGGGAGCGAGAGAGAGAGAGAGAGAGAGAGACGGGGGAAACTAATCAGCTTAGCAAAGACTTGTGTAAACTAGGACAATGCAGTCTTATTTTTGAGCTCATATTTTTTATGCTTAATTTTGTGTATGCATGTTTGCTTTTTTTTAAATTATGAATGAGAAAGCAAAACGTATTGACAGTACATGAAGCTGAATACTCGTTTCTTTTCCCCTCGTCTCTCTCGCCTACAAACTAATCAGCTTAGCAATAAGACTTGCATAGTGTGAACTGGGACTAAGTGTAAATGCAAAATATTTTTGGATTGTGTGTGTATTTTTGTAGTGTTTTCTAGGAAATGAAGTAGACTTTCGACAAACACTGAAATTTTACGTTGCTGACTGGTTTCATTAGATCCTTTCATAACCAGCTTTAGACATGCGCCATCCAAACAAGATTTACAATGTGACGGTAAAAACAAAATTCTTAACTATATTTTGCATGGGTTTCATGGACGTGGGGCGCTGGCGATTTTAATGAAACTTTGCATGTGTCTTTCTCATATATTAGAAGGCCCACGTGCAAAATTTGAAGACCTCTGCTAGGATAGGAAAAATTGTATGCCAAAATATCGATTTGGATTGCATGAGCTGTGGGCGTGGCCAATTTTGATGAAACTCATTATGCGCCTTTCTTTTATTTTAGAAAGTGTACATATTAATTTTATGACTTCTGCTAGAGTAGGAAAAATTTTATGCGAAAAAATCGATTTGCATTGCATGGGCGGTGGACTGCGGTAGTGGCAGATTTGTATTCAATGTAATGCTCGGTGCTAACTTTCAGTGATCTAGGATCACTCCTTATAGTTTTTGCAAAAAAAAAAATGTATGAAGCCATCCCACTGTGCGGCATTAGTGTTTTATCAATTTCAATAACAAGCTGCAATCCAACTTCCTCCTTTTTGTATAAATCTATTTTTTATTTCCTCCTTTTTGTATAAATCAAACTAACGCTGAGTACACATCTGGCATTTCTTGTGTTGTCATTTTCAAAATGTGTGCGTCTTTCACATTTTGTTTTTTATATAGAAAGCAATGTCGTCACACAACGAAAAATATCAGAAATGACAAACATTGCAAATAGTACACACTGTTAGGATGTCACAAAATGCCATAGTGTCTACTCGGAATAAGTTTAAACGATTTTACATTTCATTGAGAGGGTTAAAACTGTTCGGAACAAACTACAGTGATTTCGAATCACGTGATTTTAAAAACAAACTATTAATAGGTGACTTGTTAGTGGATTTTTATTGTATTTTAATTTTTTTTTAACTTATAATAGAATATTTTATACCAACTTCCAACGCTATAAATCGTGCAATTTACAAAAGCAATGATTTAGCTTTTATTAATTTCTTGAAATCACCGTGAGTTGACATGTCGTGTTTTGCAGGCCGGTCCGTATAGTAAAAAAATGTATGAGTTCTTAACAAAGATTCAAGTAATGTTGTTTTATAATATAGATTTTATTAAGTTCATTGCGAAAAAAAACTCGTTCTACGTAAAAATTACCCGCAGAGCAAAAAAAAGCGAATAAAAAAATCCCCGAAAAACATCTAAAGTATAAAAAAAATCTTAAATGCTAAATATAATAACATTTTAGTTATTTGAAACATTTTATTGGCAATTTTATTCTTTTTTATTTCTGTTTAAATCTTTTTTATATTTTATCATACTACATGAATTAATTACCAGTGCAGTAAGTCAAGAAAAACATATTTCAATTGCAATTAAATCATTTCGTGCAAATCGTTTGTTTCTTAAATATAAATAAATATGTATTATTTATAAATTTTGTTATTTAAATGTCTTTAAAGAAAAAAACCTCTTTATACATTCATAGTTTGTATATATGTATGTATGTATATATTTTGAATTTTAATTAGTTTAGAGATAAAAAAAAATTTAAATTTATATTTCAAGGTTAGAAAAACGTAATACTTATTTTTACTATGGACGTTTTAAAAAAATTTAATTCAATGTAAAAAAGTTGGCAAAAATAACAATAGAATTTGTAAAAGGTTTGTTGAACTTTCAAGAGTTTTTTTTTTTTTTGTCAGCATGATAGAAAATTTAAATTTACTATTATTAGTATCATAAAAGTGGTATTCAGCATTTGATGTGCTCTCCAAGCAATTGCAATATAAAATATTGAGCTTTTTCGTTAGATCACTTGCCAACACTGCTAAATAAAACTAGTAGGTAACAGCTGATGTAAATCAGTCAAAAACAGCGATTGAAAAGTTAATGAAATCTTGTTTTTTTCTCGTCCACATTGTGAATTTACAATTTTTATCTACAAATGAAAAAAGGCTGACTTCTTAACAGCAAAACCTAAATCAGAGCTTCAAGCGTTTTCTGCCAAAAATGCTCATGCTCACAGGAAATATATGAAGCAAATTCAAATTCTTATGAATTGAACAGGCTAATGTTCGTATCGCTTTTTAAGCCAAATTACATGTGATAATTATTAATGAACAAATAACATCAAAGTTAGTTGTAAATATTCTGACAACAACACATAGTTGAACGGAACAGCCAGCCGTTTTCGAAGGCCACTAACTAAACCTTCCTCATCAGCGTTCTTCTGTGTTTTGGTCCACTGTGTGTGGTGTCAGTTGATGTAGATTTCTGCCTTATATTTATTGCAAATGGAATATGTGAATTGGTTTGATTCATCGTATTTCAATTTGCTCATGTGTTTTGCAATGAAAGCTCAAAGTTACCATCTATAAATTTACAACAGTCTTACCATTGTCGTTTGTTCTTTACTAACTATGCACATTTATATTTTTGTGGTTTTTATTAAACATTACTGTACATAAACAGTCGCAAACACTATGAAACATTTACCGCTAAAATTTTGAGTAAGGTGATGCAAGGGGAAAGACGAATGCAACAGGGTTCTTTGATTCATATATGCATACATTCATGCAGTTCTTGTTTAATTTGTCCAAAGGGCTCAGACGGCTTTTACACTTGGGTGTTTGCCCCTGCTACAAATATTCCTTTTTCTGTCTGCTACTTCTTAATAATTTATTTGATACAGTGTTGCCGTAAATAAAGTAATATAGCATTCTGTAATTTTTCAAACCCTTCATGTAAATGGCCGCTAAACAGCTGTGATACGTTTGGGGAAAAAATACGTTATAAAAGTTATATTACATTTAGGAGCAAGTTGTCATGTGTTAATATAAAACAGAATTCACACTTAAACGTGTTTAAGGCAAGTGTTTTAAAAAACTAAACACAAACGTTCACATTATATTTGAGATGTTTAAGGTTGACGTTTTGTCAGTAAATTATTGTATTTGTAAAATATTACAAATTATTTGGTTTATTATTTTTAAACAACACATGTTTTTGTAAATAATTTACAGCCCTATTTATAAAAATTATTCAGGCTTTATAAAGGCTTTATAAGAAAATTTGGCTTTTTTTTATGAAAATTTGTTTTAAAAACTCTTTGTGAAGCCTTAATAAATTTTTATAAATAAGGCGCTTAGTATTTCTTAACTAAATACTTGTTTACCAAATAATTTTTCACGTGCCGCTAATGGCAACACAAAGTTGCCAGAGTTATTAAAGAACGCACTGAACATACTCCATTTACGTGTTTAAATCTAAAACACCTCAATTGAGATGTTTAACAAAACAAGTCAATGTATGGTAAAACATCTCAAAATCATCGTGTTTAAGCTCTTAACCAAGAATGAGACATTAAACACGTGAGTGTGAACATGGTAAAAGATTGCATCTTGTGTTAAAATAAATTATTTGAAAAAAATTTATTATTTTTGATACCCTTTGGATGGATGTCGCAAAAGTATAATTCATAGTCAATGTTTCTTGTTCTTGTTTCTGTGTTCCTTCCCTTTTTATGGTTCCGTACACCAAATGTGAAAAGGACCTGAAATTTTCAAAGAATATGTAAACAACCCAGCAAAAAATTACACATTACCATCAGAACTACTTGGCATATAATGACTTATTTTTCTGATTGCCAAATTTCATTACTCGCTTACAAAGCACATTACCTAAAATTTAAACAAATTATGTGCAAGTTGCTAAATGATTACGTGAACAAGTTTCCAAATAAAATAAGTAAGTAATTCTCAAGAATTGATTATTTTAGTCTCACGCCTTGTTAAAATCTTTAAGCTGGTAATCCAGTAAGGAACAGCTTCCACCAAAAATGCTTAATTTCAAACCCGATTACCTTTTTTGAACATTTTTGCTGGGAACAAATATATGACAGTTAAAAATTAAAGGGTGTTCTAAAATGAACAATAAAAAATTTTAAAATCCTTATGTAATATACAGACAATTATATCGTGCCATAACCGCAAAAAAAAGCTTAAGCGACATAATTCTCGAATTTAATTTTTTGACCAAAATCGATTTATTTCGTAAATAATCAATTTTCGTCAAGAAAAAAAACGAAGTCAAAAATGTGTCGGTTAAGCTTTTTTTGGCGGTTATGGCTCGATATGTAGACAATTGAAATTTTCAATGTTAGTGTATTTTGATGCAGACTACACCAATTAAAACTAAAATAAAACAATTTTAATTAAAGGGTATTTTATCAGTTAAATTAATTTTGAAAACCTGCCTTATATAGCGATAAAACTAAAAAATCCCAAATTAAAAAAAAATGCCGAAACAAAAAAATGGCTTAGATGAAAAAAGCGCTTAAATATTACCAAAAATAAAATAAATCGCTAAAATGCAAAAAATCACCAAAAGTAAAAAAGTTGCCAAAAATAAACTATAAAAAAATCGCCAAATATCTAGAAAAAATCGCTCAAGTTAAAAATATGTATGTATTGTAAAAAAACAAAAAAAAAACGCCAAAAACCAAAAAAAAATCGCCAAAAAGAAACAGGCCCCGTACGGAACCCTTCATGTGCGAGTCAAAGTCATAATCTACTGCATTTATTTTCTACTTATGTATAAAGAGGTATCGTACATACAAATTTTCCAAAGGCGAAGTTCGTGTCCGTTTATTGAAGCTTTCAATTGTTCGTAAGCATTTGATATACAAAATATTGCGAACAGCTGGGTGTGGACACAATTTGTCTAGTTAGGTGATCTGTATATGTTTCATCACAATGGACCCAATTAGGCCTCCGAGTGGAGGTGCGGTATAGCACCACCCTTCCTAACCTAACCTAACCTAAAGTGTATATGTTTTTGGCGAGTTGATGCAACATACACTTTTTTAATTTCTTCAACCTACTGCTGAAACAGTGAAGATATTTAAACCATAAGATTTAATGAATGAAAGTATGTATGCGTCAATAAATTATGAAATTTTCTTAAGACAGATAGGTGAGATAGGAAATAAGGTTAATTGACTTCTACTCTAAAATACCACAAATACTAAAGCGTACACAAAATGTACTCGTGTATTCGAATTGATGGATATCAAAACACCTTGTTATGTTTGATATTTTCATTACAATTTGCCTGAATAAAAACGACTACAATAGTCAGGTTTTCCGTTCAATTGTTCAAAAAAAAAAAAAAAAGTTAATGCAAATATAGAAACATTAAAAAAAACTTGTTACAACATTTTTATAGCTCTATAAACTCTATGCATATGACTAAATTAAAAAAAAAAAGAAAAAAACAAAATAATTGTCTAAACAGAATGTGGAAATGCCAATTTTTTTTTATTTAACTTTCAAATCAAAATTATGTTACATTATTACTTTTTTTAATAATGCACGTCATTAATACCATTACATAAATTTTTTATGGTTGTACATTTTCCCACTTGATCTGAGATTCGAGAAAAACGAATGCTCACTAAAGCGAAGAAATTTCGAAACAAAATTGCTCGATATTTGTTCGCAAATGCAAAAAAAAAATCGAATATTCGCTCTAAAGTTTCGAACTTCGAACTTTTCTCGATAGTTTTTCGAATGTGTGGTGACGGTAGCTGAGTGGAAGTGTGCTAGCCTGTTAGTATAGAGGTACAATGTTCAAATCCTGCAGCGTAAGTTAAAAAAAAAGTAAATAAAATAAGTAAGTTAAAATAAATAAATAAAACAAATAAAATTACTTTTTTACAGACAGATGAACTTTTTTCGATTCATTTTTGAGTGTCTCTCTCGATAGTTTTACACTATAAATGTTCGAGATATATTCGAAATCGATATCAATAACGAAAGTCTTGGTCAACTGGGTTAACCCACGGTTTATTTGTGCATGTTGTTATTTGTGTATGAACAGTTTTATAATAGATACTCGTACATACTTATTTATGAATTGTATGTCAAAAGTGCGGATGTTTTATATAGTATATACAAATGCTTACGTTCATATAAGCACTCATAGGCATATGTACACATGTACTTAGATACAAATGTAAATATGTACTTGCATTCTTATATACAAATGTATGTAGGTAGACAGTTTTTGATTGAGTTAACACTTAATAAAACAAATAATGTGGACAAAACAATTCAGTCACAAACACAAATCTCTTGTTGAGGTGACCATAAGCATAAGGGCCATATTTCATACATAAATGATATACTAACTATATGGTTCTATGAACCAAAACGGAACCATTATTTATACTTTTTCAATGTATGCATGCTTAATTTGCCAAATGGCTTAACTCCATAAAAACGAATAGTTTAAAGATAAAACACATCACTTACTTAATTCAGAAATTAATATTTTCAATTAAGAATTTAATTAAATAAATAAAAATTTTAATTGGTTTAATTAATTCAAGTGGAAAAACTTAATTGATATTATTAATTTGTTTACTGCAGAAAATTTAATTATTATTTTTTAATTAATATCACAAACATTTCATTTGATAATACAAAATGTTTATAGCTATGCTATTTATGGTGTCATACAGGAGTTAGGACGTAACAATATTACAGTTATAAATTTACTTTTGTTTTGATTTCTTTGTACTTAAAAGCAGAGTATGAAAATAAACGAAAAAAAATTTTTGATTTTGTTTTGTTTCGTTCTCTGAAGTGAGTGAAACAAAAACAATGGGAACGATTGCTTAATTTGCTTCTGTATTTGTTTTTGCACAAGAGCACAAACCGGAGAACACAGCCGATAGCCGCCACCGGCCACAAACAATACATTAATTTAATCGTGAGCCACTAGAAAAGAAAATAATAGGAAATGGAAACGTTTTGAAATATTTGCGCCGAATTTAACATCATCATCTATATAATTAATAGGCGAACACGTTTCTTTTAATCCCTTTTACGCCGGAACTACTGCACCGATTTTGGAAAGATTTATATCATTTTAAAGGAATTTCTGCGCAGATGTGCAGAATCTATATTTTATTGAAATCGGTTTAGTATTTTGGGAGCTATAAGCGTTTAAAGTTGCTACTACTACATGCAAACATAGTACACGCTCATTTGTTAGTTTACACTGTGTGTGTGTGTGTTTGTGTACTATTTTTCATGCTATTCTATATTTTTTCTTATTTGTTATTGTATGAAAGCCATAAAACCAGGGTGGCCGATGACATTTTTCAAAAAGTTGCACCAAATAGGGAATTTATCAAAAAAAGGGGCAAAATTAAAAAAAGACGTGAAAACTACACTAATTTTTTTATTTTTAATGTATTATTATATAATTCACTCTAAAAAAAGGGGAAAAAAGTGGCAAGGCAGTCGAAAAAGTGGCAATTTGCCCCTTTAGTCGGTCAAACGGTCACGCTGCATAAAACTTATAGGACGAGAGTTCAATAAATTGAATAAGGTTTAATAAAGAGATTTTGTTTCTGTTTAGAATGCGGACGATTCTATCGTCCGTTTGGTATATCTAGTCTATATAATTAATAGGCGAACACCTTTTTTGTAATCCCTTTTACGCCGGAACTACTGCACCGATTTTGGAAAGATTTATATCATTTTAAAGGAATTTCTGCGCAGATGTGCAGAATCTATATTTTATTGAAATCGGTTTAGTATTTTGGGAGCTATAAGCGTTTAAAGTTGCTACTACTACATGCAAACATAGTACACGCTCATTTGTTAGTTTACACTGTGTGTGTGTGTGTGTGTGTTTGTGTACTATTTTTCATGCTATTCCATATTTTTTCTTATTTGTTATTGTATGAAAGCCATAAAACCAGGGTGGCCGATGACATTTTTCAAAAAGTTGCACCAAGTAGGGAATTTATCAAAAAAAAGGGGCAAAATTAAAAAAAGACGTGAAAACTACACTAATTTTTTTATTTTTAATGTATTATTATATAATTCACTCTAAAAAAAGGGGAAAAAAGTGGCAAGGCAGTCGAAAAAGTGGCAATTTGCCCCTTTAGTCGGTCAAACGGTCACGCTGCATAAAACTTATAGGACGAGAGTTCAATAAATTGAATAAGGTTTAATTAAGAGATTTTGTTTCTGTTTAGAATGCGGACGATTGTATCGTCCGTTTGGTATATCTAGTATAGTATAATTTTATTGCATTGTTACTTAACACATTAAGTTTTTTTTTATATAGCTAAGCAGCATAGCTATAACTGGGTGTCCTAACACCAACATCGACGTCACGTCAAAACAATAACAGAAACTTGGAGCTTGTCCACTCGTTCTGGAGAAAAATGTCGTGCTATTGCTATTGTCGTGCTTCAGCCTGTCACAATAGCAGTCGACAACGGGTAGACAAGCCCTAATTTTTTGGTATTGTATTGACTTGACATCGATGTTGTCAATTGGAATATTGAAGGTTGACTTCTCCCATGCCCACGCTTTCGGAACACACATACATACATATGTACATACATACATACGTAGGCTGATAAATACTATGGCGCGTAGTCATAGTCAAAACAAAGTACACTTTAAGAAGTTAAAACCAGTATTAACATACAAAATACTAGTTTTAACTTCTTAAGTGTATGTACTTTGTTTTGACTATGACTACGCGCCTATATATTTTAATCGAATTTATTTCATAATCTCAAATTTGTCTATCTTTAAGAAACGAAATAACAACAACCGAAATCGTTTCTAAGATTTTCAATCAAAGCCTGAGATATGCCACTCTATTTTACTCTAATCGATTCCTAGACTAAAAAGCAGCAATTATATATTTATAGATATTCAATTAACTACTTTTTGTAAAAGCAAAAGTGAAATTTTTAATCTCGTATGAAAAAGAAAAACAAACCTTTAATTAAACAAAGTTACAGAAAATCGCCGCCAAAGTGCAGACAATCAATCTGCTATGAACATATAAAAATAGTATGTGTGATGATGAGGCACTTTGAATCTTTTGTTTGCAATGTTAACAAAGTCTAATGAATACATAAATATGCATTGTAAATTATGACAAAACAAAGATTCAAAATGTGCACATACGATACTAGACATACATACATATGTATATATGTACATTAGAAACAATAAAGACAAAGTGTAATTAAATATTAAAATTAAACAAAAACAAAAATTAAACTGACAAACGCTAGACATGCCACACGAACTTTGAAATCTAATACACTTTTGATATCAATAAATAAATAATACATATTACCCTCGTTATTAAACTGCAGTTTTTATATTTAAGTTAACTCTTATTATATTTATTCTTAGCTTTCGAAAGGAAATAATTAGAAAATTAAAGTGGCACAGTGTTAAAAACTGGGTTCTAATCGTCGCTTTCGATAACGAGCTGATACGATCACGTTTTTCAGTTTGAGATTATTCGATATCGTACCATATTGTTATTGTACTACATTGTTAGATAGCGTATGACATAATCTTAAACTGAGTCAACTTCAAAAGCAACACGATACGAATCGATTAATTCCGCCGTTAGTGCGTCAACTACAAAGCAAATGCCTGTGATCGAGAGCACAAATTCAAACCCTGGCCTGACCCAGGTATATCAACATCATGTGATTTTTCTTATATGCGTTAGTATCTATGATAATGTATATCGCATCACCCTCCTTCATCGATATTTGTAGCAATTAATCGTCGCCGAAGTAAAATAACTAATAAAATGGCTACATACATACATATATAGCTTAAAGCAAATTTGCATAGTATGGTGTTGCACAAATATGGGCGGGGTCTAGTTACTCCGCCCATATTTGTGCCCAAGATGCTATTAACAGTATTTTAAAAAAGTTTTGTGACTGACTGTACACGACCTATGCCTTCACATAGGAAGTAGCAACGTGGTTGTCAAAGAAATTCCACAAAAGAACCGCTTGATTATACGGTAATCCGTGGCAGATCAGTCAACCAGCGCGAGCCAGATGAAAAACTCTCGAAGGCCAAACAACACACACAAGCCTGACCGCACTTAAGAAATAAGTACGATGACGCGAGAAATGTTATTCAACCCAGAGCTGCTTAACGACTGAAAAAAACGAGAAATAAATTAAGCTGCTCTCACTATATTTCTGTCACTTCACCAGCTGTACTTTCACTATCCATTTCCTAGTCTCAGGTACGACAAAGGACCTGTTATTTGGATCCAAGTTAACTGCAAATCTACTTTATATTCTCAGCAACCTGCCAACCTAACTTAAGCAAACCCATCAAAATATTGCAGAAGTTGTGGGTACTGGACCTGTTCAGAAGTTAATCGTAGTGCGAAAATCCACTGCAAATGTCATGAGTTCTAAAATGAAACTCCGCCATTCATCACAAAAATTGCTATAGCAACTGATGGGTACGAATTTACCCATCCATATTCCATAGCTTTTGGAACTAGTCTGTTGTTGGAGCATATTTTTTTTAACCCCCGACCAAAAAAAGGGGTGTTATAAGTTTGTACTGTGTGTCTGTGTATCTGTGTGTCTGTCCGTGTCCACGTACAGCCCAAACGGCTGGACCGATTTTGATTTAGTTTTCTCTGTTTGAAAGGTGACTTGATCGAGATGGTTCTTAATCATGTTTGAAGAAAATCGGTCCAGCCGTTTAGAAGATGTCACATCTTTTCTAGATATATCGGGTGTTTTTTAAATTTTTAATTTTTGTTATTAAATAAAACTATTTTTTTTAATTTCAAAACACTTTTATTTTTTTGGATTGAAAAATTTCAATTAATATTTTCTTTTATCCAAATCCTAAAAAAATTATTTATTATTGATGTATCTATGTATTTTTAATTTTCTCTCGGTCGAAATTGTAATCAATGATTTTTTTGTCTACACTTCAATACAGCATCTGCATCAGGTGAGCAAACCAATCACAGATGCAGCGAAGTGATTATCTTTGTTCCAGATGGATAACGAAACATAGCAAAGTTACCCAAAAGCTTTCCAGATAACAATTTTTGTGAATTTTTCGAAATTCGAAAACTGAAATTCGGTTAATAATTCGAAAACAAAATGAAAAACAATTCAAAATGAAGGTGTTTTTATTGTTGCAGATTTTTTTAGATTATTTTTCAGAGTTTTCATATTTTTTTTAAACAATTTTTGCAGATTTTTGGTAAAATAAACAGTGTATGGAACACACCTATTAATTTTCAAATAGCAAGTAAGTGATAGTGGAAGTACTTTCTATCTTTATACCATGGGCATTATGTTGGCAGCAATCAAAAGGTCATTGTTATTTGTATAATTTTAAATTGCTAAGAGAATAAAATTCTTGGATAATATATTTTTTTTTTATTTTAAATTTGGTTTTGCTAACGAACATCTGTTAAAGTTAAAAATGTAAAAAAAAAACTTAAAAACTTTGCTCTGTGTGTGTGTGTGTGTGTGTGTGTGAAGAGTGATTATGACATGCACTCAAGAAAAAATTAAAATAAAGTTTTTTTTGTTCACCCAATTACACACAGTCTGGGCTGCTGATATAGTAAAAAAAAAATTAAAAACGTCACCGAATTTGACAAAACAAAATTAAAAATAAGTTCATTGACTCAAAGCAATTTGTGCTTAGAAAGTTATTTTAAATAAATATTTAGTCAAGATAGCACAAACAAATATGTACATACATATTTACATGCAATTTGAGGCCAGTTTTGAGTTCGAGATCAAAGATTACATTAACTTTAATCTTTGTTTTTCTAATTGATATTTTTAGAAATTTTTTGTATTTGCTAGTATGTAGTTTTTAATGGCTTATTGTAATGAGTTGTAATTGTTAATATCATTATTTTCGTAAGTCTAAAAATTATTTGTTGGTAATGAAACAAACAAAATACTCGTACTTATTTGTATCTTTATGTGCAATAATTAAATAAAGGTGCAAACAACACATTTTTTTGTTATCATATCTTTACACATGCATTTATGATTATTCAATTAAGTTAGATAGCTTTAGAAATGGGAAACCATTTGTAATAACCATAATTATTGAATAATAAAATCATTTTTATACACAAGCGTAATTTTGCGTTTTTGGTTTAGGAAATTGGATTTTTTTCATAAAAAGCCTTTCATTATTACACGCAGAGAAAAACAGTTTAAAATCAATCAAATCCATATTGAATTAATAAGAAACAACGAAAGTCTAGTCATGTTGAAATTTCTTATTTTTAACATCACACAGCCTTAATGATTAAACAGAATACCGGCATAAACACATTTTCCATACAAATTGACACAAAAAAGCACTCCCAGAAAGCAGTCGTGAGATAGAATCTATCCCCCCTGTTCTGAAAATCACGGTGATTTCAAATCACGTGATTTCTAAAGTAAACTATTAATAGCTGACTTGGTAATGGGATTTTATTGCGTTTTAAGTATTTTTCATTTATAATAGCATATTTTCTTCCAACTTCCAAAGATATAAAGCGTAAAATATACAAAAGCAATGATTTAGCTTTTATTAATTTTTACAAATCACCGTGAATTGGCATGTCGTGATTTGCAGAACAGGCCCGTATGTTATTTTTAGAGCGTTGTCTCTTATACTCTCACATACAAAAAATAATAATTCTCTCAAAAATGTTACCATACTTTCAATAAATTTCATAACTTTTGAAAATAAAACAAAAATTAGAAAGCATTTGAAGTTACTGCCGTCGATATTATTATGGTCTTTATTAATTTGAGAGCGACTTTCCTGAAGTTGCAGACTTTATTCTGTTTCATCATTTTAAAAGTAAAATCAAAGTAAATTATGATGTCCATAATTTGTTCACTGATCTTTAAAATCTCATTTCTTTTATATTAAAGTAAGGCAGAAATATACAGAAATGTAGTTACAAATTCAAGTTTTTTAAAATAGAACTGTCCGTTGTGCTTTTTAATAATTTCTTTATTTGGAAATGTTCTGATTAATTTTTTAGTTTCATACGAGTTTGTAAACAAAAAACAGCTGATTATTACCCACAGAAAAAGTTCGTACGAATTTGTACAGGAAATGAAAAATATTTCTATCTCATTCGCTCTCATCGCATCGAAACAGAGCTGGTAAGTGCTTATTAGTCTAACCTAACAATAGGTGTGTTCCACAAGATTTTGTTAAAGTTCGGACTAATGAGAGTAAAAAGAAAATTACTCTCTGAATGTGTAAAAGTTATCCAAAATTGCTGGAACGCAAAAAACCATAATTTACTATCTTGAAATACTAGTGCTGCTTACTTTTTAAATTAAATTTTATTTTAGTGATTTTAGTCGCTTGAAACGCATAACATTATAAAAACATAAAATTTGCATCATTGGGAACAGCTGTAAAAACTAAATGAAAAAAATTTCCAAAAAAGTAGAAGTTACGTGAATTATTTAAGTCATAAAAATCATTTTTTTTATATTAATGAAATTGAAAAAAAAGCACAAATGTACTTACAACTTAAGCTTTATTTTAAAAACCTTTCATTTTGCTTTTTTAATAAATCTGTGTGTAAAAACTTTTTTTCTATATTTGCAAATTTTCTGATTAATATTTCAGTTTCACATGTAAACAAAAAACAGCTGATTATTCAATTCTTGGCCGAACTTACCCAGAAGAAAAAGTTCGTACTAGTTTGTACAGGAAATTAAAAAAAAATTACTCTCTCATTCGCTCTCAAAATTGCACAAAAATTGCTATCTGGAACGCTTTTGGATAACTTTGTACAAGTTCGGACTGTTTTGTTATGCATCTGGAACAGACCTAATGCTTTGAAATAGTAAAGGGTGTTTTTTATTGAGGTATAGAACTTTAAGTTGGCATCACTTTTTTAACTGGCGGCCATTTTGTCAGCTGTCAAGTGATTAATATTTAGTTTGGTTTGCCATTTCATCATGAACAGGTTGACAAAAGAACAACGCTTGCAAATCGTGCAAATTTATTTCGAAAATAATGGTTCAGTTCGCGAAGTTTACCGCAAGCTCCGTCCATTTTATGGTCGACATAATCGTCCATCAGAGCAATTAATTCGGTTAACCATGGATCGTTTTCGCACTACGTTTACTCTATGTGATAATACGCATCCGCAGAGACGTCGAACAGTGCGCACCGAAGAAACAATTGCCGCTGTAGAGCAAAGTGTTGAAGAGGACCCGAATGAATCGATTCGCCACCGTGCACAGCAATTGGAGCTTTGTCCATCAACTTTATGGAAGATTTTGAAGATTTTGAATGTGGATGAGTTGTGGTTCCAACAAGACGGCGCTACATGCCACACAGCGCACGTCACAATCGATTTATTGAAGGAAACATTCGATGAGCGCATAATTTCGCGGAATGGACCTGTCAATTGGCCACCAAGATCGTGTGATTTGACACCATTGGATTATTTTCTTTGGGGATATGTGAAGCCGCTCGTCTACGCCAACAAACCAGAAACGTTAGGGGACTTGGAAGCCAACATTCGTGGCGTTATTGCCAACATACGGCCCCATATGCTCGAAAAAGTGGTTGAAAATTGGACCTGTAGAATTGGCTTTATTCGAGCCAACCGCGGCGGCCACATGCCCGAAATCATATTTAAACATTAATGGCACAAAATTATCCTTCCAATAAAGCCAAATTGATGGACATTAAAACGATTTTCTTGTGTTTTATTTCAATTCGAAGTTCTATACCTCTAAAAAAAACACCCTTTATCTTATCACTAGCAGAATATTTCGCATAGCAAAAAAAAAAACTTAGATTGTCGCAAAAGCGGATGGATGATGTTATTTATGTTCGTAAAAATAATTTCGAATTTATTCAAAAATTGTTCATTATATGTATGTACATATGTATGTATGTATATATTTATAACAAATTTCATTGTTGTTTATTTCATTCATTCATTCAATTCTACTCAATTAGTTTCATCTCAATTGATTTCACCTTGAAAAAGAATTTGTATGGAAGCTTAAAAAAGCATCCGCAAAAATGTGAAATAAATTTTAGCAAACACTAAATGACTAAAATAGCTAAACAAAAAAAAGCGCAAAAAAATTCACAGAAACACAACCAAAACAAACAAAAAAAGAGATCATAAAACATTTTAAGCAGAATGTAAATTATGAACTCTCGTCGTACATACATATTTACTCGTCACTATTTTTTTTAAGTGTGATAAAGCTCATTACAAACATAAAATATTACTCCATGCAAATGGAATTTTTGCAAAAACATGTTAAGTTGAGATCACACAATTTCTAAGTTTTTATGTGTGTAAGAGAAAAAAAAATTTAAATAAATCGCTAAAAATTAGCTTAATAAAACAAAGAAACTTTCTAAGGAAGCACAAAAATGCTAGCAAATTTGCGCTAAATTGCAAATTAGTCTTAAAACATTTTAACAAAGTTCACAGACTAATAACTATACATATGTATGTATTTATGTTCATATGTAGTTATACGTACATTACCGATGGAATAGTGTTATATAGAAAAGTTTAGCTACAGGATTTGGATGCGCTAGGACTCCTAATTTTGTACAGTTTAGAAAAAAAGGCATATTCCAAAAAATTATGATGGTGGGACCCCGATGCTCATTGGGGTCAAAACTAAAGAAAAATTAAGCAAAATCCACAAAACGCTTCACAACGGTTCATGAGTTGCTGCTAGAGGGAAAAACCAACCACCAATAGTATTTGCCCCCTACATTTTTTATGAACATACCAACCCTTATGGGGGCTCCCATACAAAGTATTAATTTTTATACAATTACCCGCCCTTGCCCTAACTAGCCCCAAACTGCCCCTGGATGACAAATATATGACAGACCCCCAATATTTTTTTGCCCCAGCATTTGTTCAGAACACACCAAGCCTCCATCTTCAATCATTAGGGTGGTCCCCCAACAAAAATGTTTAATTTCTAAAAAATGTTTTATTATGAATACGAGCACAAAAACATATTTGTATATTCCTAATAAAAATATTAATATTTATTTCACAGACGGTTACAAATTTCTACTATATGTGATCTTCTCCGAGAAAATGGACCTAGTGTGCGAAAATGAAGTTTTGAGAAAAATGCATTTAAAAAATAAAATTTTAATGTTTTTCTCATTTTTATCGATTTTGACACTATGTCCCTTTTCTCGGAGAAGGTCACATATATGTATATTTCTATTAAAAATTTTAAATTTAAATTGTAACACAATTATTATCTTCACTGCGCCCGTTGCAAAATAAGCCTGATACTCTGTTCACAATTTCGTGCGAAATGCTGTCAAACTACATATAAAAGTATTTGGTACGAAATATTTGCGAAATAAATTCGCAAGAGTAGTACTTTGTTCTTGGTGTGAAAAACACGGAAAATCATGTCTTTCCATGCAAAATTAATCTGGCATCATTTTAGTTTAGCTGCGAAACAATATGAGCAGTACTTTTTTCGCACGGAATTTTAACAATGTTGCATACTTTCAAGCAATAAAAGCGAGAAATTTATTAAAAAAACCGCGAGTTGGGCTACATTTAGTACATGTCAAATTTTTCACGCGAAATAACGAATGGCACTGAAAATTTTTCACAACTTCGAACAGAGTACCATGCTATACTTGTGTGGCAACACTCTATTCTTGAATAGCTGTTTTTTTATATTCGAAAATCTACCGAACCGAATCGATTCACAGCGAAGTGAGCTCAACAACTTTTCAATGCGGCGAATTTGCTTACGGTCACTTGACCTGTGCTGAGATGTTTACATACATGCACACACATATATTCACACATACACACGCACAAACCCATACACATACACACCCAGCTATCATTTTGTATCATAATCCAATCTTTTCCGAATCATGTTGACGGTAAAAATAACCGCAATGAGCTCGTTTTTCGATCATAATCCCGTTGTGAGAAAACGGTACCCTACAGATGAATCATACCAAAGAATCCACTTATGATACGATTTGCTGATTAATTTTTGAGCAATTTTATGGTAATATTAAATCATTAAATCACCTTTTTGCGGTTTCTTTGCATATTGTTCTTCTATTTGCAAGAAATCATTATTTGATCATATAGATATAAGTGAATCCTTTTTCAATCGCCCAAGTGATAAATCAGTTTTTAATCATCAAAAGTGATCTGAGGAGAATCATATAAGGGATTTCTGCAAAAACTGTTCAACCAAATGCAAGCTGGACATACATAAGTAATCAAGACGTACATCATCGCGAATATATTCAGAATCGAGTCCCCGAACCTCAAAACGTAGAAATATGTATGATAAAAACACGATTTTCGAAAATTTCGAAATAAAATCAGTAACTCTTCCTATAGCGTAATCTGAAAAATTTAGCTTTCAAAAACTAAAAAAAAGTTAGTCTTAAATATTTAAAAAAAATTTAAAAAGAATGGATCAATTAGGAACAAATAATAAAGAACGAAATTTAAAAATATTCCAGTAGAGTTTAAATGCAAACACTTTAAAATTTCGTTCGACATCGAATGCCGTAATTTTCCCCCTGTACAGGACTATTTGAATTGGTGATGCTAAATTTTCAGCTTTGTTTGCAAAGCGCTGTTAGTAAATTTTTATTAGCTAAGTAGTTGTAATTCGCATATTCTATTTCAATTGAAAAATTTCTGTATAAAGCTGAAATTTACATTAAAATTTAATACATAGAAAAATTTATTTTTTATTAGATTTTTGCGGTTTTTATGGTTTTATTTTAAACTGAACCTTCAACGTGACCCTTTATACATTTTAAAGTTACGATATTTTTAAACGACTTCAAAATAGTGTTTGTAAATGCAGCAACAGTGCACCACTGCAGCATTATCTAAGTGCAACGTTCCCAAATGCACATCTTGGCCCACTGTTTTGCGTCAAAAGCTTTTTAATGCAAAAATTGGCACGTCTGCACAAACTCCCCTACGAATAGTGCTGTAAATTGCTTTTAATAAAACTAGTTGCGGCATCACACAATGCAAGAAAAAAAGTGATTTTAAATAAAATTTTATTATCATTAAAACGTCATTACACAATTTATATGCTATAAAAGCTTGTCGCGAGATTTAAATAAGCAGATATCTACGACAACATTTTATATGATATATGTACATATGTATGTATGTAAATTTGAAGGTAAAAGTTTTAAAGCAAAAGTAAATAATAAAATCCTTTTAATGCATTGAAATAAATGCTGGTTTTTTTACTTTTAATTTATTCTAATGAATATTTTATTTTTTAGAGAATTTTTAATTTATTACACTTTTATGTGTACGTACATATGTATATTATACATATGCTGATGAAATAAATATTTTTTTTTTATATTATGGTACGCAATCCAATATAAATAACATTTTTATAAGAACAAATTTTTTGCATAAATTAAATTTTTTTAAATATGTACTTTGATTCTCAGTTTAAGTAAGTAATTATTTTGGTTTTCGAGGGCTTGTTTTTTAAATTGATGTAAATTTTTTAAAATAAACCATAAAACAAAAGTACTGTTACTTGGTTCTGTCAATTGGTTTCATATAAACACTAACAAAGTCCCATTGTGATTTTATAAATTAAAATAAAATTAGCATATCGCAAATTTCTATATTTATACTCAAAGTTAACAACACGAGGGTATGTATTTCTAGTTCTAGTCAGGCCAATAAATTTAGGGGCAAATTGAAACTTGAGTTCAATCACAGTTGGTTTTGCCACATATTTTTTTATTTCAGTTTCAAATTAATTTTTTGAGATAACTTATATGGCGTTTTCTTATGAAAAAAAATTAAATTTTTTAAATCTATATATAAAAAGTTTCATAGTGCCGCGCTATGAAATGAAGACAAGGTGATGTTTTGGAAGTCAGCCTTTATTCCCACAGAAGCAATAAAAATGTAGCAATGGTAAAGTAAGAAAATAAAAAAAACACATACAGGGCAATTATGAATAAAACTCGAAGGGAAATTTTTCCCAGGGAACAATTCCAACTAATGGCAAGTGATAGGGAAAACAAAAAATTCTAATTGGAAAAGGGAGAAATTTCCCTGGGAGTTTTATTCATAATTGCCCTGATATTGATTATTGATTTCTTGTTTCAACTTTGACGTTATTTGAACTTCTCATTTGTTTAAATACAAGTTTAACATAATATCTCTAGTTGTTCTAAGAACTTTTTTGGTAAAGGTTCCCTGATTATCTGCATTAGCAACAGTGAAATGCCCATAATATCCAGCTAAACCCCCAATAATCAATTTCAATGTATTTTTAATAAAAATATTTCACTGAATAAAAAATGTTAAACTGAATAAAAATTTAGGTTATGCTAAATTTATTAGAAATTATCTAAACTTTAATTTTTTTAATGGTAATTTTGTTCATCTATTAAAACATTTATAAAAACAAAATAATTATGACAGCCTGACACAAAACTTTTAACTGGAAACATAAACCTAGTTTTAAGACTTTTAAGCTTGATTGATGATTTTATGTAAGTTAGAATAGTTATTATTATATTGGCTTAAAGATTGATCATAAACTAACTGCCTTTATTCCAATAAATCAAAGACCATGAGTTTAAATTTGTACTTGATATGATTTGAAAGCATTACCTTTTTAACACACTGTGCAAAAGCGTGAATCAATCATTATTATTTCTTCTAAATAAAGCTTAATTTTATTTAAACGTTAATAACAGTTTAATTCTTCGAAAAAGTATTACCCAACAAAACTTTTAAACTATGATTCAATTTGATCCCAACAAAATGCTCAATTCTTTGGCTCAAGGTAGACAGGCGGAAATTTTAATAAGAGAATTATATTAATCTGAAATTACTTTCAAATCTTTTTAAAATATTTACTCTTTGAAAAAGTATTAAATTTCAAATAAATATTGATTTGAAGTCAATCCCTCACAATTGCTGACTAAGCATAATATTCACAATATGTATAATTTTTCTCTCTGTGTATGAGTATTTCGAAAGGTTTAAAAATAAAATAGTAAATTTAAATTATAGGTTTGTTTTCCTTTAAGCTACGGAAGTTAGTATATGCATACATACATATGTGTGTTTATTGTACATACATACATACATACATATATGCATATGCTTGTGGTACTATAAATACAAATGAGACAAACGTTAAAAAAACATAAAATCCACGTAATTATTATTATTTTTTTTACTAAGTCATCAACACTATATACATATAAAACAAAAGAGCACACACACACACACACTCGTGAAATGTTAAGAGAAAATCATTTCACTAATAATGAACAACAAATAAAAGCAGAACAAACAAACAAAAAAAAGTGAAGAGAAATTAGGTTTCCTGTCTAACAAGTTTTGTAAAAGTCTAAACAAAGTAGTTATAATTTGCAGTGACACCAGCGATATATGCAGATATTTTCACGAAGCTCTACACAGGGTTTGCAAGAATATAATTCAATTTGATGACAGCAGCAACATTGCACAATGTGGATATTAGCATGAAAACTCAAATCTGAATTTCAATTTCAAAATTCCAAAAAAATCTACCGCTTGCTTTCTACCAGGCTGCCCCAACAATACCGCTTCTGAAAGCATTAGGTCCCAGGTATTTAATCTTTTTCGCATACATCATCATTTCGTAATCGTTTCATTAGATCAGAAGATTTAAATTTATTGTTATTATTTTTGCCAATGTGTGACGTGTTGATTTGTTAATTAAAAGAAATTTTCAACCTATAGTGCATTAACAGGAATAAGTAATGTGCATTTTTTTCTATGTAAACAAACATATTACAAATTGCATGTGCTAGTATGTATGTGTGTAAGTACGAGTATGTGTGCACGATTATAAATGAAACAATAAAAATATAGTATAATGAAACTGCGTTGCCGTTTGGGTTTTTGGTAGATTGGATGAAATATGAGGTATTAAAAGCAGGAACCGGAAATAATAATTATACTTGGAGTTTTAAAGAAAAAAATGAGCAACTGCAAGGAGACATTGGACATTATTTTAATTGTTTTTAACTAGTCAAGTTATTACTTGTAATATCTACATTATTTCTTTATTCAATTATTAGACTTAATTATACATAGTGCTTTGACGTAAAATCTCATCATTACCTTATAAGACTTGTAAATAAAGACAACAAATTTTAATTTAAAAATAAAACCAAAAGTTTTCTTTGTGGCAACGCCGAATTTAACAGCCTTTTGTAGCGACAGAATCTAAAAATAATAATAACAACTACAGTAGTACACTGCTAACAAAATGACGTTTGCAGGAAGGTTGTCTGGTCGACATACAACGAAATGACACAAAAATACAAAAATAAAAAACATGTGTATATGTATGTACATGTATAAACACTGGTGTGATTTGGCAATGGCAGTGGAAGTATGTATAAACAAAATAATGAAGAAACTATTTTGATAATTATCAAATGTGTTTTCTTCTTCTTCTTCTTCTTCTTCTAAATATAGAAAACTGTAGACTTTATGGGGTAAGTGCAGCAAATGCATACCTGTATAAAAGGTTTAAAATCAACAATATTATAAGTTGTTTTACAATCAGATTTTTAAGGTAAAATGAATTTGTCACGCTTCCAACAAAATATTTAACCTTATAAGTTAAACATATTTTATATTATTGCATTACAATATTTTGAATGAAAACCATTGAATTATTAATTTATTTAAAAATTCAAATGCTTTGCATACAAAACAACATAGATACTATTCAATGTTGTTTCTGTTGATTTTTAACAGCTCAAACTAACCTTCCTGTTTGCGGTTTGGCACATAGCGCTCCTTTATTAATTGCAACATAGTAATAACGCAAAAAAATGCGAGTACCTTGTCGCGGTGTGGTGGCTTATTTACAGACTGTAGTCTACATCTTCAACCCAAGACCATAAGTTCACTTTTTGTCCTCCATCGAAATGGGTGAAGTCAACTGACTCTAAAGGTCTGTGTAAATTCGAAACTTAAAACTTATTTTCTGGAAAACTAGCTTTTATGAGTTATGGCTCTGCAATAAATGAGCGATATACTATAAAAACAATTCATGAAAATAAAGAGAACAATTATTATACAGTTAAAAATTTTTATTTTAAACACTGAGTAATGAATTTTCTGATCCTTAAATTTGTATTCAAGATTTTAGAATAAATATATGCAGACCTGCATATGTCTTATTAGGGTTCCGAAAAGAAACAAAGAATATATCAACAAAGCGTGTCGACGAGTACCGAACACAAAAACGATTCTCTCTTCCCCACCCGCAAATTCCTCCCAAACTAAATGTTCCCCTTTCAAATGTGTTCGTGTCTAAACGCAGACTAAAAGGCAAACTCTTGCAATTTTCAAAATCGCTAAAACTAAAAAAACGCTTTAACTAAAATAAATTGCCAAAAAAAATCGACAAAACAAAAAAAAAACGCCAAAATCCAAAAAAAAAATTCCCGAAACCGAAAAAAAAATCCAAAAAATGAAAAAAAGTGCCATGCTAAGAAAAAAAAAACCAAAACTAGAAAAAAATCACCAAATCCCGAAAAAAGGTTTACCAGATACTCAACATTTAAAAAATGTCTATATCAGGTAAGATACTTATCGTCAAAGACTACTAGAACATCTTTTGAATCCGTCAACCATGCAGACCACCGCTTAGTTGGACCTGGTTATTATTATTTTAACCTTTCTCTTTTTTCTAACTTTAATTACTATGCAAACGGCTGGGGAGCCATGAAATGTAATGAAATGTAACGAAATCATATATTATTTTACATATTTATGTACATTGTTTTTTCATATATTAGTTTTTTAATATTCTTGGAACTTATGAAATTGAAGTTCTACTCTTTATTCTTTTTTGCTTTATTTTTTCTCTGGTATTAATATTAAATATTATACTGGTATATCAATCTTACTAATTTTAATAAGATGTAGTTTTTCTGTGTGCCACCCTAATGTAATAAATTGTTCGGCCTTATAGGCTTTATTATTACTGAGTTGAAAATAAATGAAATGAAATGAAAATTTTATAGGCTAAACTTCGTATAGTATTACATATCCAGTGTACGTACGGAACCATTCGTGTGCGAGTTAAAGTCGCACTTTACTGAATTTAGTTTAATAATAAAATAAGCTTTGAAATTATGTTAACAAAAAAAATATGTAGGACTTTGAAACATTAAAGTATCTCAAAAACTTATAGAGAAAGTACTGTGGTTATAAATACTTTTGCGACTGCAAAAAAAAGAAAAACACTGAAAGTATCACAACAAGAATATGTTTAAATGTTGGTTTGCAATAATATCGTACTGAAAATAAGAATTATGATGCAATACGCCACAATTTTGGCAAAATTTTAATTTACAATGTATGATGAAACACGGCAAGTCCAAAGGTTTCATGAGCTACCATCCATCCACACATTTATAATGTCATACATTTTAAGTATGTATTGATACACAGTGCATAAATTAGAATTGATTGTTTAAGTTTGTGTGCAAGACAGCTTTTAATATTTAGACTTTAAAATTTTCTTATGACATAGTCCACTTACATACTCGTATCGTGCCATAGCCGCCGAAAAAGCTTAAGCGAAATAGTTTTCAAGATTAATTTTTTTATGAAAATCGACTGTTTCCGATCGTAGATAGATCCGATCCGATAGATTTTCGTCAAAAACTGAGTTTCAAAAAATATGTCGTTTAAGCTTTTTTGGCGGTTATGGCTCAATATGTATATAAAACATTGGCATTGATTTTGTTTTGCATTTCTTTCATTGACAAAGAATATTTAGAAATTGTGTTAGTACTATTAATCGAAACAAATGATAAACTTGATATTATACATACATACATATGTATGTACGTACATACATACATACACACATACATATGTACTTTAAAACACAATAATAAAAAATATAAAAAATATGGCATTAGAATTTTGCGGAAATATTTTCGATTACATTTAGCAAAATGTTGAATATTTCTAATCGACTTCAAAAAAGAGGAGGAGGTCAATTCGTGTGTAGTTTCTTTTTTTTACATTGTTGCTTTATATCTCGGAGCATTTTAGACCGATTGTAAAAATCCACTTTTTTGTCTTAGAGGGTATATGTAGCTTTCAATTGGTCCCATTATAAAAAAATGGGCTCGGACACACCCATAACTTTTTTATTTTATGATATTCTACTTATTTGATTGCTGCGAAACCTAGCGAACACCTTTGGTTCTTGTAAATACACAATTTTAAGGTTGGTTCTACTTAACCGATTCTAACACACCTTGAGCTCTAAAATAGACACAAAATTACGTTTAAAAAAATGGGCGGAGTCACGCCCATTAAAATTTAATATTTTATTTTAAATGGTACATTTTTGACAAAACTTAACACACACCCTGAACTCTAAAAAACACACAATCTTGCATTTAAAAAAGTGAGCGGAGGTGCGCCCACTTAAAAATTTAAACTTAAAAAAATTAAAAAAAAACAAAATTTAAGACTTTTTTTACATTTCACGTACTTCTTCTTAACCATTAGATTTTCCAAATATTTTTTTGGTTTGAAAGAGTTTACTTCCAGTTTGGCCCCATAAATTTTTTTCAAAAATGTTCTATCAGATCTTTGCATTAAAATCGGTTTTTTTTCTGGCTTGTAAATAAAGAAAAATATTCATTTAAAAAATTATTATAATAGGGCTAAAATCTACAACAAACTTTGAAAATTGTAATAATTTATATGTACAAGGTGGCACAAAAGTAATGTCAGAATTTAAATTGGACTCCACTTTTTTAGATGGCGCCAAATGACATTGTATTAACATTTATGATGTCGTTATATAGAGAATTAGTTGTCAACAAGCCATGGAGCGATACTTACCTCATTATTTCTTTTTCATTTGTAATAAAATGGCAGCAAGTTCAAATGATGACATTACTTTTTCGTCACCCTGTACACATAAGTTACTACTAACTTTAAACAAAAAGATTCATCAGGTGTCGCGGTGCCGGTCTTTGGACCAGATCTTTCCCCTATTCTATGATACGATTTATAATTAAAATTTGTCTTTAACTATTTACAAGTCTTGTAAGACACAATGTTTCGAGATTTTACTTGAAATTATTACAACAATTAAATCTAATAATTTCATTTCATATATTTACCTTTTATTAATTTTAAATGAATTAAACCGTGTATATGTATTTTAATATCTTAAATTACTGCGGATGACGAAGATTAAAAATTAACCAATCAAATTCGAATAATTGCTTCCAAGACAATAAACAAATTACTGAAAGGCTGTTAGGTTAAAATTAAATCAATTCTGCCGTCTGCAATCAACTGTGAACAACAGCAGCAAAAAATTTTTCTGCTACATCACGTGTTAATAAAAAAAAGTGTTAGACAGAAACATAATGTAAGCGACTTAAAAAATAATAATGAATTGCAAATCGAAATGGACAATTTAATTTATCCATGTACGAGTGCATATCGTAGCTTTGCTGCAAGAGAGTCAGAACTAAAAAAAAACTTGTTTTACAGAAAACAAATTTAAACTTTTGAATTTATTTACTAACGACTTAATGGCAAAATAAAATGTAATTTTCATCTCAAGAAGTGAGTATACAAAATATTTAAATTTAATTGAACTAGAATGAATTTTAATTAGGAATAATTTCTTAATCGGGCTTAAGTTTAGCATTTTCAATTCTTATAGAATGAAATATTTTTATTAATTAATGTGATTTTATAAAGAAGAGAAGAACAATTTAACTAGATTTTTAAGCTGGGGGAAATACCGGCATTTTTCTTTGCAGCCACGCACTTTATCAGCTAATTAACATGTATTTTTAATGAAATGGAATATGAGAAATGATTATTTCTGACATTGCAGGATAAATACCGGCATTTTTCTGTGTCGAATGAATGAATTTTTAACGAAAATAGAATATGAGAAATGATTATATTGTGTATGCAATTATTGATTTGCCTTAACAGCTTAACCGACGCATTTTTTGATCATGTTTTTCTTTAAGATCGAAAACTATGTCGTTTAAGATTTTTTTGGGCGGTTATGGCACGTTTTGTAATTCTTTCTTTTAATCTAATCCATTCTTTTTAAAAAAGGAAAACAAAAGTAAAAATCTTTATACATATGTATATTTATATATTAGAGGAGTTTTCGAAATAAAGAGATTTCGATTTAACGAGGTTAAGATTCAAAATAAACGATTTATAGAAGCTTGTTTTGTTTGTTCTTTTTTCGAATTTTTAACTCACACACTGCACGAAAACTAGAAACAAAGTAATCTTAAAAAGCACAAAAATTTCCAGATACATATTTAACTAAAGGCAATTATAAACAAACTTATAAAAAAACTTGTCTTTGTATTTTTTTCAAATCATTTTGGTTTCTATTAAGATTTATAAGAGGTTGTTTACGAGTAAGTACGATTTACAAGGATCTTCTTAAAAATCCTTTATGATTATTATTCCTTATCTAAGAAGCATTTTGCAATTTCTAAATTTAAATTTCGAAAACAGCTGTTATTTCAGCAATGCGAAAAAATATTTTTTGGAACCAATCAATCAAAGTACATAATACATACATACATTTATTTTCATATGCTTGTATGAGATTAAAAACATTTTCGTGTATAAGTTAATTTTAAGTAATAGGATCAAGTTAAATTTTTTTTTGCATGAATCAAATCTCCTATTGGAAGCTTTAACTGCAAGTTTTAAATTAAAAATTTTAAAGATGTATTTACATACATACGTACAATCTGTCGTATGGTGTCCCAAACAATGCGAAAAACCACACATGCAAAAAATCATCCTACAAATAAACTTGTTTTAAATCCATTAATATCGACATTTAGCGTAACAGAGCGCGAGTATAACAAACAACACAATCTGTATAACAACAATAATTTATAAAAGGAGCTCGATAATTAATGTAAAATCTTTGTTAATATGTGCATTAACAGTATAACGCACATTTTATTGCAGTTGAGTTGATCATGATGATGACGATGTTGATGATTCACCAGAAAGGCACTTGATTTGTGACATAATAAGAATAATAATAACAAAATAAAAAAAAATATTAAAATATGCACAACCTCAATAAAGAAATCAAGCTTGAAACTTGATAACACAAACTTCAATTATATTATTATTTTCAGTTAAATGTTAAAATTGTAGTTAAATTTAACAACCATTTACACCGGTATTCATAAACGATTGTTTAAATTAAATAGTTCTTTAAACCGGGTAATAATTTTTTATAAATACCGGAGTAAATATTTAACTATAAGAAAATATGTATCTCTTTTATTTTATTTTTTATTTTAATGAATAATTTTAACATCTATCTTGATGGTCAAGCGGAACTAAAATCTCTTAATTATCATATTTTCAAGTCGAAAGCAGTTAGTGACTATTATTGTGTATGAGCAAGAGGTTTCTACAAGTCCTTATAGGAGTCTTGACTTACCATTACCCGGTTAGGGCAAGGATCAGCAGTATTTGTACAGGCTACATGACTTAAACCATGGATACTGCAGTACCCGGCAACACATACTATTACATTTTTAATTGTGCGGGAAATTTGAATTTAAAATTTTAGTAGAGAAACGTTAAAATCACTCTTTTAAAGGCATGAATGCATACATTTTAAAAGGTTTATTATTGTTAAGTTTTTTTTTTTTTTTTTTTGAATTTGCTGCTTCATAATTTTTGATATTTTTATTTCATCTTAATTGTTTATGTTGTTTTCTGATGTCACACGTTATTTTCCGTTCATTCCTTTTCTCCTTTGTTTTTATTTATGTTATTTGTAAATTGTTGACAAAGAATTTTACAAACGCACATTTTCGAATACATACTTATGTATTGTAAATAACATAAGACAGCACACATTTGTCGCGTGATGTGTGTCATACTTCGCTCCCAGCTTTAACTTTTTTTGAGTGAAACAATTTAAAATAATCATACGAAAATACAAACAACAACAAAAACAAATGCAGACTAAATCGCTAAATAATACTTCGAAATGTAAATACATACATACATAAATATGTAAGTATGTAACATGTTTAAGTACATACTTGATAGAGAAATTTACATGCATATCGTGCCATAACCGCCAAAAAAGCTTAAGCGACATAATTTTTGAAATAATTTTTTTTAACAAAATCGACTATTTGCGATCGTAAATAATCGATTTTCATAAAAAGAAGAGCTCTAAAAATGTGTCAGTTAAGCTTTTTTTTTGGCGGTTATGGCTCGATATGTACAATATAAATTTCGCAATCTTAAATGAAATACCATTTGAATAGATAATTTTGAATTTTATTTGACAAACGATATTTTTCATTTTTGTTAATAGAACAAAATTTAACGGCCTGGCCCACGATGTCAACAATAAACATTCGATCGACAACTTGTATTGAAAAAAACAATAAAATAAGAAAATCGTTTTAATGAATAAGACCGTAATAGTTCTGATGCAAACTATTTTTAAATCTTATTACTATAAATATCAATGCGGAAACAAATATAAGTTATTCACAATCTTTCGGGTATTTCGAAAAGCACAAAATAAAAAAAGGCCAACCCGATTATTTTGGAAAAGCATGAGAAATTATGGACTACATAATCAGGAAACATTTTTCATTATATTATTTACGGCCCTTTTCACAATGTACAATACAATTAAAAGCTAACAGGGACTTTAACGGCAAGTTTTGAAAGAAGAACTGTCAGTTAAAGTTCACGTTAACTCTTAATCATACATTGTGAAAAGGAACATTAATATGTATATGTATTATAATTTTTATTATTTACTATTAAAAAATATTTCAAAACTTTTTGGTCGTACGCAAATGTTCGCCTGGTTATACAACAATTGCATGTGAAGCATTTTATGACGTTTTATATCGTTTTAGATGTTTACACATGTAAACATAGTTTAAGCCTTTAAAACTAAAACTAAAACAAAAAATAGCAACATGACATATTTTTTTCTCGCTTTTGTCTTATATTTTTTTATATTTATTTTCACTTTATATATGTTGCTGCAGAGTATGTAAGTATGTATTTGTTGTCTGGTGTCTCAAGACTTTAGCTTAAGTAAATATAAAATAAAAGTGGATTAATTTACGTACATTTTCATGTGCATAAATATGTATGCATGTACATATGAGCCCATGTGTGTACATTATAGACATTTAAACTTTTATACTTTCATTCAATATTTGAACAGCATGATGCATGATGATGTTGAACAGAAATTAATGATTAGGATTTTTTTTACTCTTTTTATTCGTTTAACCCCAAAAATTAAATTAAAAATCTATTACAAGTGGGATTAAATACATAAATATGTATGTATGTACCTGAGATGCATGCGCTTCATTACTTGTGAAAGTTTAGATGTTTTCACTACATACATATATAAAGAAGGACTTATTTTAAAAGTAAATTTGTTAGTGGATTCAAAAAAAAAATTATTATAAATTTACCAAGAGATCATTTGCAGCCAGGCCTGTGAAGTAGAAATTAACAGCCTGGCCCACTATTCCGTCAATAAAATTTCCATCAACGACTTATATTGAAATCCAACAGTGAAATTAAAAATTTTGTTTTTGTTTTCAATACACAAGAGTTAGGGCCTTACTATATTAAGGTAACGATATGTATGTACTTTGAAATATTTTATAATTTATTGTTCTTATTAATTTCATATCGACAAAGCCAAACATAATGAAAGACAATCTATGTACTTGAAAGTTACCACAAAAACTTGCACATAAATAAAAATCTCAGAATCTTTATTACAAAAGAAAAAAAGGCAACACAAAGAAAGTCTTAGAGAAAATATAAAAAAAATATATGGCTATGTATTGTTAGAAAAGACACATTGGCGACACTAAGAGAAATGAAAGACCAGCTAATGAAAGCAGACAATGAAATGATTTAACTTAATAGAAATTTAATAGTAGGCAGTTGAAATGATATCAATTTTCTCATTTATCATATTCATAATACATACATACATAACATAATTAATTAATTTATGGAAATTTAATCAGAATTTTTTGTCTTGAGTATATAAGATATTTGTACGAAAGGCGTTGTTCAAGTAAATAAGCGATATAGACTGCCAATTTTATATATGCATAATTAATACACATCGTTGAAACTTTCGAAACGCTAATTTAAAATACATAATTTTGTTTCTATTAAGTTAAAATATTTAAGTATTATAAAAATGAAAGTGTTTCGTTTACACAATAAAATATCTTATTTCAGAAATCATCGTAATTAAGAATATCATCCTAGCAAAAGAAGGCATTCCCAAGAAGTCAAGTATACATATGTAGAATTTGCCACCTGGAATTAATGCAAATTTGGATCATTTCTAATAATTTTTACATAGACTTGTCATTGCAAGAAGTTCTTTTACGATTTCTAAGCACAGAATTGGAAGAGAGGTTAAGACAAATTTCTTTTTTAGCGTACTATAATGATATTTCCCTTTGGGAAAAGGATAAAAACCTTCACTTTTTCACAAAGCAAATCATTGCTTTCATGTAAATTTTAGTAAATATTAAAAATGTTTGATAAGATTTATAAATGAATAAGTCAATAAATTTCTTCAAACAAATCGGTTTTTTAAAAAGAATCCATAGTATTTTCTAATAGATGACCTTCTCCGAGAATAGGGACCTAGTGTGTGAAAATGATGTTTTGAGAAAAACGCACTTAAAAAATAAAATTTTAATGTTTTTCTTATTTTTTATGGATTTTGACACACACCCGTTTTTCAGATACACTAGGTCCTTTTTCTCGGAGAAGGTCACATAGGCAAATTTTGTAAAAAAAATTTCGTTTTTAAACGTTTCAAAATTTGTATGAAATATAACTAAAATTAATTTAAAAAAATATTTTTGCCATACAAATTTCAAAACGAAAAAATTCGTTTGTATATACAAACTAAACTATATATGAATAGCAAATTACTAATTTTTATATGTCTACAGCTAGATTTACACGATAGAAATTTTGAAGAAAATTTCAATCGTGTAAATTTAGCTTAATACCTAATTTACAATAAGCATTTTTTTCGTGAAATTAGTGGCATAAAAATTTTTAATTTGCCAATAAGAGGCCTGGAGGAGCAACTCATATCAAAAAGGTTGCCAAAAATGCATCAGAGATTCATTCTACGTTCTCTTTTATATAAAATATTTTTTCAATAGTACTGCAATTAGCAAATATAAAAAGATTCGTGCATATTTTCAAAATATACTTTTTGGAGACACTAAAAATCTAGTTACTTAAAAATTAGTTCCAATTTTTTTCTGGGTTACTGTTCGAAAACTTTAGATTTTTTAAAGTTTGTTATTGTATTTTTTATCTTGAATATAGTTGCTTTTATGTTTATTCGCGAATTTCTTTTTAATTACTGATAGAGACATTATCTATTGTAAGAAATTGTATAAGACGAAACAATGCATTTTTTGTTCATTAAATATAAAATGATATCATAAAAAATGTAATAAGTAAGTCGGAAGAAAACGCAATATAACAAGGTTAAAGGAGAAAAATAAAATTTATTACTAACACGTCAATCGCGTTCATTTAAGCAGCACAATATTATTGCTATATGTATATGTAATTATTAAGATGCGGTAAAACAAAATTGTAGAAAAAATAATTACATCATATAAAATTTAATAAACTTACCGAAGTTGTCATATTCTGTGCAATACGATTCAAAAATTTACGAAACGATGAACGTCTAAAGACGCGATTATTGCCATTGACACCGCCACTATTACTAGTAACTGCCGGTAAAGTTGAAAATAATGGTGTACCGGCCGGCATATTAGTAGCATTTGACAGATTGGAAACTCCATTAATTGTATTAGATTTTGTGTTCAATTTCTTGATTGAGCTTTTGGCAGCAATGTCACTGTTACATTTTTCATTTTCAGCTTGGTTTGATTGGTCGGCTGATGTGTTTGTTGCTGGTGCATAATTGTCATTACTATTTAGTGATACGAAGCTTCCAGCTCTTTCTTTTTTACCACCTACACATGAGGACAATGTGTAGGATTTTTTTATGGAAGAAATCCCGGAAATTGTACTTGATCCAACTTTAACGTCGTCGTCACCGCCAGAATCTTTAGTCTTTCCATTATTTTTGTTTTCAGCTGAGCGAGCACCAGTTTTTAATTTATGCGACCAACGAAAAGGATTTCTTGGCATAGAAAATGCACGCCGTATTTTCTTGGCGGCATTTGAAGCCACTGAGGAAGCGTCATTGGCTGGTATAATAACAACTTGTGGAGGTGGTGATGCTTTCGGAAATAATTTGATGTTTTGTGCTGTCACATCGCTGGATGTACATTCAATTTCAGCATTAGTGATGTGGGTGGTGCTGGTGTTATTCACTGTTGTTGTGGTAGCATTCGTGTTTTCCGGTGTGATTGTGTTAGTGTAAGTTTTTGTGTCTGGCTTGCAGGTTTCTGAAACAGGGTCATTTCTATTACAATTCGATTTATTCACAACAGCTTGTGTAGTAGTACCCATTTTTTAGTGTATTCACTTAATTTCTGCATAAAATTTATCACTTTCCCAAAATCTTACTTTCCGTTGTTGCTTTTGCTTTTTGATTCTTGATTTTACAACATACAACAACTACTCTCTTTTCTTATATTTTTCACTCAGGCGAGACACTTTTTCTTTCTTTTCCGCTATTTTTCCAATCTTTACAAAAGGAAAAATTTCACAGTACTTTTTTCACTTTCTCTTTTGAATGGTACAATATTTTTCGTTATCAAATAATTTACATACTTTAAATAGGAATTTAAAACTTGTGTATTTCAGGGTATAGAATAATTATTTATACTTTTAAACTTGCATTTATTTTTTTTCAGGATTCGGTTTACTAACTCGTATTTCTTTAATCCGCAATTCTTTTCACCCCGTTCAATAAGAAATTTACGAATGACAACAAATTGAGCAAACACGTCAGAATTTGACAACATGGCACGGACATATATGAAAGCTGTGAAATATGAAAATCTTCCAACGTAACAATACATACGGTAGCTAATTGCTATGAACTGCCGGTATTTTTGCTATCCACTATTTCAAAAAAATTAACAACCGTTAAGAATAAATTAAAAACATATTCATATATTTCAGTTGGTTTTCACTAATATACATGGTAAACTGGAAGCGGTTATAACACAATATATAAAAGTTAATGCTTCTTTCCATGTACGAATTACATACATACATATGTGTTACGTTTTTTATTTGAGAAATTAGTTGTTTATAATTATGTGTTGTTATATATAACTGTACTTTGATCCGTTAAATAATAGAGACAGCTAGAATGCATATATATCTACACATTTAATTATAACTTTAGGTTTTTTATATCTTTCTCGGTATTTACAATTCGAGCGCTTGCGTGTGGAATATGTTATTATTTAGCTCTTCATTTTTTAAATATCCAACATTTAAAGTTTTCGCAAAATTCATCCCTCTTAAAACTAAGTACTCAAATTTTAACTCGTTCTAATCTCGAAACGTATTACCTTATCAGGAATATTTCTTCTTCATCTACTTTATATAAACACATACATATGCATGTATGTATATTATTGTTTGTTTATATTTTAATTATCTCAATCTTTTTACTCGTTAAGAAAATGTACTGAGATTTTTGTTAAAAAAAATAAGATTACATTCTCAGCGTATAAATTTATGAACACACGTCTATAAAACATTTAAAATAATTTTGGTTGTCTACGAGAATTGTTTAGTTCTTAACATTAATAAAAATTTCTAGATTTTTTCTTCATATTTTATCATTCATAACAAAGTGATAGTATTTGCAAAATTGTGAAACATAATCAAATCATAAAACAAACAACATATCTTTTTGATTTGCTGCACACGATTTAAATAATGTGAGTATTAAAATAAACATTAAAATAATTATTTACTCTGTTTAGATTTAAAAACATTAATTGCATTTTACTGCAACAGACATTTTTTATCTAAATTTAAAAACTTATCAAATTGATTATCGTTGAATCAAATGTAAACAAAATTCAAAATCGGCATTTATGTATATCTTTTATTTTGTACTTAAAAAAATTTATTGCTGCTAAAAATTTTAATAGTTATCATAAAAAGTTTTTATGTTGTTTGTGTTATTCGACCTTATAATTTACAAATATTTCTTTTTTTGTATCGTTATAGAAAATTCAAACCGCACTTCCTAACAAATAATTCAAAATTGTGTTTTTTTAGATAGGGCGCCTTGAATTCTCTTTCACGATACATGTAAACATATCGCACTTGTTCCTCTAAAGAGGGTCAACTCACAATTTACAAATTTTCAGTAGAGGCAAATATATATTTTTATTCTTATATTCTCTTATATCACAGACAGGGATAAAACTGTATTTTTTTTTTGGCGAAAGAGTAGAGAAAACTATGTGAGATTTTTACAGTGGGTATATATGTATGTATACATATGTATATAGTTTTCTTGCAAAAAGTAAAAACTGCATAATTTTGAATTGACCCCAACTGCGACATGTTTGCATATAAATTATTGTAACATAGTTCATTTCTACAAAATTTTTTTTATAAAAATCAAAGTATTATATGTACATATATTTAATCAGAATTTAAGTCCTTCATTAGTGCTATTTGTGCCCTCCTATCAAAAACAGCTAGAAATAACTGGTTCGGAAGTTTCGGAAATAATTTTTTTAATAACAAGACTGTGACATAATTAGAAAACCAATTAATTTGACCGTTTTTGAACTCTACAAAAAAACAATATTTCATTTCAAGTACAAATAAGGAAACAAAGTTTGAAGTTCAAAAAAGTAGAGTATACTGGATTTTATTATTCATTCTTATTTGAAAAAATGGGCGTTATATTTTGAAATAACAAATTTACCAGTTCATTAATTTGTTTAGTCTAGATTGAAATGAATTGTATATACTTAATAATCATAAAACGAATATTGGGAGTAATTAAGCAAAATATGATTTGCTTAGTCAGGTCGAATGTAAAGAAATATAAATTAATTTAAGTGATAAGACAAGAGAGAAATATAAAGAAAGAAATGATTTAAAACCACTTTAAGCTGGTTTTAATGTATATTTCTTTTAATTATAAAAAGTAATAATAAAACAAATTGAGCCTTCGTCTAAAGATGATTGCAATTTAATAAAAAAAATATTCTACAATATACATATGTACATACGTGCAAATATGTACATATTAATTTGTATACATACATACATAAAATGTACATATGTATCTATTTATATATTTTGATTTTATTTTCAAATACAATCAATCAACTTTCAAAAAACCAAAATAAAAAAATTATATATGTATAGTAATAATAAGAAGAAAGTGATTGATAACGGTCATTTGAACTAAAATTAAATATTCTTCTATAGACATTTGTGCAATAAAATCTGACTGTATATATTTTCCAGTAATGCCCCGCTTGCAGAGCCGCTTGGCATTTTGTTTGTCAGATGTGCTTCACTTTTTTAATCTCGTTTATATTATTTGCAAGCCAGCTCAAACTGGATTTAAAACCGGTTTTATTGAATTTTGAACTTAAACGATTTATGACTTAAATATAAAGAAATAAGAATAAAACTAGAATACATTATAAGAAAATCATTTAAAGATGTAGGCTAAGGAGGTAATTATGAACTTTTGAAATAATAAAATCAATGATTATTCTTATTGGAAGCACAAAAATTTATGAAACTATGAAAAGCATTAAATTTTTCGAATGTTTTTTATGCGAATATTCTAGATATGGTGAATGGCAGCATTTTACAAGCAGGAACTTAAGTAAAATGTTTAAGAAAACTCAAAAAGCTTTTATTTTGTAAATAATAAAGTAAAGAGAAATTGAAAGGGATAATCTTTAAAACTTATGAAAGTATATATTTATAATACATTATAATTACATACAATAGTTTTATTTATATAAATTTCTATGTACATAAACATATATTTTAAGCACAAGTATCTGAAACATTTTTTTTTTGTTTGTAAGCTTGACTTTGCGTTATTATTCATTCTATAGCTTTTTTGAGACGAGTCTACATTATGTGAATCAATATGCCTTGAAAATATGTGTACTCGTATATGAAGAAATAACACTCAGATTTTGATAAAAACTTCTTATTTTCCAGGAAAAATTTCTAATAACTACACGAATTATTATAGTGAAATTTTCGAAGAAACCAGATTAAGTTAATGCAAGTTAATTTTTTATGATGTTGCTGAAAAAATGCAACACATCTGAAGTAGGTGCCTTATTTGTAGGAGTTATGAGCTTGAAATTTTTACAACTTTGTCAACAGCTCGGAAGCTAAAAATACCACCATACTTGCATTAGACGTCACTGTGTAAAATTTTTAAATAATAGGTATAAAGAACGATATGAGGATTAATTCTGCATCACCATAAAATGGAATTTTTGAATTCTGATGTTCTTTGAGTATAAGAGCGATATGCATACATAGAAAAATTGTCGCTAAAAATCTACAATTAATGCTCATTCCCTGCTCTGAGTTTTCTGTTTTACTTGATTATTCACCTTGCACAACGGTACTTTGCGCACTTCCTCTTGCTTCCTCTATTAACAGCACATCAAATTCACCTCAAACAGCTGTATTTATATATGTAAATGGTGGTGATTTGCTTAATGTTCTGTACTAAAAAGTTTTTGGACTTTTAATGTGTGTGAAGAAAAATCGCAGTAAACAATTACTTGGCAATTTGGAAATCATTTGTTTTTCTTTTCTTTAATTTTAAAAAATAACATGTAGAATATATGTACATATTTTACCCTTTACACAAAGGTATTAAATTATCGGTGTCTTATTAAAACTAATTAGAATTATAAACAATCCAGTCAATATTGCTTGTCAGGTATGTACATATGCTAGCTGGCATAAATAAATAAGGTATTTTTAAGGGAAAACTTAATTTTGTGTTTTAGTTAAAAATCTTTACTTTGAATTATTTTTGATCGGACGACAAAATGTGCTTACTGAGCATTTGCTGCATTATTTAAATTATGGACATACATGCACATATACATACAGGTGTGTGTATGTATGTACATACATATATATGCAAAATATAGAAGTTGCGACATTTATTCGCGTTTATATCAAAAACAAAGATCACATACAAGTGTACATACGTACATATATTTGCAAACACATTTACTTATGGGTGTTTGTGTGCGTTGGTTCCCTTTTTTGCGAGACATCCATAAGTATTTTATGTCTATAAAATTTAAAATTGCTTTCAAAAAATGATAACGTATCTTTTCTTAATCTTACAATCTTGTTTATTTTTATTTTAACACAACTCTTGATAAAGTGAGAAAAAAAGTTGAACTAAAACTACAAACCATCGTAATAGGTAAATAGCAATTTTTCAATTGACGGCCTACAACTTTTTATTTTTATTAAGTTCCATCCCAGCTAGCATTTGGCTGATAATTTTTTGCATAAATCTCTTTTTGATTCTCCTGAAATCACTTGATGATTAAAAACTGATTTATCACTTAGGTGATTGAAAAGGGATTCACTTATGATTCATCTATATGATCAAACAATGATTTCTTGAAAATAGAGAAACAAAATGAAAAGAAACCGCAAAAAGGGCGATTTAATGATTTAATACTACCAAAAAATTGCTCAAAAATTAATCAGCAAATCGTATCATAAATGATTCTTTGGTATGATTCATCTGTAGGGTACCATTTTCTCACAACGGGAGTATCATTTATGATCGAAAAATGAGCTCATATGCGGTTGTTTTTCCCGTCAAGCTGATTCGGAAAAGATTCGATTATGATACAAAATGCTAGCTGGGCACAGATTACAAGACCATTATTAAATACTATACGGAATTTTCGTTTTTGATTTTAATATTTGAAAATTCTTTTCATTAGATTTTTCTTACAACAAAGAAATTTTTTCTCACAAAATTTTTTTTTTAAATTAAAATTAAGTTTTAATATTTTTATTGCACTTTTCCCCAAAATTAATCAGGCTATCATGCATAAAATTCCGCGTGAAATTTTTCCCAGGGAACAATTCCAACTACTCGTAATAGCAAATAATAGGGAAAACAAAAAAATTCTAATTGGAAAAGGGAGAAATTTCACGCGGAATTTTATGCATGATAGCCCTGAATATTTAACATTTACAAAAAAAAATACTTTTGGTACTTTTTTTTTGTGTGAACCCAGTATAAGTAGATTCAAATTTTGTGTACAAAGTACACGTAAAATTAAGAACAATTAATAGATAAATTGCTCGTGTGCGGTATTTTGTAGAGATATTTTCTATGTGAACTGTTTAAATCTTGAGTTGTGACTGTTTTTGATTTAGGGTGCGATATGTGTTTGAAAAGTATCATTAGTTGATTCAATGCATTCGAAGTTTTTAATTGATGAAATCGGTTTTAACTAGATTTTCTAATTAATTTGTTTACAGATTACAAATTAAAAATAGACAAACAAATATGGATGTGAGCACACCATCAGTACCAGATGGCGGTTGGGGTTGGGTTATAGTTGCAGCAGTAGCCTTAATTAATGTAAGTTATTAAACTAACTTTTTGCAAAGTACTTTAGCAATCTGTTCGAACAGTCTGTTCAACTATTTTGGGAGAATTCAAACTTATTTATTTTTAATCTAAAGCTTTCACTTTATATATTATTTATTGTTAAGATGCATGTATGGAGGAAAATCCCAAAATGTTGAATAATTTTTATTATCAATTTTAGATGACAAATCAATCAATACTGTCGGTATTTGGTTTGTTATTCGGTTCTCAACTAAAAGAAATGCAACAAGAAACATTTACGGCAGCCTTAATAACAAATCTCAACAGCTTGGCCTTGAATTTTTCCGGCCTTTTCATAGGTCCCGCCATTAAAAGTTTTAAAGCCCGCAATGTAGCCTCTACAGGCTGTATAATGGTTTCCTTCGGCCTAATGTTATGTGCTTTTGCCACTCAAAGTTGGCACTTTATTGTGGGTTATAGCTTTTTTGTAAGTAAAATAAAAATTATTTGTTACGAGTTTTACTAATAAATAAATTTTTTGGAATTTCTATTTTTTTAGGTGGGCATAGGTTTAGGTTTAATAGCTCCATCTACATTTATGGCTATAAACTCGTATTTTTCTACAAAACGTGGCAGAGCTGTAGGTGTGTCTTTAGCTGGTGCCGGCTTGGGTCAAGTTTTTATACCTCACATTGTTAGAATATTTTTAGAACACTATGGTTTCCGTTTTGCCGTCATGGCCATGTCGTTGATGTCTTTAACAGGGGTAAGTTGGAAAACTTATTGTATTTTAAATTATGTTACAATGCGCAGTACACGTATATGAATTTAAAAAAGTTTGTTTGTTGTTGGTTAAGCAAGTCTAGATTAATTTCGTTGTGGTTTAAGTCTGTCGATGAGTCTTCTAATCAGCAACGAAATGCATCTAGATGTGCTTAACCAACAATAAAGAAATCTTTTTATATTAGAATTTTCCAACAACTTCCGTTTGAAATCATATGAGGAACTGGTTGATAAGAAAATTGGAAATTAATAAAAATTTTCATTACAAATTAGACAAATTTAAGTGAAGGCGTTCCATGTACATATAAATAAAAAATAATCCTGCTATTCCCGAAAATGTATAAGCTAATTAAACATTTAAATTCTATTCCTTTAGCTAATTGGTGCTTTACTGCTTAAGCCATTAAATGCGGTAAAATACAATAATCGTCAACATTTAAAATTGGTATTGGAAGCTACCGAGAAGCAAACTAAAAGTGACTCTATAATGGAAATAAAAATAGGAAATGATAACACCTGTGGTAATGATAAGAACTATAAGGAAAAACGCCATGAAATGGCTCTACTATTCAAACCGGACAAAGTTTATCAAGAATGTACCGAGAAACTTGAACAAGATATATCACAAAATTGTTGCAATAGAGTTTGGTTACGTTTGGTGGAGGCTATGGACTTAGAATTGTTGAAAGATCCCGCCTTTTTGAGTATAATTATTGGCATGGCTTTGGTTTACACTTCTACCATTAATTTTACCATGCTGTTTCCCAACTTTTTGCACGTAAGTTTAAATTAAACCCTTAAACTATTATTTATTTTTAAATACATTTTAAAAATATAAATATTTTTCCAGTACTCTGTGGGACTTACAAAATCTACCACAGCGAGTTGCATGTCCATAATGGCTGGAGCTGATATCATATGTCGTTTATTGCTTCCATGTATAACAGATAAACTAAAAATACCTTATCGTGTTATATTTTTATTAGGCACAGTGGGCCTGTTAATATCCAGAGCTGGTAAGTTAAGCATATTACATAAAAATACGCATTTGCTAACATAGTATAAAATTTTTTCCATTTTCTTTCAGCTCTTGCCGAATCGATTGATCTTACTAGCATTGTAGTCATGTCTATTTTCACAGGAATGACTAAATCGGCAACCGTGTTAAATAATAACCTAACAATATCAGGTCATGTTAAACCAGAAAAGTTGCCTGGCGGCTTAGGTTTAAATATGATCTCCAAGGGTATTTTGGTCATAACAGTTGGTCAATTATTGGGTTGGATTAGGGATTTGACTAATTCATATATTTTATGTTTGCACGCTCAAAATGTTTTATTGCTTTTAGTAATTGTCGTATGGACTCCAGAAATTTTTTTTAGTTACCGCAAACGTTTAATAGAAAAAAGAAGGGCCAAACAACAAGAAACTACAGAAGTGGAACAACAACCGCTACAAAGAGAAAAATGTTAATCAAAAAACTAAAAACAAGAAAAACTGACTGCTAATTTTAATCAGTGATATATAAATATTCCTTTCATTTCATTTTATGTATGTCTAACATTTATTTTTAAAGTATTATTATTTTTAAAAAATAATGTCGTAAGCCAAACGATCATATTCTTAAGTGATATTGTTAAACTTTTTTTTTAAGATTTATATTTAATAATTTTGTAAGAAATAAAATGACTTTTATATACCACACATTTAAATACATTTTTATTAAGCAAAGCTTCAGCTTTTATTTAAAAAAAAATTATTACATTGTAAAGTCTGAATTATCCTACTTTATTGGCCTGTAATTACAGGTTCTCCGGATTCGGTATTGAAGAAAACTTTGCGTTCAATACCCTCGCCAGTTATAATGCCAATTCGTACAACGCCGCCCGAGCTGCCGTCATGGTACACGGCGTGCCTTACAGCTGCAAATATTAAAATAAGTTTTTAAATAGGGACAATTTTCCTAATTTAATTATAAACCGGCTCTCTAGTTACTTTAGTTTGGACCTACGTACTTATGTATGCCAATCAAATCAATTACTTACCCTTTTTAACAAATTCAATGCAATCATCCTTTTTCATATTTGGTTTGAAAAATTCTCGAACAAAACCATATATATAACTAGAGCCGGAACCGCCAATCGTTACTGGCTCACGCTTCAGCATACCACCCAAAGGAATGGAATACACTTGGCCACCATTCTTTTTATCCCAACCGGCAACAATAATACCAGCCACTAATGAATCACGGTAGTTGTAACAATAGTTACGGAACTCGGAAGCCGCTTCAGCTACCAAAGGTTCATCTCCGGTCTGATTTTCATGGTAGTTTAAGGAGTAGGCAACAATATCTGCAATGGCTTGTGTATCAGCCGCAGAGCCACTACGACAACAGTATATTTTATCTGTAATGCGGGTAAGCTTATCTGTTACTCTATTAGCTACATAAACACCAGTACTAGTGCGAGAATCCGCACCAATAACCACACCGCCATCAAATTCAACAGCCATAATGGTAGTCTGGAACAAAAATAATGTTTAAAATATTTTTTCCACAGCATATTCACGTAAACTTACACCAGTGCTGTGGGCAGCATCCATCCAATCATTACCAAAAACCATGTTTTAAGTTATTATATTACTGGATTTATAAAAATAATAAAAACTGCGGCTTCTTAAATTCTCTTTTTTTTTGCAAAATGACGAATGTTTTTTTCTTCTTATTGATTTGTGTAATGTACCTGAAAGTGATAACTTGCAAGTCACTTTTCCGTGTTGCCCAACAATTCAAAAATCGTTGGAATATTAATATTTACACACCGCTTTGCTGGGTTTTGTATAAGTTTCTAATCCTACTATGCTTATTTTTCTTTTGTGATTTTCAAAAATATTATTATTTGCGAATTCTCGAATAGTTTTTGAAAGTCTGTACATAACTTGAGGGTTACATGATCAAGTTTTGCCTTTCAAATTTCGATATATTCACACTTTTTCACTAATACATTCACACTTTTAAAATTTTGCATGCCTATTCACAGAAAAAGTCTCAAGTCAGTCACAACTTTTGTTGTGACTGAGTTCCATATTTACTCTTGTGACTCGGTCTTAATTTTGTATTCTTCTAACATAGTCACAAAAATCCAAATTTTATAGTTTACATTCTATGTTAAACGAAAATTATGACATTTGAATATTGAATAAATACATATAAAAAAAATTAATAATAAATTTCATATTAATAAAAAAGTCTAAAATTATAATATTGAAGGGTAAACTCTGCGAACGTAGTAAATAATGAAAAACCTTAAGCGGCCCGTACACTACAACAGGTTGCTCGCGCAATCAAGCGATTGAACAATCATGCTCGAACCATATAACATACCAGCAAGCTGAATGGTAACAGGGTCATACACTATACTATGGGCATTTTGTGTGATGGTACGTTTTGCTGTAGCGATGTCAAGTAGGAACTTGATATTTTGCAAATTATGTTCCAACAAATGATATTTTTTAAATGTTTGTTTATTCCATGACAACTTTCCTCAACTGAGCTAATTTCACCATATACTACACCAGCAAGCTGGTACCATCAGCAAAATATCAAACTATACATATTTCACATTGCTACAGGAAAATGTACAATCGCACAAAATTCCCATACACGACCAAACCAATGGCACAAACATTGATTTCGCATGCATGCTGTTGTACTCAGTTTCTAGCAGAGCTTGATCTTCGATTGTTTGCGGAAACTTTACTTCACCACCGAAATGAGCTTTTATCAAAAATGTCACAAATGGCATCAAGAAGCTATTTGAAATGTGTTTTTGGTATCCTCCATGGGCATACAATAACAATTATAAAACTTTTCTAATGTGGACTCCTATAAAGAAAACAGATTGCTTTTTTAGCTTTATCTATATGTCTCTTTTAATAAATTCATTTCGGCGCTGCTTCAACCAAATTTATATAAGTACGTATGTACGTACATATGTTACATAAATATCTTCTACCATTTCCAAATTAGTTTCTTGTTTAAAGTTTGTAATTTTGATTATTTTCGTTTAAAATTTTTGTCACAATTACTATGATTGTATACATTCCTAGTATTTATTTTAAACATTTATATAAATACAATTTTGTTTTGAGAATCGGAAATTTTAGTCTTTAGTCACAATGTTAAATTTATGACTATTTTTCAGTCACAATACTTTCTGTGAATAGGCATGTTGATGTGACTTTGACTTCAATTGTGTATTCAAATTTATAGGCAAAAAACAACTGACACCAACTTCAATGAGTGAGCACACTTTTCGTTTTTGTTTTCAAATATTCTGCCGGCATAGTATTTTTGTGTTCTTTTATTACACATAATGTTATATTCCTCCTAAAAACTTTAATTAACTTTAAATAAATATTATTAGGAACAAAAATATGTAAAAAATATAATGATGTGTTGCGGTTTATAGAACTTAATAGAAGCCATGAAGTTGTGTGTTTAAGCTGTTTTCTTATAAACGGCATATTGAAAATAAATTTGCTTGAAAATTGCGTGCAGCCTACGTCACAGCTTTCAATTTAAATTACTTTTGACAGCCAGTATGTGTGAAAAACTTGAATGCAAATCTTGGTCGTGTAACTGTAGCGTAAGATAAGAGGTTTGTGACTGTTCAAAATGTGTGGTTGAAGTCTACTGACGATTTGTTACAGCAACAATGAAATGCATATAGACATCGCTGAACCACCAGCAAATAAATTTCAAATATATAATAGAAAATTAAAAAAAAAATACTGAAAACGTTTCTATCAGACATGTTCTGAAAATCACATTTTTCAAATCACTAGTGATTTTAAAAGTAATAATGGTCATGTAGGCGTTTATAAAATCATATACCATAAATTTCTTTCAGAAATGATATTTGATGCTCTATACAATAGAAAAATTAAAAAAAAAGCCTGTATTATCAGAAAAGTACGATTTCAAACTGAAGCGATTTACAGAACAGGGGGCGTTTATTTTAATAAAGTGTGGCATCTCTATTGTGAGCTTTATGACAGCTTTATAAGTGGTCGTGTTTTGTTTATTATGATAAACATAACCTATTAATTTCCAAACTGTTTAAAATTAAAACTATTTTATAATAAATTAAATAAAAATGGCCAATGTAGCCCTAAGCGAAGCAGAAAAAACATTTATATTACATGGTGTAGAGGTAGTGTCACTTCATTTATAGTTTTGCATTAATTGACATTAAATATTTATGCAAATAGGAAGACTTTCGTTGCGATGGTCGATCACGTCGGGATTATAGGCCCATGGAATTGGAATGTGAAGTGGTTAACAATGCCAGTGGATCTGCTAGATTGCGTCTTGCAAATACGGATATATTGGTTGGTGTGAAATGTGAAATAGACACACCTTTGCCACTTTTTCCCAATCACGGAAAAATTGAATTCTTCGTAGATTGGTAGTGATAAATTGTAACTACTCCAGAAACCAAATTAACTACACAATTCAAATTTTAGTTCCGCAAATGCCACACCAGAATTTGAGGGAAGAGGAGGTGAAGATTTAGCTTTGGAATTATCAGATACTTTAGCTAATGCTTATGAGTCCCCACTTGCTTTTGATTTGAGACCACTGTGCATATTGCCGGGCCAACAATGTTGGAAATTATATGTTGATATACTGGTAAATATCACACACAAGTTGCAATTTATTACATATTTAATGAAATACAAAAAAGATCTTAGAATGTGGCGGTAATTTATTCGATGCTGTTTCTCTGGCTGCCAAAGCGGCCATTTTCAATTGCAAAATTCCCAAGGTAACAGCTGCTCTAATGGATGCTGGTGAAGCTGAACTCATTATAAGTGATGATCCATATAATTGCACACGTATAGCGATTGAAAATATACCTATATTGGTAACAGTTTGCAAAATTGGTGATTGCTGTGTGGTAGACCCATCAGCGGAAGAGGAGGAATGCAGTACAGCTAGTGTAGTTGTTGCAGTGTCAAAGCGCGATAATAAAAGTAAGATTTCATATTTTGTTGTTTCCCGAGTAAAACTCTTTAATTAACTTTGCAATACTAGTTAATTAAACAGTTTTAGTATTGTTTTATTTTAATAACTTGCCTTTAACCCGTAGATTATGTTTCGCATACGCACACAGTAGGTGGTGGTTCACTCCATAAGGACACCATGTATAACTGCTTGAAATTGGGTGTAACAGCTGCCGATAATTTAAATGAAGCGTTGGTAAAAGCGTTAAAGCTGGAAGAAAGTCGCGTTGGTCCGAAACGAAAGGAAACTGTCGGTTTTTTGAAATAAAATCAGCCAATTATTTGTTCAAACCAATACGTTTTTAATTTTTTATTAAAAAATTTAAAGTTCATTTAACTTACATATTTGTTTTTTGATATATTAAATTTATGCTAAACCTTGTCTTTTACTATTTAAACTAACACGAGACTAATTTCTTTTTTTGGTTTGCTTATTCGACGATGACGATTTCTTCTCTTTCTCAGGTTGTTTGGGTGCTCCTCCGCTGAAAAATGACGTAAACATTTCGCTTATTTCAGGCATTTCATTGTTCATTTTAGGAAACTGAATATTTTCCAATTCCTTTTTAGTTTCAGGGTCATTTATCATTTTTGGGAGGACCAACAGGAGCAATAAAGGTAACACCATCATTAAGACCATGGGGCTGAACAGGAAATCAGTAATCTAAAATTACAGAAAAACAATTAGATAAAAAAATTATTAATTGAAATTTTAAAGTAACTACCTTCCACTGTTCACGCGTTTGGAAATATTTAAATCTAGTCAAAGCTTTAAGTTTGAGTGGGTAGGGTACTTGGATAATCTGAGAAGGCTGTACATAATTAACCTTGCGGGCACGAAATTTGCCCTTAGGATTGATTTCTACCCTAATAGGTTCGTAAAAGTAGTCAGCATTGTAAATTTCTACAACATAACTACCAGATGGCACTGAACTTATTACAAAGGAACCATCTTCTCTAATAAAACCTTTGTATTCGCCGCCATTAATTGTTAACACGGTGTCTGTTTGCCATTTATTATTGCTGCTCGGATCATTTGCATTCAGATTATAGCTCATGCCCATTTGTATTTCTGGTGGATAAACCTTGCCTTCTATTGTATATAATCCAGAAACTTCTTCCTTTTAAATAAATAAGTTTTAATTAAATTAGAAACAAGAAATGAAAAACTATCTTACCATTAAGTCATCTTCGCAGTTAACTGTGCACAGTAATGAGCCGTAGGCTAAAAGCACTATTAATAACGTTTTTAACATTTTGTAACAATTTATTTTTTCGTGTTATAAATTTTTATAAAAAGAAATTAGTAAATTATCACCAGTCAGGTGAATTCTTTTTTCTAATTTGGTAAATGTCAGGAATTACTTGACATTTCACTTCAAGAGGTGTTACCAAGTTTTTCACATTTGGTGACACAGTGTTGATGTTTTTGCACAACAATTAGTATGGTGACCGGAAATAGTTAAACGGAAATGAATTATTTAAATAATCTTATTTTTCACATAACTTGAAATGGCGCGCAAAGTAATCTATGTATATTACGAGAATTTTCTTTGATTTAAAAAAATTAAATTTTTTCCATTCGGGCTTATATAAATTTCAGTGTTAAGAGCTATTTAGAATTTTTTTTTCTTGCAAAATTATGTTATTTGCTGATGATTTAAAAAATCCAAATAAAACAAATAAATGAAATTTGCATTTTAATTTCGGATGTCGATAGAGTACGTAAACGTTTTAAGAATGACATATTTTGCTTTAATTTTATTAGAAATGGTGATTTAATATATCATGTTATATATGGACGATTGCATGTTTGAGTTAAAGTAAAGAATTCTATATGCAAATCACAATGAAAAATTATAAATTAACACAAACGAAGTACAGATGTGTGTAAGCTTTAAAAGCATTATATGAAATTAGTTTTTGCATACAAATGATAAAACTGAAAGAACAACACTACACAAAAAGCCAAAACAATAATGAAGTTCACAGAGAACTTAATAATTATGGACTGGCTGCATTTGGAAAATTATTCATGTTTTGTAGTTACAAAATTGTAACATTAAAAGTATATATGGGCATTTCCACAGGAATGTCAAGTTTTTGTAGCGTGCGACACTAAGCAAATATGCTTCTTTTTCCAAAGAAAACGAAACTTTTTTTTACTTTTTTATATACATATGTATTTGTGTAGGCCGACAGCAGCTCTATATTAGGTGAAATTTTGAGAAAAATCGAGTTACATAGTTCCGAAATACGAAATTAATTAGTTGCTCGGTTTCGCACGTGACAAAAAAGTGGAATTTCTCGGAGAAATGTCCATATGTGTATGTTTGAATATTTATGTACGAGGAATTTTATAACTTGAATATAACTTGAATAACATACATATGTACTTAGGTGAAGAGAGTACAAAATTCGGCATTGCCGACTTTCTCAATTTCCATTTATCCATTCTTCCAAAACTGGACTCAACTACGGCAAGAGTTGAAAGAGAGTTGAATTTTGTTGTAGTAATTTCAATTCGAAATTATATGTGTGCTTTTACCGTTGGTATGAAAGTGCTTTTAGCTGCTTCTAACAAAAACCAGCGAACATTAAGTTTAAACATTTAAGTTAATGAAACTCTGTTCAGTTGAGTACGGTCTGGTGTTACAAACGGTTGTTAATACGCGGAAGAAAATACGAGGCGGGTGCTTAAGAATCTGTGAATAAAAATATTTAACAATAGACAACAACAAATATTATAAAAAAAATAAAATTACAATATTGGGTTTAAGAAAAAAAACAAGTTTGCGTATAAATAAAAATATTTTACTTTACTAAAAAGAATTGTGTGAGTGTCAAGGTTTTTGTATGAAATCAAATTATTTTTAAAATGTTTATGTCAATATACTCTTTTAGAAATGCATTTCACTTGCAACACCTTTTAAAAGAAAGTTTTTTCTTTTTCTTTTTTTTTTGTAAGTCCATTTTGTCTGCGTTTGTTTTATTTAGTAATGACAACATCTTGATATTTACGTTTTCTTTTAAACAATTACACATGTTTTGATTTCAAAACAAGCTAATGCATATGAATACATACATACATATGTACATATGTATGTAAATATGAATGCATTTAGACTCAATTAGAGTCTGTGCATGTACATTTGCTCTTTGTCTCGGTTATGAGATAAAGTGAAAACATGCCGTAGAAAACAAAATATGTACATGGTTACATATTTAAGCAAGATGATAAAATCATAAATTTTTTTATATAAAAGAAGACAAGTTTTTCCATATATATTTTTAAGACTCGATCGATCGACCAACCGACCCACCGATTGATCATACATATGTATGTATGTACATACATGCATACTTACATATACATACATATATGTATGTATATATGTATGTACATTCCAACGATCTTAACTACAAAAAAAAACTTCACCAACATACAACCAACATCAATGACAACAAAGTGAAAAAACGCAAATTAATTTTTTTATAAAAAAACCCAAACTGCTAAAAAATATACTTATAAAAAAAGAATAAACAGTCATCACGCTCTAAGTATGGTGAGATAATTTAAAATCAAAAATGAAAACAAATTCCGAAAAACTGGTTTTGATTTTTTCATTGATGCTGTCAACAGAAAAAACAGTGATGTTAACTTTGAGCTTTAGACTGTTCAAATCAAAAATACTTAAGGTTTGAAAATTTATTGCTCACACAGGTTGCAGAGGTCTTTGCTGTTAAACAATTTTAAACGATTTTTTAATTGAAATCACAAAAATGTTAATTGGACCTTATTCAGCTCAGCTGAATTGGAATTATTGGCTTAACGCATTAAAAATTGAATTTTAGTTTATTCTCATTAACAATTTATGAATAGCAGTATTATTCAGCTGAGCTGAATTTACAAAGGTTTTACAAAAAAAAAAAATTAGCTAACCTTAAATTATTAAAAATTCATTGCCTAAGTGCCGGTTCAGACACGTCAACTTTTGTTGATAATCTTTTAATTCAGCTGGAGAAAAAAAATATTTGCATTTCTTTCTCCCTCTTTTTTTACAGCTGAATTACTAGTTGATCAACAAAAGTTCACGTGTGTGAACAGGGACTAAGAATTTATGAATTCAGCTGAGCTGAATTAAAAAATCTTTCACAAAACAGTTCAGCTAAGCTTAATTTCTTAAAAATGTATTCCCTTAAAAATTTATAAATTTTACTATCATTGTGAATTTCTAGAAAAATATTTTTAAACACAATTCAGCTAAGCTTAATTAATAAAAATATGATTTTTTTAGTTAAACACTTAAAAAATTATGAATTTCAGTATTATTTAGCTAGGCTGAACTAATAAAAATTAATTTTTGATTTATTTTTATATTCATTATAAGAAAGGAATTTATTTTTAACACACAATTCAGCTAAAGCTTAATTCAAAAAAATTTTTTTTTTATTTAATGAATTTAGAACTTATTAAATTTAGTATTATTCAGCTAAGCTGAGTTAACAAAAATATGTCTTTTAATAACCTTTATAGCGTATCTTCCAAATTTTTGCTTTATTAAGTTCATTTGATTAACACAAACTAACACCATTTTACCACACGCAAAGTTTACTTTACAAAGTCTTAATTCAGCAGGAAGAGAGACAGAAAGAGACTGTACTACTACAGTCTATCTTTCACACAGCTGAATTAAGACTTTGCAAAGTAAACTTTGCGTGTGGAAAAGGGGTATAAGCAATTATTTTCTATGGACACAGCAAAAATTAACTAAAATTTATTTTTATTTATTTATGCTTTTACGTGTTTTAGCACTATTCAGCTGAGCTGAATTAAGATAAATAGTTTTCTGAATAACTTCCATATTCAAATTTTGTTCAGCTAACTTTAAGAACAATTTGAAATCTATGCAGCTCTTTAATAATAATACTTTTCAGTAGTTTCTTCAATACGAGTAAAAAGTGTTTAAAATGTATTCTATTTCTATAATCTCTTCTGTATAGCTTTCAAACAAAAAAAAAAAAAATTTTTTTTATTGTTTGAATCACTTTTTTTTATATACTTATGTATGTATGTATATTCATGTGTATGTATATTAATAATTAAATTAACGGCCGGGCCCACGATGTCGACGAGACACTTTCTATCGCTTACTTATACCCCTTTTAGATATGCAAAATTTACTTTGCAAAGTCTTAATTCAGCTGTATAAAAGGCAGAGGAAGAAATACTCTCTCCTTCTGTCTTTCTCCCAGCTGAATTAAGACTTTGCAAAGTAAACTTTCCAGCTAAATTAAGACTATGTAAAATAAACTTTTGCGTGTCTAAAAGAGGTAATACAAGTTGTCGATCGAAAGTTTCTTGTCGACAGCTTGGGCCAGTTTGTAAATCAAATGTAAAACAATAGCAATTAACCATTGAATATTTTAAATTTATTTCATGCAAATTATTTCAGTCTCATGATTTTATATTTATAAAAAACAATAATAATTTCTGCTACTTTATTCAATTTCAATAACTACAATGAGCACATTCTCTCGGATATAATTAAAGATTTTTTGTGTTAAATCCCACATCTATTTATTGGATCCAATAAAGCTCCAGCGGAGCAGCAGTAAACAACTTCCAGCAGGTGTGCTGTTGGTTGTTGTTGCTGGAGCTCTGTTATTGGTTTGTTTTATTAAGTGATAAATAAAAGTTGTTGGTTTAGATTTTGTAGTTCTTGTTACAACGCCGGTTGAAAAAAAAAACTACAACAATATGAGTTTCCGTCAAGTACTTGAGAATTAAATTATAGAGAAGTGTGTGAAAATGTGATAATTTAACTGAAGTTTAAAAATTAACCGAATAAAAAATACGAAAGAAATATTTATGTGAAATAATAAAATTATTCTACAAATTTTGGTCAATGTGATACTTCCCTAGAATTTCAAGTTGTTTGGGACGTTTAACTCCGTTTCTTTTAACCCTTTACGGCGCAGATATGCAACTAAACATTCAATTCTCATAAAACCCATTAAGTACAGGCAATTGTTAATTTTATTTTAATGCAATACCTATGGTAGAATACACAGAGAAAAAACTGCCTCATAGAATCAAGATTTTCTCTATGAAACGTTTTTAGGCTAAGGGGTATCCCAGCAGAAAGAAGCGAAGATTTTTTCATAGAGATTCCTTATTGTTTTTATGTTTACCACATTATTAATTTTATCAAGAAGAAAACCACATAAAATCAAGAAGAAATCTTATTATTCACAACTTTTTTTTACTCAATTTCCGTTATTTTTGGCACCAAAAAACAATCCATAGAGAAAAACTTCTTGATTCTATTAGGTTTTCTTATAAATTGTAAACTATAGGGATTTCTTATTGATTTTATTAGGTTGTCTTATTGATTTTTTTTCTTGATTTTATTAGGCTATCTTATTGATTTTTTCAATTAGGTTTTCTTCTTGATTTTAGTAGGTTCCTATATGATTATGTGTAAAGCATCTTATTCATTTTTTTAATAAGGAAATCTTCCTGATTTTATGAGGTGTCTTGTTATTTCATATCTATAAATAGACATAGAGACAATTTTTTTCATGATCTTTTTCATTTTTGTATAAGAATGTTTGCACAATAATTTCAATGATTATTCAGGCTGCTTGTTAGCATATTGGTTAGAGTGCTTGTCTATCAGGTAGAAGTTTGCTAGTTCAATACTTGGTGAGTAGGTTAGTTAAGAATATAACATAATGTGTATGTACGTATGTATGTATAAATAAATAACATACAATATACTACATACATACATACATACATACATATGTACAGTACATAGAATAAAGACGAAATTTATTTTTTATTTTTTATGAGGTCGCCTAATAAAAACAAGAAGAAACCCTTATTGAAAAAATCAATAAGATAACCTCATAAAAACTACAAGATTTTTTCTTGATTTTTTCAAAAAGGTTTTCTCTTTAAATTTAATAAGATTTTCTTATTGAAAAAAAAACCATAGAGATTTCTTATTAATTTTGTTCTATTTTATGAGGTATTTAGTAGGCACTGTTTTCTCTGTTTATCTAATTTTAAACTGTAAGATTCGTTCCTAATAAAAAAATTTTATATTTTACATCACACTAGATTTAAAACAGCCATATTTTATTGCCAAAATAGCAGACATTGTTTCCTCTTGATTATTTATTTACTCTTTTTCAATCCAATAAATAAAATTTAAAAAAAATTATTGAAACATTTTTTTTACTTGTCCTAGAATCTGTAGAAAAAAAGTATTTTCCCAATGTTGCGTTAATGAGCTCTAGTTTTCAAGATAAATATACCGACATTTGTGAAACGTAGGGTTTGCGCGAACTATATTATTATTATTATTATTATTATTATTATTATCAGTAAAGGTTTGCTATCTTCAAATATTTAAAAAATTTGGAAATCGGCAAAAAAGAGCCTTTGAATTTTACTAAAATTTTTTTAATTTATAAAAATAGTTGCGTGACTCCCACAGACTTCGTTTGATCCTGTTCAACCATTTTGGTTTGGTGGTTATTTAATTTTGTATAAACTCGAGGGTCAGGACAGATGCTACTTTTCCTACCTCTGTATCCAAGTCTGATTGACAGTTTTGTATTTTATCTTTGCAAAACATTCGTATAAAGTACAAGTGGTATACTTTTATTAGATATCAATCATCTTATTTTATATATATGTATGTAAGTACTTACTATTATCATTTGTTATAATTTGAAGTGCCCGAAATTGTTAAAATAAATTTTATTGAATTTTAAAAAAATGCGTCTAGACGTGCATTTAGCTAGTTAAACCTGCTTAACAACAAAAACAATAGCAAACAAACTCTTTTAAATGAATAAATATGTATTTTAAACCACTTAGGTCCAAATTAACAGTCTATAGTTAACTAACTCCGGTGATTTTACTAACGATTTTTCTTATCAATTTCATTTGTTAAACCACCTTCATAATTTAACTAAAGACTGTGAATTTGAGCGTTAAAGTTAACGTACTTTCTAATCAAAACTATCAGGGGTCTAATCGTCGCTTTCGATAACGAGCTGATTCGATCATGTTTTTCCAGTTTGAGATTATGGTAATAATATGATTCGATATCGACTGCCATAATCTCAAACTGAAAAAACTTGATCGAATCGAAAGTGACGATTGGGCCCCAGGGCTTATCTATTAAATTGCGGTTTTCAAGAATCATACTACACAAAGAATGTTACAAAAAATTTTAAATGTACATACACATGTATTTGATTATTGGTATACGTATTATAATTTTATGGCTCTATTGAAAAGTTTAAAATTGGCAAAAATGTTGATAACTGTCGGATGTTAGATGTTATCGTTATCGTAGCTCATAAAATAGTTTTATTACATGCAAACCTTTTGTACGTGACAATTATTTAACAAAATGATTTATGTAATATGTGTGCCATTGAAAATATACAATGTATACAATTTTATTGTTAAAAAAGCAAATTTTTGGCTATAATACGAACTGTTACTAGACCATAGTAGAATTAAATACGCACATTTCTGCTGTGCCGCTTGTTTACTTCGGAATCTAAGCATCTCACCCACATTGCACGTTTGAGGTAGCTTAATAGTTCCAGCGGCGAAGGTAATTAATTATGGTAATAGCATCTGAAGTGCCGTCAAACTCTGCAGTTCAGCAACATGAATGGCAGTAACTAAAATCCGGTTCGAAGGACCATAAGCAAGTCCTGCTTTAATTGATATAATTAGGCTAAAGTTAATATTTTTTGAGGAGGACAATAGTAATTATTCTGAAGAGCGATTTGCCCAGGAGAAATTTTATGTAAGGCTGAAGTTTGTATTAACCAATACCACACAAATACCACCAATCACATGAACGCTGATGATAAAGATGTAGCGAACTTCGAAAGTTGCATGTAGTTCCCATTCTGCTAGAATAATTCCAAACGCCTTTGGTGTAATTTGTTCTTTAACAATTGTCGCATGTAATACTAAATTTTTCACGCCTCCTTTAAGTTCACATAATAGGTAATTTGAAGATTTGCTTCCCCCTCATATCAAGACCGATAATAAAAACTTTATAAAGTTTACAATTTCCTTTGAACATACACAGTCATTGGGAATTTAATCCACTCGAATCTGCACCTGGCCAGTTTTAGCTCCACTTTCTCAGCATAAAGTTATTCCACATGCTTGTGAATGGTTACGCTGTTTATTTTTTTATTTAAGCACAAACAGATCTTTATATTGACAATGGAAACATACAGCAATTTTTATTTAATCTTTATACCTAAACTCTTGTGTTAATGCAGAATAAAATGTAAACATTAAACAGCTGATGCAGATTTTACTCTCTCCCGTATTTACTTCCCTACAAGAACACTACCAGTTAAATGACCGGTCATTTAACCGGTTGTGCTTACTGATATGTCTGTTAAAAGTTTCTATTAGTTTATTAAGAGCAAAATGAAAAACCTGACCGAAACTCTTGTGTACATGTGATTTTGCATTTCTCTCTTTATCTCATTAATTCCACCCGACTACGTAACATGTATCTGTGCTGCTCATTCTGATTCCTTTTATAGGTCATGACTACCAAAATATGGGTTAGCTCCAACTAGTTAGTTAGAATAATTATTCCCCTGCTATTTAGAATAAGAGCATCATTCCCCGGGAACAAATGATAGGGTAGAAAAAAAAACTCCGCGGGAAAATCCAGTTCCAGACGGAAGCAAAAATTACACATCCTTATTAATATTAGAAGTCCAGTTAAATTTTTTTGTTAAAATTCCACAAAAGAATTTCGTCTTAGGATATTTAAAGGTACCCATAGACTATGCAATATTATTGAGCATTTTAATGCTATTATTATTGTCGTTTTGCTCCACACTATTCCAATAAATTGCATAATACTAAAAAAATATATATATATATTGCGCAATTTTTCTTACAATATATGTTAAAGTAAATAAAAACTACACACACATGAGCGTTTAAGAAATTTTAAAATTGATTTTAAAATTTAAAATGAAATCATACAAAACTGATACAAAATTAAAAAAAAAATCAACAAACCTGGAAATAATTATTGTACAATATTGTCAACATACTGCAAAATATTTCTTGTTGCTCAATAAAAGTCAAAAGACTCTTGATTTTATTCAATATATTGCGCAATATACCAATATAATATTATACAATATAAATTATTGCACAATAATACTGCAATAATAAAAATATTTTTTTTTTTGCTTTTTTCATAAACATTTTTTTTTTGCATTTTTTGTTATCTAATGTACAAACATGTACATATGTATGTATTTTAGGAGTTTCTATGCAGGTATAATTGTATACGAATCTAGTTATACATTTGACCAGCTACAAATATGTATACGTACAATATGTATAAAGAAAACTAATTTACTATTACTAACTGATGTGTTTTTTTTACATTAATAACTCTGTGCTTGTAATAAATGTACGGCAGCTTAATTAAACGTGTTTATCCAATAGTTCTTAACTAGGCCAAATATTTTCTCTAACCGCTGAAATGGTAATTTTTTTCAAAGTTACAGAAAAATATTTCCCATGTCATGCAATAATTTAATAATTTAGCCAAATGAGTCTACAGAAATACTATTCATTATTGCATAAAAAAATACTATGTATACATAATAACAAATGTGACATAATACAATTCATACAAAAATTCACTTATTATTAATGTAAACATTGACCCTCTTATGCAAAAAAATAATAAAATAATAATTTGAGTTTGAAATGTACGTTAGAAAAATTTCGATACAAATTTTGACTAAGGCACACTTGAAGAACAAATTATATTTCAATTTCATACACACACTCGAGATAATTTTATGTACAATGACAAGCCTGTTTAATTTTCTGAAAATTCCAGAACTTCACTGGTTTTTCCCGGGAACTTCAGTTATGCGTCATGAAATTGAGAGAATACTAGCGATTATGTTACAATATAATTCATGATTTATAAACTCGTATTTGATTTGATTAGATAATAAAACTCAATCACTTTTTATCAGTAACATTCAGTCTACCCTTCTTGAAAATTTCTAATTTCTACTTTTGTTTTGAGTATCCAATTTTATGATCTTTATTAATTTTTTGCACTCCAGTGAATATGAGTCATATGACGTGAAAAAATGTTAAATCATTGTCCTTATTAATATGCAGCTACTCCAGATTATTTATTTATCATGGCTATCAGCATTAAAATTAATTTTTTTAGTCTTTAAAAGTATGAGTATTCATAAAAAGTGCCATAAAATATTGTGGTTTCACGTTAAATGGGTTTTGAAAGTCGTTTTATATAAAATGTACATACACCCAAAAGTAAACAATTGAAATAATCTTTTGTTTGTTTTAAAAGAAGAAAGTCATATACAATTTAATGTCTGTGGTCACTTTAACCTGTTTGGTAGTTAATTTTGTTTCTAAATAAAAAATAAGGACAGTCAATAAATTTTTAATGCCTTTTTTTCTCAGCGAGAACACGCAACTGAAAATGTGAATAATTATGTATATCTTTATTGTTTGCAAGTTGACCAAGTGTAATGTAAAATAATAGACCCATAATTGCCTAATGTCTTTAGTGTGATATACATACTCGTATAAGAATACGATGTTTCATAATTCCTTTATTTTAAAATATTGTGGCATAATTAATCATAATTTATGATTAATTTGCCTTCTACTCGTACTGTTTCTTTTTTATTACGTCTACAAATTTTAATAGCATTTTCATTATTTTTATATATATATAGGTTTCTTCGAATAATATAAAATATATGGTTGAGACTGATTATACCGCACTTTGTTATGTTAGAAATTGTTCGTTATTGGATTTTTTTAAATAAAATTGCGCGCACTTTCTCACGAAACTTTGTTGGCAGTGCATGTACTTAAGTACTTTAAACCAGCTACGTCCAAACACACATACTCTGATATTTGCATTTGAGGTAAAAAGCTTTGAAAGCTCTTACAATTTGTTCTTGTTTCATTTCAAACTAAGCAGCAAGCATTATTTTTGCTGAGATTTGATTGGCTATTGTGCTCTCATCGGTATGAAAGCACAAAGCTCTTTTGTAAAAGCTTGCACATTGTGCATATGGTTTGGATGTATCTGCTTTAAATAAAAAAAATTACTGAAATTTTTCGAGATAAAGTTTAAGGCCCCGTCCGACTTGTCGCACACTTACATACATTCAAAACAAATTTTAAAATTTTGTTGTTGTTTCCAATGTAACTGTGCGACAAGTCGAACGCTGTCGACATCGTGGGACAGGCCCTAATATTTTTGAAGGCTTCTGTTTTCGGCGCAAAAGAAGCGCTCGAATTCACAGTACAGTGCATTCCAAAATCAAATGAACATGTCTTTATTTTACTTATCATCCAGTTGTATTATGTAATAAGGAATTTACTGCAATAAATTTAAACGCCCTACAATTTCGTGTAATAATTTTATTACCTCCAACAATAACCGAATGAATGATTTCTTTTGTAGTTACACCAACAGAGCAGGTAATACTACAAAAATATGCTTAAAGCTCTTGCTGGTTTTCGATGAAGAAAAAAAAACACACACACAATATAATTAAAACTAAAGAACCGCAATCGCCCAATCATCATTTATAGTCTAACTATTTAACAAGGCGAAAGTGAGTCGTAAAACACTCGAAGGTCAACAAATAGAAACATGTTTGATTGACTTAGAAATTAGCGATAACGCCGCCACGTGACTGGTTTACCAGTCCTAATTTAGATTTTTATCTCAACTATTTATGTTCATTAGTTTTTTGTTTGTTTTTGCTGTTTAATAAAAAAGAAGCAAGCACTCAGTGTCATAAATGAACTGACGTAACAGACAATTGTTACATAAAAAAGTTATGTCAAAATCCTAATTTTGGATTGTGAGAAAGAGGGGAAGGGACCCATCCGTAATGTCAGAATTTTGCGGATTTTTGGGGATGAATACGTTAAATTTCAGAAAATAATCAAGGGGATTATTTATGTTTAACCTTAAATTAAATTAACCTTATTTTTATTTGTGGTTTCTGGGTAGTCGATTATATCATTTTGCTTCGTGGTCATTTAATCCTACATTCTTCTTTTTTAAATTATATGATAAAATAATTAAAAAATACATAAATAAATATTTATTTATTTATTTATTGAAACATAATATACAAAGTAAATTTGCATAGTATGGTGTTGCACGAATATGGGCGGGGTAACTAGACCATATGCCCAATATGTTATTAACAGTATTTCCAAAAAAAAGTTTAGTGACTGACTGTACGACCTATGCCTTCACATAGGAAGTAGCAACGTGGTTGTTAAAGAAATTCCACAAAAACCGCAATATTATACGGTTATCCGTGGCAGATCAGTCAACCAGTGCGAGCGAGACGAAGAACTCTCGAAGGCCAAACAACAGACACAAATCTGACCGCAGAAATAATTACGACCTGCTTAACAACGGAAATAAATATTTATATTTCATGTTAATTATCGTTTTCCTTTAACACGCACACTATTCTACTTGTAAATGATTAAATAACGGAGTTTCTACTTCTTCCCACAAAAAATCAAAGTGTGTTAATAACAATGTTGCCACTATTTTGTTCCTCAGTATGGTAATACTTGACGTGACCAGATGGTTTTTGCAAAAAGCCGGGACGTGATCGATCAAAAAGCGGGATTTTGAAGAAAATGCTGCCAAAAAGCGATATTTAAAAATAAATATATTTTAGAAAGCGGGATGTTTAATGTGCACATACAAAGGTTCGTATGTACTTAGAAAACACAGTTATCAACTCAAAAGAAATGCTTTTATATAAACAAAATTATTTATGTACATATATGTATACCGATGACAGAAAATAATCTGGATTGGACAAGCGAAAATGTTTACTTAAAAAATATCTTGGAAACTAATGCAGTGAGAATTTTTAAACTCTTCATGACTATTTGTGTTAATAACGAGAATTGCATCTACAAAATAGTGAAGGTTGAACCGCAAGCGTGGCACTTCTAATATAAAAAATGTTTCTTTTTATCTCAAAACGAAGCACACACTTACAAAATATTTTGAATGAATTTTTGTCGTTACATTTAAATAAAAATCGAATAAGAGATTGCAAATTTCAAAACTCTAAAAAGCGGGATAAGCCGGGATAGAAATCCGAGGCGGGATCGACCTGCGAAAGGGGGGATAATCCCACCTAAAGCGGGATGTCTGGTCAGCTTAGTAATACTACATACAATAAGAAGTTTAAACTATCACTCAAAAACATCAAACTCAATTAATGCGAGATTAAGTTAATTTTCGGTTTCGGATTAGCTAATTTGAGAGAGAGAAACTGAGTTTAATCTCGAACCCGTAAATTGGCCCTTATAAGTTATAACTTATGCCTAGATTTATTATTAAAGCAATTTAAGCCACTTTCAAAAAACAAACAGCTCATTTACACACTGGTAAAACTTGGTTTGATTAGAACTTTTGTTTTGCCGATAGCGATTTGTGCCATTACCATTACTTTTTTGAAGTATGTAAAAAGCATGAATTTTTTTTTATTTTTCAGCAAAAAGTATCTCATTGTCATTTGTGCCAATCAAAAGCGAAAAAAATAAAATAAAATAAAAAAATATAAACCTTAAACTAATTTGTTTGAAAACAATAGTTATTTTTTTTTAATCTTCTTGACAGACTTACCTTTAATTAAAAATACAAAATTAACCATTCATTGTGTTGTGGTTGTTGTTGTCATTGTTGTATAACTAAATTCTTGACTCTTTTCAACTGAATGTATACTTGAAGTATGTACGTTGTATGTGATTTTGACCAAATTACTCGTATTTCGAAAAAGTTGGCATGTCTCTGCCTAATGGCCAACGGTTGAACGCACATTCCAAAATGTGTGGGTAAAACTAAAAATGAAAAAAAAAAAACAAAACGAAACGAAACAACTACAAAGCATAATTATTTTTTGTTTAATGCTTCAAATTAATATTAATGACAAAAGACAGACAAACAGACACTGTATGTGCACAAGAATTCAAACTGAAGCAACTGTTGCTTACTAAAAAGCTTTTACTAAAAAGAAAATTAAATTAAATAAAAAAATGTATTCAAAATGTATTAAATATTTAAGCCAACGTGTTAACTTATAACAAAAGTATATAACTAAATTTCTTTTTTTAATTTCTCTTTTTTTTCTCCAAAAAAAAAAAAAATAAAATAAAATGCATATAATTTTCAAAATTCTTAAAAAGGCAAAAGAAATCGAAAGTATTAATTAGAAAGGCTAGAAATATATAAATTGAATAGTAAATTTGATTTTGCTATATTTTTGCTTCAAAATATTGACAATAAATAAAACCGGAAGTTTGCTTGAAACAAAATGTTGTGCATTTATTTACATATGTACATATGTATATGTACATAAATACATATGTATGTTTGTATGTGTGTATGATTTTGTATAAAAATCACATACTCGTATCTTAATTATTTTACGAGTATAATTAAAAGCCACCAATTATCTAAAATGCTAAAGCAGCAAAGTGAATGTTGAATTGAAATAAACTTTAATTACGCGTATGCTAAAGTTTTTTTTTTTAAAAGATTGTAGAAAAAGTTAAAGATCTCAAACTCAAGGTTTTCAATTATTTACGAAAAAGAAACAGATTTTTAGGCCAACGCCCTATTATTATTAAATAAAGGCGAATTTTGTACACGTGTTGTGCTTAAATATTAACCCCCATACCCCATATTTATAAAAAACTAAACTGAATTTGAAATCCATTTTAGGAAAATTTTGTATGAAAAATTTTAAATAAAATACATTTTAAATTAATTTAAAATTTTATGAATATGGGGGTAAAAATACATACATACATATATGATATGTACGCATAAATATTTTATTAAATATTTAACTAGATAAGGATAATAAACATACAAAGGGTGGGAAAATTTAAGGTTAGGAAGTAAATTGGCTTATAAACACACTTTTTTTTAACAAATTCAGTTTTATTGATACCAATGTAAAGTAGAAATATGGGAATTGATAATGGAATATGACTTCGGGCAAATGTCCACCTTTAGCATGTCGGCAGATGTCCGCTCTTTCCACAACATTTTTAACCACATTTTGCAACAAAGCTTAGCTTATCTCGTCAATGAAGCACCGAATTTCCTCTTTCAAAGCGTCAGTTGTTTGTGGTTTGTTCACGTAAGCCCGGTCTTTCAAATGGACACAGAAAAAATAATCTAGCGGCGTTAATTCACAAGAACGGGGCGGCCAATTGACCGGGAAATTTCTCATGTAATAACTCTGGTTTTAGACTCGGCAGCTTTAGTTGCTCAACTTTTGATTTTGTATGAGAGAGTTGAGAAAGTAATATATATCTTTTGTATACCTATCTTTTTCTTTCTCGTTATAAAATCAAAAGTTGAGCAAGAGTAACTGAATTCTTTGGCCGGCCGGCTGTGTGGCTTTTAGCCACTGTTGCCAATTCAGCTATTTTCTCGTCAAATCTAGCGATTTTTAAGTACATTTTGCGGGAAAAAATATGATTTAGCTATTAGCGGGAAATCTAGCGATTTTTTGTGCATCATAATTCGCTTTAAAATGTGAGCTTATTCAGAAATAGTGAACGTATATGAAGCAAACTATGGGGAAAAGGTGATTGATAAGCGCCACAACAATTAAAAACGGGCTTTTGTGAGCAAAAATGTAGTAATCCAAACAATCATACAAAAATCAGCAAGCTTGTAGCGCTACTTTTACTCTATAATTGCAGAAGCCTGCTTTATTTCAAGCAATTTTTTTACTATGGAAGTACCGAATTCAGTACTTAGCAAATTAGGTACCAATTCTACTTACGAAGATATTAATGTTGAAGATTCCCTTAAAATTTTTAGTTAAAAATAATACCGCTATTTTTTTATACACAGGAATATACATAAATATATAATGAATATGTATGTTACATAACATATGTACTTATGTATGTATGTACATACATCAGAGCTGGCCACCGAGAAAAACACGAGAGTAATGTATTCGCGTATGTGTATTCATTTGTATAAAAAGCCAATTGATTTTCGGCACTCTGGTGCTAATTTGGGCAGGCTGGATGTATGTATATGTTTTTACTAAAACAAGGCTTTTATTTGATATTTTATAAAATTTGTAGAGAAATTTGGGAAATATGAAAGAAGTTAATAAGTTAACGTAAAATTTTTGAAACATCGTAAAAATAAATTTGTTTTTCAGCTATTTATCGCTAAGTTTTCAAATATTTTTGAAGTTAAGCTATTTTCTAGCTATTTTCTTGTCTACTTTAGCGATATTTGTTGGAAAAAAGTTGGCAACAGTGCTTTTAGCGCCGTCTTGCTGAAACCAAAGGTCAGTGATGTCAACGTTAGCCAATTGTAGGCATCAACAAATCGGTTGTCATGCTTTGGTAGCGCAGAGAATTCACGATGACAAACAAAATCTTAAAATGGCATCACTGAAAGTTTATGCAAGAACTGCAGTTCTGGGCTGAAGAACAGCTTTCGCATCATGATAATTATTTCTTAATTTCGATCAAGCTTGTGTGTGTATTGTTTGCCCTTCCGGAGTTTTGCGTCTCACTCACACTAGCTAATACTTATTTATTTATTTATTAAACATACTATACAAATTAAATTTGCATAGTATGGGCGGAGTAACTAGACCATATGCCCAAGATGTTATTAACAGTTGTTTCAAAAAAGTTCCGTGACTGACTGTACGACCTATGCCTTCACATATAAAGTAGCAACGTGGTTGTTAAAGAAATTCCAAAAAAACCGCAAGATTATACGGTTATCCGTGGCAGATCAGTCAACCAGTGCGAGCGAGACGAAAAACTCTCGAAGGCCTAACAACACCCAAAAGCCTGACCGCACTTAAGAAATAATTACGATGACGCGAAATGATGTTCTTCGACCCAGAGCTGCTTAACGACTGAAGCTAATATTTATCTGAACTAACTGTGTTGCTCACAGTTATTTTCTAGAATTTTCTATTATAAAACGCGAATGCAAGTTTAAAAATAAATTAAAATAAATTGCTGCTAGAAAACTTTCATAATTTTCCTCTTTTATCTGATCTTTTCAAGTTATGTATAACCAGTGTTGCCAATTTGTCTAACTGTCGGTCTTGCTGTGCCAAATGCATCGTTCGCTAAAGTTGTGTTTATGCCATTATTCATTAAAAAAAATATTTTAAAATTATTTCCATAGAAACGTTGTCCCATAAATACATCAAAAATATATTTTATGAGTAACACAGTAAAATTTTAATGAATAAATGAACAACAATAAAAATATCGAAGGGAAATATTCGAAAGCTTCAAATAATTACAATTCTCTTGTTTAACTTTAATAAAACGTAGACAATCATTTTGTTCCAAACTAAGAAATAAAAATTAAAACATTTTTTTATTTCATTTGATGGGAATTTCAAAATTGACTATTTAATTACAGCCATTAAAAAGTTTTAGTTACAAAAACATATTTACACACATATACATACATACATACATAAGTACATACATACATAGTTTTCTGTAAATTCCCAACATAAGGTAATCGCTAAAATATTCAATAAAGTGTAAATGGAATATAAAAATTATGAAACACAGTCATACATGTTAAGAATAGATTTTAGCAAACTAGAATGTACAAAACCTGTTTAACGCATTTAATTTAAGTTGGGCTTGAAACTACAGTGGAACTAGCGGCTAAATAAGTGCTAAAATTTATAGAATTACAGCGTCATTTTGCCATAAGATCCGAATTAACAACAGTCATGGGAAAAAGTTGTCATTAGCCGTTCGGGTCGTTGGCTTTTAATTATTATTTATTTTTAAATCAAACTTAAGGGCGTTAAAAACTAAAATGAGTCTTGATTGATAACAATTGTTAATAAATGCTGATTTTTAAATTTTAAATTTAATTTTTTTTAATACTTTTTATAGTCAATCACTGTGCACGAACATTGTATACATACGATTTTTATTATAAGTATTACTAATAATATTTACTATATACTTTTTATATTGAACTTGAATAATAAATAATTGTTAAAAAGTCATTCATATTAAACATTTTTTTCATATGTATGTGAAGTGAACTTGGATTCGTTCAAGAATTCATTGTATTTGAAAAAAAAAAAAAAAACATTTCTAAGTAGGTGTTAAAATTAATTTGTTATATTTCTCCAATAATTAAGTGAACGTTAAATAAATGAAGCATTTAATTTTCTACAAAGCTTATGGTACTTTTTTTTTTAAATAAAACAAAGCAAATATATACGAGTAAAACAGCTTTACACGGCTATGTCGAATTGTATATACATACATGCAGCTAAGAAATTTGTGAAGTTATTAATGGAAATTTTTTTCTTTAATTCTCAGGATTTAGATGTTTTGGCTTTGAGAATTAATTTCACATTTTTTTAAATTTTTTGGGTTTTCGGATTTCGGTTTTTATATTAAAACGTTATTAGACCAATTTGAAAAATTTTAAATTGTTTTTTTAAGAAATATATTTTAGGAGTTAAGCATGCTGAATAATGGTTAGGTTAGGTTAGGAAGGGTGGTGCTATAACGCACCTCCACTAGGAGACCCAGTTGGGTCCATTCCGATTACATTCTATCGCCCGTTAATAGTAATATTTCGCCTTTTTTTACCCAGAAGTGTCCCTATTATTCGTCATTAAGCCACTGAATTCCCATGATAAAGCAACTGATATCCTCCAGTTTACACTTTTCGATATCACTAATGCTCTCATGGAAACGTCTGCTCAGCAATGTAAGCCTATGACGTTGCACCTTCGGGCAATAGCAGATAATATATTTAATGGTTTCTGGTTCCTCTTTATCCCCGCACATCTTACAGAAATCTGGAATGCCAGTTTCCCAAATGCTGGTTCTTGCTCTGACCGAGCAGTAACCAGTCAATGCGCCTATCACGACTTGCCTTACCTTTATATTCATATCCAGTAGCAGTTTGGATCTGTCTGAGTGATTAAAAATTTGGTCACATAGCCCTCGAGATTCTACAATCGTCCCTACTTCGCCATGAGCTATTGGTCCTGCTCTGCCCAGCTACTGAGTTCGCTGTAGCAATGACCTATCGGTAATTTCACCGATCTGTTCCACATTTCCTCATCTGACGCCGACCCTATTCTTGCCAGCTCATCGGCAATTTCATTTCCCTCAACACTGCTGTGGCCAAGAACCCAACATAGTCTGACACTATATCGAGCCATAACCGCTAAAATAGCTTAAGCGACACATTTTTTGGACTTCTTTTTTTTTTTTTTTTTGACGAAAATCGACTATTTACGATCGCAAATAATCGATTTTGGTAAAAAAATGAGGTTCGAAAATTATGTCGCTTAAGCTATTTTGGCGGTTATGGCACGAAATTTGTCCATAAGCAAGTTGAGGGCTCTCCTACAGTCACTAACAAGTTTCGATTTTACATTGTGTCTTTTCAAGGCTTTTAGCGCTGCCTGGCTACCTTTTCACCTTCAGCTATATTCCTGGCCACCAGTTCCGTGGCCCTGAGGATTGCCAAGATCTCAGCTTGGAAAAAGCTGCATTCATTTGGCAGTCTGAAAGAACTACGAATGTTCGTTCCCAAGATATAGACATCAACCCCTGTGCCTTCTCCCATTTTTGACTTTATGTAAAGACCGCACTACCTTCATATAGCTTATCGGATTTCCCTATCCGGAATTACCAGTAAGGGTGTTCTACTAAAATCAATGTCAATGGCCTTATAGTCCGTGAACCCAGAGATTATGTATACCTGATCAATAAAACTGATCTCATTTAAGATTGATGTCTGAACTGTTATTCCTCTCCTCACCAAAATTGCTTCAAAGACTTCTAGTCGCCATTCTCACTATAAAGTCTTTTATAGGAAGTAGGTGAATATTAAGGTCTTAGGCAGCCTGAGATATGTACCTCTGAACAGCTGTGATGCCCAGCGACGCACAGCTCTGAACCTTAGCAAGTAATCTTATGTGCTTTTCCCTCCTCTCGTATAAAAATTTCATACAAATAACTTGGATTATAAATGGCAACCAAACTTTAGTTGCCTTTCCCACTTGACAAAATGTGAAGGCAGAATTAGTTTTTACTTTCTGTTCTATTATGAATCAGCTGTTTTGTTTCTGTTCACTTGCAAATCTATCGGCTATGTCACAGAGTTCATTTCCGTTCGGAATCGGAATTCAATCCACCCCACTTTTGTAGGAGATGGTGTCTAAAATAGAAAACTAAAATACGGGAATTTGTCAGGTGTCCTGACTATGGAAGGCGGGATTATGCTGGGGTATGCTCCGGCTAGGACTTGACATTTTGAGTTTTATTCAATTCCGATTCCGAACGGAATATGTGAGATTTGTTTTTCTTTTTAATAAAAATTTGCCAAGACAAGTCAATTAAGAAGTTATTTCTTTCAAATATTTGCCTTGTCTGACCGCAGCTCTAAACTACTCCGTATATGTTCACAAGTTGTTTTTAATTCATTTATAATTGAAAAAAAATTCACTTTTATACAACGAAATATTTTCATTATTAATTTTAAGTATTTAAAGGTTGAAATAATGAAAAAAGCGACCGCGAATGTAATATATTATTTTGACTTGATAGTAACCTTGATTTAAACGGATTGATTCTATTATCTTATTTAATTGTAATTCAACTTAAAATGTGATTTCATTAAGAGTTTCTTTTACTTTTATAACATATGCCAAATTGAAAAAGAATTATTCATTACTAACCCGGAACCTTTGACATGGGTGGAAAGAACAAAAGCTACTTATTAAAAACAGCATTTACTTCAATAAAAAAATTAGTTTAAAGTCTTCAATTTACATACGACTCAATGCAGACAAGAAAAAACATTCTTCTCTCAGGAGGGGAGAGTACAAGCTATTTATATGAAATTGTTACATAAGATAAACTACGAAATGTCGAACTATTCTGCATTATTAACTCAAAAGCAGCTGATTAATAACAGAACAGAACGTGCAAACTAATTTTGCCTTAACATTTGGGGAACTGGCAACTAAAGTTGGATTGCCATCCATAATCTAGCTCTTAGAAAAATCTTCTTTCCTCAAAAGGTTAGTTAAATTGTTACACAAGATAAAATACGAAACGCTGAATTATTCTGCATTGTTAACCCAAAAAACGAATTTTTTGAGTTATGACACTATTGAGGTAAATGAGTGATATGTATTGTATTATAAATTATACTGAAAGTGTGTTTCAGCCAACATTCATACAATTTCGATTGAAATGAATGAGAAACTTGTTATATGTATGTTGAACTGATTTAGTAAAACCAACAAAAGTGATTCATAAAAAACATGAAACATTTCCCTTTTGCAAATTGTTTAACTTTTGTAGATTGCAAATATTTTCATCATTTAAAAAGCTAAATGATGTAAGACAATGAAGTTTTTTTTTTAAACTACCACCAACTGAGTTGCTTTTTGCCTTTTGCTTCGCAGTTTTGTTTTTATTTCTTCAGGTAGTTGCAACTTGGAGACTTGAATTCATGTTATTGAATACATACTTTAAACACTTGTAGCTGAAGTAGTAGTGACTAAATGATAAAATAAGACATTTAGCAACCAATTATAATATGTATTTTCTTTTCATCTTTTCTCTGTTTCAACAAGTCTTGTTTGTTTGTTTAATTTTTTTTAAATAAATAATATTTCTACATCAAAATGGCAACGATAATTTCTTGCACTTTTAACAAGACCATCTACAAATGTGTTAATTTGAAATTAAAACAAAATGTTTATAATAATAACATATGAGATAAAATACGATATGAGGCTAGAGTATGCAAAACCCGGAATTTTTCAGAAAGCCGGGTTTCGAATTATTCGCAAAATTCGTTTAATTTTTTCGTTTCCTCATACATAATAGCATGTTTGTCATCACGATCGGCCCATAAAACCGAATTTTTTTTAAAATTTTGCAATTGAAATCACATAAAAAAATATAAAAACTTAATCGATTTTATGTAAAAAGCTAAATTTATGTAATCTATGCTTTGAAATTTACATTCCACACAATTTCGAAAATTCGAAGTTAATTTCGAAATTTCGAACATACCTCAAAAAGTAAATACTTTTCTATATTAGTATAAAAATTAACTTTTTAATATCAATTGTACGAAATTTCAATATAAAATATATTAATTTATAGTTCAAATTCAAATGCAGGTGCTCACATACAACAATAACAATAAATAGAAAATTTCAACTTTAGTTTTTTTATTAAAACAAAGAACTAGTCAGAAATTTTGTTTGCAATCACATTAATAGGTGAAAAATATTAATATAAAATATGTATGTATATTGCAACATTTTGTAACATTGTCGTCGCCCATGCTTTTCACTCTTTTGTGTAAGATCAAATTTAAAAAAAAATCAATAAAAATAGGACACGAAGTGAAATTACACACATTAATCTAATTACGCATGCCCTTCACATATCACAATGTGCAATTGCACACAGATTGGCAACACTCAATGATTATAATCATGCATGCCACCTCTGCAATAGTACTTTAATAGCTCTGTAATAGTTATTTTTGGTTTGTTTGTAACAACACAAAGTATGTGGTTTTTGGTGTTGTAATTTTGTTGTAGTTATGGTGGTACTTGGTTAAAGCTTAAATTAGATGTGCCATACCATATTGCCATAGCCATAACCGAAACTCTCTATTGGTTTATATCTGTGGTTTTCAGTAATAACGTACTCGTATGTTATATATTTCTCATTTCGAGCTTATGATATTAAATTCAGCGATGCCAACTATTTATAACCCAAACGCGCTATTCCGCTTCTCCAAACGCGCTAGAACGCGCTAAGTTACAGAATTGTAAAATATTTATAGCCAAAACGCGCTATTTTCCGACGCGCTAAATTAGATTTTAATAAAAGTCGATGTATGTAGGTATTCTATGATTTTCATTAATGACAACGTGTGTAGAAATATATTTCACATTCCGCGTTTATGATAACAAATTGTTATATTTTTAATGCTTTTTAGAGAGTTCTGGGAAATTTTTGAAAAATATGGACGTATGTACATAATTTTTTTCTAAAACAACAACACAACTTCCACATTTTTTTAAATAAACTTGAAATTTTTTTAGTAGCTCTTTCAGATTTTACAATCGAAATTATATCCTAAATAACTTAAATCATTTAATACAGGAACAGAATCGCCTTCCAAATAATCGAAATCCTTAGTTTTTCTTTTAATTTTACTTGTCAAATTAATTTTAATTCTAACCACATTTGAGGGAATTTTTTTGCTACAGCTGCATCATTAACTAATTCAAAATTTTTTATCAGAATTTTGGATACTAGAAAATTTTGAAATATATACAAAAAAAAAGTTAAAAAATATTGAACTGAAATGATGTTATTGATTTTCTTTAAATCTCGCTAACTTAGCGCCTTTTTTATTAAACGCGCTAAGATGGAAAAAAGCGCGTTTGCCATAGTTAAAACGCGCTAATTCTAGCGCGAAACGCGCTAAATTGGCATCGCTGATTAAATTGTTATAATTTAAATCCTTTTAAAAAAAGTCTAAGAAACTTTTGAAATCAAATATACTGTTGCCCATTCGTTTGGCTCGGACAGCTGTTTGGTATGGTTATGGTTATGGCTTAATTGTAATAAGTTCGACCCAAGTCTAGCATGTACATACTCCTATAAATATACTTTGAATGTGTGCAAAAACATTACTGAGTAAAAAAGGAATTGTTTGTTCCAGTCATGGCTTTCGTTCAAAAATATTTAACATTAGGGTGAGTACCAACCGAGTTTTAAAAGTCATGACCAGAGTGGTAGTAAAAAATTATTAAAGACAGAAATGTAGTCCTTACAGATCCATGAACACCGCTATATAAAATTTTATGATCGGACTAAAAATGGGGACACAGTGAACAAAATATTAAAAGGGCGGTATTTGTAGCCGTGGCAGAATAATAAAAAAAATTTCTTCGGAATTGTTATACCCTTTACCAAAAATGGAAAAGGGTATATATAGGTTTGTCATTCCGTGTGTAATTTCCATAATTTTAATTTGCGACCAAAAAAATATATATATTCTGGGTCCTTATGAATAGCGATGACGAATAAGCGATGTCCGTCTGTCCGTCCGTCTGTCCGTCCGGTGTACGTGAAATCGGTTTTCCGAAGCTCCCAGAAAAGCTAGAGACTTCGTTCTTGGACTGATGTATCAGAAATGGTCCAACTTAGATTGGTATTGAAATTCAGCAAAATCGGGCAGACGATTGCAGAGCTGGAAAACGTAAACTATATTTTGCCATATAAAAGTAACTACCGAAAACAAATTTTTATTTTTTTTTAATAAATAAATTTATTTTACACTTCAGTACGACTAAAATTGGTATTTTAAATAAAAAAAATATAAAAAAAATTAAAAAGACGTTTCCAGGGTTGGAAAACTTTAACTTTTTGTGTTATGTAAAATTAACTATGTCTAAAACTATATTAGTATTTTCTCGAGAACCGTAAGAGCTACAGACCTGAAATTTGGACACAGTGTGTAGACTTTTGGCCGCTACAACAACAAATACATGAGAATTGGAAATTAAAGGGTGTTCCAAAACGAGCAACGAAAAATTCTAAAATCCCATGTAATATACATACAATTATATGTATATACACTTGAAATTTGTAAGGTTAGTGTATTTTTATACAGACTACAAAAATTAACACTAAAATTTCAAAAAATTTAAATTAAAGGGTGTTCCATCAGTTAATGCAATTTTGACTATGCAATTTCGACAACTTGCTGTATCTTGGAAACCGTAAAAGCAAAACTCTTGAAATTTTCAAAAACGGTAAAACTAAAAAATCAAGGAATTATAAAATCGCCAAACGGAAAAAAATCGCGAAAAACAAAAAAATCGCCAAAACGAAAAATACCCCAAAAAAACATGAAAAAATCGCCAAAATTAAAAAAACCCAAAACAGGAAAAAAACGACAAAATGAAAAAAAAATCGCCAAGATGAAAAAACCCCAAAAAAGAGAAAAAAATCGCCTAAATAAAAAAACCCCAAAGCAGGAAAAAACGCCATAATGAAAAAAAAACCCAAAAAAAAATCGTCAAAATGAGAAAAATCTACAAAATGAAGAAAATCCCAATAACAGAAAAAAATCACCAAAATATTTTTATTTTCCAAAAACAGAAAAAAATCGCCAAAACGAGAAAAAAGCGACAAAACTGAAAAAATCGTTTAAACTGAAGAAAAAACTTCAAAAAAGCCGTGCGCGATTCAAAGTCGCACTTTACTGAAGTTTTTAATATTAAAGGAATTAAATGAAACTAATAAGCAGATTTTGTAAAAAATTTTGTTTCTAAACGTTTCAAATTTGTATGAAAAATAACGAAAATTCTTTTCAAAAAATATTTTTCCATACAAATTTCAAAACGAAAAAATCGTTTGAATTTACAAAATCTGACCTTAAGTTTTTCCTTATTTCGTTTTTGCTTTTTTCACTTAACATATTTTATGTATTTTTTAAAGAACTAGATTGGTATCAATAATCAAAAAAAATCCAAAATTATGACTCCAGGGTTGGAAAACTCACACTTTTTGTGTTATGTAAAATTAAATAGGTCTAACAATTTTTTTCTTTTTCTTTATAAATTGAATATATTTTATGCTTCTGAAAGAAAATTACAGCTCCAAAGATGGAAAGTTTAAAAAAATGATAAATTTTTTCACAAAACAAATATGTATGTATGTGTCTGTATACTATATATATGTACGTACGTTGGTAAAGGGTATATAAGATTCGGCACAGCCGAATATAGCACTCTTACTTGTTTTTACATTATCTTTAATCCTAGCGGGCGAACCACTCTAATGTACATATAATATTTGTATAAAAAACAGGTTGTTCGTTCTCGTTAGGGTCTTTATTTCGGATACTTGTTTTGTTGAGCTTTTAAATTATATTTTAACTACTTTATTTATTTAACAATAGAAGAAAATAAATTATATCTTTTACAGTCAGCCGGTTAGACAGACAGACGTGTGTACATACACAAAAGTCTCTATCTAATGCAATTATTTATGCCATGTAATTATTACTTTTGAACACGAATCAACTTCTTTTCAGAAGTGTTTGTACTTGAAAACGTCCGTAAAAGCAGAAAGGAAAAACTTTTGCGCATGCGTGGTGCTGTTTTCTTTGTCATGGCATAAATTTAATATTTATTGCGTTCTTGACTGTCTTGATTGTGCTCGTATTTGGCGTTATTAAGAAAACTTTATATTTATATTTTTATTTCAACAGAAAAATACATTAAAAATGTAAATATTAATATAAGAACCGTAATTGCGGGTATTTATGGAAATACCAGTATGACTGACATTTTAACAGGTGCAATGGACTTAAACAAAATTTTAATGAAAACATTATTTTCGTTTTTTTCTTTGCAGCTTTAGACTTTTGCTCTTAAGAAGTATCACCAGCAAACACAAACCAAAAAGAAGAAAAAATAAATAAAAAAAACAATGGCTCATTGCAGTTATAAAAAACAAATAATATTTATGGTATTATTGAATTTAACAATATGGCTGCCACAAAGTACAACATTACCACAAGGTGCACCGGAAACGATATGTGACACAATGTTGCCATTTCATGGCGGAGGGATTTTGCCATCAAACACAGTGCCACCGTTTCGAATAGAGAGGTCAACGGCCACAATAGGTCAGGGACAAACGCTGCGTGTTGATATCACTGGAGTGCCAAGCGGTTTATCATTTGGCGGTTTTATGATACAAGCACGCAACAATAACCCACCAAATCAAATTGTAAGTCTTTACTAATGTAAACAAAATGTTTAAATCAGATTTTAAATTAAAAAAAATTTCCTTTAATAGGTTGGCCAATTTAATCTTAACGAAGATGGTCTTTCCAAATTAATGAATTGTGAAAATTCGGTAAGAAATTCTGTGACCCACACCAGCACCGTGCCCAAGCCCGAAATTAGTTTAGAATGGCAATCGCCAGTCGATTTTGAAGGTGAAATTGTTTTTAAGTAAGTTTTTTTTTCAGCCAAATTAAAATCGCGCACAAAATAAACCTTCCTTCCATTTTTTATCTAGCTCAACAGTGGCCCAAGGTTATGATACTTTTTGGGTTGGCTTACCTTCAGATCCTGTGCGCGTGGTTAAACGTGATATTGGCCAGCAGGGTCCTACAACACCGCGACCTTCTTTTGCGCCCAGTACTCGTACGCCCTATGTGCCACAATATGTACCACCCTCCGCAGCTCCTGTAGCTGATGACAGTTTCTATGCCGATTGTGGCATTAGTAAGACTTGCTTTGGCAATACAGATGACTGTGTGAACAGCAAGTCCTGTGATTTTGTATCAGCTGTTAAAGTTAGAGGTGCAATTTATGAATTTGAATTGAAATCTAGAGCAGGTGCATACGATTACTACAAGACATAGATTTTCAATAAAATTTTTACAACCTACCATTACCATTTTGTGTATTTAGCCGATGCTGCTTATGTTGCCTTGGGCCTTTCCGACGATAATAAAATGGGTGATGATTTGGTTATTGAGTGTGTGCCCCAGAATGGCCAGGTTTCCATGTATAGTTCCCTGACTTCAGGCAAAGAACCTGGTTATGGCGTCAGCCGCTCGGGAGTGGTACATACATATATTTAATTTTGTTGAAAACAATTCGTTTTCCATTTGAGACACTTTTATTTTCTTGTAGCCCCAAAATACTGCTCGTTTGATAGAAGGCTCGGTTATAAATGGCGTCATTTACTGCAAAGTAGAACGTGATCCTATTACTAGAGTGGGTAATCGCATTTTCGATTTGAAAGGAAATAAATATTATTTACTAATTGCGGCTGGTCAATCAGTAAAAGGTAAGTTATTATTTTTCTTTTCTTGATAAATATTATTTTAAAATTTTAACTTTATCAATTGGCCACATAAGTGTTAAAATAATTTTTTTTTTCGAATAGAATTAAAGCATTAAAAACATAAGGTCTGTATGAAAATTTTTGAAGAATAGTCTGGAAAATTTGTTTAGTAAAATGGTAATGGTTCGATTATGGATGGCAACTGAACTTTAGTAGCGTTGCCAAAATGTTATGACATATGGCAAATAACAGATGTTAATTGCAGTTGCCAAATTTAAGTAATATTCAGGGCAATCATGCATAAAAAATTTATCAAGCTTAAGGTCTCTTGTTTTTACATTAAAATTCTCTATTTATATTTTGATATTTCGAAACGCCTTTGTGTGGCTTTTTCAGAAAATTCTTTTATAAATTTAGATATTATTATAATTAAAAAAAAGAGACAACTAACATTTGTTAATTTCAGTTGAAAATTTAAATAATATTGGAAACCATACATTTTTAGTTCACGCATAGTTTCTAGAACAAAAAGTCGATAACATTAAAAAATTAAATTAAATCCACTACTTCTTCTTTATGAAGGCAAACATATGCTTTAAGGTTAAAGACAAATTGTTGGTTAAAAATTATTTCAAGCAATATCATTTATTCAGAGTAGAGGTGGGAGTTCTGAAGGACTTGTCCCTTAAGGCTCAGTTACTCGACTGTAATGTAATGTAACTGCAACGTGGGAAACAGCTGATCGATATTTTTATGTGAAAAGTAATGAAAATGGTTAAGGCTCAGTTAGTAATGAAAATAGTTACATTAAAAAATAGATCAGCTGTTTCCTAACTTGCAGTTACATTACATTACAATCGGCTAAAGGCTCAGTTACCCGACTGTAATGTAAAGTAACTGCAACAGTAGGAAACAGCTGATCGATATTGTTATGTGAAAAGTAATGAAAATGATTATAGAGATGTAATGTAACGTAACCTACATATCATATAAAAATATCGATCAGGTGTTTCCTGCGTTGCAGTTACTTTACATTACAGTCGGGTAACTGAGCCTTGAGCCTTTATAGAGATGTAATGTAACGTAACCTACTTTTCAAATAAAAATATCGATCAGCTGTTTCCTACCGTTGCAGGTACATTCCACTGCAGTCGGCTAAGTAGAGCCTTGAGTCTCACCTATTGGATGCTAAATTTTGTACTTCATCGAAATATAATTCCGCTGAAATAATCATTTTTATGAATAATTTTTTAAGAACTTTTACTTACTTTTCAGTTTCCAATCAGTCATAATCGTGTTTTCGATCAACTTTAGGCAACTGGAGAAAGTTGCGAGACATACATACATAATACTAGTTATAGCTTAATTTGAGTTGTCAGCTGACAAGACAACTGAATGAAGTTCGGTTGCCATCCATAATCGAGCCATAAATTTACAAATAAAACCATTTATCTACCCATTCTTAGTAACTGAAAAACTATGAAAAAAATATACAATAAAATAAGTTCATTAAAAATACGTACGTTGTATTGCATTAAAAAAATCGGAATTAAAAACTTTTTGAAGAAATATAGAAGTGACTTTGCTTTTAGTAAAAAATCTGTAATGCAGTCATGCTACTCCAAAAATAGTTCGAAATAAATTCGTCTTGCAGCCATAATAGATAAACCACTCACACGGCTATACTTGAGATTGAGATGACTCAATCGAATAACAATGGATCTTTATTCTTCTTATCTCATCTCTTTGTGGCCTTTGTCACAAAACGTTTAAAGTCATGCTATAGTGAATTCAAGATGTAATGAACAGAATACATAAATTCATACACAGGTGTACCTATTTATAAATATTTTTTTTATTTCAAAAATCTAACATTCGTTCCAAATCTTAGCCATTAGTCGTTATAGTTTTGTGGAACCAATTATAATGATTTTCACTTTAACGCACCTAATGAGAAGAAACGTTTAAAATGATCAGTCTCTGATAGACAAATTTCGAATGAATTGTAATTGTATTATATCTGTACTTATTTTAATATATCGTATGTATGTACATATATATATAGATACATACATATATAAATACATGCAATAATATGTGATTCAGTTATTTATGTGATGCAATCAAAATTTTTTGACTAGTTCGGTTTTAATATAAAAAAAATCAAAGTTAAAGTTTTCTATTTAGTGTTACTGTTGTATGTGGAACAACTGCATTTCAATTTGAATTATAAATCAATTAATTTATATTGAAATTTCGTACAATTGATATTAAAAAGTTAATTTTTATGCTAATAATGAAAGGTATTTAGTTTTTGAGGTATGTTCGAAATTTCGAAGTTAACTTCGAATTTTCGAATTTGTGCGGAATATAAATTTCAAAGCATAAGTTTTGAAAATTAAACTTTTTAAGTAAAATCGATGAAGTTTTTCGATTTTATTATGCGATTTCGTGTTCAATATCTTTCCAATACATAATTAAATTATTTTCGAAGTCATGCTCCTCTTCGCAATTAGATAAACATACGATAATTTCGCTTAAAAATAATTCTTTTTATATCAAAATTAAACCCATTATTGGAAGACCCTTAATTTAAATTACAATTCATTGAATGGTTTTGAAATTTTGTGCTTTATCGAAAGCCGTAGTTTTCCTCCCAAATATTGAGGTTATTTCTTTTGCGCACCCTTATCGGGGAATGAGAGGTGAACATTAAAATATTTCCCATAAACAAAAAATGGTGAACAAAATTTGTAAAGAAAAAAAAAAAACGCAAAAACTTGAGATTACAATTTTAAGGAAAGGGAACACATTTCACTTTAACATTTTTTTCCTGATAAGGGTGAATATTTCAGTTTTTTTAACTTTTAATATGAATAGCAGAGTGTACAATTAAGGTTACAACTTACTTTTATTGAACAGAAAATGGAGTCGGCTACCATACCCTCGGTCGATTGCCTTCCAATAAGGCCATCAATTTGGCCGAAGTACAATCACTGGGAGCAGCTTCAACTGTATTGCTGCGCCTGCATGGCAGTTTCATGATAGCGGCCTGGATTGGTACAACATCGTTGGGTATTATATTTGCTCGCTATTTCAAACAAACGTGGGTGGGAAGTCAAATGTGTGGCAAAGATCAATGGTTTGCTGTAAGTTAAAAAAAAACAAACTCCTGCTTTAAATTCTATAATAAAACTATATGAAACATACTCATCTTAATTGAAGTGGCATCGTATTTGTATGGTGACTACTTGGTGCTTGACTATGGCCGCTGTCATTATTATTTTTGTGGAAATTGATGGCTGGTCTGGGCAAAATCCTCATGCTATTTTTGGTATTATAACAACAGTACTGTGCTTTATACAGCCCATTGGAGCTTTATTTAGACCAGCTCCTAGTTCCAAAAGACGTCCGATCTTCAATTGGGCCCATTGGTTGGGTGGTAATTTGGCTCATTTGCTGGCAAGTAAGTAAAGTAGTTTAAGTAATTAATATTTATTCGAGTTTATTTGTATAATTTTTATAATTTGCAGTTGTTACCATTTTCTATGCGGTAAAATTAACCAAAGCTCAGTTGCCAGGATGGTTTGATTTTATATTGGTGGCCTATGTGGCCTTCCATGTGTGCGTGCATTTAATATACTCAGTAAGTATAGAGAAATATCTATAATTTGAATACTTAAAGTTAAAAAAAACTATTTAGGCAGCAAATGTCATAACCGCCAAAAGCAAAGCTTAAGTTACATAATTTTCGAACTTAATTTTTTTTTACCAAAATCTACTATTTGCGATCGTAAATAATCGATTTTCGTAAAAAAAACAAGGTCCAAAAATATTTCGGTTAAGCTTTTTATGGCTCGATAAATGCATCTTTTTTTTCTAAATTCCTTTTTAATCCCCCTTATTGTGAATGGCGTCGTCGACATCACATCAATACGACAGTAAAAATTGTCACTTGTCTACACTTTGTCGACAAACATTGACTACTATTAATAGGCTACATTAATTTACAAAGCCTAAGAGATTGTCAATAAGAACCAATTGTTGCCGATAAAGAGTAGACAAATGACAATATTTGCTATCGCCTTGATGTGACATCGATGACGCCATTCACAATAAGGGGGATTTTTTTTTACAAATATTCACCCTTATTCTAGTAGTCGACATCGACGTCACTTTAACACAATACCAAAAATTTGGTTCCTGTTTACTCGTTCTCGGGAACAATTTTGTGCTACTGACAATCTATTTGCGTTCCCTAACTAGCGGTCTCCACTAGCCATGAACTTGGTATGGGCATCATGTCGGACATCGCAGATGGCTAACCCTACGTCTCCATTATCCATCGACTTGGACATGACATGAACATGACGCCGGCAGAGGAAATGTGAAAAAATCATCAACTTCTTTGTTGTGGTGAATACGAGCGATGTCCATGTTCTGGCATATCAAAGTATTTTGCGCTAGTGCAATAAAGATGGAATATTTAACAATTTTTTTTTTTGTCTCTTTTCTTGCTATTGCAAATGAGAAACATTGTTGCTCAGACATACATATGTTCAGGCATCCATGTCAGAGCATGGACGAAAGTTAGACATGAGCGGTCTCCACTAGCCATTTGCGATGTCCGACATGATGACCATACCAAGTTCATGGCTAATGGAGACCGCTAGTTATGGAGACCGCTCATGTCCAACTTTCGTCCATGCTCTGACATGGGTGCCCGAACATATGTCTGAGCAACAATGTTCGCCATGAGATTCTCAGTCCGCAACCATTTGCAATAGAAAGAAAAGAGACAGAACAAAATTGGAAAATATTCCATCTTTATTGCACTAGCGCAAAATACTTTGATATGCCTGAACATGGACATCGCACGTATTCACCACAACAAAGAAGTTGATGATTTTTTCACAGTTGCTCTGACGTCCTCATGTTCATGTCATGCCCAAGTCGATGGCTAGTGGAGACGTAGGGTAAGGACTAGACTAGCATAAACCTGTCACAACAGGAGTCAGTTGTTTTCGAAAACGGGTACACAAGCCCTATTATTTTGGTATTGTGTTAAAGCGATGTCGATGTTGACAATTGAAATAAGGGTGCTTGTGCACTTACTGCCCTATAAATAGTTTTTTTTTTTATTCCTCTCATCTGTGAATTTTTCGGAAAATTTGTATAGAATATATTTTCAAAATCAATTAATTCAAAGAAATTATAAAGTTTACCTGAGTTTTCCCTAAACTGTTGTCGTTTAACAAACAAAAGTATTTAATTGTTATATTCCTGATTTAGCGCTAACTCATGTTCCTTCCAGATTTTAATTTTTCTTGTACATAAAATTAACTAAAGTTAGTGATTGATTTCGCTTTTATAGAACTAAACTGATAATTGTAAATATGTTTTTTTTGTATAAATATGAAAATGAAGTAAATAAATTATACATAAAATCATTAGTTACTAATTTCCCCTTTCACTGTCCTGACCTGGTGGACGCTGGTATACCAACCGTTAATATAGATTTTCTTGTGTATACAGATAGCGGGCTGTGCCTCAGACAAACAACATTCGAAGCGGGTTAATGAGTTTCAAATGGGCAATTTGGGCCATCACCATGGTATGCGTAATAACATGAAAATGGAAAGACAAATGGATGCACCAGTAAGTATTAATTATATATATAGATACATATAAATATTTAAAATAATTTTCTATTATCTCATTAAAAATCAAGCTTGATTTAGTTATGAAATTCGATATCGAACAAAATTTTAAATATTTCAATATATGTAGTTGAAATAAAAATGTTTTGTTTGAAGTTTCGTTGAAATATCGAATGAATGCCGCCATACTTTTCCTCAGGTTTTTGATATTCAGGCATGTTCTGTAAATCACATTTTTCAAATCACTAGTGATTTTAAAAGTAATAATGATCATGCAGATATTTGTTCGCTCTTTTTTTTAATTTTTCTATTGTATAGAGCATCAAATATCATTTGTGAAAAAAATGTATGGTATATGATTTTAAAAACGTCTACAGAACCACTATTACTTTTAAAATCACTAGTGATTTGAAAAATGTGATTTTCAGAACATGCCTGATTATCCGTACTAACGTCCTGTTTCACGATGTCGATAGAAAACGTTCGAAACAAAAACAAATGTTATTTTATTTTTGTTTTCCATATTGGTTCTAAAAAAATTAACTATAAACTATTTTAAAATTTAAAAATTGTGATGTGCTATTTATGTAATCCATAGGCGTAGAAAGGCTTTGTGGGGGAGGTATTGCCCCTCCCTGAAAATCATATCATAATACACTCCGACCGAAGAGATTTATAGTATTCCTTGCCTGCTAAATCACCTCATCTAAGCCGGCGAGGGGGGGGGGGGTTTACTCTGTAATTCGAAACGAAAGAAAACACTTTCGAATTTTCATCATAACATCTAAATTCGAAAGCCTTTTTCTTCGTTTCGAATTACAGAGTAGACCCCCTGCTCACCGGAGGAATCTGAGCATTGCCATTTCTTCTAGTATTGGTAGTTTGCAAATCTTCAGGTTCTTGACCAATCTGCTCCATCTTCTGTGGCATAAACAGTCCTTCATAGTCATAATCCCAGCATCTGCACCGGCTGTTACTCTGAAGGATAAGTCTATTGAGATGTTTTCTGAACCTGCAATGACCTGGGAAGAAACCGATGAGCATTCTTGACAATTTTAAAACGATATTGGAGTTAAACGTTCCAATTATTAGCTTTGCATGCCTCAATCCAGGGACAATGAACCTGAGGTGTTTCCTGGTATTCTTGATCTCTAACGATTTATATCTCTTCTCGGATTTTATTCGGTGTAAGTTCACAAAATGGTGCTGGTTTGACCATGGGTGTGGTAGCCCTATCTTGCGCATTTCGTCTGCATTTTCGTTTCTTTCCACTGCGATATCCGGCAACCCATCAGACTGTAACCTTATTCGTCTTGCTTAACTGATTTACCTTTAGGCTACATTCCCAAGCCCTCTTGGCTAGTAGGAAATATACTAGTCTAGTAGTCGGAGGGTCGCAGGTTCGATTCCCGTCGGAGACAGTGTTTCCGCAGACACGCCAAGGTAGCTTTGCATTTCATGTTTCATAAGAAACATGAACTATGTGTCTTAATGGCATCCTAACTTTACGAAATGGTTTTTTCTCTTCCTCGGTGGCACCTGTCGAGATTAAATTGTGAGCATCTCTCAGTGGTATAAACTTTCCATTGAAATATGGTAGAGGTTTTTCTCCAAGACTCCTAGTAGTTTATCTTCTGTCTTACAACTCCCGCACCCCAATGTTCTGAAAAATTCTGTGTACCACCTAGTGGTGCAATGTCTAAGGGTGCATCGTGGTGCCATCTCCCCTCCTCCGCCATTCCCTTCTGTTAACCAGAAAAATATCAAACCTCTTATCAAAGTCATGCGCTTTATTCATCAAATCTGACGTTTGCACAAGTTGTGACAAATATATTTCCAGGGATGACAACTCCCATTATTGATCAATTAGACAGTCCCTAACTGCGCTTCTTGATCATGATCTTGATGAATTTTTTCCTGACAGCAATTTCTATCGCAATCGTCAGAGGTGTGAGTTCAAGGAGGACTTCTATTGCCACAGTAGGACAAGGCCTCATAGTCCCTGGAATATTATGTAAATATATGTAATTCAAGTTGAACGGAAATATTTTCAAATTGTAAAGATAAGAATATGCCATTGCGAACAGTTTTCATTTAGAACATTGTGAACTAATCATACGAATGAACCACAGGGTTTTGGATAGAAATCCTTTTATTTTTTAAGGCAACTCCTTTGACCTCTTACAATTTGTCCAACGATTTTTAAATTTGATTAATCTCTAAAAAAAATAAACAAATAAGATTTGTCGATGTCTCAAAATAGATATTTGAGTAAAATCTCTTTCCGCTGAGCTATTTCTATTTCAGGTTTGGGAACAAGAACTAGTTACTCGGGGCTAAGTCCGGCTAATGGATCGGATGAGGAAGCAATTGAAAGCCCAGGGGGTCTACTCTGTAATTTGATTCGAAAGCAAATGCTTTCGAATTTACATGTTATAAACATACTAATTCGAAAGCTTTTTCTTTCGTTTCGAATTACACAGTAGACCCCCAGCTCACGGAATTTTGCTTTTTCACACTTATCCTTGTGAAAAAGAACTGTTTTCTTGGCCAAATGTTGTTGTTTTTTTTTTCAAATCCTCCATTAAATATACCCAATAAGTTAGTTTCACCATTGAGTCTTTTACCCTTTTGAAGAAAGTCAATGGTACCGTTTCACCCCATAGAAACCCACTGCTTTTACTGCTGTTTGGTCTCTGGTATGTTTTCGTGGATCCAAGTTTTGTCCACAGTTGCGAAACAGTGTAAAAATTACGCCATATTGCTATTGAATAACACCGAATGTTCCTGCGGAGTTGTCACACGATTGCTTTTGTGGTCGTTTATGAGCAAACGCGGAACCCATCTTGCGGAAAGTTATCTCATGCCTAACTGATCATTCAAATTTGAAACCACTGAACCATATGAGATGCTTGCGACTTCCACAATCTCTCGCTTTCAATCTCCAATTGGCAGATGTCCTCATAGCATTTATAAAGCCTAGACTTGTTTTTTTTCGGAAAAAATGCTTAGTGAGAACACGAAATTCACTTTTTTCTACAAAAGTCAAATGGAAATCGTATGATACTCTCTCATTTAAGAGGAGTGAGATTCAAAAAAAGCCACTGATTTACTGACTATAATTCATTATGAAAATAATTTTATTCTCTCACGAAATGGATATTTTTAAAAGAAGGCACACGAAATGTGACATTTCTTCACTATTCCTTTATTTCACATATTGATTAGTGACAAGGCAGATCCTAGGCTATTTTTATGACCAGTGCAAATATTGAGCGCTCTTTTAATTCATCATGTTCCTATTATCGCTCTCAGCTTATCTTAATTTGGCCGTCTGTCATTCACAACGTACGAGTATATAACAGTTGAATTTGTAGTTGTCTTTCACGTAAAACTTTTTTTGTGATTCTCAATACTAAAAAAAGCAGTTTCGATGTGTGAGAGTTGGGTTCACTTTCCGATGACCAAACTAAGCTGAGAACGACAAGGGATCTTAAACAGTTTTTATACTTTGTGCTACTTCACTTTTCTGATCTCTGCAGCAACAGCTTTTCTTGAAGCAAGTCTGAGTTTATGGGAGAGAGAGAAAAGCTTAAATTACTCGTGACATACCCATAGCCATAACCAAATCAAAACTCAATTGGTGAGCGTGAGAGAGACTCGCCATAACACCATAACTCTCACCATAGAAACCAATTGAATTTTGGTTTGGTTATGGCTATGGCATTATGGCTATGTCACGTCTAATTCAGGGGTGTTATTATGTAATTCGATTCGAAACGAAAACTGTTCGAATTTGTATGTTATTAACATTGCAATTCGAACACATTTCCGTTCGATACGAAACCCCCCAGCTAAAGGAAAGAAGAAAGAGGGGTACAGACTTGCTTGTACCAAAAAGTTACTTCAATTTTCTTTTGTTATTAATTCGCTGCAATGAAACAATACGAAAATTGAACAGACTGACGGTGTGTAAGCAAACGAGCAATTTTAAAAGGGAATTGAAGAGACATGCTTCAAGAAAAACGGGTGTGTCTAAAAAAGCGCTATTTATTTTGTATAAGAAGCCGATTGAAGTTCGACACTCTGGTGCCAGTTTGAGGGATCATGTTTTCGGCCATACACATATGTACATACATTTCTCTTCGTGGCCAACACTGGTTTAAAATATGACATATTTTTTTTTTTTTTTTTTTTTGTAAAAGAAATTGTTGATCTTTAGAAAATATGTAATACGATCACTTACCCATAAATGTTTTTTTTTATCTCATTATATTCATGTGCGGAATTTTTTCCTTTTATTTCACTTTTAATTTTCATGTATGTATATTTTCTCCTTTACAGTATGCTGCTTTCCGCAAAGGTCTATTGGCTGTGTACATTGTGGTCTTGATACTTTTTGTGGTGGCTTGTATAGTAATAGTGGCATTGGCGCCAATTGGGGAAACCTTTGATAAATTAAAATCAAAATTGAATTAACTTGTTTTTGTAACATACTAAAAAAAAACAAACAACAACATAATAACTAAATAATGTACAAAAGATTTAAAGAGAATCTAAAAAGGAAACACAAAAAACAAATTTAAAAATAAAAATGAATTTGTCCAATTTGGCTCAAAACATTCATACAAAATATAAATTTTTAATTAATAATATTTAATTAAGACTCCTTTAAAAGGAGTTATTTTGTAAATTGCATGTTACAGTGTACGTGTTTTTATTTTTGCTTTCAATTTTCTGTTTTTATTATTGTAAATGTATATTTCATTTCTTTTTTTTTCTAACATAAGTGCTTCTCAATACTGTTTTTTTTTTATTATTATGTATTTTAATTAATTTTATATTTATAGTAATATTTGTATATTGAGTGTATTTACACTTGTAAAAACCATTTGTAAAGTATTAATAAAAAAGAATGAAAGTAAGGAAACATTTTGTGTTTTTCTCTATCGAAAAGATGTGTGTGTGGTTGAGGGGATTTTCTTTGTTTTGTTGCTGTTTTAATTTCAAACAACATTTTGTTTGAGTTCCTTTTTTAGCCTTATTTTGTTGTAGTTAAAGGAAAATGTTCTTAAGCTTACTTAAAATAACTTAAAACGATATATTTTTATATAGACGACCTGCCAGACTTAATGTAGTTGTTTTTTTATATTTTATTTTTTCTATTTAATTTAGTATTTCTTTTATTAATTTACCAAAAATGTTTATATTCAATTTTTTTTGTGTATTTTTGAGGAATTTTTTATGTGTGGTTTTTTATATTGTTTATATTATTATTATTAATTTATGTTTTTATGTTTCACGATGAAGATAAAATAAACATGATATTCATGAGGGCTTAACTGATTGATTTATTGCCTCTTTAATTGTTTGTAGGTAATTTAGTCCTCACAATGATTTCAAATAATAATAATAATAATATTGTATTTATAAGCACTTGTTTATGAATACTTCGGATGCATGATTTGAAAATGAGATGTTTATTGTAGATATTTTATATTTTCATTTTATTTTTGTTTAGGTAGGAGGGAGAGATTAGGAGGAGCCTTATTTTATTTAAATTGTTGTGGTTTTTTTGTTTCTTTTCGAAACAAAAAGAATGAATAATAATTCAAAATCATCGTTCTTCTAATGTAACCGTCTCCTGAGGATACAATTTTAGCGCTTTAAAAGTCAGTTGGCTATCAATTGAGGTCAAGTCTCTGCGTGGCCAACTTGAAATCAATTTAAATTCATCAATTAGGAAACCATTTGAAGTGGCATAATTCATAAGATCCTGCAAAATATATTTAGTTAGCATTACAAAAATATCAAGAAAAGGAAAAATATTCCTCAGGACTTACTTGCAAATTATTGTTTGTATAAAATCTACGTTCTAAAAAGTCTCCCCTTGGTTTACGTATGCGAATTACCGTAATATTTGATTCTGATTCAGTTGGTTCTTTGGGTAGTGATTGCTCGGCCTGGAAGAAAAAGTTCAAAATTATAAATGTTATATAATTATTATTAATTAATAGAAATATGGAATTTTATTTATATAGATAAAATTAAGGAACGATATATTTAAAGTTTTTCACAAAAATTTCAAAAATAATTATACAAGAAACAAATTTAAAATTCTTCAATGCTTCTGAGCAATATGAAGTCAATTTAAATCAGCAATCTCTACGCCAGGCTTACAATAACCCACTGAATAGTATTCAACTTCTTGAAATAAATCATCACTCACCAAAAGTCGTATGGATTCCCGTTTAGCATCTTCTTTGGCTTTTACTGTTGCTAAACGTAGACGTTCTGCAGCCAAATCAGCTTCCTTTTGACGTTTAGCAGCTTCTTTGGCAATGTCCGCTTGCAATGTTTCCTGATAAGCCATATCTTGCTCGGCTTTAACTTGATCGCGAGCAGCACGTGCATCTTCTTCGGCAATTTCTACTTGTAAATGTTCATTGTACATTTCAACTGACTCCAAAAGGCGAGACAGTAAGTCATCCAAGCCCACATTACCTTCAAAAATAAAAATTGAATCATATGATTACTATGCCTGCCATCAATAATAACAAAAAAAAAAAAACTTGCCATGAATCACAGATAAAATTTCGCACGATGTACGACCCGATAAACGACTTTTACCAATTATCAATATCGATGGTAGTTTATCAATAGATACATTACGTACAGTCATTGAGGCGGTATTGCTTATGCAAGCAGTAACCGAAGACAAAAATCTAAATGCATATAAAAAAAAAAATTAGGTACAGATGTATTAAAAACAATTAATTTAAATATGTACTTACAAATGTTTATTACTTTCATGTGTTAGATCCCAGCCGTATATGATGAAGTTTTCAGCAAATGTCTGTAATATGCTTTCGTGTTTCATTAATCGATCACAAAACACATTGGTTAAAATACTTTCACCATGATGCAAATATATAGCCAATAGTTTGCGCTTAAAATTTAATAAAAGAAGATTGATTATAGTTTTTTTTTTTTAATTTAGCAGCAACATAACAACAATAATAATTCATACATACCTCTTTGGCTGGTTTGTGACAGGCCTCTTTTAGGGCATCTTCTAAACTGCCCGTGAAAAACATTGGGCATGGTTCGCCAAAACGTTGTTTATAATTTTCAAGAAATTCTAGTGAGCCCGTTATTTCACTGTCTGTGTTATTGGGTACTGTTGGAAAAATAACACAGTTAATTTTAATAAAAACATAAATAAATAAATTAACATACTCAAATGTCTGGTTGTGGACTGTAATGGTGGTGGATCTGTGAAGAATTCTTCGCATGCATTGAAGTCAGAAGCATCTTCAAATTCATCAGCCGAACTATCAGTATCTAAACCAATAGCGCTGCAAACAAAGTTACTTTTAATTTAAAACCTAATTAAAAAAAAAAAATAAAAACAAACACCTACTTGGAACTTCTTGTAGTGGAAGATGAATTATTAGTGTTATTGCGCATTTTATCAGCCGTATTGTTAAGTATAAAATTATGATTTAATTGTATGCCAGATTGCTAGAAATAAAAAGAAAACATACTATGTGTATAAAGAAATTAAATTACAAAAAGTATAAAACTTACAGCTAATGTTGTTTCATTATCACAACCATGTGGCCAGCCCGTCCATTCTTGGTGTCTCACAGGAATTTCTGTTACATAATAAACTTTTGTTTTCACATCTTCTATGGTAGTGCGACCAGAGAAATTCAATTCATGCCTCACACCACTCGGTTGTTGTACAATTGTAAGTACAAAATTTTTCTCCAATCGGCTAGTTACTTCATCACTAGGAATAAATAATATATTCATCATTAACATTAATATTCATCATATTCATAACATAAAGAGTAAATAAATAATTACTTTTCAAAATCCATATAGCCTTCTTCTGTTAAATCAATTAATATTAATTCATTCTCCCCCGATAAATCCAAGTTGGCTAATTGAGTTGTTGGAATTTGAGCTAGATTTAATTTAACGGGTGGCCAACCGCGTATTGCCTGGCGACAACTCGGTACGCCTGTAACATCATGTACTCTCTTTTTAAATTGTTCTATAATAAAAGTTATCATGAGTTTTTATTTCGTTTCTGTTAATTTCTTTTTTATTATATAATTTACCAATAGTTGCTGTGGAGGGCAGTCGTATATCGTAAATTTCCTGATCGAAATGTATGTTAAACATAATTTGTCTGCCCAGTGAAGGTGCCGGCGAGGATGATAATAATGGCATTGTGGTTCTATTTTCAGCAATATCCATATCAGAGGTGAGATCAATTATATCAGCATCTGATGAAGTCGATGCAACTAAAAATTTAATAGGATACAATGCATTATAAAGTTTGAGTGTAATAACCACAGATGGAGTAGAAAGAAAGACCATTCTGTGGAGGACGTTGGTAAAATTTTTTACGAATATGTAACAATTGTTAATGGGAGTGTTCTTGTTTTGTTATCTCAAAAAGTTTTCAAGGAGAGGGCGTCGAGAGAGAGTAAAAAATTGAGACAAAAAAATTCTTGCGTAAAAAGCGTAATTTTGAGATCTAAACGAATGAAGTTTAATAATTTTTAATAATGTTTAATATTTTCTAAGCTTTTCTTTATATCAACATTTTTAATGAAATATACCAGACGAAAAAGGTAAATACCCCCAGTTTTTATTAAAGTAATTTTAAGAAATACACAAATTTCTTAAAAGCACTACTCAGTGCTATTTCTTATTTTAGCACTAACGCTCAAGCTTTGGTGTTTCGAGTCTTCAAAAAGCACTAAAAATAGTGGCAAAAGCACCAAGTTGGTATCGCGGATTCTTAATGGAAAATTTTTACTTGCAAGAACTGTCGGTCGTTCTGTGCTTTTGTTCACAAATTAATTTTTATTATCTCTGAAGTTAAAAAATTTGCATATCTTTATTAAAAATATATTTATGCATATCGCTCATTTACTCAATGTCATAACTCAAAAAAAAACCAGTTCGCCATAAAACGAGTTTGAAGTTTTTTATTTACACACAACTTAATGGAAAAATAAAATTTTATTTTTCTCCCAAGAGTTGAGTAGTATGTGTAATTTCCACAATGCAAACAAGAGACTTGTCGTGGTTGACGTATATCAACTACGACGTTTTTGTATTACAATGTAGGACCAAAACATCGTAGTCGAAGTTAAAATACGCCATTCATGATAAAGCCCATTAAAAATTTACATCAGCAATTTTCTCTTAAGATGTCTTTATATATCAACCTTATGTATAAGGAAAACTGCATGCCATTTAAAATAAGTGGTAAAATTTTAACATGGTCTTAACAAGCTTTGCCATAATATCTGTGTCAATAAGAAAAAAGTGCTTAAGTTATATTTTACTGTTTTACAGGAGAGCAATTTAAAGCAAATTTAAGTCGATTTTCAGAAATTTATTTATTTTACAGTTAAATTAGGAAATTCTCCGTTAACCTTTATTTTTTTAACCAATCATCGTTTTACACACTATAAGTAACGCATTTGAGTTGAAATAGACAAAATTATAACCTTACTTAAGCTATTCGGACCTGTTCTGTAAACCGAATCCGAGCAAATTTTTCGTTTTTAAAACGAGAAAAAAGTTTTGGTGTTCTTTAAACCGAATTCACATGGTTTTACTCGTTTACCTGGTCGAAATTATTATTCCAATAAATCACATCAAAAAACAATTAGCATTAACAATTTTAGGTCTTTAATACCATATTATAACCAAATCACATGCAGTTTGAAAGATTTAGTTGTACAAAATTGGTTTTAAAATCACTCCAACGTTTGTTTTCAGTTTTACTGCAAGAAGGAAGAAAAATTATTTGTCCGAAGAAAAACACTTTTTCTGTCAAATATTTAGAGCCAGGCATTTTAAATGCTTATTTTTTATTGAAAATGTGATTTCTTTTATTAACAACTGACTTTAACGTTCAAATATTTTATTCAACTTAATTTCGAATGTCACCAAATCGAGTAATTTGTAGAACACCAAATAAACATATACTCGTTTTTGAGAACTTTTCGTTTTGAAAAACGACTCGGTTTACAGAACAGACCCGATTATTCCAAATGAGATTAGAAGTCTAAAAAAAAATAAGTCGGAATAAGTCATAGTGCTATAACTTCATGAAAAATCGCACTAATAAATTGAGATTTTGACTAGGGATATTTTCAAATATGCAGATTACGTACGTACCATTAACTCAAAATTTGCTTATCTCGACTTAAGCACTTTTTCCTTTTTGCCACAGATATATTGGTCTCTCGTATTTAAAATGCAAACACGCAACCAATGAAATTTTATCGTTATAGAAATTCTCAACATACCTGGCACAAATGCGCTTTCAGCAGCACTACTACCAAGATTATTTGTTGAAGCATTTTTCATCCAGCTGCCACAATTTCTTGTTGATGGCCCAGCTGCAGTAGAAAAGTTATTTAAAGATGAACTACTGCTGGCATTGCGACTCAACAGATTTGGTTCTGATCTCAACGACGGAAGAGATGGTGGATCATCTTGTGGTATGACTCTTTGAATAGCACTCTAAGACATAAAACAATAAATTTAAAGTTTTCAAAATTTCTTTGTGGTTATTAAAATAAAATTACCATCAAGTCCCAGTTACAGTCCTCCAAATGGGAAAAGGCTTCGCCTACATCATCTATGCCAGTTATGCTCTACACAAAATAAAACATGCTGGTTATATTGAAAGAAAAATGTATTGTAATCAAAATATATGTATATGTACCTGAAAATTGGCCAATATTTCTTCTTTGTTTTCGGACATGATAGTAAATATTTGATATTGACTGCGTAAAAACGATGTTGCTGTGAAGAGGTTGGATGACTGTTTGTTAAAATAAAATAAATTAATAGAATACTTCACTTGCTGCTGCAACTCTAAACTTTGTTCAATGTCTCTTTGTTTTACTATTTAAGTTCTTTTATTTTAATATTTGTTTTTATACAAAAGCAATTTATGTTAAAATGGAAATTTATGTTGCTTGACAATTGCCCAATTTATTTTTCTTACGAAAATAAAATATCCACACAAGTCGCCATTCACTTATTGCTCACTAGACGTTTTTCGTTTTGCAAACACTTGAGATGAAAACAATCAATTCTTTTGCAATTTTTTTCACACAGTTGCCAGCAATTCTTTCAAGTTTATTTTATAATTTAAACATTTATAAACCAATTTAATTGATAATTATAACAAAAATATTAATAAAACTTTTGCAATCACTAGCGAAAATGTCGATAATTTTTATGAGCATTTGAGAAATAGCAAAATGAAGAAAACACGAATTTCTTTGTTAAGTCACGCAAAGCGTTGCCAGACGTTATTTAGCATTTCGCTAATCACGTACATTTGTGACAATTAACCCATAAGCATGACAAGCAAAATACACAACAAGTGCTACCAGCTTCATAGTTTATATTAATCCATGAGGAAATTGTAGGGAGATAAATGCCCATAGCAAGGCGAATTCAGTATCAGGTGACCTTATCAGCCCAGCTGATTATCAGCTGTTGCTACCAAATTGAGCATTTTGAACCAAAACGTCAAAATTTGCTTAGAAATCTCCTGACAGATTGGTTTTGTAGCATAGCAAACTACGTGTTGTTTTTTGTGTTGTAAAATTGTTGTAGCGATAAGGTCACCTGATACTGAATTCGCCTTGTGCCCATAGTTGTAATGGTGTTCTAAATCATATCATATCTATTTATGCTTCGAAATATTAAAGAAATCACAAAAATTGCAACAAATATTAAATAAATTTTCATTAAGCGAGACTAATACAACTAAGTTAAAACGGTGCATAATATAAACCTATTTTTGTATTTATTTTTATGTAATCTACTAAATATGTCAAAACAAAAAAACTTTTATTAAATTTATGTATGTTTAAAATCCCTTTACATAATATAAGCCCAAGTACTGAAAATCACATTTCACCAAAGTGATTTGAAACCGAAAAAAACTGTTCTGTGCATATAATTCTGTGATTTCAAAACTTTCAGAGGAGTCTCTAATCTTTTTGAAATCATTTGGTCATAAATTACTTTAATAAATTAATCAATTCAATTTTTATTTATAAAGATGGATTAATTGGGCCTTATAATCTAAATTTGAATAAATTGAATTAATTTGAGTTAAGCCCTTATTCAAGTAAAAATAATAATAAATTGGTTTAGTTAATTTTGGTTGTATTTTGAATTGATATTACGAGGAGTATTTTTTTGAAAAAATATATTTAAAAATTGAAACATGTATCAGAAAGATTCAGAAAAAAATTTAGTAACTCCAAAAATAGCTGAATATACACATATAAAGGAAACTTGTTAAAATTTGTCTATATACGCTGATGTACATATTTGGATTTTCAAATTCACTTGAAATATAACGGCAAACAGCTTTTGGTGCCTACTGAAAATTTTAGAATTTCATTTTGAATTAATCAAATGCGACTTTATAAATTTGATACAAAATTTTTCAATTTGGAACATGAAACAAAATGACGTATCATCAACTCAAAGGCTCGTACATATGATGACATTTTGTAAAATAGTAATTCAACATGGTAGTGTATACTTGTGGCAACATTCGTCATTTGCGACATTTTTCGTTGTGTGGCATTGCATTGCAAACTGTTGTCACAACAACTTGGCGGCATTGCAGCCACAAAAAAATTGATAGTGTGTTGGCATTTAGACGCATTGAGTTCATACATACTTACTGAAAAATTGTAAGTATTAAACATTTAAAAATTTATTTAGTTTGCTGTGTATATTTATGCGAGTATAAATACATATTTCAGATTATGGAAAACTCGAAACATATCCGCCAAGCGCCGAAACGTGTTAGAAAAATTCAAGCGTCCTGGACGCATGACATGACAACACGGCTAATAAAGCTTGTGAAGTCGCGCGAGGCTTTATGGAATTTTTTTTGTCGCATTTATAAGGATAGAAATGCAAAGGAAACTGCATGGGCAGAAATTTCAAAGAAATTGCGACTTCCACGAGCAGAAGTTACTGCCAAATGGAACAGCCTTCGCGGTTCATTTCGGGTAAGTATGTATACATATGTATTTATTGCATTTAGGTAAATAAAAAGTTTTTAATGCATCATTTTAGGCTACACACATCAAATTGGCTAAAACAAAAGATGCTGATTCGGCATCATGCGCCGAGGTAATAATTGCAAGGAACCCGCACTACGAAGCACTGCAATTTTTGGAACCGACGATGGACACCAATACTCATACCGAATCAAACTTTACAGTAAGATAAGCTGCTTCTTTTGGAATATACATTTAATTAATGTCAATAATGAACTTTTATGTCAGGAACTTGCGGAAACTGAGTACACATCAAATGAAGAGCCCGAAATAGAAATTCCACGAAAGAAGATCTGCAAAGAAGATGACAGCGACGATATTTTAGAGGACGTGTTGGAAGAGATGCGGGATGGCATAAACAGCATCGACTCATGGGATGCTGTTGGAAATTTGGTAGCAACAAGTGGTCGAGAGCTCGCAAAGACGCATCCACAGTTAGCAAGTGAATTTAAGTCTGCAGTGATAAAATTGGTTGCACAGTTCGAGGAAAAATCTAGGTGGTACGAATATTAAGTCCAGTTCTTGTCCAACACTTTCAGTGTCTTTTTTTATTGCCTTAATTTCCTTCTTATTATAAAATATTTTATGTTATTGTTAAAAATACAATGGCACTAGCCAATGTACATACATATGTATGTATGTATGCATAATGTTCTTATAAATATACACATACATACTTACATATCGCTCATTTACTCAAAGAACGTCATAACTCAAAAAATGTCATAACAGTAAAAAATTATTATTATTATTATGTTTATTATTACTATTTATTACCATCCAGAGAAGCAAGCCGTCTAAAAAAGGCTTAGGAAACAATAGTCGGCGGCGGCTCATAAGCCGGCTTGAGCCGACCGACACTTCAGCCGCTTTTTATAAGTTCTTTAAAAACATTTCTATAAAAAATTAAAAAAAAAAAAATATTTCTAAGATTTGGTACAAATTTGCAACTACAAAAAACAATTAGCCGGCTGCAATTTTGAGCCGATGCTAGCCGCATACATCGGCGGCGGCTTGATTTTACATTGAAAGTCGGCGGCGGCTCTGGAGCCGGCTGTGAGCCGATCGGCTTGTTTCTCTGTTACCATCTCCTGTAAAGTTACAGTTATTTTAGTTAGTTGTTTTCTACTTGTGACCAAGGCGAATTCAGTATCAGGTGACCTTATCAGTCCAGCTGATTATCAGCTGTTGCTACCAAATTGAGCATTTTGAACCAAAACGTCAAAATTTGCTTAGAAATCTTCTGACAGATTGGTTTTGTAGCATAGCAAACTACGTGTTGTTTTTTGTGTTGTAAAATTGTTGTAGCGGTAAGGTCACCTGATACTGAATTCGCCTTGCTTGTGACCAACGTATTGTATGTATGTATATATGCATATTAACACAAACCTCAGTTTTGCTGAAGTAAATCGTCGGTTGGTTTCTGGTTTGCTGCAGACCATGTATTTTGAATATACTGTACCGCAAACCAGAAACCAACTGAGGAAATGTCAAAATTCGTTCATACCCAGCTAGCCTTTTAAATTGCAGAAGAGTCTATTGTGAATATGCAGAGCATATTTAATCGAAGACACGGTTGCCAGATTTGATAGTTTATCGTTATTTGGACGATTTTGGGTGGACGATTTTCGCCTTCAATTTCACGATTTTTATATAACTATAAATTGACATAATTTTTTAGAACTTTAAAATAGTTTTAAACTGACAAAGAACTTAGCAGTTTTTGCTAGAATATGCGATAAAAATAAGGAGTGAAAGGCAATAAATCTTAATTTTTGTATTGATAATTTTGAAGTTAATTTCTTTCTAAACGTAGTATTGTACATAATTTCGTCAGGTTGTTACTGGTTTGCCACACAGTATATTAAAAATAGTTTCTATAAAATAATTAAATTGTTTTTCTAAACAACACTGACATATCGTCCGTTGGTTTCTGGTTTGCTGCAGACATAATGTATTTTGAATATACTGTGCCGCAAACCAGACACCAACCGACGATACATATGTAAGTACATACATACATACATACAAGCAAAGCAAAATTACAACAACGTCATCTTAAAATTTGTCCATTTTAAAATTTGCTGATTTGCAAAAGGTTTAAAAAACGTTTTTTAAGCTAAAAATCTATTACGAATACAATTTTAGCGAATATTGCTTAAACAATTTATGAAATGCTGTTTAAAATTTTTATGAATACGGCTGAAAGAGTACAATATAACTCTTCAATTAATCATTAAGAGATTCGTTTAGGAGTTGTATATTAAACATCATCGCCTATTATATAGCTCTTGGCCAGCTGGGTAATGACGTTTTGCTTTCACATTGACACAACAAAGTTTGCAATGCAGCTCAAGCAAATAGCAATACAATCCCAGCTGGTGAGTGCTTACAAAACATAAATATGTCAAATTTTGTGGCAGGGTACGTGATTTTGCATAAAGTGTGTGTAAGTGTGTGTGTTGTTAACACATACACAGGAAAATACATAAAAATCTACACACGATTCTGTTCTTTTCTACCAACAAAATTAGTGTACTTTTTAGTGTTGTAATTTTGTTGTAGAACATATGTACATATGTATGTACATATCAATGCGTCAAGTAGAACAGCCCTAACACGTATGTATGTTTTACGAAATTGAGTTTTTCATTGATTCCGTTTTTGTCATCTCGGACTATTTTCCATTTTTATGCACGTAACAAAAAAGTCTTTCTAAATCTTAACGTGTCTATGTTTTGACATACTCAATGTCATGACACGCTTTAAAATTTAGCCCCCTTTTTAGGGTTCAGCACAAAAATGTTAAAAAGAACCCTATTGTTTTCGCTACGCTGTCCGCCTGTCCGTAATAGGCTCTTTTCTCGAGCACTCTAAGACCTACGGATCTGAAATTTTGATAGAATATGTTGAACTTTGGTCGCTACAACAACAAATATATGACAGTTAAAAACTAAATGATGTTACAAAACGAGCAACAAAAAATTTAATCCCATGTAATATACATACATACTAAAGTCCTGCACAAGACCATTTGTAAGACCATTCAAGGGATGATATTTTTCGAATGCTTGGACAGACATTTGTTTCACTTGTTTGTCTTGGCAACAGTGTTGTTTAGCGTTTGATTTAGAATATTTCGCTGTAGCAAAGCATTCGAAAAATCTCTCAGGTCTTGAAAGGTCTTATAAATGGTCTTGTGCAGGACATTAATACATACATTTAAATGCAGACACAATTTCAAATTTGCAAATTTAGTGAATTTTTATACAAACTACAACAATTAGCACTAAAATTTAAAGAAAATCAAAATTAAAGAGTATTCCATCAGTTAATGTAATTTTGACAACTTTCTGTATTTTGGAAACAAATTTTCAAAAACGCTAAAACTAAAAAATATAAAAATTAAAAAAATGCCCAAAACGGAAAATCGCCAATGTGAAAAAAGCGTTTATATGAAATATATGTATCACCAAAAATTAAAAGGTCGTCAAAAAACTAAAAAAAAACTGTCAAAATCCGAAAAAATCGCCAAGACGAAGGAAAGCGCCAAACGAAAATAACAACCGAGAAAATCACAGAAACCAAAAAAATCTCTAAAAGCAGAAAAATTCACTAAAAGTAAGAAACAATCGAAAAAAATACAAAAACCAAACCAATAGCCAATAACGAAAAATATCGCGGAAAAAATTGCTAAAATTAAATATAACCGAAAAAATGACAAAAAACCAAAAAAATCGCTAAAAATCTTAAAATTAAAAAAAAATCGTTAAAACGAAATATCGTCAAGATGCAAAAAGGGCTTAAATGAAAAATATCACTAAAAATAAATTAAGTCGCTAAAACGCAAACAAATCACCAAAAGTAAAGAGGTAACCAAAGAACTAAAAAATCGCATAAAATCAAAAAAATTCCTAAAGGAAAAATCGCCAAAATGAAAAAAGCGCTTAAATGAAAAATATCACCATAAAATGCAAAAAAAAAAATCATCAAAAGTAAAAAGCCGCCCAAAACCCGAAAAAAATCGCCAAATCGAAAAAAAAATTACAAAAACCAAAATAAAAAGCGCTGAAAAACGCAAAATTTTTTTTAAATGCCAGGGGTCTATCCGTCGCTTTCAATAACGAGCTGATTCGATCAGGTTTTTCACTTTGAGATTATGGCATTCGCTTTCGAAAAATGTAATAATATGGTACGATATCAAATATAATAATCTCAAACTAAAAAAAAAAAACGTGATCGAATCAGCTCGTTAGCGAAAGCGACGATTCGACCCTAGATAAGATGTTCAATTATATGTGTAGATTAAAGTACGGAATCCTACGTTTACAAGTCAAAGTCGCACTTTACTGAATTAATTCTAAATTAAGCTTTATGGTTGAAATAGTAAGCCAGTTCACTAGGCCAATACTATTCGCCGATGGACTTACATACATATGTGTGGTAGTTTTTAAAATATAATTTTTATAAAATTTTTACGTTGCCAACGGGCTTTCATATGGGCATTTCCACAGGAACGTCAACTTTTTGTAGCGTGCGACAGCAAGCAAATATGCTGGTTTTTTCAAAGAAAACGAAACTTTTTTTGTTACTTCTTTATATATTTGTCACGTTGTTCAGAAATACAAGGTTAATTGCTTGCTGTCGCACGCGACAAAAAGTGGAATTATTGGAATATTTTATTTTTTTTTAATAAAAATAAAAGTTTTAATTAAGTTTAATAGTTTATGAACAATATGTGCAAATCATTTTTGTTTTGGAAATTTATTTTTATACATTTTTGCATTTTATTATTTTTTCAACATTCACATTTTTCATTGTTTATTTTAATACAAACAATTGCTGTGACATTAAGATTCTACTTAAAGACTCCATTTAAATGACAAATTATCACAATTTATCATGCTTTAGCAGAAAATCAATCAATTTGATTTACATACATACGAAACCAGCGCAATCACACATTAACAGCATCATCGTAGTCAAGCAAGCAGGCAGGCAGGCAGTCAATCAGTCGGAAAAATTCTCAACTTCAATATGAAATAGAAGAAGTTTATATTGAAGAGTTTGCCTCGCCAACCAAATAGTCCTTTCGCAGACCCATAAACGAAATGTTGATGTTAAAACAAATATTTTATTGTCTCCTGCTGTTGGTTATTTTTTATTCACACGTCACGAAGGCGGTAAGAATAACACAAAAGACCATATCAAAAGGATTTCTTGTGCAAAGTGTAACGAAATTAATGAACAAATTGGAAAAGAGCAACGATTTAAATGTAAATAATAAATTTACCGCCATTTTAAGTGAATTTTTAATAAAACGTAAGTGTTGTGAAAAATAATTAATAAAAATTGTTAATTAATTAATTTGTGTGTTTTAACTCCAGAAAAACAACGTTACTATGAAGCCAATCGGTATGAACAGCAGGTTTTATATAAAATGTTACAAAAATTAAATCGCATCATACGCCAAACGGAAGATGCCGATTTTGAAACTCTGCACAAGACCAGTATGTTACTTAATAATTTATGACTTATTGGTGTGATATACATATACGATTTTTCTCAGTTATAGATAACATATTCCAGAAAAATATAATGCTCATACCTCCAGTGCTGAAGCAACGCCACATTGATACACATTTCGAGTACAAGTCTCTTATTAAAGATTATGTAAAATTGGTGGAAGTTGGCAATACGAATGCCATTCAGTCAGATGAATGCTTGGCCTCGTTTGCTACTCTGAATTCGAGTTGCAATGTGCCAACAACTTGCATTGATTTGATGGTTGGTGATATGCCCACATATGGTTATCATCGAACGCATCAGTAAGTTGAAAATTTAATATTTGTTTTTGGTATTTTATAAAAAAATAGCTATTATGTATATGGGGCATTCCACGCCGAATCGGACGGTACAAAAATTTGTTTTTTTTTGATTTCCCCAATTTTGTGATATTTTTTAGCACCCCCTCAATGGAGCCTGCCTGGTAAATTTGGGGATTTTTTTTTTTGATTTTTTTCCACCCTAAATTTTCTCTATTTCCCCAAAAATTGAAATGGTGAATAATTTTTCCCTAGAAATGTTTTCCCATTTTTTGATTCCCCTAATCACTTGCATTGTGAACATTTTTTTCCCCGAAATTCTTCCCCATTTTCCCCACAATGTAATTAGGAATAATTTTTCTCTAGAAATATTTTCCCATTTTTTGATTCCCCTAATCACCTGTAACGTGAAAATTGTTTTCCTCGAAATTCTTCCCCATTTTCCCCACAATGTAATTAGGAATAATTTTTCTCTAGAAATGTTTTCCCATTTTTTGATTCCCCTAATCACCTGTAACGTGAAAATTGTTTTCCTTGAAATTCTTCCCCATTTTCCACAAAATGCAATAGTGAATAATCACCCTTATCGCGAATAAAAGGCGAACATTTTGTTCACGGGAAATACTAAATTTGGTGAACAAAATTAGAAAATAGTATATTGGCACAACAACAACAACGCAAACATTGGCGATGACAATTTTAGGGGAAGGGAACACTTTTCACTTGAACTTTTAATCCCGATAAGGGGGAATTTTTCCTAGAAATGTTTTCCCTTTTTTTTTATTCCTCTAATCATGAATACTATTTTTTATAGGGATTTTTTCACTTTTCCCCCGATTTTGTTCATTTTATTTTTGCAGGCGAATGGAAATTATTACAAAGAGCAATTTCAATATTTTCCTTCCAATTAAATATTAAGATTTATAAATACTTATTTTTAGAATAAGATCAATAAATAGTGTTCACAGCTTTTATCAATAATTCTCACTTTTTTTTATAGAATGGGCCTTATTACGATTCTCGAATTTTTCTATTCGACTTCGAGAGTTTGTACCAAATTAAAGAAAAATGTTGTATGTTTCTTTAATCTAGTACAGCAAGTCGAAGTCGAATCTAAAAATTCGAGAACCGTAATAAGGCCCAATATCAACTTTTTTGGTTCACAGGCAGCAAATTTTATGGCGCTGATATTCTACAGAAATTTTTCCCACTGCACCTCTAGAATAATTAAAGACTCAATTTTACACTTGAAAACATTTCATTTGAAACCCAGAATTTTTATTTTTTTATTATGAAACTTAAATTTGTTTAGTTTTCAATTAGTTTTTAAGATTTACAAATCTTCTTTCCTTTTTTAAATTCACTGGTGCTGAAAGCGGGGAAAATTTCAAGGTAGCATTTTCCCCTTCGCGATAAATAAAAATTTCAAGGGAACAAAAGTTCACGATACTGGTGATTAACTTATCAAAAAAATTACTTTTTTTAGTTTTTTTGTCCATAACTTTTTACCAAATTTAAATTTAAAATTTTTTTTATTGTGAAATTTTTCTTTTTATAATATTCTCTAATTTTATTAAGGTTATGTATATATATTTTGCTGCAGAAGCCACACAAAGGTGTGGCGAAATATCGAAATATAAAAAAAAAAATTTAATATAAAATCAGGAAACCTTAAGCTTAATAAAATTAGAGGATATGTCCCGAAGAAGATTGATGCGAGCTAAGGTTTATTAAAACAGGTGGCAGCACTAAGTACTTGACTATTTTTAAAGGCCGACTGTAAAGGCTAAAGGCTGAGTTACCCGACTGTAATGTAAAGTAACTGCAACAGTAAGAAACAGCTGATCCACATTGTTATGGGAAAAGTAATGAAAATGGTTATAGAGATGTAATGTAACGCAACCTACTTTTCATATAAAAATATCGATCAGCTGTTTCCTACTGTTGCACTTACATTACATTACAGTAGGCTAACTGAGCCTTTAGCCCACTGTGATTGCAATTTTGTAATTCACAACAATTTTTCTTGTGAATTGTGGTTGAAGTCTACTGAAGTGTTGCTTAAGGGCCACTCAGACTATAATACAAGTATTAATACTTTTGACGAAAATGCTTCCCTGATCTGATTTCTGTTTAAAAAATTTCAAAACACAATAACAACTTAACATGTCAGAGTTGCATTTTCCACAAAAGTATTAATACTTGTATTATAATCTGAAATGGCCTTTAGCAGCAACGAAATCCATCCAAACTTGCTAAACCAACAAAAAAAAATAAATGTTTTAAATTTATGTATAATTTTTTTTACAATTAAAAGTTCTATAGGTCTTCAAAGAAAAAAATTTACCCTGCAGGAAATGGAACTGACACAAGACTAGCCACGTGACCGATCTCCAAGTGATACGGACCAGTCCGAGTTCTAACACTTCCTATGAAGTGGACCAGTCCCATGTAGATGGCCTAGGATGGGATTAATTGATACTTTGTATGCACCTTGTGACTTATCACTTAACTATCTTATATTGACCTATTCCGTGTAGAACATAAATTATATATAAATGTCATTTCGATATTTATGTAACTGTAACAACGAAAACTTGAACTTTTTTTTATTATTTTTATTTTTTATATTCAAACCATCAGTCACACTACCTACCCGATCATAGAGGCACTCATATTTCAAAAGTATAAATGCGTACTAGTTAAGCTTAGGTTAATATCTAAGTATAGTTACCGGACTTGTTCCAGAGTGACTTGGCAGTATATTTATATTGATTCATTGTTTATCCTTCATAGTGAACAGATGTCCCAGCGAAGCCTTTCTTATATGCATATACATACTAAAAAAAAAATATTCGTAATATATACTACATGTCCCAGAGGAGCCTTTCTTATATAGACAAACTAAACAAAAAAAAATATTCGTAATACATAAAAGCGTAATATTAGTAATAGTATCCTCTATTGAACTATAGATGAAGTTATGAAGACGAAGAGAGAGAGAGAGAGAGAGAGAGAGAGACAGTTGTTCCTCAACATGCACAAGTGAAATACCTTGGTATACAACTTGATCGACGGCTTACATGGAAACATGACTCTAAGCTAACACAAATGAAACTTAAATTAACTCAGATACATTGGCTGATTGGTTGAAATTAAATTCTGAAATTAAAATCTGGATGGATTTCGTTGCTGCTAAGCAACACTTCAGTAGACTTCAACCACAATTAACAAAAAATTTTTGAGAATTACAAAACTGCAATCACAGTGGGCTAAAGGCTCAGTTACCCGACTGTAATGTAAAGTAACTGCAACAGTTAGAAACAGCTGATTGATATTATTATGGGAAAAGTAATGAAAATGGTTATAGAGATGTAATGTAACGTAACCTAATTTTCATATAAAAATATCGATCAGCTGTTTCCTACTGTTGCACTTACATACATTACATTACAGTCAGCTAACTGAGCCTTACCCTACGTCTCGACTAGCAATAAATATGTCGACATATATTGCAGCAGTTGTCAAAATTATATTATTGCTAGTGGAGACAGCTCATTGCAGGAACTTGCAATATATGTTGCAATAATTGTCAACGCATTTTCATTAACAATTATTGCAAGCGTGAAACGTCAAACTCGGTGTTAATTTATGTTCGACTTTTCTGTATTACATTTGACATTTATATAATATTAGTGAAATTGGGAAAATATACATATGAATGCATAATAAAATAGGAAAATAGTCTCTTAAAAACGTGTGTAGTAAAATAATTTGTATTGTTATAAATTTATAAACATAAAAATTCGTTCGATTAAGCAGATGTTTACAAGTGAATTATTTTTGTTCTGCACCTTTCCTGTTGAGTTTTACCATATTGTGAGCTACAATTTCCCATAGCCTTAACATAAGTAAAGCAATCAGCAATATTGCTCTGTTATTCTGCCGGCGTTATTGCTATATTGCCAACATATTTATTGCTAGTCGAGAAAGGGGGTTAAGCCCACTGTGATTGCAGTTTTGTAATTCTTAAAATTTTTTTGTGAATTGTGGTTGAAGTCTACTGAAGTGTTGCTTAGCAGCAACGAAATCCATCCAGACTTGCTAAACCAACAACAAATAAATGTTTTACATTTATGTATAATTTTTTACAATTTAAAGTTCTATTGGTCTTCAAAGAAAAAAAAAAAAACAATTTATAAATTGTCAACAAAAATTTATGACCCAAATTCATAAAAATACCTAATCGTTTTATATGATTTTTGAGACAAATATAATTGCACATACTGATACATGCTTACATACATACATAAGTAAATATTTATACACACATCCATACATAAGTACGTAAATACATACATATATACATATGTACATATGCAAGTAAATGTAATGCTGTTCTCTATTTCTAGGATTTTACTTTTATACGTATTCATGCATCACATATGTGCACCAACATTGGGATCGCAAACAGCTTATGAAATTTTGGCAAGTCAGAAATGTACACAAGTTTATCGTGAACAAAATGTTCTACGTCATCTTAATATACCAGATGTTTACAGGGATTTATATTTGGAGCAGAGTAAGTAAACATTAACGAAACAAACAAACAAAAAAATTCAATTAAAAGTAGTGTGATGTAAGAAGGAAAACAAACAGGTGGTACTTTTAAAGAAGCTACACTGAAATATTTTAAAATCACAAGAGATCATTGGAAAAACTTTTAACTAATTATAAATTAAGGTCCCATTTGGGAAACATTGCTCTGAAACAACAGTGTAACATTTTTGGAACTTGTTTTACCAGCACCACCTGTTAACTTGAGAAATAAAAATAAAAAAAAATATTTTTTGCTTGCACATTTATTTATTGCACATTTTTTCAGATGTTATTTGTGGTCTTTTTGGTTATGTTGAATTTATGAATTGGCACAATTTAGTTACAGTCTCTAATTGGCCACAAGAAAATGAATGCTTGTGTTTATTTTTAACTGGTGAAAGTAAAATAGATTGCAACTGCAATAACCATATCAATAGCTTGGTTCTTGTCTACTACATCAATGGATTTTTAATGTTAAACTAAATATATACAAATGAATGCAATTAAATATTCAAATTACTACAGCTATACTTAAACACACACATACACACACATATGAAATTATACTTATACAAAAGCTTAATATGATTATTAAAAATGTAGCCAAATATTTATAACAATAACAATAAAAAGTATATGTATATGTAACTGTTAAAACGCTTAAGAATTGTTTTATTATTTGAACCGACGATACAGCCTGCCTTAGTATGCATGAAAACCCTGATGAGGCATCCCGCAAACTCCAGGAACACATTAGCCAGATGGAGCTTTGGTTAAACTTATGGAGAATCAAGGTGAATGAACAAAAGTGTGTTCAAGTAACATTTACTTTACGAAGAGATACTTGTTCCCCCATTCGGATTAACAATCAAGTTGTTTCTCAACATTCACATGTGAAATATCTTGGTATACACCTTGATCGACGACTTACATGGAAACACCACATTGACTCTAAGTTAACTCAAATGAAACTTAAATTAACTCAGGTACATTGGCTGATTGATCGAAATTCAACACTTAGCCTAGACTGTAAACTTTTAATACACAAGTCGCTTTTAAAGCCAATATGGTGCTACGGAATTCAACTATGGGGCACTGCTTCAGCTTCAAATGTAGAGAAAATTCAACGCAGGCAAAACAAAATTTTACGCATGATAACATCGGCTCCATGGTACATCAAAAATTCAAACATACATCGTGATTTGAATATGCCTCTAGTGACTGAAGAAATTGCAAAATACGCTGGCAAATATTTAACAAAACTCGAGTCACATCCTAATCCGCTTGCCCGTAATATTTTGAACTTTACTGGACACATCCGCCTAAAAAAGAGGGACACAATGGCTCTTATTCACAGCACTCCAGATGGGACTTCTTGAAAATACTTTTATTTTTTTTTCCTTTTGATTATCACTACTTACATATGTATTATATATAACTACTACTAAGCTTATGTCCGACATTGGTCGGGCCTAATTATATTTTTTAGATTTAAGATTTGAATACTTATTGTTAGTTCATATATGAAGATACAATAAATAAAAATCATGCATAAAAAAAAAAAAAAAAAAAAAAAATTATTTGAACTTGGTTCAGTTATTTGCCAGGGTTGGAAAGTTGTTACGATCATAGTTATTTTTCAATACGGTTACTCAGAGAGAAAAAACCGTTCGAAAAACACTAAAATTGACACCATTCTTTTTGAAAAGTGTGCCAAGCACACCTATTCTTACATTGGCAACACAAGGTGTTAGTGTCAGGGTTGCCAGACTTTTACCTAACTTTTTCAACATATTACCCAGTCAGCATGTGGAAGATTGTTTCACCAAACTGAGTCTTTTTCGACTGCCTTAGATGATCAAAAAATGATTTATCAGCTCTGCGTTTAAAATAAGGCTCGAAAATGATTCCCAGAAATACTTAGAAAGTGATTTGTTTAAAAAATAAAAACAAACAGCAAGCTCGTGCAGTAAAATCAAAAAAATAAAAATAAAATTAAAAAATAAATTTAAAACAAAAAAAGTGATTGTAAGTAATATGTACCAAAAACTGTCTCGAAAGTGAGTCGAAATCGATCAGAAATGCGAGTCATAAAAGACTCTTTTAGAAGACTCCCGGCTAGGGTACCATTTTCTCCCGAATGAATAGTCATTTTCGACTCGAAAACGAGCGCATATATGCTTATTTTAATCGCGCGGAGGTGTCGAAAAAGACTCGAATATGATCATTAATTTCATAAAATGCTGACTGGGTAATGTAAAAATCGCCAAAATCAATTATGTGGTTTTTCTTAATATATATTTGATAATAAATTTGTTGTTATATAACATTTTTTTTAATATAAATTTTTGTAAAATCATCGTATAAAAATTTAGCAGAAAGTCGTAAAAAGTAAAAATAAAATCGCCAAAAATGATTTCTTGTAAAATTTTCACATCCGAATTCAAAACGCATTAATTACTATAATTGCTGTAAGAAAACTCATCAAAATCAAATTGTTTTAATTTTTGGCAGACGACTTTTGGTAGGATGTATTTTTGAAGCTACTGATTCAACTTACTAATTTTGCTGAATTACAAAAATTTTGAAAAATCGTCAACAAAACCGCCAGAAAATTACCACATCACCAAATCGAAAATTTAGACAACAAACAAGTTGCAAATTTACCACTTTTGGCGAGAAATTGCCACATTTGACAATCGTGGTTAGTCTGTCTTCAGACAATGCAAGTCTTATTGTTAAATAATTGTGTAATTTTTCTTATTGTACAATAATATTGCCAATGTGTATGCCATATTCAAAGGTGGCACAATATATTGGCAAATATCAAAAGATTTTTGATTTTTGTTGTACAATCAAGAAAATTTGTAATGTGTTGGCAACATTGTTCAATTTTGTTTACTTTTTCACTGGCAGGAAGGTTGGGCAATATATTCTTTGAAAATATTGTACCATTTATTGCATAGTACAGGGGGAAAATTACGGCACTCGATATTTCGAAGTATTTCAATGTAATTTATATGAAAATATTTTTAAATTTCGGTCGATAACGAATGCCGTAATTCGGCCTCAGATCAAAACGGCAATAATATGTACAACAACATATGCAATAATATTGTATAATGGATGGGTCGCTTAACAATGCTCTACTTTATAGGCGAGCGAGACGACGGGAAAACAAACGAGTACTTTTGTAGCTTCATGTGTTGCAATACTTTTTGCTTTCTCATTCGTAATGTCAAAAATGCATACATGCATACACACAATAAAACATACAAAAAAATATGTCTTCAACAATAAATCTGGGGGCAAATTACGGTATTCGATATCGTTCGAAATTTCCACACAAACATAAGTAAAGTTGTATGAAAATTTGTTCGATATCGAATGCCCGTAATTTGGCCCTTACATATATTCCCACATTGTTTTCGAACAAAATTTTTGTCCGGATAGATTCATTTTTACTGAGATTTTCATGCAATTGCTGCTGTCCCCTTCTTCGGAAGCAAAGAAAAATACCCATACGTGGAAGAGTTGGAGGGTTGAAATGGTCTACAAAAATTATACTCGTGGAATTTAGTTTTAATTGCTGGCGGCATACTTAAAATGGAAGTAGTTATGAATAATTACGAAATTTACCCTTAAATGCATTTAAATATTGATTGATGATGATTATTTGATCGTCTCCAGGGCACTAAAGCACATGTCTTATAAGGTTGCCACTTTTCACTTAAGTACTTTTTATGTAAAACACAGACAACAACATAAATATATATAGACACTTGAAATTTTCAGTGAAATTTAAGATTGTGAGTTTTTAAAAAAAATCTAAATAAAAGTGTATTCTACTAGTTAATTTAATTTTGACTATGTCATTTTGACAACTTGAAACCCGTAAGAGTCAAACTCTTGAAATTTAAAAAAACGCTAAAATTAAAAAATCTCCATATTAAAAATAATCGAAAAAAACTTAAAAAAAATCGCAGAAACAAAAAAAAAAGCAAAAACCAAAAGAAATCGCTAAAACTGAAATAAATCACTAAAAGCCGGAAAAATCGCCAATATGAAAAAACGCCAAAACTAAAAAACGCCAAAAGCCGAAAAAAATCCAAATATGAAAAATAGCGCCTAAACTAAAAAATTCCAAAAAAAAAAACAAAATGAAAAAATAAACGAAAAAACCTGGAAAACGAAAAAAAAATTGCCAAAATAAAAAATCGCTAAAACTAAGAAACAACCGAAAAAATTACAAAAAATCGCCAAAACCGAAATAAATAAAAAAATAGCTCGGAAAAAATCGCTTAAATTAAAAATATGTAATCCAAAAATATACAAAAACCAAAAAAAAAAAAAAACTATCGCCAAAAATCTCAAACTAAAAAATTCCAAAAACGAAAAGCCCCGAGAATGAAAAAAGCGCTAAAATGGTAAGTATCACCAAAAATTAATTAAGTCCCTAAAATGCAAAAAATCGCCAAAAGTAAAAAATAACGCACAAAAACTAAAAAATCGCCAAAGTCGAAAAAATCACCAAAACGAAGAAAAGCGCCGAAACTAAAAAAAAAATCGCTGGAACTAAAAATAAACAAAAAAATCACAGAAACCAAAAAAATTGGCATAACAAAAAAAAGCGCCAAAAACTAAAAAACAACCGAAAATATCACAAAAACTGAAAAAAATTGGAAAACTAAAAAAAAAACGCTGAAACAGAAAACTTTTTTAAAAACTGTCTTATCAGATAAGATATTAGATAATATAGGGCAAAGTTGTTATAGTATTACATACATATCGCTCATTTACAGAAACAACGTCATAACTGAAAAAGTAGAATTTGTGAGTTAATAACGCAGAATTAATACTCAAATCGTTCGTCACATTATGTAAAAATTGCAAATATCTTGTTTACTCAACTCTTGTTGAGTATAAATTGAAAACTTTAAAGTCGTTTTTTTGAAAACTAGTTTTTTTGAGTTGCGACGTTCTTTGAGAAAATGAGCGATATGTATTGTTCGTACATAACCCTTTAAAATTTCAAAATTTAAACAATTTTATAAATTGTTTTGTTTCTTTTGAAAATTTAAAAGAAGTGTATACCTGCAAGCGTATATACATATGTACATATAATGCAATACCAAAAGGATTATTTGAATTTATTTTTTAAATTGTCATTTTGATAAGGCCAAAAAAAGTCAGTTACAAGTATTTTATTTTGCAAAACAAACCCAAAAAAAAAGAAAACCAGCCATTACCAGTATAATAAAAAGGAATAAGGACTCGAATGTTAACAAACAAGTGGTAAATAAATATTTACTTTCCAAGCATTTGTGTTGTGCAAATGTATTTGTGAATCTAACCATTTTTTCGTGTGTGTTTGTGTGTGTGTGTGTGTGTGTTCAGCTACATCAGGTACATGGCGCAGTAAATTAATGCCTCATTTGTTTTTATTTGCTACAAAGTGCACATACAACATACATATGTATATAACAAACATAGAAACTTACAACTCATGCAAACATCAGCGTTTTGCAACTAAATACAAATACTACACTTAACTAAAATTGCACATACAAACACACACACTCACACGTGCATACCGACCATGTTTTTTTTTTGCATTCACAGTGGCTCTGCTTAGAAGTTCTTTATAATTGTGCCATTGTTAAAGACAAAATAATTTCTATTGTGTGGGCTAATTTAATTATCCGCCCAAATGAAATTTATATTACTGAAATTGGCTCATTATATAAATTTGTAAATTCCGTGATTGAATTAATCTCTGTGTTCGTAATTATCATGGTATGTGTGCGTTATTGTATGGATTGGATAAACTATGTAGTTCTATTTCAAATGCTATTTATTACTGATGACTCAGTGATGAGTATGGTAATCAGTCATCAGATATCACTGAAACCTTGATAACAGCTGACTGGTTTAATAAAAATATATATATATAATCGAACTTCTCTATAGTGAACTTCTATAGAATTGATTTGCCGAAAATAAAACGGAAAAATAACAAGAGGAATTTTTTCAGAAGAATTATCAGAAATTTTGGAAAGCCTGAAGAAAACTACATGAATCACTTCAACACTTTCATTGGCTGTAATCATCATCAGATATCACTGAAATCTTGTAAACAGCTGACTGGTTTAAATAAAATATATACAATCGAACTTCTCTATAGTGAGCTTATATAGAATTGATTTGCCAAAAATAAAATGGAAAAGACAACAAGAAGAGTTTTTTCAAAAATTTTAGAAGACCTGATAAAATTTACATGAATCACTTCAAAACTTCCATTGGATGTACAGTCGAACTTCCATAACTCGAATCACCATTATTCAAAAAAAAAAAAAAAAAACTTCGACTTACGCAGACTTCGAGTTACAGAATTGTATGTGATTTGTTCGTTCAACGCTACTGCCAACCAAACTAGTTCGAGTTAGAGAAAATTCGAGTTAGAGAAGTTTGAGTTATGGAAGTTCGACTGTATTTAACAGACCTTGTCAGTCGATTTGTTTTACCTGAAGAACATTTGCAAATTAATTTTTAAAAGCAATCAAGTGTTATTATTTGTATAGCAATATGTGTAAACTCCGCACAATTCAATGCTACAGATGTGCATTCCGACTATATTTTTGTGACAAAGAGGAAAAAGTGCTTAAGTCGAGATAATACCATTTTGAGTTAATGACTCCGCTATAATCTTCATATTTAAAATTGCCTCTGGACAAAATCTCAATTATTTTGTGCGATTTTTCTGGAAGCTATAACTTATAATCTCATATGGAAAAAAAAGCTTAATTAAGCTTTTATTGTAGAACCTCGTTAATCCGAACAGATATAGTTTCGGCCTTTGTTCGGACTATTGAATCGTCCGGACTACAGTTAAAAAACTCAATGTGTATATAGTTATAATTATTTTTTATTGCTGTAAAATTCAGTTAAGCAAGTAAAAGAAAAATAAATATTCTTAAGAATTGATTTTTATTTATAAATTTCGTTTTAAATTTGTATGAAAAATAACGAAAATTCGTTTCAAAATATATTTTTTCCATACAAATTTCAAAACGAAAAAATCGTTTCTATTTACAAAATCTACCCTTTAATTAATTTACAGAAAACATGTAAAAACTTATACTAAAGGCGATTAAGAATATTCCTTGTGTGAAAAAAATACATGTTTTTGTTTGAATACACATATTTGTTTGTATATCTTTATGCAGTTTATCTGAATTTAAATAAATAATTCTTGAACAAAGTTCACTTGCTTATTTATTTGAAACTTTGTTTTCAACATTCTCATATTCCTTCATAGAACTATCAAAGTTTTCAATACTTTGGTTGACATTTAACGATTGAAGTATATCTTAATCAGAGAAATCGAAAGCGTATTAATTTTTGTTTTGTTCGGATTACTGGATATATTATAGAGGTTGTACTGTACTCTGATATATTTCAAATTTAATTTATTATCCATAGTGTGTAGAACGATATTTTCCTAAAATCATATAAATTGTAAACCGAAATTCCAAATTTAACTGTAAAAGAAATATATTTGTGAAAATCGACTTGAAAGCTTAAAAAAGCTCTCCTACAAAACAGTAAAATATGACTTAAGCACTTTCTCGTTATTGCCACAGGCTTAATGCGCATTTTATTATAGGAGTATCTTGCTTTTAGAAACAAGAACATTTTTTTCATTTAATATTTTTCTATTACATTTTAAATAATACCTTTGTTTTTCTAAATTGCACTTGAGTATTAATTACAATTTGAATTTGAAATAAAACCCACTGTACTTCATACTATAGGCAAACACCACCAGTAAACATATAAATGTCTTAACCAGACATTGACTGGCTTCAAATAAAACAAACAAGTACAAAAAAAAAACAAACAGACAAAAAAGAAATAAAAACTCCCCAAAGTATAAAGAATGACCCCCAAAAGTATGAATGAACCGTATGACAGAAAACCAGTAGCACACAGCGTGATGAACAAACAAACAAACATACACATGCATAAGCAACCTAAGCAGGCATTTAGACAAAACACAAGCAAGGGAGTATTTTACTACTAGAGAGTTGCTGCTTTCCCCCCCCCCCCCCCCCTTAATATTATCAGCACAAAAAATACAACAACAAAAACAGCAACAACAACAACAGTTTATAATTACAAATTGGTCTTTATACAAAGCCCACTCGTGCTCCTGTAAACGCGTACACACACACCCACACACATTTACATATAGAGAGCCACGTACACGTGTAACATCCCAGCAAACATTTTTTGTGGACATGTCTGATGTTCAGTAAAAAATTGGAAACTTTAGTAGACCACAAACCAAATTGTCTTTGAATTCCTACGATATTTAGCACAACATTTCATTCTTTTTTTCAGTACGCTGCACAATGGGGCTTTTGGTTTCAAAAATACTATTTTTCAGCTAATCAATTTTAGGATGTGTTAATAGGAAGCTTGCGGAATAAAACAAAAGGTACGAAATCAAAATTCGAGGGGATTTTTGACATTTCTCTTTGTTTTTACCTCACTCTTAGCATTAGTGTAAATTAAATTCGAAAAGGTATGAAGAAAAACTCTTAAATGTAAATGTGTGTGACTTTTCGTAGGGCCTTAAAGGAAAATTGTCAAAACAAGCCATGCTAAAAAGGCATAATGTGAAATGGCACTACACAAGAAATTAGTTATATTTTCACGTAATTCAGTAATTCTTGATAATTTAAAACAAAAATTACGGGGATATATGTATGATAACCGTTAAGATAATACCAAATCTATAATCCTCTAAGAATTTTTGATTTTCATTGAAAAAGATTATGTGGCCCCACTTTCTCTCAAGCTGTTCTTTCAATAAAATGAAAGGTGGGAGTGTCACAACTTTTTAGTTTATGATGGCTCAGCACTTTACTATCTTCTCCTCTCTCTCTCTCTCTCACACTCTACCATAAACTTAAAAGTTGTTCAACCAAAATTGCCGAAAGTGAACCCAGGTCCTAGAGTAGTCAGTACATTTACTGAATTTAATTCACAAAATTTTTCCGTTACATTACAACCATTTTACGAATTTCCTCAGACAATCGCTTCCCACTTTTTTGTCAATCAATCATACAATTACGGTAATTTTTTTTTACCAATTTCATTGCTTATGCTTTTCTGACAAAATTGTTCGTTGGGATGTGTAGCAAGTGGAAATATCTTTATTAAAGTCTGCCTTTTAAATGGTTGTTTTTCCGTTTAGTTGTTTTTTTATATTTTATACGAATATGTTTTCTTTAATTTTTTTGTTTATAATTCTTTTTTTTTATTAACTCACCAGGTGTGGACAGACAGCCTCAGACCAGGGTAGACTGCTGCTAATGTGCTGTATGCATGTGTAAGCGTGTACACCCAAACATTTGTAACATTAAAATAAATTTGAAGGGAGAAACAAAATATGTTATACAGTATACTGCGTATTATTAATGCGATGCACATGCAAAGTTGAAAAAGGGCTAAACAAGTTTTTTTGTTGTGAATAAAAAAATCATCATTAGCTAAACAAATTGTTAATTTAAGAGCAAGGCTGCAAGTTCTGCATTACATTCCATATTGCTAATGTTTTTTTGTCCCAATAATTGATTTTGTAACACCTGCTGATAGAAAATAAAACAATGGACTCATAAGATCCACTAAAGCGAAATTTCTGTGGGAAATCAAAAATGTGCTTAGAAATATTCAAAAGCGAGCAAAGTTTTCATTATCGTTAACTTTAAGAACGTAGTCAATTGGCATGGTAACTACAAATCGACTTATGCAGTTATACATGGAAGCAAGAGAGTATTTGTCGAAATTACTGCTTGCCTAAATGTTTTAGCTGAACAGAATCAGAATCAATAGATCTTACACTGTTGGCAAAAAATTAATAAGCCCCACAGACTTTTAAATACTAAAACATTTGGATTCTTTTTAAGAATAATATATAAAAACCTATTATTTCCTATTTAAAAATTATTTATTGATATACATACATACATATATTTCCTAAATTTATGCACATATATTCTTCTTACCCTTCCTTATATTAATTAAGAGATATATGTACATATTTCTAATAAATTTTTTCGTTTCCTTAAATTTCTATGGCGATAAAATAAAATTTCCTTTAATTTTTTTAAAATAGTTTCTCTTATAAAAATTGATTTTATGTATGTAATATGTATTAAAAATATCTTTTAGATCATCATTATATGATATTGCACTGTACCTGCTGTATTATATGCACAACCCCACATACACACATAAGTCTGTATATGCGCTCTTAGTAGCCCCTGTAAGTATGCTTCATTGATTTGTCACATAAAATGTTAATTTAAATGCAGCTTTTACTGTTATTTTTCAAATAAAAATATGAAAGGGGAGAAATAAACGTAAATGCACACGGTCACACGCAACAAAGGACACATTTTATATAAAAATACATACTACATACAACAAAGAAAATAATACGGCTGAACGAAAAAAAGGAAATTCTTTAACTATTGTATTACATATAATTGTAGGGGTTACACACACATACATACATACATACATACATATGTATGCACATGTACATATGTGTGAGTGTAGCAAATTTCTTTCTGTCTATTTGCCTTTTGTGCGACCTTTGCTTGTAATTTAAACAACCAACTGACATACTACAAACTAATGTTGTTGCTGTTGTTGTTGCTTTTAATGCACAATACACTTGTATTGTTTATGGTGTTTTTAAAAGTGAATAAAAGTGTGTTTGTTCATGTTTCCTCTTTTCACCATCGTATGTACGATTAGCTTAGGTATTGTCTTTCATTTACCTGCCGGTGACATTCATTTAATAGTGCTTCTTTTTCTACACTACACATAAATAGATATGTGTTCATGTATGTATGTATGTACATTTATGTTTCATTATTTTTTTCCTTTGAAAACTGATATAAAAATAACTCATACGTATCGTATGACCTGCCACACAAGATCAACTCTCATATACACACACACGCACACACGCTTATTTATTTTTTAATTTGCTTTAATGTTGCCACTCTTCAAAAATGGACTTATTAAATTTGCTTAAATATGAGTGTTTGCCAAAGGAAAATATGTTCAAAATAAACTAGAAACTGCCATATCTGGCAACACTGACAAATACAAACATTCACTTTAAGTGTTAACGGCTGTAAAATAAATTACATGCTTGCTTACATTCACACATCCATACATGTTAATATGTAGAGTAGTAAATAAAATGAGTGTATGTGTGTGAGAGAAAGAATGATTTTATTTTTAAGTTATTTCGCACTCTATGGCTTAATTGAAATTTAGTGTTATTTTTGTTGTTACGTATTGGTTTTTGTTTGTTTTGTTTTGCAATGGTGTGTTTATTTACCTTTTAGTGGGTATGGCTGTGCGTTTCTTTGCGGCTGAGTAAGTAAAAAGTGCTGTTGTTGTAAAATAGTATGTTAACGCTACAGTTACTGTTGATGTATGTATGTATGTATGTATGTATGTATGTATGTGTATGCTTGAGCTTGTTGTTTTTACTGCTGCTGCTGCTGCTTTTAAAATGTGGTCAGCCATTAAAAGAAAAGAAAAACATTAACGGTCTGGTCTTGTAGTTGTAACACTTGTTTGTTTACTTTTATTTTCTGCTTATTTCCACTCGTAAATCGCTTTATTAGTTCATAGTGTGGCCACTCTGTAGTTTTTTTTAACTAAATGGTTTTACGTTGGAACAAGATTTTATTATGCAGCCGCTGCTGTTGTTGCTCAAACACTTGAAACCATTGAAAATGTATAAACATGCGCATTTTATATTTATTTATTTAAATGTTTAATCTTAAAAAAATAAATACATACCTATATGTAAAGACTGACTGACTCTCTAAAATAAATTTTATAGCTCTTTTTCAGATTTATTTCTTTAGCTGATTTTGTGAGTATGAGTCCAGAAAATGGATTGTATATTAATGTGCAGTAGATGAAGGTGTTACCATAGTAATTTTGAAAATTTAAAAATATTTTTAAATGAAAATATACTTAAGCTTGCGTCTGGATTTAATGTCATGTACACGCTTTGATAGTTTTAAAAAGTTTTACGCACATTTCGCACTTGTTCCTCAAAATTTGCAAATTCTCAGTAGAAGCAAAAAACAATTTTTTAATATTCTATTATATCACAAAGAGGGATACAACTGTATTTTTTTTTTGGTGAACGAATCGGGTAAATTATGCCAAATTTTATAGGGGGTAAATATGACTTTCTTGCAAAAAGTGATAAATAAAATAAATATATGTAAGTTTTTCATCAAAATGTATGTTATGTATGTTTTAAATTTCATACAAATCGTTTGGATAGTTTCGGAGAGAAAGAAATTGCCCCCCCCCTACCCGCTCTTTCTTATAGTTTTAATTTTAAAAATATATAAAGAGCAAGAGTGCTTTGGGACGCAGATGTATGAACCTATGTTTTGAATTTTGTAAAACTAAGTGGGATAGTTTCCGAGGAGCAGAAATTGCCCCTGCAATTCATGGTGCTTCTTTTTAAAAATATTAAATCCAGATCTAAGAGAACACATGAATCATCTTCGGAGGGAAAGTATTTCCCCTGCACCCCTTAAGTCCTAGTTAAAAAATATACATATGCCCTATGTGTATTTCCGACAGATGATATAACAAAATAAGCAACGTTCATTTCCAATACAAAATTACTATAATTATTTTATACTATTTATTATTTTTTATCGTTTTTAAGCCTAGCGAAGAAAATAAAAGAATTAGTATTGAAATCGGTCAAGCCGTTTCTAAGTTTTAGCTGCCACATTAAAAAAATAATTTGGGTTTGAAGTGTACGTTAAAAGAAAATTTCTGAAGCACACTTGATACACAAATTAATAATTTTTTTTTGATACGGTCGATAGTCTATAGAGATTTGCAGTGACGTGACTTGAAAGCACGTCAAGCTTTCTCGCTCAACTTTTGATTTATTATATGAGAGAGATGAGAAAGAATTGTATATCGTTTGTATACCTCTCTTTTTCCACAAAAAATTAAGCAAGAAAACTTGATTTGTTTGATTTAATTCGAAAAGAAAATCATTTGAACTCTTATATTAATTAGATTTCAATTCGAAATCTTTTTTTTTAATTTATAAAAGGTTTACAAAAGAAAATCTTTTATGCAAATATGTGTATTAAAGTCCTTATTTAAAAAGAAATTTACTTCTTTATAAAAGTAATTTTCATACAAAATTTGTTTTATAATACATATTTGCAAATCAAAACGACTTTTTATGACCAAGAGCCTTAAAAAGTTGTGGCAAGTTTTAATTTAATACATAAAATCCTTAATAATTTTATTACATGTGTATGTACTGTGTACAAAGGAATACAAACAATTAATTTAAATAATTGTTTTTGTTTTCTTTTGCAGCAAAATAGTTGCCGTTGCACAGGAAGGAATCAGATCCAAAAGTTTAATTGAACAAAAACAACAACAACCTCTACGCTTAACTAATGAAACTACTTTTACCCTTCAATCATCAAAGCTCTTGCTTATTATTTTCTATTCTAACGAATAATTGATTGTTTTTGTTTGTTAGAAACCTCAATATAAAATATTATTGATAATAATTAAGTCTGACATTTCAAAAGGATACTTTACGTTTGTTTGTCTGCATGTGTGTGTGTGTGTGTGTGTGTGTGTGTGTGGGAGAGTGTGTGTTCTTTGCACAAGCGTTATTATTGCTATTATTTTAACCTTAATACCTACCTTCTCTCTTTCAACCCCACGCTTTTAATTTCTTTTTAATTTTTGTTTTTGTTTTAATAACAGAAGCATTTAATATCAGCTGTTGCCTTTAATGGCAACTCTGCTTAAGGCTAAGCTGAGTCATAAAGAACAGACACCAACAAAACGAAATTGTTGTTTTCAAGGGGAGGAAATGAAAGAGAGGCACTGCTGCACACGCAATTTTAATGACATAAAATATATTTTAAGTTAGAAATAAAGAAACACCAATTTAGCTTTACGATTTTGGGATATTAATTTTTGTCCTAAAATATTTAAATATTACATAATTAAAAATTTTACTGATTAACTGGATTTTTTTTGTAAAAACAATTATCTAAAAATATAATATATAATACTCGCATATATGTATGTATATATTTATATTAAAATAGGTTGCCATGACAACCTTAAAATACAAACATTAAAATTCAAACAATCAAATATAACGGTAAGCAAACACTCTCTTTTAAATTTTGTTTGCTCTTTTTTTAAGATATTTAGAGACAAGTAAATAATAAACAAAATAAACCTGGTCTCAACAACAATTACATCCATAGTGGAAAAATTATTTTACATGTCATGTACGTAAAAAACCTAATTTATTAATTTTAGTATAAATAAGAAATGAAAGAGTAAGTATGAATAAGGGAATGAATATATTCATATATTTTATATACATATGTATGTATATATATTCATATATTTTATATATATTTTTTTAAATGAAAAACCACTTTTAAATATGATTGATATTTAATTAGGATTGCTGAAATTGGCCCTAAGAATGTAAAAATTTTTGACAAATAAAAAAAAAAAAACAAAACAAATAAAATTACAGCTGGTGACCAGGTAATAGCAGGAGATTTCTCGTGGCGATTTTTCAACTTGTTTGGAATCTAAATTTTTGAGTTTTCAACTATGGCGATTTTTCTGGCGTTAAATAAATTTTTTTTTTGGTGATTTTTATGACTAATTTTTGTAACAAAATTTAACTTTGAAATTTTTTTTATTTCAGGGAAAATTAATTTGTTGAAGGAATAGTTTCAAAAATAAATCCTACCAAAACGCAAGAAATTTAAACAATTTGATTTTGATGATTCTTCTTATATTAATTATAGTAAATTCATATGTTTTAAATTTACAAGAAATAATTTTTGGCAATTTTTGTTTGCTAAATTTGTTAATGATTATTCTATGAAAGTTTATATTAAAAAAAGTATTATATAAAAAGGAAATTTATTATCAAATATATATAGAGAAAACCTACATAAAGAAGATTTTGGCGAATTTAAAAATCAATTTGGCGAAATAGGTTGGAAAACAACTGACGGTGCTGGTTCCAACTGCCCAGATTACTTATTTTTGCCGCTTGAAATTTGAATATCTGTCAAATGTCAAAACACATTTTTCCAAGATGACTTGATAGCACTTGGTCTCGATTTGCAACTCTGCCTATTCGCCTTGTATATTTGTTAGTGTAACATTTCCTGCTGTTAGAAAATTTACGAACGTTTTGCTTTGATTTGACACCAGAAAAACTAACAGCTGATCATCAGTTGCTGAATTGAGATCACCTGATATGAATTCGCCTTGCATTTTTCAGTAAATTTTTTTGACTACCCAAGCATGAATTAAACAAACACTAGAGCTGGCAAACATTTTTAAAAGTGATTTAGCTTCAAACTTTTTTATACTCACGCTCACTTCATTATGCGTGATTCCTAATTAAACAATTATATGAGCGCCCAGTGCCCAGCGCTTTTAAGTTATAAATTTTACCACAAACCTAAAATTTAATTCTACTAACTTTTCCCGTCCCCCATTCAAAAATCCTTCAAAACTCTTAAACTGTTAAAATACTATTCTAAAAATTAACAGTTGTTACCAAATAACGGTAAACACTTCCAAGTGCGCTCAAACAACAGCGTAACATAAACTGAGAGCCAATGTACAAACATCAAGAGAGCAAATGTGCGTTATATTTTCCAAAAGTTTACACTTTTAGCTGATTGTTAACGCAAAATAACTGTTATTCGTTTTTCTCCCGTCAATTAGTGTAAACCATGACGCTGTTTAAAAAGTTTTCATAAAATGAAAAAAATATATCAAGCAATAACAACAAGAATAATATACATATAAAAGCAAAAAAGAAGAAAGAAAAAATATCATATAGTGAATATAAGAAATAGTAAAATTTTTTAACACATAAATTCTTTTCAAATTTAAAAGGATTTTATTAAAAAAAAAGACAAACCTCTGAATTTTAAATTTTTAAGAAAATCTCCTGAATTTAACAAAAAATAAAAATAGTTTTTGGAAAAAAAATAATTTTTGCGAATAATTAAAAAGAGTATTTTGCAAAAATGTTTTTTAACCTTTAGACAAGAAAAATGTTAAAGGCGATGCAAAAAAGAAGGAAAATTTAACTGCAACTTGTGTAAAACAACTAAAAGAAAGTGAGTAGTAAATCAATAAATAAAAATATATTTAAAACAAATAAAGTTTTAATTGTTTTCCGATCCGATTATATGAATGAAAAAATACACACATTTCATAAGAAATGCCAACAATTAATTCCCTTTGCTTATTTTGGTTGTGAGTGTGTGTATGTGTGTGGATTTCCTTTATTTTATTTTTTGTTTTATTCGTGTATTAAACAAAAAAATTATGATGGTACCTATAAATGGCCGAATATAAAGCACAAAAGGGAATAAGAGAGTACAACTAACGATGATGTTTTTGTCTGAAAAAGGAGTACGTAAAAAATACAACTTTTAACGGTAACACACACACACACACACACACACTCGCATACAATTGTGTGCCAGTGTTTGCATGTGTGCGTGAGTTTGTGTATGCATGAGTGGCAATAGTCTATTTGACACTAGGAGAGATGCCAACCTTTTGAAATTTTAAAAGCCCATATAATACTTTAAATGTATATTTGCAATTCAGAATTAATGCTTTTAAGTCTTTTCTTCGGAATTGAAAAAGAGATTTTAGTGAAAAATATTCATACAAATGGCACAAGTATTTACATTTAAAAAGACTCATTTTAGGGAAAAATTTACATACATACATATACCCATGGACAAAAGCAACCGTCATGGCACTTTTGTGCCTTTTGGTTAACTGCTATGCCCAGAAAATTGCCGGAACATAAGACTGAGGAATTAATTTTAATCTCAGTAAAAAAAAAACATTGCAATTAATTATTGAGGAACTACTTTTGCTCTACTTCCAAAGTATCAATAAGCATGTTTTTTTTGAATTTTTAGGTTGTGATTATTCAGAAGTTCCTTTATTTTTACAAAATTGGAGGTCATTTGTAGTTTCCATAAGTACTTACAATGTTTCTTGATAATTTTATGCAAATGAAATCGATGTTACCATTTAAAAGCAACTTATGGAGAGCTTTTTAAACATTATAGGGCATTTACATCTGCATGAAATTTAGCACATTCCAATTAAAATCGTCATCAATATATATACCCTTAACACCAAGATTGATTGATATACCCTGAAAAACTCAGAAAATTACCGGTTTATGGGTAATTTTCTCCTTGGCGAATTTCGACAGCTCTCAAAGCCGCAGCAAACCAGGCCCAACTAAAAGATGCCAGAAACCGCATGGAAAAATCCAGATTTTAGGGCCAGTATAGCTTCTATTGATAAAGAAGTTGAGCGTAGCATTTGCAGAGATAAGTGGTAATTTATTAAAAGTGTTTCCATAAAAGCTTAAGCGTTAGCCGAATCAGGCAAAGCTCGTGATTTATATAAATTAACTAAAAAGCTTAACAACAGAAATTTCATGTGGAACTGCAACGGTGAGCTCGCTCTCCGCTACTCAAGCAATTTGCAACAGCACTAGTCCTACAGAGAGTACTGATATGCCACCATCATAGATCAAAGAAACGAAAATAATCGCTTTAAGTACTCTTTAAATATTGGCCGTGAAGCAACTATATGTGCGTACAGCTAAAAATAAAAAAAAAACGCTCATATGCAACACACGCATTAATTTTAAACCGAATGCGTATAACTATAAACATCCGCAACACAAACAGCTATAACTAAAATTTATAGACCGTATGAGCTACAATCATGCGCATGAGTATATAAAAATACTCTGACTATTAATCGGCTACAAGTGCATAAGAGGGTGGGTCATCAACTGAGTGTGTTTATGAGTTTCCCACTTTTTAATTGAAATGGCAACACTGTTCCTGTCAACAAGCAGCTGTCAGTTGACTTCAGTCTAATGCCCTAGACGAATGTATCATCTTGTCTATGGACGAAAAAAAGAAGCAGTTTAGATTCTTTAAAACGATTATTATTTATTGTCTATGCTAGAAGGTTCGTGTATTTGCTTTATGATTTTGTTCTAAACATTAAATCCAACACATATTTTTTCATATATTTTTAAAACTATTGTAAAGGGTGTTTTTTAGAGGTATAGAACTTCGAATTGAAATAAAACACAAGAAAATCGTTTTAATGTCCATCAATTTGGCTTTATTGGAAGGATAATTTTATGCCATTAATGTTTAAATATGATTTCGGGCATGTGGCCGCCGCGGCTGGCTCGAATAAAGCCAATTCTACAGGTCCAATTTTCAACCACTTTTTCGAGCATATGGGGCCGTATGTTGGCAATAACGCCACGAATGTTGGCTTCCGAGTCCCCTAACGTGTCTGGTTTGTTGGCGTAGACGAGCGACTTCACATATCCCCAAAGAAAATAATCCAATGGTGTCAAATCACACGATCTTGGTGGCCAATTGACAGGTCCATTCCGCGAAATTATGCGCTCATCGAATGTTTCCTTCAATAAATCGATTGTGACGTGCGCTGTGTGGCATGTAGCGCCGTCTTGTTGGAACCACAACTCATCCACATTCATGCCATCCAATTCGGGAACAAAATAGTCGGTTATCAGCTCCAATTGCTGTGCACGGTGGCGAATCGATTCGTTCGGGTCCTCTTCAACACTTTGCTCTACAGCGGCAATTGTTTCTTCGGTGCGCACTGTTCGACGCCTCTGCGGATGCGTATTATCACATAGAGTAAACGTAGTGCGAAAACGATCCATGGTTAACCGAATTAATTGCTCTGATGGACGATTATGTCGACCATAAAATGGACGGAGCTTGCGGTAAACTTCGCGAACTGAACCATTATTTTCGAAATAAATTTGCACGATTTGCAAGCGTTGTTCTTTTGTCAACCTGTTCATGATGAAATGGCAAACCAAACTAAATATTAATCACTTGACAACTGACAAAATGGCCGCCAGTTAAAAAAGTGATGCCAACTTAAAGTTCTATACCTCAATAAAAAACACCCATTATAATACGTTCGTAACGCTTTTTAAGCCAAATTACATGTGATAATTATTAATGAACAAATAACATCAAGTTAGTTGTAAATATTCTGACAACAACACATAGTTCATAAGAATTTAAGAAACAAATACAGTTCGAAAAATAATAATTAACTATTGTATAATAATTTAATTGAATTTTTATGTTTTAAAAACATGGCAATAATATTTATATTTTTCATTGTCAAAGACAACAGCCATTTTTGAAGAAAATAATTTAGAGACTTCAAAGACAAGAACTCAGAAGCATTTTCAAACAAAAACGTCCTAATTCTTCTTACTGAATTAGGGCATAAATTTGAACAAGCAGCGTCATTTAGTTTGTGTTTGGCAGCCGGTTGGAGCAGAAAATGGAAAAAAATTAATTTCGTCTGGTCATTAAGCATTATTTTTGCGAAAAAAAAACATCAGTTAAACAAAAACTAAGCTGGATAAATACTATGGGGACTCTTCACCATCAATTTCAATGGTAAAAAAAGTGGTTTACTGAATTTCGTTGTGGCCGTACTGGACGCCCAGTACGGCGTTCTAGACGCCCATTTGAGGTCTCTACATCCAAAACAATTGAAAAAATTCACGATGTGATTTTAGCCGATCGAAGATTGAGAGAGATTGTGGAATCCGTAGACAACTCTCGTGATTCAGTGGATTCAATTTTGAATGATCACTTGGGTATGAAAAAGCTTTCCGCAAGATGGGTGCCGCGTTTGATCCCATGGCAAAATGGAAAATTAAAATAACTTTTTATATAAAACCTATCTTTCTTCAAAAAGTAATCGAGTTAATGACCCACCCTCGTCCTATATATAGGACTATTTTATTTGCACAGACACACATACAAAGGCAAGTTTTTAAACAGCCACACATGCCACACACGCCACACATTACCCATTCCATTTTATATACTCATGGCGAATGAAAAATAAGTATCCCGAGTATCCTGCGTGTATTTTTTTTGGGCCGATTAAATATCGATAGCCTGAGTACAAGCATACTTAGACTATAAGTATGACAGAGAGTCAATGCGTACGTGACTTTTTATTTTTAGTTGTAACATATTTTAGGCTTTCGCATATACGAAGTATAGATGTATTGGAAGCGGCTATAGTCATAGATGCTTGAGAGATAATATGTAACCGTACGAATTGTTTGCGCTACAATTATGATTATACACAGTTACTAAAGTTAAGGTTATTTACTTATGTATATATTATTTTTTGTGTACTCATTGTCATTCTCTGACCAACATATCAGAGGCAGTATACACTATATGGGCCCTAAAACAGGCATTTACAACACTAACCCAGAAGTGCTAAAAGCAGACCACCACATAACTTGGTTTCTCCTCCAGGAAATCATACAAGGTTTGTGGGATAAAACTAAGTTTTGCAATAAGCAAAAAAGAGGGTTTGATTATTAACTTACGAAAGAAGGGCGATCTCAAGTAGGAGGCCCTGCGCTCCTTATAGGAATTAAGGGAACCAATGATGATGAAGAAGGCCACAAACCAAAAAAAGTTTGTCTTAATCAAAAACCAGAATAAAAAAGAACAAATAACAACAGCAGCACTATTTTAAACTAATGATGGTACGAGTAAGCTGAGCTTTCATTAGAAAAAACAATTCAAAAAATTATTATACGATGAATCGAAACAATTCACATATTCTATTTGCAGTAAAATATTTTTTATATATTATTTTAATATTTTATTATCTTTTTATTTATTCAGGCCTAGACCCGGAATAAATAAAAATATAATTTATATTGTTTTTATATAAAAGGAAGTTTGCATTAACTGATTACGCAAAAAGTGGACCCAACACGGGAACACTGATAAAAAGGCCTTCAAAAACAATATATTGTTCCATTACGTTAATGTTTGTCAAACTAATGAGAATTGTCTTTTGTACAATTTCTTCCCTAAAAATAATCAGTTATAATTTCACTTCCTCAAAACACGAAATTAAGCCTAATAAAAGCAAACAACGAAATAAAATTTAATTAATTTAATAAAATTTTAGAGTTCATTATCCATGTGGTTTTTTCTTTGCGTTACACCTGATTAATTAATGACAGCAGCAGATGGTGTTTCCTTTCCACACTGCTCTAATATTATCCGTAAAAATAAGCTTTAAAACTAAATAGCTTTTGTTGCTTATCTTCTTTTACAAAACACTTTTTTCTTTAAGTAGCCTGAAGGCTCCACCATCCTATTCTTCTAACTATTTTAAATATTTCGCTTAGTTTACTTAACTAAAAAGTAAAAGTTATTTAATGTGTGACAGATAACTAACATTTAAATTCATGGCTTTATAGTTTTTGGCTTTAGATAATGATATTCATAGACATACTTACACAAAGACACACAAACATCCATACATCCATACATACGTAAGTGCTTAGATGGGTTTTAAAGAGAAAATCACCGGAATAATTGCCAAAAGCACAAAGTTGGCAGTATTGTTAATGACATGACCGACCCACCCGCTTTGCCAATTTTGCTTTCACGAATTTAATTTATATACATATATTTTGTTCTTATTTTCCTTTTTATTATTTTTATTTTTGCTTGCTGTTGTTTTTTGTTCTTCTTATTTTTCTTGCTGTTCTTGCTCTGGTTGTATGACTTTAATACATTTATAAGAATATAAAGACTTATGTATGTGTGTATGTATTTTTGTGTTTTTATTAGAGTTTAAGGTTACCCAGACTTTCTTACTTACTGGGGAAAAATGTTAGGAAAGATTTTAAAAGAGGGAGTTTGCGGAAAGGTGTGTGTACTGATGGAATATTATGCAATTTGAGTCTAATAGGGAAATTGAATTAGGAACTACGATCGTTGAAAATATATTTCTGAATGTTCGAGAATTGATTTTTTGATCGCTTCTCCCTTATTAAAAACAAATGTAGTCTTTCGTAAACCTATTTGTTTCAAAAAAATACATAAGATGTTTCTAATTTTATTTTAAAAATGCATATGCAAATATCGTTAATAACTCTGTATTAAAATTCAAAATATTAAGGCATTAAACACATTCACGACAGCAAACTACCGACTACGACACGACCACTTTTCTAGCTGTAGCCAACTAAGACTAATTTCTATTTTTGTTGGCGACAACGACCAAATACAGTGCTGCCAATATAATACAAAATGTGAAATGAATGATAGCTCAAAATTATTGGATATTATTTAACGGAATCAGCAATTTGCCACTTTAGTCGGTCAAACGGTCACGCTGCTTGTAGTCTGTAGCATGCTGTCGTGAATGTATTTAATACATACTAAATATTTATTTGTCTTAACATAAAACATAATAAATAAACTGAATAAATATTAAACAAAATTGCAGCAACATTGTCTACAAAAATCTTAGCTGCTCATTTTATTTTCTGACTATTTTTTATAATTTAAATGAATATAACAAACTTTTTATTATATAAAATCAAAAAGTTTGTTAAACATGTTTGCATTGAACTTTAACGTTTATGCGCAGATGCTGGCAACTTCTTCACTAAAATTGCAGTAATACCAAGTTTTCTTATATAAAATTTGGCATCACTTTAACTTAACGGTTATTTAATATGATCAAGTGGGTATCATGTACGAATGAACTTACTTTCGAAAGATTTTGTTTTTCGAATCGAATTGCATAAAAATCTTAAATTTTTAGTTTAAATGAATTAATAAATTTATGCAAAATTAATGTTAAAATAAGACGGTATATAAAAATAAATAAAAATTGCAATTAAATAGTTGCAGGACTGAAGATGCTTTTGTGTTAATTTTAGATTTTGTTCTCTATAATTTAACTAAATAAATAAACCATAGCATTCTAAGGATTAATTTCTTGTTGTATGTGATATTCAATTTTATATATACATACTCGTAAATAAATAAATGAAAAAATTTTGTGTGATAAATACGATTTAAGGTGGCGCACAGTGGGACGACCTCATACAGTTTTGTGCAAAAACTGTAAGGAGTGCTCCTAGGCTATTCAACGTTGGCACCGAACACTATACACTGCACTAAATTAGGAAAACAACATTTAATCCAAATGCGCTACTACTATCAACCACCACACCCCCCCCCCTTGGCCTCCTGCCACATGCAATACAAATTGATTTTTTTCATACAATTTTCTCTATCCATGTAAAATTCTTTAAATTCGGTACAAACACTATCTAAAGAAAATTACGCATGCCACGTTTCATCATGGAAGAAGCAAGAAATAAGGGAAAACGGAATATAAAGGTTTCATGTAGCCTTCATTTCTTGCTTCTTCCGCCTTTTCACTTGTCATACCAAATGGAAGAATTGCTTTATCTGTGATGTACTTTCCACGTATAAGTATTTTATGGATGTTTAAGGGCATGAAATACCAGCCATATTTTTCAACGAACAGTTTTGCTGTATCCCAAGTATAGTTTTTGAACTTTTCCGAATTTATTTTCTTGCCACACGTTATTATTTTTTTATTATGTATTGTAAATTGTAATATTTGATTATCTCTATACATTTTTTCAGTTCCCAAAGATTAATAAACTATTGTTATATTCAATATTCAATAAATACATGACCTAAAAGTATGCAATATTTTTTGAAAAAAAAATGTATGACAAGTTTTGTGACCGGAAATTTATAGTTTTTCCTGTTCCGGAAATCTCCGAGAATTTAATTCAAAGAAGCCATTCCCACCTTTAATTTTATTGAAAGAATAGCCTAATTAATTTGTTTTAATTAAAAATAAAAAAATAAGATAATTTTTATTTTCTTAAGGGTTTAAGCTATTCCCATAATTTTTTTATATGATTTATTGAAAAAGTTCTACATTTTAATATTCTGCATTGAATGGCAAGCTACTGCTGATGAAGAATTTGCATTTTCACCAAAGAAACACATAGAAATTTAGACGTTGCGCTATCTTTCATACTTTTTGAAATTTTGTATGAAAACTACAAAAACTTTCTTATTATTTTTGATTTTTTTTTTTTACTTTTCCTTATAAATTTCACAATGATATGGAGTGCCTTGTGATATTTTTTTTTTTAATTTTCCTCAAAATTCTGCATAAAAAATAATTTAATTAATATGTTGTTTTCCTGGAAATTTCCCTTAAAATTTCTCGTCAATATTAGTATAACTTTGCTCGGCTACTTTCCCTTGCCGCGACCCCTTGTATTTGTATGTATGTGTGTGTGTGTGTGTGTGTATGTATTTCACTATACACTTTTTCTTTTACCGTTAGATGGTTTGTTTTGGTTTTTTTCTTCTTCAAGTACGTTTGAATATTTGTTGTTTTCGACTTGACTTTATTTTATTGTAAAAACATTTTTATTATTTTTTCTTTTTGCTAAGAAATTTTGCTTTCTGCTTCTGCTACTACTATCCACACAGACACATACACACACACTAATATTACAAAAAATAAATAAATTTGTACTACTTCAGTATTAAAGTCATCCACCCATCCATCCACTAACACTAACACTAACACAACTACAATACAAGTTTTCTTCTTCTAACGATTGCGTTGGGTGTGTGTTGGTGTGCGTGCGTGTGTATTACACACTTACATTTATTTTTGCCTTATTGTCTGTTTGAGACTCTTTATTTTGAAAAGAATTTGTTGTGGCGTTACAACTTTTGCATTTTCGTAGTTGGATTTTGATTATATTGCTGCTGGTTTTTTGTACATTAACATTTCGAGACAATATTTCGCAATAAACGCACCTGAGCAATTCGCCATAAATAAAAGCAAAGAGGATCTTTGGAAATGTGTGTACGTAATACATTTTTCTATATGTATGTACATAAAACAAAAGCATAAAGCTTTAAAATTATGAGGGATCTAAGAAGTATAATATTAAAAATAACAATAGCAATAAAACAAATTCAATCTCTGGCAAATATAAAATGTACAAAACAAATCCAGCAAGGGAACTAAACTTATATGTATGTACTTAAGTGAAAGAAATGAAATCTTATAAAATTTGGTAGCAAAAATTACGTTCTGTTAAAAAGAGTGCACACCGGAAAGTTTATTTTCAAGGCAATCCAAACTTAAATTTGAGGCATAAGGCGGGGGTTTTTTTAATTAAATAAACAATTAAAAAGCAAAAACGTGTTGGCAATATTTAGAAGAAAAAAACTTGCAATTTCATATGAAAATATTTTCAAAATATTAATTTGGAAAAAGCTTTAATAAGTTCTTTAGGCATACTTTTAGGAGCTAGGGCCTTTTTAATTTTATGCATTAAAAACTTTTTTAAATAAGCGCCTTAGGCTAAGCAAAGTTTTTGTGGCTGTGGAATATTTCTGGGTACATGTATATGAAACCTGAAAAAACAAAGCAAAAATGTTATTTCACTTCTCATATAAATTCGGTTTCGCTTGAATTGTTAAGGTTTAAATATAAAAAGAAAAACAGAAATAAAGACTTAGCTGACTTTAAGCATAAACATTAAAAAGTTAAAAATAATTTCGATTTAGAAAAATACAGTATTTTTATATGTTTTTTCTATAGTGCTATTCGAAGTCAATGACATCCCGCTTACACATGGACAAATTCTACGTTAACTCTGGTACTCACTATTTTACAAACTCGTGCGACTTTTGAGCAAATACGAGTGCATCCCTGGTATGATGGAACTTATAAAAATTTTCAAAAAACAATAACAATTCATTAAATCAGGGTTGAATTTTTTTCGTCAGTAGTGCGATTGTGTAGGATAGTGAATACCAGCCCTTAGTCCTGTGTGGTGATAGAGGACCTGTTCGGAAATGCAGCACTATTCTGCATCATGCGAGCAAACTTTAATTTAAAGTGCAATACAAGTTCGCTGATAATATTTTTTAGTAGAAGTCACTTTTGTACCTCATATATGACACTTACTTCTGCCTTATCTACTTCAGCACTTTGGGACATTTAAATTTCGCTTTGCAGAGCAGTGATGCATTTCCGAACATATTAGCACCCATATAGCACTAGGGAGTTCTACATCAAACATACATACATACATACATATTTAATTAAGACTAACATGGTGTTCACCTATCTTAGCTGGTAAAAGAAACTGCCTTACAGCACAATCAATAAGTTCGAAAAATCAGGAATAAAAAAATATAAGTAATTTATAAATGAGAGTCCTCTATGAATATGAAACAGTTTTAAAAGCAAAAATTTCCAAACTCTTTTTAAGTTTTTAGAAATTATTGTCGTTAATTCAGCGAGACACAGCGACCTGCTGAAACAAACAAATATTAATGGCTCTAACAAAGCGTAAATATGTATATTAGGGCGGATCTATTTAAAAATGGCTCAAAATACAAGCAAAATCGTATTCTTGGGATCAAAATAAGAAACTTTGCTGAAGGAACCATACCTCTAAAATGTATTTTGATGTCCCGACTTTTGATACGAAGGGTCAAATTTTGAAAAATCTCATTTAGAGTTCCTGAATCGAGTCAAAATGTATGACCGACCCCCACTAATTTTGGAGGGCCGACCCACCTATGCTAGTGGCACACCCCCTGGAACCACCCTTGGGGGGTTCGCCATACAAACATTTCAAAAAATCACCATTTTAGTGCGTATGAGTGATACTGCTGAAGAATAATATATTATTCATAAGTATTTTTATACCCTTTACCAAAAAATGGAAAAGGGTATATAATATTATACCCTTTTCCATTTTTGACGACGATTCGAATTGCTGTTTATCAATGTTGTTTGATGATACCAAAGAAAAGCGAGACTGTGCTACAAAGAAAATTCTAATTTTCTAAATTTCACTCGATTGAGGAACTCTAAATGGGTCAAAGTGAGATTTTTCAAAATTTGATCCTTCAGATCAAAAGTCGGGACATCAAACTACATTTTAGAGGTATGGTTCCTTCAGCAAAGTTTCTTATTTTGATCCCTAGAATACGATTTTGCTTGTAATTTGAGCGATTTTTTGCCTCCAACAAATCGACCCGCCCTAATGTATATGAAAGACAGCAATTGCTAGAAACACGTTAGACTTGCACACAACAGACTCAAAAACACATAAATAAAAAAATATCACATTTAATGGAATGACAAAAATAAAAATTGTATGTACAAATGCATATTACAAGCATACTCGTACATTTGTCTAAGTATGTAGTAAAATGTAGGTTAATAGAAAATTGGCGTTATATTCAAAAACTTTCTATTTCTTATTCCCACTAATGTTTGTTTGACTGCCTTGTGAAAACTGTTGCTGATTTTTCTTTTGCAGCTCAACTCTTTGAAAACTCAAAAGTGCTTTCGCATTTTCTGCACTTCTTGCTTTTAACCCTAAAATATTCCTTTTTAGGCTTTTTTAAAAGCCCTTAAAAATATAAGCTTTTATTTTGCACTTAAACTCTTTGTTCCAACACACTAAGAAGCATTTAATGTTTATGCTCTATTTAACCAATAAATCCATTGAATGGCACTTATTTTTCATACTCATACTCTTATTGTCGCTTATTTCACTTGCAGCACAACGCAGCGTGTGCGTGCATGTATGATTATGATTTCGATAACTTTTGTTGCCCATTAGCCTATTTGTTCTATTATTAGATTTTGAAGTACATATTTCTTAATGTTATTGTCACTCATAATTGTTAGTTAGTCCAATAGCCCCAGCAGCATATTTCATTTTATATTGTATGGGGAATTTGAGGAAAAAGATTTGCGTCAAATATTCATATTTATTTTAAAAATATAACCGAAAATCTAATAAAAAATACGAGTATTTGCTCTTTTGCCCCTGAGGTAAATTGTCAATTACATTTCAATTTTCTGAAATGTATCTATGGTGGCGGCACTAAAATCGGTCATTATGTTTTATTTGTAATGTCAACGAAATCAACTTTCATAAAATATAACGAGAAATATAAATATTTGTTTGAAATTATTGATATTTTTAGTGTGACTAAGTTAGTGACGGCAGAGTGTATGGCTGTTCCCACACGATGATAAACGTGCACATGCCAAGACCAGTAAGTTTTATATACGTTTACTAATCCGCAACCATTTGCAATAGAAAGAAAAGAGATAGCAGAAAATTGGAAAATAAATATTCCATCTCTATTACTTTGATATGCCTGAACATGGATATTGTATGTATTCACCACAACAAAGAATTTTTCATAGTTGCTCTGCCGGCGTCATATTTATGTCATGTCCAAGTCGATGGCTTGAGAAGACGTGGGGTTGCATAATTACCTTAACGCTCAAGTCCACTCACACTCACACCACACCTAGTCATGCTCACATATATTCACGGTTACGTAAACTGATACGTAATAACTCTAACAGCCACTCACGCTCACACGAACATATACTCACGCTCACTTCAAGTCACGTTTACTTACCACTACACTTATGTCAACTCAAGCTTATATACACTTCCCAGCTCTTGCTCACGCCCACTCACACTCACAGCCATTCTCACACTTACGGCCACTCCCACTCACATCCACTCGCAGTCACGCTTACGCCCACTCACACTCATGTTCACTCACACTCACGCCAACTCATACTCACGCTTACTCACACTCACGCCTACTCACGCCCTCTCACACTCACTCTCACTCCCACTCACACTCACGTCCAGTCACACTCACGCCCACTCACGCTAACGCCCACTCACGCTAACGGTTACTCACGCTAGCGCCCAGTTACGCTAACGACCACTCACGCTAACGCCTACTCACGCTAATGCCCACTCACGCTAACGCCCACTCACGCTAACGCCCACTCACGCTAACCCCCACTCATGCTCACACTAATGCTCACTCAAGCTCACGCTGCACTCACTCACGCTTACGCAACCCGGTGCAAGGATATCACGGTGCCTTTTCAATGTAAAATAGGCCTGAATATCAATTAAACAAATTACAAATATCATACATAAATTTTATTTAAGCTTTAGATGTTTTATATATAGATAATAAATTTATTTATTTATTTATCGATAATTATTTTCAATTTAATTATTTCTTAAAGAAGATTCTGCTGTTATCTATTTACGAAATTTGGTCCCAAATCTCAAAAAAGGTCGAATAAATTATTATAATGTTATTAATAACAATTAAGCTTTAAAGCTTGAATTAATTGTAGTAATAGTGCATTTACACTGTCTCGAAATCTAGTACTTTCGAGATTTCGAGTTGAATCAAGATGCTTTTTTCCAGATTTCCCATACAAAGCGAAATCTAATTCTTCAGTAGATTTGTAGGAAATCTAATAAAAATCTAAGAAAAATTTAAATAAATCAATCATTTTTTTTAAATTGATTATTTTTTTCGTGTATGTACGTTAAAAATGCAATTGGGCCGGCTACTGGAAGTGCTAACGCAGACAGCAGATTTTTAAAACTTATACGATATGAAATTAAAAATGAAGTATTTAACACATCTAACAATATTAAAAAAATTTTATGCAACAAATTTTATTAAAAAAAAGCCAATATGTTTAATGTTTTGTTAAAATTTGTTGCATAAGTTGTGAGGAAGCAAATTAGGTTAAGAAGCTTGCAAAAGTCCTGGCCATTGAAATCAGGCAGTTGCCATCTTACCTGCTAGCAAATAAAAAAATAAGTATCATGCAATAAAATCCTGTGAAAAAATGTATGGCGCAAGTGCAATTTTATTTAATTAACTTATAAATGCGTTGCAAAATCCAGTAGACAGACCACTGTTTAATTGCATTTGCTTTAAGTTGTTTATGTTTGCAGCAGTGTACAGAGTTTAATTTTAATGCTGGTGGCTCTTAAGGATGTCACAAACAAATACATACAAATGCCACTCTTACACATCTCGTTGATGTCAAAGTCTTCTTTTATTATTTTACTTACAACAAACCAGAAGTAAAAATAAAATTAATTTTTTTTACCTTGTCACCCGCATGCAGTAGACTTTACATTGAAATCCTTTAAATGTGTCTTAAAAAAATAATGTATTTTTGCATCCTTGTCAAAAAAAAAAAAAAAAAACTGCAACAGCAGCGGCTGCAACCACTCTGAATTACGTTACTTGGTTTATGTGTGTGTGTGTGTGTGTGTGCAAGTGTGTTAGTTGAATGAAGTAATGTGGAATTTGTGCTCTATTTACCTTAAAAATATAAAATTTTTATTTGCTTTGCGTTGTTGCTGATATTTATTTCATCATTTTATTTTATATTGTCGCTGCCGGTGCTCCCGACGCCGCCAACAACGCCGCCTGTACTGTAATAAACATTGTCGTCGGCATCCTCTACGTTATTGCCATCATTTCCGTTTGCTTGTTCGTTTGTGTGGTGGGATGTGTGTGTGTGTGTGTGTCTGTGTGCGAGAGTAGATGTGATTTTTTTCTGCTCTCTTAAGTGGTTATTTTTTTTTCATTTCAGTTTATTATTATTTATTTCATATTTTTTTGATGCTGCTGTTATATTTGTTGTTGTTTTTGTTGTCGTTGTTGTTGTTGTTATGTGCCTTGTGGTGTTGCTCATGTGTAACTTTCAAGTAGCAGAAGTTGGTTTTTGAGGTTGCTTTTTGATGTTGTTAAATGTGTGTGAATGTATGTATGTATGTATGTGTGTGTGAAATAGGGAGTCGATTTTTCATTAGAGTAGTTTTTTAGCAGGCATTTTATTTACACATTAATAATAATAATAAAAAAATCTAATAATTTTACATCATGCTGTCAGGGATGTAAATTATAAATTTGAATAATCAGGAAAAACAATTTGAATTAAATAAAAGTTATTTATCCGGTTTAAGGATACAACACATATCGAGCCTTATTTTCGATTTAATCCTAAGCGGCAAAAATTTAAATTTTCATAATATTCAAATACATATGTACGAGTATGTATGTTTAATTTTACACCCTTTATTTTAAAGGTTATCAAAAATTTTGCCATTTTGATAATTGAGGCTATCAGCGCAGAAGTTTTTTAAACAAATGCTCTTTTTAATTATTTAATTGCTATTTTACTTTGCAATATTATGATCTGTGAAATATGATTTTTCAGCTTTCAGTTTTTTTTTCTCACTACTATAAAATTAGTTACGCGATTTTGCATTTCAGCTAACGATATGCTTTGGTATTCTTTGACAGAATTGGTTGTTGGTAGCTTGTTATGTTTTTCTGCGTTGCTATTGTTGGGTTCCGGTTCATCAGGGAACCTTTACCCAAAAATTTCTTAGAACAACTAGAGATATTGGGTAGTATGAATACAAAAAAGTATTTGCTTTTTACTTAAAAATTAAAAAAAAAACAAATACATATTTGGGGTTTTAAAACAAATATTTAAGTAAAAAGCAAATACTTTTTTTTATTCATACTACCCATCAAGGTGTATTTAAACAGGTGGCAGTGTTACTTGAGCTGATAATTTTTTGCTCTATGTGCTTTGTATATGTATGTATATGTATATGTTTTGGTTTTGGTACAATTATTTTTGTGCTTTTGACATTCTTCGGTTCTTTACAAAGCTATGGTTGCCGTATTTTTGCATAACAAATCCTTACACAGTCACCTGTATAATTACACCATGCTACCCATTATGTTAAACTTTCAGTTAAAGAAATGAGAAGTTCAACTACTTGTAATATCATTGTTGAGGCTTAAATTAGACGTGACATAGCCATAATGCCATAGTCATAACCAAACCAAAATTCAATTAGTTTCTATGGTGAGAGTTATGGCGTTATGGCGAGTCATCTATAAGCAAAAACAGTGTTGCCCATTAGTTTGGTTCGAACGGCTGTTTTGTAAGGTTATGGTTATGGCAGGTCTGATTGAGCCTTGAAACAAGAACTCAATAATCAATATATTTTTATTTTTCTTAATTTGCAAGAGTAGAGTGTTGCCACACAAGTATTTTTGACTGGGTGCAGCCAAGTTTTATTAATTGGCATTTTTTTGGAAATTGTTACAATTAAGTTTAACATTTTTAACGCACTAATAATTCCAAATAATTATTTTACTTATTCAGTAAAATATTTTTTTATTAAAAATGCATTTAAATCGATTATTGATATTTCTTTAATAAAAAAAAACAATGTTGAGAATATGAGCTATTTGTACGATTTATCCATCCCTGATGCTGATGCATGTCAATATCTATGATGGCAGCATTAATTCTTCTTCATATTTTTCATTTGCCTTTTCTACTTTTTCGTATATAAAAATTTAATTGCTGAGTTTTTTTGTTTGTGTTAACAGACACACACCCACACACACACACACACACACACAAATTTTTTGCTTTGTTTGTGGGAAACTGTGTCGGTGTGTTACTAAAACAAATTTTAATGTTTTAATAATAGACAAAAGCCAACAGTAACTGCAAAAATGACACGTACTCATACACCGGAATGCTTCGTTTTTTTAGATCGAGGTGAAGAAAGATGTTGTTGTTGTATTTGATAAATTTATTTGAAATGAAAGTCTAATTTCAAAGTATTCGTGCTTTCTGTGAATTGAATTAAAGGATTAATAAATTATATTCTAAGGCAATTTTTCAAAACAAGGGAAATGAGACATTAGTTATCAAGGCCTTGTCTGACAAATTTTATTATAGTTTACAACACGTTTTCTATATAAGCACATAATTGCTTTGACATTGTAAAGAGTATAAAGTTTAATGTTAGAAAGAGTTTAAGTGTAATTTTTTAAATTTTATCGTTTTCCACTTTGCTTAAGTGATGTTGTTGCAATGGCAAGCAAGTGTGGGTTGAATTATATGAGCAAACAAAAATAGCTTGCAATTAGATAATTATTTTTAGATATGATAACATTTACAGTCAAAGTTCAGCCTTAATTCGCCTTCGTTGCTATTGAAAATATAAAAAAAAATGCTTTCTGCTTTTTATTGATTAATATTATCCTTCGGTACTTTAGAAGTAACATCCATAACATATCATCACTCTTTTTATTTTACAATACTGTGAGCCGTATTTTGCCCTCAGGCCTTTAATTTCTTTTATTTATTATATTAAAGGTACTCGTTTTCACGTCAATGCATGAGTCAATAAATTGTAAAATCGCACGATTGAAAAATAAAACAATAATTGGTGCAGTGCCACAATCGTGGGCAAAATAACTTTCTATGTGGTTCTTGTTAGATTTCTTGAAAACTTTGCAATTTTGCAATAGTGCAACTTTTGTTAACGTGAATATCTTTATTGTTTCTTAAATTACTTTACTTTTTATTACAGTTTTAGTGCTTACAGTATTTTAGCCCTCAATTTTCATGTCAGACAGAGAAATGGAAATGAATGGAAAACATTTAATTTTTGCGCCATTCTAACTAAGAACACATTAAAATTGGAAAACGTTCCTTTACTCACATTTCCTTCAATATAATATGTTCTTTTTAACTATAAGTACATATTTCATGGTTATTTTACTAAAAACTATGAAGTCATTATGAACGATTATAGTTTAATTGCATTATTTGTATGAATGTATGCATGTCTGCCTGTACGTACAGTAATTTCCGCTTAATTGATATTTCTACAAGTCTATAGGTTTTTTTTTAATGAAATTAACCGGGTAAGTAATTTATGCTATACTCTGTTAATTAATTAACCAAATACAATTGTATGCTTTTATAACTAATCAAGCGGTTAAATCAATTAAGCGGAAACTACTGTAGTTTCACTTAATATTAAATTTATCAACACTTTAGGTATCATATAAATTTGATGGTTTGGCCTTTCTTAGCTAAATATTTCTTTTCATGTAATTTTTTATGAAAAAAAACAACAGCAGAAAAGCTTTTAAGAAAAACTAAAATTTTATATAATGAAAATAATAATACATATTATTAAATAATACATATTATTAAAGACTAATTGAATACTTAAACTTAGTTTCACTTTATTTTTCCAATAATCTTACATAATTTGTTATCATAGAATTTTTGGTGGCATAATGACAATTTAATCGAACATTTGAGGTAAAAATTTTGAAAATCTAGCTACCAAGCTAGTTTGGTTTTTTTTTTGCTATAAAAGCAACTTTTGAAATAATTATTTACACAATCTAAATCCCTTGAAAAATAATGTTGAGTACTCGTATACGTCTGCTTTATTGCAAGAAAATAGAAAACCCCATCATTTTAGTTAAACTAAAATTTTACGTTGCTGGCCATGGCTAAATTATGAATAATGACCATCCGCTCAATTGTTTTATCAGTTCAATCAATCTCTGTGTAATAAAAAAAATGGAACAATTTGGTTTTTAGTTTGAAATTTATATTTACATTTTAGATAAAGTAAAGGAAGGCTTACAGTGTTTCAAAAAAATATTAAAATAAATGTATTCGTACAGGCAAATTTGCTGGATAAATTTATTATCCTGAGTTTCCTGATATATAAACTTCAGGCAGAACAGCAGTACCAGCCTTTAAATTCTAAAATATAGTCAGAAAAATTAGGACTATAACTAAGATATTGGAAATTTAAATTGAATTGAAAGTCATTGGAAATGGTGTAAATGATTTGAAAAAAAAAAAGCATTCAATGAAATTCCCATTCAAAATTAGGCAATTAATTTTCAATTTGAAATTATACTTTCTAAGACTTTTTTTAATTTTTCTATTATATAGATTCTAAAATATCATAACTGAAAAATAAATTATCGTATATGATTTTAAGAACATCTGCAGGATCAGTATTAACTTTGGAAATCGTACGTTTTTTAATCGATTCGTTTTACAGAACGCAGCCGTATGTAATTATATGCGACAAACAAAACCTTTCAAAAGCAATTTATAAAATAAAATTTTATTGTTTACTTCGTTATTAAATGATGCACAGTTGGTTCATTTTAAATAACGGTTAAGTTCAAGTGATGCCAAATTTTATATAAAAAAACTTGGTATTACTGCAATTGTAATAAAGGAGTTGCCAGCAGTTGCGCATAAATGTCAAAGTTCAATGCAAACATGTTTAATAAAATATTTAATTTTATATAATAAAATATTTAATTTTATATAATAAAATATTTTTTTACATTAATTTTAATTATTAAAAATAATCATAAAATAAAAAGAATAGCAAAGAATTCCGTATGTGTATTTAATGTTGTCGCTATTTTGTTTAAAGTTTAAATTTTTTTTATTTATAATATTTTCTATAATATTATATATTCTTTGTGATTTTCGCTTATTTTGAATTTTTTTTTATGCAGAGATGCCACATGATATAATAGCTGTGCACTATCGTAAATACAAATTACAGAATGTCATTATCGGAACCCAATAAATATATCGATAACTATTACAATTTTCGGTTCGCAAAAATTTACTGAGTCCAGTACAGTCCCCGCCAAACGTGGCAATTGTTCAACTTATTTGGCGACATGGCTATTTTTCTGGCGATAAATAAATACTAATCGAAAAATAATATTTCGAATGTTTGGAAATAAATTTTCAAAGATTGTAGTAATACTGGATTCACACACGGCAATCTTAGTTCAGCTCCTTTTGAGTTTAAGACAGAGCGAGTAGAAGACGTTTATAGGCACTATTTGAAAATAAAATGCTTGAGGTTGCCACGTTAACAAATGTTTGCTAATAAAAAAACAATACATTTTGAACAAAAAGCATTGATGAATGAAAATAATTACAATTGAAACATATATTTATTTGTTATTTTATACATTTACACAAATTCTTTTTGTAACCTTAACTAAGAATTTTATAGAAGTGCTACCAAGTTTTTGTGCTTTTGCTCTTACGTATAAACGTAGTAAGATGTCGTTGGCTGAAGTAGTTAGCACGTTGACTACAAAATAGAAGGTACTGGGTTCTAGCCCGGTTCCGACAGTCATTATAAAAATTAATAATAATAACACCACGCATTTTTCTGATCTGCATTAGTGTTTCTTTGTATCAGTTGTTGTAGGAAAGTTGAAGGCATAGATTTTGGTCACTGAACTACACCGGCTTCAGCGGATACTAATCTTAATGTAACATCAGAACGCTCTCCTTCGTTGTGTAGCAGAATCATCGGCAAAGTAAGATAAGCAATAAATGGCTACTAAGCATATCTTTGCAAGTTAATACGCCTCATTGACACTAGAGGCGCTGCAACACTGCATTTTTTCAAAATGTGCAAAAGAGCAGGGTTGTAAAAGAATGAAACTTTCACCACCTGTCTTCCCTATCACTAACCCTTTCCTAAAGAAGGTAAAGTCTAGTAATAGTAGTAGGCATTCATTGCCTGAGTGTTAACTACTTCTTTAAAAAAAATAATAATAGCACCTTTCCATTTCTCTATAATATTTATCATGGGAGTACTTGGTGCAGTTTAAATAATTTCCTTTTTGTTGGCTAAGCACATCCAAATGCATTTCGTTGCCGCTCAAGCTTAAACAACAAGTAAATTTTCTAAATTGCTAATAATTTTTAGTCGCGTTAAATATAAATATATAAATATTAAAATAAGTAGCTTGCAATATTTATCACTGTCCATACTGCCTGCTATATAAAAATTTTCTGTACGTTAAGGAGACAACCTGCACACTGTTATAAAATATTATATCTTTGATTAGAGAAGTTCCATTTGTTTTATCATAAAATATGCATAAAATATGTAGATTTTGGTTATTTAAATGTGTGATTTCGAGTATTTTAGTTTCCATGAACGAATTGCCGCATGTTTTTTAATTTTTTTTTAGTAATACCAAAAAATACCAAAAGAAAAGTTGCTGACTTAAATCGCGTGCTTAGAATTTTTAATGTTATCGATTTTGTTTTTGTTTTTACTTTATTTAACAGTAATTGCCAGTTTTTGGGGTTGTAGTTATGTATGTGTAAACGAATGTGTGTGTGTGTGTGTGTGCGTGTATTGGTATATGAGTTATTAATGCAAGTGTGTGACTTATGCAAGGGCAGGCTGAAGAGTTCTTTATTTTATGACGTTATATTGATGAAACATTTTGCATTTTTATTTCTTCCTTTTTAACTTGTGCTTAACCTTGTTTAGGATTTATAAATAGTAAAATTTTGTTTATAAGTTTTTTTTTCAAAGGAATATAAATTTTGTATATATAGTACATACATATATCCAGTAGTTCAATATTTAAAATTTATGCAGACCTTGTAACTGTCTTTTAAATGAAGGACTTTACGCTTAAACTTTCTACTAAAAATCATAGAGCGAACTTTCCAATATAATCAACTATGCACATACTTGAATATAGTTTTAATTAATTTTACTACATCGATATTTCTTAAACTAAAATAATGACTTTGTATACGTTTTCAACTATTTTGAGGGTATTTTTCATTGAGTTTCGTAGATATACATTTATGTATCTATGAATGCATGTATCGGGTCTCCCAATAGGGTTGGTTGTTGCTACCTATAAGTAATCAACAAGAATCATGAGATGCCATTTTAATAGATCGCACTCTACTCGTCCGAATCCTTAACTACGAAAAAGGTCTTGCAAAGATCTTGCCATAAGACGTACTAGAACCTCCTCTTTCCATTAAGGTATATCATTAGGTCTAGTCCAATCCCAATATCAATCTCTGTTATCTCTAATAGGTCGTCTAGCATGTGTTTTCCTAAAAACTTGCAATGCCGGCTACTCGCAGAGCAGCTGAGAAACTACCACGCCTTTGTCCTGTTCTTGACAATTGCAACATAATGTATTATAGGGAAGCCCTCCTACTAGTACGTCTGCCAATCGCCCAGTGGCCCTTCAATACGGCGACCCAATGCGAGATTCTCTTTCTATTTTTTCTTACTATTTCTTCTGAGCGTTTTTCATGGAAGCATGGCAATATTTTCCAAACCATCAGTGCTGCCAGAGAAGTGAATTGGTAAAATATTAAAATGGCAACGATGTTCAAATGATTGCATCACAGGGATGGAAAGTGCGATTTAATGACTCTTAACTCCGCTTAAAACGTTTCTAGCTAAATACATTCATCACTACAAATCACAAAATATAAGTTTGTCAACGATTTGTATATGCAAATCTTAAGTAAAATTTTTCAGTTTCAGTTTCAGTTTCAGTTTGCTTAAATATAATCCACCGTATTCATAAAAAATGTTTTAGGTTTATTACATGTTTATTTGACAAATTTCCCATAGAAATACTTCAAATAAGGGCTTAATAAACCTAAAATATTTTTTATGAATACGGCAGTATATGTATTATCAAATGTTTTATCTAATTTTTTATATAAAAAAAAGGTCAAAAAATTTGATTTTTTTTTTAAATCAAAGGATAAGAAATATCTTTAAGAAGTTAACCGAAGGTTAACAAAATATCGAAATAAAAATATAAACAGACCCAAAGCTCCAAAAAATTGTTTAGTTGAACTTAAAGATTATATTTATTCCAAATTTTACCTTTTAATTATCTGATAAATGTTTTCAAACAGCCAAAGCATATTTTCCATTCCACTTCGTACACACAAATGCATAAGGGGGCGTATGATGAATAAATACACTGAGTATCGTGTGCACATTTATTATGGCCGATTAAATATTTATACTCTGAGTATAAGCATGTTCCAACTATAAGTATGATGGACGCACAATACGCATAAATGAAGTAGAGATTATCTTTAGTGTTGGAACCGGCTTTAGTTATAGTTGGTTGAAAGGAAATATGCGAGCGCACGAGTTGTCTTTCCGAACTGTGTTACTTGTCCAAAAGTCAGCCAAATTGTCGAAGTGGTTTTATATTATTTAGCCTATTTGGCCAAATGACCATGGACGTATACCGTCCAAGCGCTTAACAACACCTGCAAATTATAAAATTCCTTTGAAGCGAATAAAAAGATTTCGATGAAATCTCACAAACACTTTCCTTATTTAAATTTAAAGATAGAAAGCGTTTAATGGAAACCCCTATATTTGCCAAAATTCATCATGTTTAAAGAAAGCAACAAAAATGTATCAGCAAACTTTTTTATTTGGTTTTAATGTAACGATTTTTGCGTGCTTGTTGAATTTATTAAAAGTTTTCTTACTTTATATATGAAACTGCGGTTCTTATTGACTGTTTGTGCTTGTGGGTATGTTGAAGCAGATGCATTAAACACATTTACCACAGCAGGCTACACGAGCACACGACTTTAGATGCCGCAAGTTGCCTTTGTCGCCTTGTAGCTAGGTAAGTAATTATTTTGGAGGCATGATGCTGACGCTGCTTGTATAAAAGTATTTCACTAGTGCCACTTTCAAATATTTCACACTTTGTAAATATTAAATTGCTCTTTCTCAAATGTACTTATATCACGTGAAAGTATAAAAATTAATTGATTTACTTCTTTACAACAATTTGCGGATATACTTTCTATTAAATAATAAGTAATATTTGCAAACTCTTATGCAATCCACATTTTGTTTTATATTGGCAGCACTGTATTTGCTCATTGTTGCCAACAAAAACAGAAATTAGTTTAATTACACTACAACGGTAAAATCAGCATGGACAACAACCTGTCGCCGTATTGCATTTCTGTCGTCAAGATAATTATTCTCATATAAACGTTTGTAATCTATCATTGACATATTAAACCCGTTAGTCTGCTGTGGTGAATATTTTTAATGCTAGCGAGAGAAGATGTTGTTGTAGCCTTGCCACCAGTGACACAATAACTTGCACATTTGTTAGGGGAAAATAATGCAAAATTATGTGATTATGTATATGCCTAGAAGATTTTATTGATAATGTGAATTTATACCAATCAATTTGCTTAGTCAACAAAACTTATGTAGTTATTTCAAAATTCTGCCTAAAAAGTAGGAGTTTTAAACATTTTCAGCCTGCAGCTGAAAAAAAAAAAATTTCGAGAATTTTTTTAAACTTTTTTTTCACATTAAAAATAATATTCACACAACTGTTTATTCTTCGAATATGTGGTATTTCATATGCTTGCATATTATTATTAATTTTCGTTATTTTTGCGTATTTATTATACAGAAGAAATATAAATGATTTTGTGTGCTATGAAAAATAGTTTGCTACACAAATCTGCCAGAACTATTTTGATGTCTTGAGTTACATGAAAACTTGCGAAACCAGAAATTCCAGCAAAATAGTAATACGCTTATCTGGGAATAAAATTAAAAAAAAACATTTACATGCAAATCTACAGCTTCAGACTTGCCGGGCTATGTCCATGTTTAAAAGAGCATGACTTTGTATTGTATAAATAAATAGCATGTGTGTGTGTGTGTGTGTTTGGAGCATGTCCATGTTTGCAGGTAGCAAAAATCATTAAAACTTTTGTTAAGCTGTTTGTTTCAGTGGAAAAAGTCATTAATTTTCTTAAGCAAAGAAAAACAGCTTAAAGCTCATACCAAAGAACATACATACATATGGACATACATATATGTATATGTATATGTATACATATGTATGTATGAATGTATGTGTAAGGAAATAAAAAAAATTTACGCATTCAAACTCAATTTTAGTATTCGTTGTAGTTTAACGATAAGATCAGGATACGAGTATTTTAAAGCTTAATAATAAGAAAATTTTATATTCTTAATTATAATACTGAAAGTTGCTCGATTGCGATTTAAAGCTTATATAATTATACTGCGTTTTTAATGCATTGTTCCAATTATAATTATGATTAATAATGTCAGCTTCTAAAATTCTGTGAAATAATGTTTTAATTGATATTATAATTATTAGTATTAAACATAGTTTTGTAAAGAATTTGAACTCCTTATAAGCACATTTAGTAGAACTTGTTAGTCCCTTTTGTAAAAAGGGCCTAAGTAAGTAACAAAAAGACAGTCCATCAAAAACAATAAAGAACAAGGCAAAACAATCAATTTTCTTTTCTCTGTAGTAATCTCATGCGATTATTTAAGCTATTTTTCGCATTTTAATAACATTTAAAAGTTTTGTTACTTTTAATTTTAGTAGCATTATGACAGATTGTGGCCTAGAAACTTATAATTTTTTAATTGTTTCAAATTTATATACTTTTAGTAGCATAACAGCACACTAATTAATCCAGTAATTATTATTTATAATTCACAAGATTCATCTTCAAAAGTCTTTTCAATAAAACTGCAATTTATTTCTCAAGTATTTATTAGTAGAAACAAAGAAATGAAAACAAAAACACGTCGCTATTTAAGTGTTCAACTTTGACCTGGTTACGGAAAAGTTTTATCATTCATTAAAAAACACAGAAGAAAAAAAATTATGTAAATAAGTATTTGTGCATTGTAGGTATGTATGTATGTATGTGTGTATTACGAAAAAGACTTGGTTTCCTAATGAATTAATTATTACAACCATTGACAAATCAAAGGAATTGTGAGAAAAGTTGAAGAAATACCAGATTGAGAGAGAGAGAGAGAGAGAAAATCATTAACAACTTTTCTTGCTGTTGTTGTTCTACTTTCATTCATGCTGACTTGTTGTAAATGCTGATATTTTTTAAAGCGTTTCACTACAACGAACGACAACTTCGTTCTTCAGATTATTTTTTATTTTTTGAATTGCAATTAAAGGTATTAAAAACATATTAGAAAGTCATTATACACAATGTTCCCTTTAATTAAGCTTAATTAAATTTCTGCTCAAAACTTTTCATCATAATTTATGATAAAGACATTTTTTTATGTTTAAGTGAAAAATTGTGTGAGGAAAAAAAAATATTTTTTTTTCTTTTTCTGCATTTTAAAACAAAACTATTTATGTAGTTATTAATGCTTTTCATTCGCTTGCGGCTTAGTTGTAATAAAATCAATATATTAATGGCTTAATGGCATGATTTGTAAAATACATACAGTTACTCACAAATATATTTTGCTTATGTAAATCTCAACAAATTTGCAAAAAGAATGCTATATAAAAATGTCTTCTTTGAAAAATTCATGTTTATTTTTTTACATATTAAATAGGAAAAGTCTTAACTACAAATATTTTAATTAAAATTTAAAAACAAAAAATTATTTTATGAAATTTTTAATATATAACGAAAAAAATAGCTTATTCTTCAGGTCACAAAAGTATTTTGCTTTTTGAATTTTTTACACAGATTTTTCATTATTAAAGCAGCGTATTATATTTTAATGTTTTGTGTGATATTCATTGTTAGATATGACCACTTGCATACGTCCTAGCATAGATTCCACTAAATTTCGGAAATTTTTAAGTACTTTTTTTATACATTTCTTCTTCCTATACTCGTCCTAAGCACACTTTTTATAAAATGCTATTTTCCCGGATTTTTTTTCCAAATAAGCCCAAAGTTTTTCAATAGGACTCATGTCGAGACTTTGTGGTTTTATTGGCAGATGTTTGGTATTATAAAATAGCCATAATTTAATGTCCAGGGATATATGTTTTGGGTTGTTGTCATGTTGGAAGTAATACGCATTGATATATTGATCCATTTGTTTCTCTAATAATGGACAACTATAGATGTTTATCCATTGTGCTTTATATAAACACCAACTTTCCTACTCCTAGTGCCGACGTACAGCCCCACACCATGAGAGAACCACCACCATGTTTTACTGTTGGCCTTATATTCTTAATAGTTAGTGATTTATTTGGCTTGCGCCGCACCATAAGCTGTCTATCTGACCCAAAAATTATAAATTTACTTTCGTTGCTAAATATTATCGTGTTCCCGAAATTAGAAGTCTGAAATTTATGTAGTTCAGCATATAACTAGCGCTTCTGTCTATTAACTTTCGAAATCAAAGTTTTTTTCTAGCTACGCTGCCGTTAGTATGGTTGGTTTTTAGAACTTTACGGATGGACTTGCCACTTAGGTGTATCCGTAGTATGGCCGTAGGGTCCCCTTTAGCATTTCTTTAAGACTTGGAACATATAAATAGTGGTTTTTCCTATTTTTTTTAATAGTTTTTCTTGTGTTTCTCACCGTTAACAACTTTTCTCGACTTTTTCGTGGAATATTTTGAATATAACTGCGCTTTTTTGCACCTTTAAAAGTATTTTATCTTGTTTGTCTACATCGACCAAACATATCACAAACATATTGGATTGATTTGCTCTATTATACAGATATATAATGATCTTATTCGCAGATCAATTTAATTCCTTTACTTTAGGCATTTTTTTTAACAAAAACTTCACGTGTTGCACTCAATAAAAAAAGATTGGAACCAATTATGACAAAAAAAAAAAGCATAACAATTACTATTACAAACGAATAGCAAAAAAAAAAAACACATTTAACAACACAAATATTTAAGAAATAACGGGAACGCTAAAAGAAGCAAAATACTTTTGTGATGTTGAAATTGCGTAGTTGATACAAGAAAAGGCAAAAAAAAGTATAACAATTAAATTCAAAGTTGTTGTTTTTTTGTATTTTCCATTCTATAGGCTTTGCTATCTCAGTTACAAAAGAAATAAATTTAACATGTTGCCTAAATTTTCTATTTTTAATAAATTTATTCAACTTTTTTGCGTAAAAAATGTAGGCAAAATATATTTGAGAGTAACTGTACATACATAAATAGATAATATTTAAAGCACGAGTATTTAGGTTGGGTTAGTTTAGGTTGAAACGATTGGCAACTACGTTCACCCAATTCCATATGGGATTACACTTATGCCCAATCTGGCATGTTGTGTGTTGCCATATCGGCAACTACGTTTCCTGTTATACATTGATGTCTTGGGATTTATGTTCCCCATTATTGTGATTGGCGATTTTGAGGCGAAATTCAGGCGTTTTGTACCAGATTAAAGAAAACTGTAGTTTGGTTTCTTTAATCGAATTTGAAGTCGAAAAACGCCAATCACTATAAGAATGATTAGCTGTTGATCTGTGCAATTATTTTTATTCTCTTATTTAATTTAATCATATTACTTATTCTCTTAATCACAATTTCCATTTATTTCATTTCTCCCATATGATTTCCTTTAAACGCAAGATTTTTAATAGCAAAATCACTCACAAAAGGAAACCTTTTAAATTTTTTTAGTTGCCTTCCATCATCTTCTGCCCAACATAATTTTTAAAGCTTTAATTCTTTCGCTCCAATAAATTGTCTTTCATCTGCAAGGGTTATTTTTCGTTATCTCTTATGTGTCATGCATTAATTTAGTTCGAAAACAAAATTTTCTTAGACAAAAAAAAAATATATATATAAAAAGAAACTCCATAATATTTTTGCCGGTTCATTGTTTGTTCGACAGTTTATTTATTTCTTTTATTGTTATATAAACTATAATGGCAGAAAGTTCATTGATTTGTAGTGTCACCACTTGATTGTAAGTTCATTATTCACTAGAGAGCCTTTCTTGGCAATCGTTTCCTTTTCTTTTGTATTGTTAGTTTTTTCTTTTCCTCTAAATATTTATTGTTTCATATGAATAAAATAAAGGCGACCTTATCTATCAATGTCATCTTTGATGCCATATAATATAAACATGTACATCACATATTAAACTTTAGAAATATATATGTATGTATGTATATCGTTTTGTTTGAGAACATGTCTTGGTTTAAAGACTACCAGGCAGTTCTGATGTTTAAAAACATAAAGCAATAATTCATTTATAGAAATGTTCTAAAAAGTCTAAGCAATTTTGATTCAAATGATAATAAATAACAATCCAAAGAAAATCAATTTTTTTTTTAAATTATTGCACAGTGAAGTTCGGCTACAACGAAATCAAAGAGTCTGCAAAAATTTCTTTTTTTTGCTATAGGCACAGTAAAAAATGATTTCCCAGAAATAAAAAGTAGTAAATTTAAATAAGTGAAGTTTTGCTTATAGAACATATTCGGCCCATAAGCAGAAACAAACTCAACAAGCAATTAAAAAATTAACAAAACATTCAGCACAATTATGAATTTTACCGGCATTTCTTCACGGGGAAAAATCCTCCTCTTCTAAATAGCCGGGGAATAAGCAAATACGGGAGGGAGGAAACTCTGGATCAGCTGTTTAATGTTTACATTTTATTCTGCACTAATGCAAGACATCATTAATAGAAATTTAATAAAAATTTCAAGCTTCCATTGCCAATAAAATTGTAAGTTAATATAAATATCTGTTTCGGCTCAAATAAGGAATAAAATAAACAGCGCAATCATTCACAAGCATGCGGAATAACTTTAAGCTGAGAAAGTGTCATGGAAATTGAGTCAGGATTAAGCTCAAAATGATTGTATGCTGAAAGGAAATTGTAAATGTTATAAAGTTTTTCCTTATATCGTTCTTGCTAATATTATAGAGAAACAATTCTTCCATTTATTTAATCAGCCTTATCGTGAATAAAAGTTCACGTGAAAAGTGTTCCCTTTCCCTAAAATTGCGATCGCCAATGTTTGCGTTGTTGTTGTGTCAGTATACCATTTTCTAACTTTGTTCGCCATTTTTTTGTTCGCTTTTTATTCCCAATAAGGGGGATTATGTAAACTTGGAGCTTGGAGTGGAAAATTGAGTGTGTTTTATTATTTCTTTTGAAGGCAGAATTAATTCATGTTTAAGAAATGCAGGCTTGCACGGCTTGATTAAAAATTCCTTATTTAAACTATTCGTTTAAATAAATGCTTATGCCATTTTTAAATTTGATTTTACAATTTTTGCATTAGGTCCCTTCAAAATATGGCGGGAAGAAACTTTCAAAAAATTCTCCCTGTCCTTCATATTTACAATACCCACTTTTATCCCCGCGGAATTTTTTTCCCAGGGAAATGGGAATGGAAAAAGGCAAAACATTCACGGGGAACTGTTATTCATAATTGATCTGATTAACAAATTACTGCAGTTCGTTTAAAAAAAAACTGACAAACTGTTAAAATAAACATACAATAAATTTAAAAAAGCATACTATGTCAATATAAAATATGAAATTTTATGGTTTTTAATTTTTAGGACTTAAAAATTAATATTTGTTATAAGCGAATATTTTTTATATATGGAGTTTGCTATAAGCAAATTTTTATGAAATATTAATTAATGCAAATCTCATATAGCCGGATCAGTTATCCGTAATACGACTGTCAGCTACGAGTATTCCTGACAAACAAAGAAAAAGAGATGAGTTTTGCACTGTACATTGTTATGTTTAAAAATAGTTATATGTTATTAATTTTATATTAGCACGAAAAAGTTATTTTTTTTTTAAATTCTAAAAGCACAATCACAGTTTTTGATTTTCACAGATTGAGCCGAAACTGAACAGAATGAAACAGAAAAATTAACAACTATAAGATTTCTGTAAATAAAAGAGAGTCAGCTGATGTGAAACAGAACAGATGATAAAAACTCATTCTGCCTTAATTTATATTTAAAAAAAATATTTTTGTAATAAATTTAATTTTTCCAAATGTTTAACAATTTGTTTGCGGAAGCACCCATATATAGAAATGCTCTTTTAGGTTGCCCCATCCATATGTTTGGATGTACATGCTTCAGTTGCCATTACTTTTTCCCTAACAAATAAGCAGCAACAATAATTTGCAACAAATAAAAATGTTAACATAAAAATGTTTTTTTTTTTATTTTATTGTTCAATTACAGTATACACGAGTAATTTACATGGAAATAAACAAAAAAAATAATAATAATTGGTAGATGAAAATTATTTAATGGTATGCAACATTTTTCACAAAAAAAAAACTTAAATAAATCAGAAAAACCACACATGAATGTGAATGCATTGGCAAATGAACAATCAAATAATATTTGAACTCTGGTATGATTAGTGACATAAAATTATTTTTCTATTGATGGATTTTATTGAAATACAGGAAATAATGGAGGATTAGAGGGAAAGCAGATGCATTCAATACATAAAATATTAGATATGCATCTAAAAGTTGTGTAAAACTAAATGGGGTTATATTTATAAAAGAAATAAAATGTATTTGAAAACTATTTAAAGAAAACATTAAATAAAATGCATTTCAAACTCATTTTAAATTTTATGAAGAGGAAGGAAAGTGTTTTATTTCTAGGGGCCTTATTCATTTGTTTTTAAACAAATTTCTATACCAAATTTCTTTTATAAGCCCTTGATAAAAAAATATTTTTTATCAAGAAATAAAAATAATTAATTTATGTAAAATAATTGCAGAATTAGAGCGATTTTCCTAAAATTTTGTTATTTGAGAAACCAAAAAGCAAACATGATTTTTTTCGAAACTAAAGCAAAAGGGTTTGAATTCTAATGTTAATAACATACTCCCAGTTGTAAGTTTATGAGTGATAAATTAAAATTCCCAGTATTACCATATTGAAAAATAACATAGTGGCAGCATTGTCTATGGTAATGTTATTCTAATGTGAATAACATACTCCCAGTCGCGAGTTTTTTAGTGATAACTTAAAATTCCCAGTATTACCATACTGAAAAATAACATAGTGGCAACATTGTCTATGGTAATGTTATTCTAATGTGAATAACATACTCACAGTCGCGAGTTTTTTAGTGATAACTTAAAATTCCCAGTATTACCATACTGAAAAATAACACAGTGGCAACATTTTCTTAGGTAATGTTTATAATGCTATCAACACAGCTTGTTTATTTTATGGAGAAGAAGAAGAAATTGCCTTAGCTCAATATTTAAAAGTAAAATATTTTGTGTGTAATTTAAAGTAAATAAATAACTAATATTAAGAAAAATTAAAAATGTATTTTACTTGTTGATTTTGAATTATTTTTCATGTACTTTACTCAAGTGTATCAAGCACAACCATATAATCGAAAACTAAAAACTATTACCAAAGATTAAAGTTAATTGAACCTCTAATCTAATCTAAAATCTTAGATTTTAAACTACACAGAGAAAACAGTGCCTACTAAATACCTCATAAAATAGAACAAAATTAATAAGAAATATCTATGGTTTTTTTTTCAATAAGGAAATCTTATTAATTTCATAGAGAAAACCTTTTTGAAAAAACCAAGAAGAAATCTTGTAGTTTTTATGAGGTTATCTTATTGATTTTTTCAATAAAAAAATAAAAAAAATTGCGTCTTTATACTCTATACTTATGTATTTTCATTTAAATTCTATACCATATACATATTGTAGGTGTTATTTATTTATACATACATACATACATACATACACATTATGTTATATTCTTAACTAACTCATTGAACCAGCAAACTTCTACCTGATAGACAAGCACTCTACCCAATATGCTAACAAGCAGCCTGAATAACCATTGAAATTATTGTGCATACATTCTAATACAAAAATGAAAAAGATCATGAAAAAAATTTTCTCTATGTCTATTTATAGAAACGAAAGACACCTCATAAAATCAAGAAGATTTCCTTATTAAAAAAACCAATAAGATGCTTTACACATAATCATATAGGAACCTACTAAAATCAAGAAGAAAACGTTATTGAAAAAAAATCAATAAGGCAACCTAATAAAATCAAGAAGAAAACCTTTAAAAAAAAAATCAAGAAGAAAACCTTTTTAAAAAAATCAAGAAGGCAACCTAATAAAATCAATAAGAAATCCTTATAGCTTACAATTTATAAGAAAACCTAATAGAATCAAGAAGTTTTTCTCTAGACTTGTATCGAACTCTTTCAGTAGCTCGTTTTTGACACAAACCAATGATCAAACCCATTTAAATTACATGGGTTTGATGATTGGTTTGTGTCAAAAACGAGCTACTGAAAGAGTTCGATACAAGTCTATTTTTCTCTATGAATTGGTTTTTTGGTGCCAAAAATAACGGAAATTGAGTAAAAAAAGTTGTGAATAATAAGTTGTGGTTTTCTTCTTGATAAAATTAATAAGATTTACCACATAAAAACAATAAGGAATCTCTATGAAAATATCTTCGCTTCTTTCTGCTGGGATACCCCTTAGCTTAAAAACGGTTCATAGAGAAAATCTTCTTGATTCTATGAGGCAGTTTTTTCTCTGTGTAGTTTTCTGTAAAACAAGCTATTTTTGCGTTATGATACTTTTGCAGCAAGCCTTCGATATTAATATATTTTTTAACTCCGGAATCAGGAGCTAGAATTTGTTTTTTTTTGTGTGCTGTTTAATTAAACACAATGATAGTTTTTGTCTTATTTATCATATGGGGTTATACATATGTTGCTAGAATTCTTTTCAGTTCAAAATAAACTTAACACACTTAATACTAAATTCGTATATTTAGTTACACAATAAGAATTCCATTTTTTTTTATTTTAGCTTTAACAAGGACATTTGTTTGCAATGCCTACGAAAAGGATATCTTCCATGTCTGTCTGTGGAAGTGTATCTTAAGGCCAGTAAGAGAAAAACTTCCTTGTTAAACATCCTTGTGCAGCAGTTACAAAATTATTTAACTGCACATGTCATTTAATTTTCAAGAGTTTTGTGTCTTTTTTCCTATTTATTTTAAATGTGCTGAAGTTGTTGCTGCTGTCTAATTTTTGTTGGCAGCACAAACTTCATTTCTCTCCTTTTTTTTGTGTGTAACAACTTGTTATAAAGACAATTTTATTCTTTTGTCTGGATATGTGGGCTGTTTTTAAAGGCATATACATGTGTAGATATGTATGTACATATGTGTATATAGTATATATATATATATATATGTACATGTATACATGTGTAAAATTATGTACCGATTATTTAAGTTTGCCTTACTTGTTCATTTCTGTGTGTGTGCGTGTCACAACACTCTTGTTGGCTAAAGTTTTTTTTAAAGAAAAATTTTACTTAAATATTTTATATGCTTATTGCTTTAAGTACAAAACTCTTCACTTTTCCATGTAAACTTATTATAAAGAAAACTTTTTCTGACATCACCTACCCATTTGCATGCATATTTATACAACAAATAGCTTATGTGCTCATGTATACGAATATGTTTGATAACTCTCTTACAAGTGTGCTGAAGTTATTTAGTATTAAGAAAATGATAAAGAAAGAAAAAACTTACCTTGATTCTTTTTATTCTTATTTTTTTTTTTTTTTTGTCAAACTGATATGCTGCTGAAGCTTTAAGATTTATCTCTAAAGCTGAGCTTGGCCATTATTTTAATGGTTGGAAATCTGTAAAAGAAATAATAAATTAACATATAAAATCGTACTAAATAAAGAAATATACGTATTATGCTTAAAAGAAATCAGTTTTTAGATGAAAGGCTTTAACAAACCCCCTTTGCTTCGAGTTGAATTAAATGGAATAAGCTTTAAATAAGTTACAGACATACACACAAATTGCTCCTAAAAATAAAGAAATAGTTTATATTTTCCGGAAAAATTTCTGAACAGATTTTACATACAGTAATTGCAGAAACAATACCACAGCCCTGCTACAAGTTTTAATTAAAAAATAATAATTGCATTTGCTTTTTACTAAGGTTAAGTTTCTTAAGTATATTCAAAATAAAGCATAGATTTCAAGAGTTTTTTTTTTGCAGGAAATTAAACATTTCAAATTTACTAAATATGATAGACAAAACTCATGAAATGCTATAAATTCTATTTCAAAAGGAAATCTAAAACACTATTTCAAATAAAAATATTGAATGTTACTCTCTTCAAATGAAAAGCAGTAAATGCATACATATGAATATTTGTGTTTGTGTGTGTGTGTTTGTGTGTGATTAAATTAAAAACACATGTTTACGTGTTTAATGTTGGTAGCCATCAAGATAGTTTTGACACTTTCACATACTTACATATATATCATTAAATTTGTTTCCAAGTGTTTTTCAAATACAAATATAGAATTAAATTTCAAGGATTTCATTTATTTTTTCTTCAAACATGTAATTAAGAAATGGGTCAGTAAAATTTAAGGATTTTATTGCAAACGATATTTATGTAAATAAAACTTGAAAAGAGATATTCTTGTAAAGGCTTTTTTTGTTAATTAAAAACAGAATTATTTTCGTACGAACATGAATATTTTTATGAGGATGCAAAATTCTAATACATATTTTGAAAAGATGAAACTGAACATTTTTGGTAAATTATTATTTAAAATTTTTAATTTGTTTTTCTATGTTCATTTACTAACACAAAAAAAAAAACTAGTTTGCCAGAAAACGAGTTTAAAGTTTGCAATTAACACAACAGTTGAGTAAAACATTTACTTGTATGAAATTCATACTACAATATGAAGCACAATATTAGGATAAATTCTGCATCATTAACTCAAAAATTCTATTTTTTGAGTTATGACGTTCTTTGAGCAAATGAGGGATGTGTCAATGGGTTTGATATTGGATGGCAGTGACAAAATGATCTACTTGAGAAATTCAACGACTACACTGGGTCTAATAAAAAGTAGGGTAAAATTTTTTTTCGATTTTGTTACACACTGTAACTAAAAATTATTTCACTAACAATTTTTTAAAAATACAACAATATTAATTAAAAATCTAGCATTTTATTTTTCTTCTGTAGACGACTATTTTAGCAGATTTTCTTAACCATTTCTGGCAACACTGGTTTTTACCAACATAATAATAATATAAATGAGAATGAATGATGAGAAGAGATACATATTTGTGATACAAATACAGAAATTTGAGGAAAGAAAACTGTTAAATTTGTACAGAGATGCCAATTTGGCGCGTTGCGAGCTAGGTTTAGCGCGTTTTAACTATAACCAAGGCGTTTTTTTCGCCTTAGCGCGTTTAATAAATAACGTCATTTCAGTTCAATATTTTTTTTTACTTTTTTTTTTATAAAAATAACAAATTTTCTAGTATCCAAAACTCTGTTAAAATTTTGTAAATTGGTCAATGACTCAGTTCTCGGAAATAAAATTCCTTGACTGCGGTTAGAATTAAAAATGCATATTAATACTGTAAATGGCAAATATTTTGAAATTTCACAACAAAAATATCTACCAAAAAAATAAATATAACTTATTAAACATCTATTACAGCTGAAATACAAAAAGCATTTGAATAGCACAACTGTTCGAAAGTTTATGTTGTTATAAATTTTGACAAATAAAACTAAAATAACAACTAAGGATTTCGATTATTTGCAAATATAAAAATAATTAATGTGATGATCGTAAAAGATAAGTAAGAATAGTTAAACCTAAATAGAATATGGAAAAACAGAAAATGAATAGTGATACTTACAAATGTGTTTGCCAAAGGTAAATCAATAATTGTATACACAATCAATTCTCATATTCCATTTCATAGAAATTTAAGTTAAATAGCTGATGTTAATAATAATCTCTACCCCAGTAGATAGACATGGGTGCTGATGAAGTGCGTGGCTGCACAGAAAAATATCGGTATTTCCCCCAGCTAATAAAGTCTAGTTTAATTTTTCTTCTCTTCTTTAGATACTCACATTAATTAATAAAAATATTTCATTCAATAAGAATTGAAATTACTGAACTCAAGCCTGATTAAGAAATTATTTCTGATTAAAATTCACTACAGTTCAATTAAATCTAAAAATGTCTCACAAAATTTAATTTTAATTTAGCGCATAGGAAAATAGCGCTTTTTGGCTATAAATAGTTGATAATGCTGTAATAAAGCGCGTTCCAGCGCTTTTTGGGAAGGGTAATAGCGCGTTTGGGTTATAAATCAAAGTTTAAAACGCCAAGCAAATTGCAAAATCGGTACGTTTGGCAAGAAACCGCCATATCTGACAACCCTGACTTAAATCAAATAAAATACCTCTGTGATCACGAGAGATAACAGCGTAAGTCACAAAATGTAGTTTCGAGAAAAACCACTTTTAACGAATGAACGCTAAAAAAAACAAAATGGGCAACTTGAAATAATTTTGTCGTAAAAAAGATATTATCGTATTAACTAATGCATTCAAGTTTATAAGAAAATGTAGTTTTTTTTGTGTAATTTGGCATTTTTTAAATATTTTATTGAAGCTCAAAATTGTTTTTTTTTTGTTTATCATATCTTTATAATAAACATTGTTAAAGACCATGACTCACTATCCTACACAATTGCACGATTTACTATGAAATACAACCCTGATCTGATGAATTATTATTTTCTTTTCAAAATTTTTATAGGCTTCATCATACATTTACTTTCTCGTTTTATGCAAAAAGTATAAAATATATCATATTTGTATATACATGTATAATAATATTATGTATAATAATATAATATAATTTGCTTGTTCACTACTCTATTGCGCACTGTTGCACGTCTTTAATAGACAGAAAGACGTATGATTATTGATAATAAACAATATTAATTTTGCATATAAATAATATTAATCATACGTCACGTTCGGCGGACATTATTGACTTTCTGCATAATATTAAACCGTATGTATTAATACGTGCACGTATATATGTATATGTGTGTGTGTGTGTGTGTGCGTGAATGTATTTGTTTATTTAAGTAAAACACACGTACCTTAGTATCAATATACTGTACACACTTACACATGGATATGTGTCATTATTTAGCAGAAATTCAATTAAAATTTAAACGGGTTTCTGTGAAAAATGAGATATTGGAAAATTTTGTATTATACAGAATTATTTAAGCTGGCAATTGCCTTAAGAAATGTAATGTGAGGCAAGTTCAGTGAAGTGAAAATTAGCTAAAAAAAATGAATTACCAATTGGAATGGCATTATGAATGTATTGAATGAGGCCAAAAGTAATTATCTCGTACTATTTGCTAGTATTCTTTAAGTTATAGCTTTAATATTTTTCTTGCCAATTTTCGCTATAATTGTTTGCTTGAAATCCTTCAGATTTTTAGAATTATTGAGTCATATTGAATATATTGAGGAAACTTTTAGTTTTTTTTCCTAAAACTTTTTATTCTTATTTGTTAATGTCGAAATATTAAATGCTTTTAGTGTCTTAATAAAACCACAATTAACTAATTTTGTTGTTAGGCTTCTTAATAACTGTGTTTAAATGAAACTTAAGCATGATTTAATTTAATATATTTTAACCTACATTTAATTAACTTTAATTTATGATTGTGTGTCATGTATTTAAATGTTTTTTTTTTCATTATTAAGACACACTAGAGTAAAAAGACCAATTAAAAAAAATTATTCAAGCACACCCATTCTTTTGTCATTTGTGATTTTGTACATGTAATTCTATTTTTCTTGTAAAACTGGGAAGAAAACAATTTTGTGAACGAGCTTTTCATTTATGAAAACGAAAATGTGAAAATAAACTTCATATTTCAATGTTTGTTGTTGCTTTTTGAAAAAAAAGAAAGAGAACAATAGCAACACAAACTTAAATAACAACAATAAATGACACAATGACAGCGACAAATAACATTAAAAAAGCTGACAATGTCTAATAAGTATTTACAGATACACACATATATACGAGGGTGGTCCCCAAAGTGATTTGGTTAAAATAAAATTATTTTGGCGAAAAGTGGCAGTCATTTTGTAAGATGTCTTATAAATATCAAGGTAGCGCCTTATTTGCTTAGTTTTTTTTTTTTTTTTGAACCATAAAACATAACGATCTCAGCGAATTTGAAAATATGGACAACTTTTTTTACATTTGTGTAACTTAATACTTTCATTTAAAAGATCGTGATTAATCAATATGAAAACCGAACTACATATTAATCTTTCCTCTTTCCCGGACTATTTTCTGTTCCAAAAATTAAATAAATTTAGTAGAGTGCGACTTTGACTCGCAAGCGAAGAGTTACATACGGCGCTTGTTTCTTTTCGGCGATTTTTTTCGGATTTTTGTTGATTTTTTGGTATTGGCGGTTTTTTTGGTTTTTGGCGATTTTTTTTTTGCATTTTAGAAATTTATTTTATTTTTGATGATATTTTTCATTGAATATCACAAGAAAAGTTGTTTCGGAATATAAAGAAAAGTTTTCCCAAATTTGTTATATTCTCTTTGTTAGTTCGGTTAATTTTGAGGCTGCCCTCATACATATGAGTACACATATTTAAATTAATTGTTGCTGTGTTTTCTTCAATATGCGAGTAGTCAGCCAGTCAGTTAGTTACAGACAACAATAAATGTACATATTTTAGTACGAGTGCATTAAATAATATTAACATATATATTACACTTACATACATACATGTTCATTCTTACATGAACCCCACAAACATTGGAAAATATTCTTGCTAATAGACGTTACGTCTAAGAATTTTCGAGGAGAATGTCAACATACTGTGAACCAGTATCGCATGTGTGCTGCGATAATTTTCAGTTTATGGATAAAAGTAGAAAAACAAATGGAAGGTTGTACCTTGTATGCAGCAGTGATGCCAACTTTTCAAGAACAAGAACTAATGTTCCTTCTCTTGTGCCGAGTACACATTATGGCATTTTGTGACATCGCAATAGTGTGTTCTAGTGGCAACTGTTGGCATTTCCAATAGTTTTCGTTGTGTGGCATTGCTTACCATATACATGCATATAAAGCATAATGTGAACGGCATTGCACACATTTTGAAAATGACACCACAAACTGACAACACAAGTTATGTCAGATGTGTACTAAGCATTAGTTTAGCGTTCAATACTCAACGTTAAAAATTTGTAACATACGAGTAACTGAGTGCTAGCTGCTCTTTTTGTCATTTTAGTAGCTTCATAAAAACTCACCTTCAAAAGCAAGTTTTTTTAACTCTTCTAGACTTGACTTAATTGATCAACAGCAATATTTCCTTGGAAAAAATTCAATTACCTTGATTTCTCTTCTCAGTAGTTTTTGCAACAGAAAATGTTTGCTGGGTATTTGGGTACAAACATTACACACATGACTACATTTGTAATTGTGAACATCAGTTGAGTAAATTAGTGCACGTTTATTTTAACACACACTCTCCTTAAGTTTAAGTGTGTTGGAGGTGGGTAAAGGTCAGTGTTGCCATTCAATGTGTAATTACGCATATCATGTGCAACCCAAGTGTTATTAGTAACGGTTATAATTACATATTGTGTAATTTTTAGCTTTTATTCATAAAAGTCACTCTGTAAGACTTTTTTTTAATGAATAAAAAAGAATAGTTGCGCAAAGGAAATTTAAAATAATTTGATGCAAGAAATAGTTCAAGAATAATTCCTTTAGTAATTATTAAGCTACTTTTGATTCATTTTTTTTTTATTTTTCCTTTGCAACAACTTAGAAAATTGGTAACTATTTTTTATTTTTTTAATCTGTCCAAATTTATTACACTCAAAGAGGGCACCTTATTAAATTTAATGAGTTGTGACACGCTCGCGACCATACCTCATAAAAATTTTTATAAAAAATGTTGATACAAAAGCAAGAGGGTCGGCAGCAGAGTACATTACGTTAGCAGTAGAGTACATAATTAAAGTACATACATATATTCAAACAGCCTTATTTATAAAAATTATTAAGTCTTTATAAAGGGTTTATAAAATAGATTTTCATATAATTATAAATATGTACTCTGGTGTTAACACAATGCACAACGCTCTTGTTTAAATATGACTGCCGATTAATTTCAAACGAATAATCGAATGTTCAAATTATTACTTAAATATTTCAAAAAATATAATCGAATAGAATATTTAAGTAGCTAGTTAAACACTAAAGAAGTAGAGCTATAGCTCGAATTCAAATTAATCAAACATTTAGAAAATATTTTCTTTTAAATAGGAAAGATTTTTGAACCAATAATTATTTTTTGTTGTAAATATCGAACAATTATTCGATTAATTTTCAACGAATAATTGATTGATTGATTATGAAAAATATTCACATTTTAAAATTAACATAAGTTTTCTATTTCAAATAGCAAATTATTCGATTAAACTACTGTAACGCATAAGATTATAATAAAGTAGAGCTAAAGTAGGATTGATCAGATATTTGAGTAAAAAATGTATTTTTCTTAAACCAAGAGAATCATTCGATTAATTTTCATAATAATGAATGAATAATTAAATATTTTAAACATGCTCCAAATGCTCAGCTTTTTAAAGAAGGGCACCTTTTCTATTTAAATAGAAAATTAATCGATTAAACTGTAACGAACAATCGCATAATTAAAAAACTATTAACACACTTATAAAGTACAGCTAAAGCAGGAATATGTTGCGAGTGGAAAATTAAAAGATATTTGAACAAATTCTTCGATTATGTTTCAGCGAATAATTAAATATTCGAAAAATTAATTGCATATTTACTAAGAATTGATGTCCGTCTGATAATCAGAGATTTTTTATTTTAAATGGAAAATTATTCGATTAAAATAGCATATGTAAAAAAAGTATTAAAGCGTTTATAAAGTAGAGCTAAGGTAGGAGTTTCTTTATATTTTCAAAGATTTTGCATTAAGTACAATAAATATTTTTCTTGCTTGTATAATTTAGCAATATAATTGCTGGTAACCCTGGTAACAAAAATAAAATATGTCGAAAATTCAGACAAATAGACATTAAGACATTTAGACATTTTTGTTTAGAAGCAATACACATTTCTACACGTATTAGTAAATTGAAACACTCCTACAAATTGTTTAACAACCATATTGACATGCCAAGAAGATGGCAAAAGGTTACTACTAGTATTAAAAAAAAACTAATTTAAAATTTAACATAAATTCTAATACCAGGGCTACTTCATGGTATTAAAGATTCTTTTGGGAAAAATTATTATTATTCCCACAATCAAAAATTATATTTGTACCCAATTTATTGTGCCTAGTAACAAAGACCTACACTCTTTGTAGTGGAGCTGACCAGCACCTTTGATGGGAATTAAGCCCACACATAAGCAAAAGACTAGCCACTAGCCTACCATTAAAAAATAATGACTCAAATGGAAAATTGAAAGGAAAAATGTGAAAATATTTATCATTACATACCCCAATTACAAACCACTTTTTCATTTATTTTTCGATTTTCTTTCATTTCATTTGTCACATTCGACTACGTTTTTCCAACGAAAGTAATTGAGGACAAACAAAACAAAATTATACAATATTTATTTATATATTATTTTCCAATTTCTTGGTATTAAGGAAATGTTTCACAGAAAAATCGATTTTAATTTGAATAGGAAAAAAGTAATTGTAAAATAAAACACGCGACTACGAAAATTACAATAAAAAAAGTGTTTCGAAATGAAAATAAATGCATGTAAGTTTCAATTTACATGATTATAATTATTAAAAAAAAAAGCATAGAAAAATGTTTGTGGTTATTAAGCCAAGCATTGTGTTAATTTGATGGAAAAATAGTTGATTTTCACAGACATATAAATGCACACAAATACACTTTAAACGTACAGTGGGCGTATGGAAATGCAAGACTTACATACATATATAATAGCACCAAAAATATAAAAAAAATATATTATATACATATTCGTATGGAATAAACTTGGGTGGAACTCGTTCACCTAAAATAAAAACTATATAATTTAAATGGGTTTGATCAACAACAGTACGAATTGTGATTCAAAAGCTGAAATTAAGGCGCTGTTAAATGTACAGAGACTTTCTGGATATCACTAACATTCTTCTGTAAACTCGTGCAGAACTTGTCCAGTAGTTCATTTTACATACAAGTTTAATGTTAAGTATAAGTATAACAGTGATATGTTTGTTAAATAGACATTATTGTTTAAAGAACAGCGTAGTTAACATCGTAGTATACTAACAGTGAATTATTTAACAGTGTTGAGGAAATAAAATGTACAGAATCGTACTTTTTATTTACGGCCTGTCCCACAATGTCACCAGAATTCGAACGATCGAATACTTATATTGAAAACAACAACAAATTCGCTAGTGTTATTGTTGTTTGAAATACAAGTTGTCGATCGAACGATTTCTGGTGATATCGTGGGACAGGCCGTTAATTGCAAATATTCGAACCTAATAAAATAACTTAAAAAAATTTAATTTTTAGATAAAGTTAGAAGTTGTTGTATGTTAAATCAAACTTTAATTTTTGTCTCTTGCCAATAAAACGAAAATAAGGCTCGCTATGTATATATGTACACAGAATCATTTCTATTCTACTCTCAAGCAAAACACGATTTATGCGGTTGTTTATAAAACCATAAAGATATTTTCATATAACAATCTATAATTTTGAAGCACAATTAGGAAAAATTAAGTGAGAAAAATAAACAAAGATCTCAAACAGAGTTCTGTCTAAAATGGCAACTTTAAATTTTTTTTTAATTTTTACAGAAAACACTCTAGAGTTAATTTGGTTAAAGCATTTTTTTTTTCTCCAAAATTTATGCAAATATTCTTATTCAAATATATAATAATAGCTTTTGTTATTCTAATAAACGAAAATTATTTCGTGCACTTCCTTTAAAAGGCACTTATACATACATACATACACATGACAGCATATTCATGTAAATATTTGACACAAACATGCACTTTCCCATACACACACATATGTACATAAATATGAACATCCATAACCAAATTCATGCAAATTCATGTTAATATACCCGGCAAACATTTTCTCTAGCGGAAGTTGAGCAAGAAGTCAAATGTATCAATATTATAACATTAATTAGAAAAATAAAAAATTCTTTTGCCTAAAAGTAGCAGTGATAAAATTTTAACACTTTCTAGAATAATAACTAAAAATTTTACTAACCTGTTTCTTTTATTTTTGGCCCGATACGTTTGCTGTCGTTTTGTGTTGTTTAATGGCAGTATTTTATTTTTGCCCATGTATTTTAGATCTAACGATGAACAGTTCTAGTACTCCAGTCGAGTGCTTACCTACACCAAATTTTAGGACTCTAACGATTGCAGGTAAGGGATAATTTTAAGAATATTGTTTTAATGATGGGTTGGTATACTTTCCCTTGCTGCTAACCCACTCCTTTACTGCTTGACTGTGCACATTAATTTGAAAGTATTGGAGCTCCCTAGATACATATAAGCAACTAAGCATTTTTTTACTAAAATTCTTCAAAGCAACCCCTACAGAATTTGAAGACTCTCATTATTGTAGTTGTCTAGATATAGGATACCCATGTTACTCCCTTAAGTTTTATGTCAGTGAAGGTCCAGTTAAAATCGGTTCTGCTCTAAAAAGTAACATTATCAATTTCACTACTCGATACGGTTATCATTTTGAAGGCACTACAATTTGATAATGTCTATGACCAACAAAACCCTCGAAATGTTCAGGTGTCATTCATGCTGGTGGTGTCCATGCAGTTAACAATAATGGCCATACAGTAAAATTTGCGGATGATTTTAATTGAATTCTTGTGAAGTATTAATAAATATAATTTAAAATAAAAAATTACAAAATAGCTTCAGTGTGCTATTGTTGGCAGGCAGGCAGTATTAGATGGACATCGGCCAAGGCTTTCAAACACACAATGTCAATAACAACAAATTTAATATACATACATACTCGCAAACACATTTACAAACATAGATAGACAATGGCAACTACATACATACATATACATATATATCACATACATATACATATATACTCAACCAGCAAAGTTATTGCAGTAGCCAAAGGCAATATTGTTGCCGTTTTGTATTTCTAATAAAGAAAAGCACACAAAGAATTGTTTTCTAATAACAGAGTGTGAAATATATGTATCTATGTATGTATGTTATACGAGTATATACTCGTATGTATATTTTTAGAGAGGAAATTCGTATAATTTTAATCTACAGGAACTACATTATTAAAACATTATAGTTATGAGCTTTTTCGTTTAAAAATTTACTACAAATATTTTATTTATTATTAATATGAAAAATATCTTTTTGTAAGGGCATTATTTCATAAGTTAAAAAATCATTATTTCATAAATTAAAAAATAGCTTTTAATTTTCATAGAAAATAATGCTTAAATTTCCACATTTTAAAACTATGCAGATAGATGAAACGAAGATGACAAAATTGGCCTGCCAATAAATAAAAAAAAAAACAATGCCTGAGGGGCAAACTATTTCCAAATATCAGCCGATTTCGCTTTAATTAAAATTAAATTATGTAAATAACTAAACTAGACATTATATTGGGTGTTTTTTTATTGAGGTATAGAACTTTAAGTTTGCATCACTTTTTTAACTGTCAAGTGATTAATATTTAGTTTGGTTTGCCATTTCATCATGAACAGGTTGACAAAAGAATAACGCTTGCAAATCGCGCAAATTTATTTCGAAAATAATGGTTCAGTTCGCGAAGTTTACCGCAAGCTACGTCCATTTTATGGTCGACATAATCGTCCATCAGAGCAATTAATTCGGTTAACCATGGATCGTTTTCGCACTACGTTTACTCTATGTGATAATACGCATCCGCAGAGACGTCGAACAGTGCGCACCGAAGAAACAATTGCCGCTGTAGAGCAAAGTGTTGAAGAGGACCCGAATGAATCGATTCGCCACCGTGCACAGCAATTGGAGCTGATAACCGACTATTTTGTTCCCGAATTGGATGGCATGAATGTGGATGAGTTGTGGTTCCAACAAGACGGCGCTACATGCCACACAGCGCACGTCACAATCGATTTATTGAAGGAAACATTCGATGAGCGCATAATTTCGCGGAATGGACCTGTCAATTGGCCACCAAGATCGTGTGATTTGACACCATTGGATTATTTTCTTTGGGGATATGTGAAGTCGCTCGTCTACGCCAACAAACCAGAAACGTTAGGGGACTCGGAAGCCAACGTTCGTGGCGTTATTGCCAACATACGGCCCCATATGCTCGAAAAAGTGGTTGAAAATTGGACCTGTAGAATTGGCTTTATTCGAGCCAGCCGCGGCGGCCACATGCCCGAAATCATATTTAAACATTAATGGCATAAAATTATCCTTCCAATAAAGCCAAATTGATGGACATTAAAACGATTTTCTTGTGTTTTATTTCAATTCGAAGTTCTATACCTCTAAAAAAACACCCTGTATATCAAAATATTTCATATATAAAGAAATTTTATTTAATATTTGTTCCAAGTGTTGAAAATGCAAATTTCTCATTCCTATTCCTTCATAGGAGATTTTGCCAGTTTTTTCTGCTAAAAAGCAATTTTTTTTTTGTTCGATATGGGCAGTTTTTTCCTCAAGCGTATATGACAGCACTGACTGCACGAAATTTTACAATAACAAATTTACATACATACATACATACGCACATGTACATACATATTTCCTGCAGTGTTGAATTTCATATCAAAATAAATTCACCTCATTGAATTCGCCTTGAGTGAGAATGGTGGAAAACCATGATACAGTCCTTTTCAGTTAATATCAAGATGACAAAAATAAAAGAATGCAAAAAACAAACACATTAGGAAATTTGTTGTTGTTTGCAACACAAGTTGTCGATCGAACGATTTCTGGTGACATCGTGGGACAGGCCGTTAATTTCAATAAAAAAGTCTATTTTCGATAACAAGTCGCTTACGATAAAATCGAAAAAAGGCTCGATATAAAATATCATTTTGCGTATCATATGTACATATGTGATGCAGAGAAAGGGTTAAATAACCATATTCCTATTTATAACTCCTTAAAATATGCAACGATTATTTTTTTATGTTTTTCTTTGTTTAATATCTCTTTTTTCCTACTTCTATATATGTACATATTTGATTTAAATTTTTTTGTCACAAAATATATTTTCCATTTTCTTTATGTAACATTTGAACAATTTGCAAAATAAAATTCCATGTAGAAAATTAAAAAAGCGAATATAGAAAATCTTTATAAATCTTTTATGAGATTTCATTGGAAAAATTACCCATTTTATTGAAAAAAACCATAAATTTATAATGACGGTAGAAAGTTGTTAATAAGAATAAGAAAACTTTAATTTACCATTGAAACTCGTTGGCTTTCCTTGGAGCCTGCTATTGTGTTCAACATTTCACGTGAAATGCTGTCAAAATACTTAAAAAACATTGACATAATTGTTAATGAAAAAATGTTACAGAAGTTCATCTTAAAAAAAATATATACATATATATGTATATGTAGTATGTGTGAATGTAACTTCAACATTTTAAGTTTTCATAAGAAAAAAAAATCTATGAGTGACAAATACATGGGATGGTTTTCGAAAACGTCCAAAAATTGTAGCATAGTTTCAAGGGCTAGTTAATATTGCTGCCAATGTCAATTTTTTCGTAAGAAATAATCAATATTGCTCAACGTTTTTCACAAATTTGAAATAATTAGAGTATAATTTCGAGATATCGAGCCATAACCGGCAAAAAAGCTTAAGCGCAATATTTTTTTCAACTTCGTTTTGTGACAAAAATCGATTACTTACGGTTGTACCTAAACGATTTTCATCAAAAAATTAAGTTCGAATATTATGGCGCTTAAGATTTTTTGGCAACTACGGCATGATATATGTATACATCGAGCCATAACCACCAAAAAAGCTCAAACGCCATATTCTTTTAACTTCTTTTTTTTATAAAAATCTATTACTTACGATCGTACCTAAAGGATTTTTATCAAAAAATTAAGTTCGAAAGTTATGTGCTTAAGCCTTTTTATCGATTATGGCAAGATATATGTACATATATGTATGTATATCGAGCCACAACCACCAGAAAAGCTTAAGCGCCATTTTTTTAAACTTCAAAAAAATTAAGTTCGAAAGTTATGTGGCTTCAGCCTTTTTGTCGATTATGGCATAATATATACATCGAGCCATAACCGCCTAAAGAGCGTAAGCGCCATATTTTTTTAACTTCCTTTTTTTCGTACCTAAAGGATTTTCATCAAAAAATTAAGTTCGAAAGTTGTGTGGCTTAAGCCTTTTTGGCGATTAGTCTTTGCTATCCTTTTTTGAAAGTCGATTTGTATTCTCTTTTGTTATATTTCTTGTTGAGCTTGTGCATGTTTGTTCCAAACAATTTATGGATGCTTTATATGAGTTTACATTAAGGAAAAAGTTACAATGTGTTGCTATAATAAATTAAACATGCCCCGCGCGCCACCTTCATTTTGCTTTCATATGAATTACTTTTGTTTTCTAATATCATCAGTAAGCTGCGTTCGGTTGGGTCAAATCTCAAAAATGCCTTGCAGGTTAAGTTCTTTACAACTAATTTTTTTACATTTGTCAAACCAAGTTAAGCAAAAACCACAAAATCCCCCCCCACCCACCCCGCCATAAAAAAAATCCATCCTTAGCAAAAGATTGATGAAGGTGTTTAATAATGTCGCTAGGCATGTGTGTGTTGTAGTGTTCACAGAAAAATGTGTTCTATATTCATTTATTTATTTATTTATTTTGTTGCTTTCTCTAATTTAAGATATTTTTCCCATTATTTTTACAGATTTTCCGTTTGCCTCTGAGACATGTCTTTGTGGATTAAAAAAAGTTTCATTTGTTTCAACTTATTTTTTGAAAACACAATTTTCTACACGCAAACCGACAAACAGCAGCTGAAGCTTTAATACCTAGAAAAACTAACTAACAACTACATATACATGCATACATACATACATACATATGCATGTATAGAAGTATGTATGTATATCATCATTAAATTTTATAAACAACTTCATGCATTGGAATAAATGAAAATTACCTTGAATAAAGTATAAGGTAAAATAAAATAAACAACAGGGGAAAAAATAATACACACACGATTTTTTAATGAAATGTAGACAAACTTTGAGAGCGTGCTAGAAGAATATATAAAATATCACTGAAAAAAATATAAATAAATTATATTAAAGTTATAAAAAAAGTTATCCTCAACGCTAACTTATCATCCACAAACATATTTCTACATACATATGTAGATACATATATGTACTATATCGTTCATAATTATAATTGTTATCAGATTTATCAGCAACAACAACAGCACTGTCAACAACAGCATATAACGCCACTACAGTCACAAGTAGTAGACAAACAATAATAAACAGCAATAATAACAACAGCAACTTCGAAAGCATCCGTGTCAAATCGACACCTACACTTTAAGCCGCATCATCAACTGTTTCAAACTGCTGCCTTAAATATCGCTGGAATAACAACACAAACAACAACAACAACAACTATAACAACAACCATTATCACCAATACTACTTTTGTAAAAAGCACAAAAACAAAAACGGAAAGGAAAAACCTATAAAAATAACAACAACAACAACAACAACAACGAAAAAAACATCAATCATCAGCTAGATATCCTGTTGCAAGACCAACCGAACAACATTACAACCATTTTATTCCAACCGCACAGAGCCATACATAAAGTAGTAGATATCTCTGCCCTCCTTTAGCGCAAATAAGTGTCATTCCCATCATTGCCAGTTTAAAAATAACAACATTAGCAGCACCAGCACCAGCACCAGCAAAAGCACCAGCAACAGCACCAACCAACCATTACAGATACCAACACAGTTACCAGCAATATCAACAGCAACAAAAATGCGAAAAACAAAAGATAATATGCTGATGCACGGTTTTATATTGGTGACTATTTTGGCAACAGCCAAAAGTGCCGAAGCGGAAATTACAATGGAGGCTGCTTTTCAAGGTAATTGATTTTTGATTGTGTGTATGTGTATGTGTATGTGTGTGTGTGTGTGCTTTTTTTATTTTGCGTATTTGCCTTAAGCCCTGACTGGCATGAACTGTCGTCAAGGGGCCGCCACATAAACCTTAACAAGGCATTAAACGAGTATAAAAAAAATATTCGTTTGCTTTTAAAATATTCTTAAGAGTATTTTGTCTGCCATCAAGTGTAATTTGAAATATACATTTAAGTACTTATATTGCTAGTGAAGTGTTAGAAGTTGCTGTTGCTTAAATAAGTTAAAATAAAAAATAACAACAATGCAGTCAGTTTCTTAAAAGTAGCATTTGCCACAGCGATTTTAGACCATCATACAGTTGTCAGGTCTGGCAACTTTATTAACAGTTTGGTTTATCATTTCATAGTGAATAGTCTAACAGTAATAGTATCTTTCCACAATACGTGCTTCGCTCTCTATTCATGCTTCACACCCCAATCATGAAAGAAGCAACTTGCTTCGCCATACAAAATTATGAGAGCGAATCAAGTAGATTCATTATGAATCTACTTGCGAAGCACATATAATTGGTGTCTTCTCTAACTTTTATCGCAGTTTATCGCCAGTTTATCTGAACTAGCTATCAAAACAAGATAAGTAAATGTGTATGTGTGTGTGAACAAATAAAAACAAACCAAACGCTCGTATTCATGAATCAAGAAAACAAGATTGCGCATTGCGCAGGTCCGTTATTTTATTTTTTTTTTTTTTTGTAAAAAAAAGCACATACATGTGTTTGTGGAATGTGCTCTCTCTCTCTCTCTCACACACACTTTTTACAACAATCACACCAAGGCCTATTTATCAGGTCAACGCAACTATACAAAAACACAGCAATACAAAAAACAACTTTATGTTTAAGTTGTCAGAAACACACACAAACATGAACTAAAGTATATGGTGCAAATAACTTTTGACAGCTTAAACACGAAAACACAGAATATCATCAGGACGAATGCGTTGACCTGATAAATAGGCCTTGAATCACACGTTTGTATTCTATATTGAGGTAGATGCGCAGTAGAAAATATTTTTGTACGGCTAAGTGCGCAGTATTGTTTTCTTGATTCATGGCACGTACATATGTATGTATATATGTACGTGAGTCTGCTACGTATGTATGTATGTGTGAATGTACATAAAATATGCTAAACGAAGCACGAATGCGCAGTGTACGGCATGGTTCAAAAACATGATTGAGAAAGCGAAGCATGTGATTCAATTCATAGTGGAAACATAGCATAAGCTTTGCTTTGTTTAGTCATGGAACACATGTGTTTTCCTGCGTTTGTTAAGAACGCTCTTGTCGGTTTCATGGCCATCAAAATATTATAACCATACTGAAGGCAGAGATATTTTCTAATTTATACTTTCAACTAAAAATTTAATTAATTCAATTATGAACACATTAAATTTTTCATTTATACTTTCAATTGAAAACGCATTTATTTAATTTTTCATTTATTTTGTACCTACAACTTTGAATTGCATAAAATTTATTTTTGCTTTGAATTTCTTTTTTTTTCAAACTTACATTCGAAAGAACTTAAATAGAAATACAAATTTTACAGTCCAATCGTTTAAATAAAATCATTTTTGTATCCCAACTTAAAAAAATTTCATAAATTTATTAACTTCGAAAATTCGAACTTAATTTCGAAAATCAAAAAAATCAGTCAAACACCCAAAATTGCTTGGCAAAATAAGGATATTTATGCGAGTTTTGATTTTTTGTTTGTTTTTTCTAATAAAAACACTCGCTTAATACAAAATCTTCCAATTTTTCTTCCAAGAAGAGGAGGAATATACATACATATATATGTACATACATATGTATGTATATCAACTAATATTTGTTAAAGAGCCAAATTTTAAAGTCAAATCTTAAAAAAAGATATATTTTTATATCCAAAACTGGTAAAATTTCATAAATTTATTAATTTCGAAATTCGAACTTAAATTCGAAATCGAAAAAAACCTCTCAAATACATCAAATGTCTTAGCGAAATCAAAATAGTTAAGTGAATTGTAAATACATACTTGATTTTTCGAGTATTTTCTAAAACAAAATTTCGTTTCAATCAAAATCTATGATTTTTCCTTTCAACAATAAATATTTAAAAGTGCTGGTAATATACATATGTACACACATAGATCAATTAATATTAGTCAAAGAGCCTAATTTTAAAGTAAAATCTTAAAAAAAAAAATTATTACTATATCCAAAACTGGTAAAATTTCATAAATTTATTAACTTCGAAAACCTGTCTTATGCAAAATACTAGTGTTTACGCAAATTGAAAATATAATAGTTTTCGAAAAATTAATTTTTATGCTTTTGTAAAGCTTTTGCTTTAAAAATGCTTAGAAAATTCGTTTATTCGAACATTAATTTCTAAAGAATTTCAGTAGAAACTAAAATTTTTTAAGCCAAATCTATGAAATAAATTATTTTTGTGTCATAAATTTATTAACTTCGAAAATTCGAACTTAATTTCGAAATTCCAAGAAAATTTGTCAAAGATGCCAAATATCTTCTCAAAATAATAGTGCTTATGAAAATTGAAAAAAATCGCTTACATCAACTTTTTGTGGCATCCCTTTTTTTTGTTGGAAGAAAAGTCCTTTGGCAGAGAAATTCTGTCAGCATTATAGAACAATTTTTTTCGTTAATTTCAAAATAAGCTGAAGTGCTTTAGACATTTTGCATACCTATTCGATTGGGTTTTTGCAGGCAAAATTCGTTTATCTCTTTTGTACTGCTGCTGACACTGTTTGTCGAAATCAATAACCTTTAAAATGGTTTTTTGAACTATGTCCTTGTTGAGCCGTGCAAATGACAGCTAATGAATATTATTTGTAATGAATGTGTTTAGTCATCAATTATGTAATTGAGAATGTTTAGAGCAGGGGCCAGCGCCAGAGGGGTCTTACAATTGTTTTACATTACGTGTGTGGCTTTCTGAGAGTACTTAAAGTTTTAAGTGAAATATTTCAAGCATTTACAAACACATACATACACACATACATATGAATGTATGCATGAGCCCTGCGGGAGGTGTGTTATTCAAATGCTTACAAAAGATATTTTAACCAAATAATATCTTTGTCAAATAAATTACCGATGCCATGGCAGCTGAGAGAGAGAGTCATGTTTATTTTAAAGTTATTAACTTTAAGTACATACTCAAAATGAAATACGAGTTTTTCTTTTGGCAATAATTCGATTATGGGAAATCCACAAGCAAATAATAAAGTTTTAATTAAAAAGCTCATTAATAAAGTGTACTTAAGGTAAATTATTTTACAAATTTTCTGTCGAAAAATACGAAGTAGTAGTCAAATATTTAAATCCATAAATATAAACATATTAAATTACTTGGCTTACCTCAAAGTAATTTGCAGACCGGAGATTGCACAATTTATTTAGTCTTGCTATTTAGCTGCATTGAAATATTAGTTAAATAAAAAATATACCTTTCCTTAATATATAATTTAAACTATTGTTAAGAAAGGAAATCTATTGGATAGGTGATAGTTTTGAGGAACGAATTTGCATAGGTATCTAGGAAAATTTTTATTACTACGTTAAAGACTAGCAGAGGGAAGGAGCATAATATTTTTGGTCCATCTTCCTTATTCACTGAGTGCAGTGCCAGAAAATCTCAATTGAAGTTGAATACGAGAATTATTTTGATAGGGCATACTAAAATTCACTGAAAGCTATTTGAAGTAAAGCCTAAATTTTAAGATTAGTGGATGTAATATTTAATTTATTTAAAACGATCACATGTGCAAGAACTTCGATTCGAAAATTATCAGAACCAGAACCGAGGACCTCAAAATGTCAAAATATAATGTAATCTCGATTTTATTTTCGAAAATTTGGGGTAAAATCAGTAACTTCCTCCTTATAGCGGGAAGTTAAAAAACTGGTCAAGCATATTCCCAATAAAAATCTATTACAGCAGAGTTCAGTTATAACGAGATCTTGGCACGGGACAATAATTTTGTTCGTTGCAGACGAAGCTCGTTATAACTTGAGTATATAATTTTTTCCACTCATAATAATTGGCAACTTTAAAAGCATTGTAATTTATTTCTAAATATCTGTGAGATTACCTAAGAAAAAAAATGTTTAAGTACATAATTGAAAAAATTCAGTAAAGTGCGGCGGCCTTGACTCGCACACGAAGAGTTCCGTATGGACTATACTATATATAATACTATACAAAATTTAGCCTATATAATCGAATATCTTATTACCTGATGTTGATTCTAAGACCCCGGTAAAATATTTTTTGGTTTTTGGTACTTTTTTTTGCGCTTTTTTCGTATTTGAGGGATTTTCGGTTTTGGAGTTTTTTATTTTTTTTTTGCGATTTTTTAGGTTTTTGGTGATTTATTGTAGTTTTAGCGATATTTTTTTAGTATTGGCACTTTTTCGTCTTGGCGATTTTTTCGGTTTTTTATTTTATGTAAAATTTTTCGGTTTTTGGCGATTTATTATAGTTTTAGCGATATTTTTTAGTTTTGGAGTTTTTTTTCGTTTAGGCGATTTTTTCGGTTTTTAGCGATTTATTGTACTTTTAACGATATTTTTTAGTTTTGGAGTTTTTTTTCATTCAGGCGATTTTTTCGGTTTTTAGCGGTTTTTATTTTTAATCAATTTATTTTTTGGAAATTTTGTCGGTTTTTCACGATTTATTGTACTTTTACGATATTTTTTAGTTTTGGCGCTTTTTTTCGTTTAGGCGATTTTTTCAGTTTTTAGCGTTTTTTATTTTTGTTCAATTTATTTTTTGAATTTTTTCCGGTTTTTGGCGATTTATTGAACTTTTAGCGATATTTTTTTAGTTTTGGCGATATTTTTCGTTTAGACGATTTTTCCCGTTTTTGGCGATTTTTTCCGTTTTTTGCCGATTTATTGTAGTGTAGACGATATTTTTTAGTTTTGGCTCTTTTTTTTCGTTTGGGCAATTTTTTCGGTTTTTGGCGTTTTTTATTTTTGTTCAATTTATTTTTTGTCAGTTTTTTCGGTTTTTGGCTATTTATTGTACTTTTAGCTAAATTTTTTAGTTTTGGCGCTATTTCTCGGTTAGACGATTTTTTTCCGTTTTTGGCGATTTTTTCCCGTTTTTTTGCCGATTTATTGTAGTTTTAACATTTTTTTTTGGTTTGGCGATTTTTTTTTTTGGTTTTTGGCGATACACGGTTCTCGAGAAAACAGCCTGTGACAGACAGACAGACGGACATCGTAGCGAAAACAATAGGGTTCCTTTTCACCCTAAAAATAGAAAATATTTTTTTTATAAGCGATAATTAGCCATAACCGGACTTGGCTGTAGCGTGCTTATCTGTAGGAAATTTTAATGCAAAACTGTTAGGACCAGAAAAGTTGTTCATTATAACCGAACTAAGGTGTATTAAATTTCAAATATTTTAGGCATTCTATTCCTACAAATTTTTGCACATACCCTGAACTGTTTTAATCATTTAAATAAGAGTTTAGAGAAGCAGGCGAGAACAAGGAGTATGCAATTATTGTGGGCATAATTAAAGATTTCTTAAATAAAATTTATGTCGTTGGGCTCAAACCTACATAGTACATAGAACTGAAATTTACATTAACAGACATCAGACACTTGAACGCTGATGAAGAAGGTGTGGCGACTAGAGATGTGCGTGTGAGTAAAATTAAGGTCGCTATTACTCACGACGAATTTTTAAGACTTTCACTATTACGCTTATTGCTGATATTTTTAAATCATTCTCACGCACGCACACAAGAGTTATTTATTTTTTATCACGATCCGTGTGATTCACGCGTGACACGAAAAAAATCACGACATTTGCACAGCTCTAGTATCGATAATCGAAAATGTTATGTTTTTTCCGTACTGCTCATTATTAAATATTCCTTTATCGATATTTTTAATTCAAAAATCATATCACATAGATATTCACTTGGCTTTCTCAGAATGCTAAAGAAGAAAAAATCAATTTGCCTGCAACTAATTTACTAAATAAAACAATTTGCCATCATTTAATTTCATGCACATAAAAAAAGAAGAAAAAAACGCCCACTGTAAATTTACGATTTTTTTGTGAGGCAGAGAACTAACCAGCCGAGCGAAATGTAGAATAAAATGTTTGTGGCGAATAATAAAAAAAAACAGCAGCACATATGAGCAAAGGCGTAATATTAACAAATAAACCGCCAAATAACATTTATAATCAACATGGTGCGTTTAATGAACATAAGTTTACTACTTATTTAAAACAGACTTATACATACATACGTGTGAATAACATGTGCATACATAATGTATAACGGCACGCACCTTGTTTATACACACACACATTCAAAAGAGAGAGAGAGAGCAAAATCACTTGCACACTTACACATCCAACCATAAGAATATGCATGTATGTATGTATGTATGTGTTAATGTTTACTTGCTCACACCCAAAAAGTTTAGGGGAATTATTGTACAAATTAAGCTGTAGTAAATAATAATAACAGTAAACTGAACTTGTTGTACTCGTATGTTTTGTTCGTATTGTTTGTTCACCAGGAAAAATGAAAAGCCCAAAGCAATCAACGAACAGAAAGAATTATTTTCTCCTCTAGTGCTGAAACTGTTTGTTTGTTGGTTTGTTTGTTTGTGTTTTTTGGCAGCATAATCGAAAATTAAAATCAAAATTAATAGAACAACAACATCAACAACAACAACAAGTAACGAGCATAATTTACGATGTGTATTTTGTCGTATTATGGCATATTGTTATTGTACATTGAACAATAAAGGGCAAAACCACATAAAAAAAATTTGAGATTTTGTTTATTTGAAAGTTTAGGGGAATTTTTTGGCAACGAATTGTGCAGTCTATCACAAACACAACCAAGCACATATGGCCAGCTTTAACACAAAGAAAAAATTTATCTTCGTTTCGAGGATGTCTTGTCATCCGATTTTTATGACAAATGTCATCATTAAGATGAAAACTGACATTAATCTTATTAAAAAAAGCATCAATAAATGTTGTCGTATTTCAAACAGCGCTGTAGAGATGATATAATAATGTTTCACTTAATTGAATTGAAATTATATTTAATTTTTAATTATGTTTTAGGAAAGTTATATTTTTTTTATCAGTTTAGTGATCATCAGGGTGACCGATGACATTTTTCAGAAAGTGGCACCAAATAGGGGATTTATAAAAAAGGGGCAAAATTAAAAAAACCAGAAAACTACACTAAACTTTTTATTTTTAATGTATTATTATATAAATCACTCTAAAAAAAGGGGAACAAAAAGTGGTAAGGCAAACAAAAAAGTATCAATTGCCACTTTAGTCGGTCAAACGGTCACGCTGGTGATCATTAATTACACTGACGTATTAATTTTTCTTTAAAATTGTTAAATCAGCTGGAAGAAATATAGTAACACAGTTGATGTACATTATATAAAGCGGCCCGGACACGATCAAAATGCTTGATGTCAAATTCGTGCATGTGTGCTAAATATTTTTGATATAATGGATGACCCATCAAGCATTCAGTTTGGGTTTGTTTTATTGGTGTCAAAATCATATAAGCAGATAATGCTCATCGCATATTTTTTTTTAATCTGAAACATTTCCTCTTGGGTGTAGTTTTTTATAACTTTTAAATAAAATTAATTACATCTTAGACGTCTTTTATATTGCAGTCACTATATTATGCACAAAAGATCGATAATCTTCCATTAAATCGTATATTTTTTTACCAAACACTTTTAACAACCACTCACTTTAAAATCTCATTTAAAATAAAGTCATGCTTGATGAACAACTACTAAAAACACATCAAAATGTGACATCAAGCATGCCAAAAATTAAAATTTTCTTAATTTGAAAATCAATCCATCATCCTTGGTGTTACGCATATAAAATCATTTTCACAAATACCAACATAATGATTGATGAGTATTTTGATAGTGTCTAGAACGCTTGAGATCACATAATGGCCTTTTTTCTTATAGTCAATTTGTATCATAGCAAGAGCATAGCAAGTTACGTAAAAATCACTTCAATTAAATTACATTATATGTATAAGAATAAATTAATATTAATGGGCGTGGCTCAGCCCACTTTTCTCAATGCAAGATTGTGCGATTTTAAGAACCTAAAGTGTTTAAAGAATTTCATAGAAGTCGCTTGTGTGGCAAAACATAAAATAAGTTATTACATTTTCAGGGGCGTGATCCCGCCCACTTTTTCTAAGACGATATTATGTCATGTTAAGCTCTATAAATGTTGTAAAAAAATCGCAGGAATTTCTGCGACACAGTACATAAAGTAAATTTTTAAAGTTTAAGGGGCGTGTTCCCGCCCACTTTTCTCCATTCAATCTTGTCTCATTTAAGAGCCTGAATTTGTTTTCCAAGTTTCACATGAGTCGCTTGGGCTGCTAAGCATAGAATAAATTTTTCAATTTTCAGGGGCGTGATCCCGCCCACTTTTTAAAACGCCATTATATGCCATTTTGAGAGTTTCAATTGTTGGTAAAGTTTCATAGGAATCGCTCGGGTGACAGTATATAGAATAGATTTTTAAATTTTCAGGGGCGTATTCCCGCCCACTTTTTAAAACACAATATTATGTCATTTTAAGAGCTGCAATTGTTGGGAAAGTTTCTTAGGAATTTCTTTTATTTCTTGTATTTTTTAATTTTAAAGGGCGTGATCCCGCCCACTTTTTCAAACACAATATTATGTCATCTAAAGAGCTTTAACAGTGCAAAAAATTTCCTAAGTATAACTTAAGCCAAGGTACAGAAAATGGAACATTAAATCTTAAGGGGCGTGACTCCACCCACATTTTCAAACACGACGTTATTCAATGTTAAGAGCCTTAAGTGTTTGCAAAATTAATCAGGAATCACTTAAGTGATAGTACAGAAAATACCACAATAATTTTTCAAGGGCGTGGTCCCGCCCACATTTTCATAAACGATATTATTTAATCTTAAGAGTCTTAACTGTTTGCAGAGTCATGCAGGAAGCAGTTGGACGCCAGTAATGAAAATGCGCACATGAAATTTTAGTAGGCGTGGCCTCGCCCACTTTCTGAAAAGTCAGATTGTCACATTATAAAAGCTTAGGATGCATGCAAAATTCCGTAGGAATTACATTGGCAGGAAGGCATACAATTTCAAAGCATGGTTTAGTGGGCGTGGTTCTACCAACTTTTTCAGAATTGGGCTAAAAAGGCTTAACCTATACATTTTTTGGACTTCGTTTTTTTTTTTTGCCAAAATCAATTGTTTACTATCGCAAATGATCGATTTTGGCCAAAAAATTAAGTTTGAAAATTATGTCGCTTAAGCTTTTTTTTGGCAGTTATGGAAGTTGACAGTTATTGAAGTCTATTAAAAGTTAAGGCATAGAGCCGAGATCCCTTTATCGCCACAATATAACGATTTTCGTCGACTCACTGCAATAAAGTCATGATAATAAACCAAACTGACCTTATTTCTCGACTAATTGAAAATAAGGACGTTGTGTTATAAATAAACATATAGATTTATTCCAGAATTAATTCAAGTGTAAGGGCATTCTGGTCTATTACTTATAAACTTTAATGCAGTGGTCCAACGAAAGTCGGTATTATGAGCCGATAGTGGAAACTCTCTTGTAAGCTATTGATTTTCCTGTGTTGCGTCGTTTTGCTGGACTTTGATATTTCTGTGTAAGTAAAACGTTTTTGCTCTTAATTGTTTTGTCATAATATCAATGATAATTGTTTTTGGTATTTATGAAATTCTGACACCAAATTAGTATTAAATAGCTTGACAAGATCAGTCATTACATTGAGCACGTTTTACTCATTCAAATGATTTCGATTGGAGCAATATTATATCCATGATACAATTGTGCCATTATATCCACTGGCAGCCAATGATCATAGGTGTCAACGGGTAGAAGAGAAGCCACTTTTCATGGTGCAAAAGTTAAATTAAATACATAATTACTGAAAAAAACTTTATTTTTTTATAAAAATCTGAAGCTTAGAAATGTTATGCAGTTTTGCTGGAAAAATTTTTTTCCTAAAGGATTTAAACTAAAGTGACAAAACATGTTAGATACTGTAAGTGTCAAAAACATGAACACATATTTATATGCATAAAATAAATAAAAATAATATAGCTGAATTTACCCAGCAGTTCTGGGCCCATCACTAACATTTTATAACCGAAAATATTCGCCGTTGCCCAGCTCTGCATTTTAAGGTACATAATTTCCAAAAAAAAAACTCTTAAATAAATAAATTGAAAATGGATCTTTCCTTGGCAAATGACAACTAATGCCGGCCATACACTACACAAGTTCACTGCACAAGTCTGGCACTGTACAGTGCGTTTGTGTAGTGTATGGGGGTGGTTGTGCTATTTACGCAGTGAACTGAGTAAATATCAAAAAGATTTTGATATTTGCTCAAATTTGAAAACTGTACAGTGAACTTGTGTAGTGTATGTTGCAAACGCTCAGTTATCTCGTATTTTTCTTAAGAGTTCAAAACAAGAAATGAGCGCAGAAAAAATATTCTGCACAGAGTTCCTGGAATTATACAAAGAATCACCTGCATTATGGCGCATTAAATAAAAACTGCACAGTTTACTTGTATAGTGTGTGTCACAAGATTAGCTTACGCAGTGCCAGACTTGAGCACTGAACTTGTGTAGTGTATGGCCGGCATTAGGTCATAAATACTGAGAGAGTAGTCCAGAGTTATCGGGCGATGTATATTAATAATATTTTGTGTATGTTTAAAGGTTTCCCTATTGTATGCATATGAGGCAGTTCATGCAATGCGAAATGTTTAAGTAAGACCACAATTTAGCATTCAACATTCAACATTAACCTGAACATGAACCTGAGCATCAGCAGCAGCAGAAATTGTTGTCGCACGTTGTCACATGCATATGCATATCCATGTACTATAAATGTATTTAGTGTGGGCATGTGTGCGCGAGTGTGTGTGTGTGTGTGTGTGTGTGTGTGTGTGTGAAAGTTAACATGAAAATGCAATTTAATAAACAGGGTGTAAAGGGAAGTATTTTGACATGGTTTAAAACTAAAAGATCTTAATAAGTTTTCTTATACGAGTACAACAAAGCATATGATATTTCATGTTTATACGTGCTGAAAAGTCATAATAACTCAAAACGCAATGTTTACATTGCACAAACTTTTAAAATACACTTTAAGCTTGATAAAATATTAAAAGATTTTGTGTGAAGTATTTTTAGAAAAAAGTTTTTAAATACACTATAAAATTTTTCCTCAGATAAAGAGTTTACAAGCATACGTTTTTGTCAGAAATTTAAGTCGTATTTCTTTTAGAATTTTTTTTTACTGCAAAAAGCTTTTCCTTCAAAACGTTTACTATCAATTTATAACGCGCTGCAGGACATAATTTATACGTTATATATAGTCTACGACTAGTAGATATTTGCATGGGTAAATCAAGCTTTTATATTATATAAATTGTGTAATGATGTTATATATTGAAAGTAAAAGTTTTGAAGAGAAGTTTTTCAAATAAAAGCTTCTTAAAAAAATGTTTATTTACTGTTAATTTTTTTTTTAGTTATGGCTGAGCAACTTAATTTTAGACTAAAGGTACGGTCACACTAGACAAACATTTGACCAAAAAAGCGTAACCAGCAAATACTAATGAGAAATCTTTTGCTTCAAACACGTGTTTATTAAGTTAATAAGTTTCGTATTTAACAAATAGGCAAAGTTAAAGAATACAATATTATTGGAAACTATTGAACTTAATAAACACCCGTCTGAATCAAAAGATTTCTCATTAGTATTTGCTGGTTACGCTTTTTTGGGCAAATGTTTGTCAAGCGTAACCGTACCTTAACGTAATTTTAATGTTAGAGCTGTTCTCGTCAAGCCCTTTTATTTGATATCCATATTCTAAAAACCATAAAAAAAACTCAGTCCGCCATTTTTATAAGTCCGTCATATTGAATTTAGAGTAACGTCACTTTAATTTTCGAGTTGCTCTTAGCAAGCCCTTTCATTTGATACCCATATTGTAGGAATGCATTAAAAATAATTAGTCCGCCATATTGTTGTTCTCCTAACTAAGGTAAATTTCAGCTCATAAGGTTGAAGATTTACATATGATTCCACCCGGACAAACATAGTTACATATGTATATGTATACATACAGTCATGCATTGGAGGTTAAATAAAAGCTTTAAAATTTAAAAAATAAATAAAATAAATTCAGACTCGCTCACGAAGGGAGCCGTATGGGCACTACTTATGTATATATGTAATAATATACGAATACTAATAATCGAATATATTACCTAATGTAGAATTTTTTTGTTTTGGCGTTTTTTAGTTTTGGCGCTTTTTTCGGTTTTTGACGATTTTAACTTTTTTTTAGTTTAGGCGCTTGTTTCATTCAGGTATTTTTTCCGGTTTTTTGCAATTTTTTTTAAATACATATTTTTAGTTTTAGCGATCTTAGTTTATTTTTTATAATTTTTTAGTTTTGCCGCTTTTTTATTTTAACGATGTTTCAGATTTTTGCGATCTTTTACAAAAAATAAACATACACATATATAATGGGTGTTTTTTATTGAGGTATAGAACTTTAAGTTGGCATCACTTTTTTAACTGGCGGCCATTTTGTCAGCTGTCAAGTGATTAATATTTAGTTTGGTTTGCCATTTCATCATGAACAGGTTGACAAAAGAACAACGCTTGCAAATCGTGCAAATTTATTTCGAAAATAATGGTTCAGTTCGCGAAGTTTACCGCAAGCTCCGTCCATTTTATGGTCGACATAATCGTCCATCACAGCAATTAATTCGGTTAACCATATAACGTTTTCGCACTACGTTTACTCTATGTGATAATACGCATCCGCAGAGACGTCGAACAGTGCGCACCGAAGAAACAATTGCCGCTGTAGAGCAAAGTGTTGAAGAGGACCCGAATGAATCGATTCGCCACCGTGCACAGCAATTGGAGCTTTGTCCATCCACTTTATGGAAGATTTTGCGCAAAGATCTTGGCTTGCGACCTTACAAGATCCAGCTTGTGGCGCTACATGCCACACAGCGCACGTCACAATCGATTTATTGAAGGAAACATTCGATGAGCGCATAATTTCGCGGAATGGACCTGTCAATTGGCCACCAAGATCGTGTGATTTGACACCATTGGATTATTTTCTTTGGGGATATGTGAAGTCGCTCGTCTACGCCAACAAACCAGAAACGTTAGGGGACTCGGAAGCCAACATTCGTGGCGTTATTGCCAACATACGGCCCCATATGCTCGAAAAAGTGGTTGAAAATTGGACCTGTAGAATTGGCTTTATTCGAGCCAGCCGCGGCGGCCACATGCCCGAAATCATATTTAAACATTAATGGCATAAAATTATCCTTCCAATAAAGCCAAATTGATGGACATTAAAACGATTTTCTTGTGTTTTATTTCAATTCGAAGTTCTATACCTCTAAAAAAACACCCGTTATTTAGCTTTAGTGATTTTTTAATTTTTGGCGTTTTTTGTGTTTTTGCGGTTTTTTCGTTTTTGGCGATTTATTTTAGTTCTGGCGGATTTTTTACGTTTTTGAGATTTTGTTTTGTTATGGCGTTTGTTTCGATTTTTGACGATTTTTTTATTGTTTTTAGTTTTGGCGCTTTTATTTTAACGTTTTTTCTGTTTCTTGCGATTCTGTTTCTTTTACAATACATGTTTTTAGTTTTAGCGATTTTTTTTAGTTCTGGCTTTTTTTTTTTGTGTTTTGGCGATTTTTTCGGTTTTTGGAGATTTATTGTAGTTTTGGCGGATTTTTAGTTTTTGAATTTTTTTTTGTAATGACATTTGTTTCAGTTTTTGCGTTTTTTAGTTTTAGTTTTGGCGCTTTTTCATTTAGGCGATTTTTGTAGTTTTGGCGATTTTTTTTTGTTTTTTTTTTTGCAATACATATTTTTAGTTTTAACGTTTTGGCGCTTTGTTCTTTATGGCGATTTTTTTTTAGCTCTTTGGTGCCTTTTTTAATTAAATTGCCTTTTTTGTTTATTGGCGTTTTATTATATTTTTGATGATATTTTTCATTTAAGCGCTTTTTCATTTTGTCGATTTTTTTTGTTTTGCTAATTTTTTTTTCAATTTTGGGACTTAGCGTTTTGAAAATTTCAAGAGCTTGCCTCTTACATTTACCAAGGCACAACAAGGTGTCAAAATTACATTAACTGATAGAATACTAGAGTTCGACCGATTAATCGGGGTAATCGGCCAACATTCGGCCTATGGCAAAAATCGGCCGATTAGCCGAAGCCGAATATTTTTCATTCCAAGCTTGAAAAATAACATTATGTTTGGTCGCTGCTCGCCGACAGTTTCTATTGTGTTTAACGTTTTGAAAGGGTTGCTTTGAAATACAACCCTGTTGCTTTCTATTTTCTTTTACTTGGACGTTCTTGTGAGTGATCATATGAAAAAGCAATCTAGAAATTGCAAAATAGTTTTATTTTTCTTGTTATGTATCCAATAGATATTACAGCTATTTCAGTGATTTCAAAAAAGCAAACTTTTTTCTTAATTCATATAAAACGTAAGTATCATTTTTAAAATTTAAAACATTCGGCTTCGGCTTCGGTTTTGGCCGAAGTTTAGGATTTTCGCCGAAGTTCGGCTTCGGCATCGGCTTCGGCCTAAAAAACGCCTTCGGTCGATCTCTATAGAATACCCTTTAGTTTTGATTTATTAAATTTCAGTGTTAATTTGTATAGTTCTGCATAAAAATACACTAACTTTTTCAAGTGTCTTTATAATAACAAAAATTAAAAATTGTAAAAACCCCCGAATATATCTAGAGAAGATGTGATATCTTCTAAGCAGCTGGAGCGATTTTCTTGAAACATAGCTAAGAACCATCTCGAAAATAACTCGAAATCAGTCCAGCCGTTTGGTCTGTACGTGGACACGGACAGGCACACAGATTTACAGATACACACTAGAAACTTATAACACCCCTTTTTTTAGTTGGGGGTTAAAAATTGTCTGTATATTACATTAGGATTTCAAAATTTTTCATTGCTCGCTTTAGAACACCCTAAACTATCATATGTTTGTTGTTGTAACGGCCAAAGTTTTACACATGCTGTGAAAATTTTAGGTCCGTAACTCTTACGGTTTCTCGAGAAAGCAGCCTGTGACTGAAAGTAATAGGGAAAGCACCCTATTGGTATACGGAATATTAAAAACGAGCTACTGCTTACTTTGAAAAACTTTTGATTTTGTTGTTCAGTGTTATTTATAATACTGTTCCTCCAGAGTATGTAAATGCGTCGTACATTTTCCATTACAATGCCGCCAAATTTCAATCATTTAATTCTACATTTTGTATGCAAGCTTTTATAAATGCGAAATCAGGAAAAATCTTAATATTTTTTTAATCTTTTGCCAGCAATCAGTTGACGTTTTTGCTTCTACTTCTTTCTTGCTTTTCTATTTTGATTTAATATAAATTTGCATGAATGCGCAAACACTCAGAGAAACATAAATATATGAATGTAGAGTATGCAACAACAACATTCAATGGATTACATGTGCATGCATGTGCATGCACAAACACACACACACTAATGCACCTGTGCCAGGCGAGAGACATGAATTCAAATGGATTTCTGAAATGTTTGCATAATGAGCATATAATAATGTGTCTTTTGCATTGTCATTTTATTCCACTTACAAGTCCCCGTAAACATTTTCTTTCACCGGCCCGACCCGGCCCGTGCTTGCACATTCTTTCATCCATACATCCGTAAAATAATAATAGAACACACACACACACACACATACACAAAAGCAGATTTAAGGAATATTTTTTTTTGTATTTTATGTATAGCGCTCATAGCTGATGTTATCGTTGTTGTTGTTATTGTTATTTATTTATTTCTAGGACACTGTGGTCACACAAGTCCCTGTGAACAATTGTGCTACGAAATACACGATGGCATGTACGAGTGCGATTGCATCGAAGGTTATGAACTCAATAAAAACGGTTATAGCTGTCAAGGTACGTTTCTTTATTTGTTATAAATACATACTATATAGTGCTTTGTAGCACAACAATGTAGTATGTATGTACTTTGTCATTTGTCAAAAGTCCCACTACAACTCGAACAATAACATCAATTTTAATTGCTGCTTTGTACTTATTTTACTTTAATGTTTTATTTTATGTGACAGTGATAAATTCAAGTGGCAGCGGTGATGGCCATAGCAAATCCGATGAAGATGTTCTCTACCAGAAAGGCGCTTCGTTCAGTGCCAAATTGGCCAACAACAACGATGACAATCATTTGACATCGGTCTATTCATCCTCATCGGCCTTAGGCTCAGCGGGCTCTTTATCATCATCACTTTCCGGCGAATCGGGAGAGGAGGATGATGATGATTTGGACGATTCAAATTATCTAGATGATGATGAGTTGGACACACTGTCCCAAAGGCAAAAACTTAATTCTAATGACTACTACATATCAAATGAAAGTAATGCTGGTTATGAGCATAACAATCCACCAGACATTATGCACCATCAAAAAACGGTGGTGGCAATGTCAACCGCAAAACCTTTAAACCTTCAACTACATCGTTATCGACAGAGAAAGCAAAATTCAATGGCATTAAGTTTAACCGCAACTGCGACACCAACTGCTGCTATTGCAACAGCCACAGCCACAGCCACAGGCACAGGCACAGGCACAGCCACCGCAACCACCACCCCAGCGGAAGTTATATCAAATGTTAATATTGATGATTTGTATGATTATTATTCAAAACAGGACATGTCAATTTACGATGATGTCAACAACAATCAATTAAACTTGAGACCTATTAGTCACTCTACATATCAACAACAGCAGCAGCAGCAACAGCAGCAACCAGCAACTTTTAATAATTTTAACGATCAACAGCATTTGGCTGCAAAACCCAGTAACTTGAATCCGGATCGATTGCAAAAACATCACATGAAACCAAAAACTGCCGCAAGCGCACAATTGCAACAATCGAATGTTAATGCCACAAGTGCTGGCATCAACAAAATATCAACAAACATATCATATAACTTAAGTTCGTCTGAAGCAACAGAGTAAGTTGAAAGTAAAATGTTTAGAGGGGAAAAAAAACTTTTTAAAGTCTTCCATTTTTTTTATTAAAAATTTTTGTTTTCCTAAATCGAACCTTTAACACAACAATATTCCAAAATTATTTCACCATAATAGACTTGAGTTCCTGGGCAAACATTTACTTTCTCCTAAACTAATTTTTTGTTAAAGAAAGTTTTTTGGGAAAAAGCTTTTTCATAAAATATCTTTTTTTTTTCCTAAACATATTAATTCAGAACTATCTTTTTCTTTCAGAATAGTTTATTTATAAACGAATTTTTGTCTATTGAAAAGCTTTCGGGTTTTTCTTATATAAAAAGAGTGTTTCATTGAAAAAGCTTTTGAATCTTTTTTCGCCCATAACGAGCCTTTTCATTAAAAACTTTTCAATGTATTTTTGTATTGAAATTGCATTTTAAATGAAAATTGCTTTTTTGAAAAAAAGCCATTTTAATAATTTTGAATTGAGCTTTTGGACTTTTGTTCAAGAAATGCTTTTCATAGAAGGTCCCACTTGTCCCAAAAAAAGCACTCTCCATAAACACTTTTTATGTTTACAAAGGGTTTTTGAACTAAAATTTGCTTTCTCATAAATTAATTTTTTGTTACAAAAAGTACTCTGAGAGAAAGCTTTTTCCATAAAGCATATTTTTTCTATTGCAATTGAATTGAAGAATTTTTGTCTGTTAAAATGCTTTTTATACAAAAAAAAAACGTTTTTTTAAATCATTTTATTAATTTTGAATTTATTTTTTTCAAACAGAATAGTTTATTTTTTTAAAAGAATTTTTGTCTATTGAAAAGCTTTCGGATTTTTGCTCCAGAAATGCTTTTCATAAAAAAGCTTTAGAATCCTCCCCCCCCCCCAAATCAGAAAAAAAGCCATCTCAATGACAACATTTTATGTGTAGAAAGGCTTTTTGAACAAAACTTTGCTTTCTTATAAATGAATATTTTGTTACAGAAAGTTTTCTGAGTAAAAGCTTTTGTCATAAGGCACTTTTTTCTATTGAAATTGAATTTCAAATTGAAATTGGTTTTTCAAAAATCATATTTGATTAATTGGAAGTATTTTGTAAAAAAAATTATTTCTTAAAGAATTTTTGTTTGTTAAAAAGCTTTCGGATTTTTACATAAGAAATGTTTTTTCATAGCAGAAGCTTTAATTTTTTTTCCAAGACAAGCACTTTTCTCAAAAACATTTTGTCTGTAACAACACTTTGTGGAAAAATTACTTCCTTCTTATAAAAATATTATTTTTAAGAAAGATTTCTGAGTAAAAGCTTTTTTCATAAAATATCTTTTTTTCTATTGAAAAATTTTATTAATTTGGAAGTATATTTTTACCAAAAATTTTTTTATTTCTTAAAAAATTTTTGTATGTTAAAAAGCTTTCGTATCTTTTTATACACAAAAATCTTTTTCTAAGAGAATTCTTGAATTTGCTTTTATGGAACAAGATTTGGAGTTTCTAGAAAATAGATTTTTCCTTAAAAAATTTTTCTACCGTAAAAAAAGCTTTCATGTAAAAAGCTATGCATGTTTTTTCTATTGAAATTGCTTTTTAAATAGAAATTGGTTTTTTGAAAATCCTATTTTATTCATTTGAAAGTATATTTTAACAAAAAAAAATAGTTTATTTCTTAAAGAATTTTTCACTGTTAAAGAGCTTTTATGCAAAAAACTTTCGAAATTTTTAAGAAAAGCCTTTACTCTAAAAAATCTTGTATTTGCTTTTATAGACAAGGCTTTTGCATTTTTTAGTTGAAAAAAGCTTTTTCCTTAAAAACTTTTGGCCGTAAAAAAAATCTTTTGCGTAAAAAGCTTTCGTAAAATTAAATTTTTCATTAAGAGGTTTGTAACTGTTCAAAATATAAAATTATTAAAAAATATTTTATGAAAAAGCTTTTTAGAAAAAATTCATGCATTTAAATATCTCTCATTTACTTGAATAAAGTAATAACTCAAAATATTTGATTTTTTTTGGTAATTCTCATATTGTAAGTCACATTGTTTAGAAATTTTATAAAAATAGAGAAAAAATAAAAGCTTTTATTAACAGTTAAATATTTTTGTTGTTAAGTATATAAAAAGCTTTTTTTTATATATAACGCTAAATTCTTAAGCTTTTATATATAAACCTAATTTAACATCATCAATTGCAGAATTTGTAGTTTAGATTGTGGTCCAGATGGCATATGCGACAATTCAGAAGAATCTAGACGTTGTCTTTGTCCATTTGGCAAAACCGGCAGCTTTTGTGCTGAAGGTAAATTAGAATTAAGGTTTTTTTAAAGAATTTAAATCGAATGTAAAACATTTGCACTACAGAAATCAAAGTGAGAATACCAAAGTTTTCAAAAAACTCATGGCTGGCATTTCCAGCCTTGAGAGGAGCTTACAAACATGTACAATTACGCATAGAATTCCGTCCTGAATCATTTAATGGTATAATTTTACTGAGCGGAGAACGTGACGATTTAACCGGGGATTTTATGGCTCTACTATTGAATAAGGGCTTCGTGGAATTTTGGTAAGTTTTAAAACCTTAAACTCCTTAATTCTCAACTTAATTTTAACTTATTTAAGGTTCGATTGTGGCAGTGGTGCTGGCAGTGTGCGTTCTCGTGAAACTATATTGTTGAATGAATGGAATTCTGTGATTATTTACCGCCATAGATGGGATGCCTGGTTGGTATTGAACCATGGCACCAAAGTCCAAGGCAGATCAAATGTAATATAAAGTTAAAATTTATAGATAAAATATCGGCTGAATATATTTTTCCATTTCAGGGTCTATTCTCGAGAATTACTTTCCGTGAACCGGTATTTTTAGGAGGCACTGGTAATATAACCGGCTTGTCCAATCGCTTGGCCATAACAACTGGCTTCTTGGGTTGCATAAGACGTTTTGTGGCCAATGAACATGATTATAAATTTGAAGAACATCCTTTGGGAGATGTGGTCAAGGGTTTCGATATACGTGAGTACTTTTCGCAATCAAGCGAAAAAGAAATAAAAGCGAAACAAATGTTTAATCTAACAGAGGACTGTGTAACGGATAAATGTTTTAAATATCCCTGCCAACATGGCGGCAAATGTTTGCCCTCGGATCAAGGTGCTGTTTGCTTATGCCCCATGGGTTTTGTAGGCGACTTGTGTGAAATACGCATGGACCTACAGGTACTTTTTGTAATGTTAACTAAAGATTTTATAGATAAACTATTTTTTATATTTTATAAAACTGTTTAAGGTACCGGCATTCAATGGCTCCTCCTTTCTGCGTTATGCTCCTTTGGGCGACAGCGCTTTAATATGGCTCGAGTTAAGGGTAAAGACACCATTTTAATTTTTTATTTTTAAATAAGAGTAGATAATTTTGTTAAAATCTTACAATTCCTTATTAGGTGATCTTGAAGCCCGAGTTGTTGGATGGCATAATTTTATATTCAGGCCCCAAACATCATGGCGACTTTGTGGCTTTGGCCTTAAGTAATGGATTTGTAGAATTTACTTTTGATTTAGGCAGTGGACCAGCTGTTGTCAGGTAAGTTTGTAAAATAACTTTTTATTTTTTATAAGGAAATAACTAATTATTTTATTTATTAATACAATAGAAGCCAATATCCTTTGGAAATTGGCCAATGGCATTCGGTTAGAGTATCACGTACAGCCAGATTGGCAGTTCTGAAGGTAAGACTTGCAGCCCATCTTTCAAACTTTTAGAAAAAAGGTACTTTTAAGAATGTCTTATAAGTCCCTCAACAAAACAAAATTAGAAAATTTTCGAAAAAAATATATTTTAAGAAAAAGTATCACCGTTTCAAATTAAGTACCTCTTGAGAAAAGTACATATTTTCTGAAAAAGTACCTTTTAAGAAGAAGAAAGGCCTTTTCTAAATAAAAAATATTTTAGGAAAAGTACCTTTACGAAAAAGTTAATTTTTGAAAAAGTGCCTTTTCAGAAAGTATCTCTTAAGAAAAGTGCTTTTTAGAAAAATGTATCTCAGGAAAAGTACCTTTAAGAAAAAATACTTTTTGAAAAAGTACTTTTTTTGAACAAGCATTTTTTAAGAAAAGTACTTTATAAAAAAAGTATCTCAGCAAAAGTACCTTTAGGAAGGTTGGTGCTAAATGCACCTCCACTCGGAGACCCAGTTGTGTCCATTGTGATTGTGAAATATCCCAGGAAAAGTACCTTTAAGAAAAAGTACTTTTTTGAAAAAGTACCTTTTCAGAAAAAGTATCTTTTAAGAAAAGTACTTTTTAAGAAAAAGTATCTCAGGAAAAGTAACTTTAAGAAAAAATACTTTTTGAATAAGCGTACCTCTACGCAAAAGTACTTTTCAAAAAAACTGACTTTCTGAAAACGTAATTTTGAAGAAAAACACATTTTAAAAAACTTCCTTTTGAAAAAGTACTTTTTAAAAAAGTACCTTTTAAAAAAGTACCTTTTAAAAAAGTAACCTTTAAAAGAGTAGCTTTAGGAAACGTTCGTTTTAAAAAAGTATGTTTAAAAAAGTACCTTTTAAAAAGTACCTTTTAAAAGAGTACCTTTTAAGAAAGTACCTTTTAAAAAAGTACCTTAAAAAAATTACCTTTTAGGAAAAGTACCTTTGAAAAAAAGCACCTTTAAAAGAAATTTAAAAAAAAAATATATAATTTAAGAGGAAGTACGTTTTTAAATTAAGTACCTTTTCAGAAAAGTACTTCCTAAAAAGAAGTACTGTAAAATAAATATATGTACACCAAAAATAACTTTTTGAAAAACTCCTTTTTATAAAGGTATGTTGTAAAAACAAGCACATTACGAAATGTTTCCTTTTAAAAAATTGCCCCTTAAAAACTACCTTGCTAAAAGTACTTTTTTAAATAAGTACCTTTTTAAAAAAGTACATTTTTAAAATAAATGCCTTTTTTTTAATGTAAATTTTCCATAATAGTACCTTTTTCAAAAGGTGAGTTTCCAAAAAGTACCTTTTAAAAAGTACTTTTTGGAAAAAGTAATGTAAAAAATAATCTCTTGAAAAAGTTCCTTTACAGAAACTTAAAAGACACATTCCTAACTCCATTTAAAGAATTTAAAATTATTCCAAATCATAAATACGAGTATTACAACTAATTTTTCAAACAAAAATATGCGCCTAAAAATTTGTTTCTTAAACTATTTCCATTAATTACAAATATTGAAAATTTCTTTTTTTACTTTCCTCGCATCAGCATCAAAATACATTGATGTGAATTCAAATTGTTTGCTTTCTTTTTTATGTTTAACAGATTGACCAAATGCCAGAAGTAATGACGATATCTTCAAATGGTTTTTGGCACCTTTCGTTGCCAGAAAATCTGTTCGTAGGTGGTGTAAATCATGTTGACAAATTACCATTGGATTTGAAAAATAAACCCTTCTTCATGGGCTGCATACAACGTGTAAGTATTATCAGAAAACGTAAACTTAAAATTACCACAAGAAAAAAACATCCAAGACAGAAAGAATGAGAAACTTTGATTCTCTTAACAGATTGAAATTAATGGGCACTCACTGGCAATTGTATCGGAAGCCTTGGGAGGCACTAACATAGGCAATTGTCCGCACGCTTGTGTGGCCAGGCCTTGTGGTCCTTTAGCCGAGTGTGTGCCACAAATGGAAAGTTATGAATGTCGTTGCAGTGCCTACAATGCCCAATGCAATAAAGAGGCCGAAGTATCAATAGAAGAATTGCAAAAGAATAAGGCATTGGCCAAAAATAAACATCGTGACACACACACATCTGACAGCTACAAAAAACAACAGCTGCAACATGAGCAGCATCGAAAGGGCATTAACCATAAGAAATTTAAAAAGCAACAGCAAATGATGTGGCACAAGCAGCAACATGCTAAAACCACACAAAAATCCAAGTTAACAACAACCACAGAAGCAACGACAACTACAACTACAACAACAGCAAGAACAACGTCTACTACAAAAAACACAGCAGCAGCAGCAACAACACTAAATTGGCAAGGATTCAACAATTTACCAGAAGACAACTTTATGTTTGTTGAGGTGCCGGAAGCACTGCAACACATGCAAGCCAACGCCGAAGACTTGGACATAGACGAAGAGGATGAGAATGTTATGGAAGACGATGACTTGGATGAAATCGAGGACGATATTATATTCCATGACATAAAAGCTTTGCATGAACAACAACAACAAGAGCAGCTGTTGGAAAAGCAGCAGCAGCAACAACAGCAACAAAACTTGCGCAAAACTAACAAAGAAATTTTAAATAAATCAAACAGCAACGCAATAATACAACGAAACCGCAGCAAACGTAAACATCTAGCAGCAACAACAACAACAGCTTTTACACCCACCACCACAACAACAACAAGCACAACAAGCTCTACCACATCAGAGGCCGCCTCAACAGCAAACATCTATGACAAAAAATATCACCATGAACAGCAGCAGTTTGACATTAAGCCAGATCCTCATCACAAGTCGCCCGTAGTGGACAAACCGCAACATAAATTAAGTCGTTTGCCCACGCACTACGAAAGCTTTCAGACCAACACCGGCAGTGACATTTTAACCTTTGATGACCCGGCTGTTTTGGAAAAGCAATGGCAGGATTATCAAGAAACCTCTAGGGAAGTTTTACAAGAACAAGCCATGAACTTAAACTCCAACTCCGAAGATACTGACGATTCGAATTATAACGATGACGAAGAGCAGGAGACTACTTCCGCTGCAGCGCAACCTGAGAAGGAGGAGACCTTTATAATGGATGCATCGCTATTTGATGACAGCGACGGCACCGAGGACTATCAACGCAAGCAATTGGCACAGGACATGAAACGTATAATGGCCAATACCAAGGGACCGTATGTGCCCAAGCAACCCAAGTTGATCATAACCGAATATGATTATAGTGGCGAACATTTTGACGCCAATAGCGCCGACACTCAAAACGAAGAGAACAATGAGAGTGAGCGTGAGCGTGAGAGGAAGCAGGAGTCTACACAAACCAATACCGACTGGAGTTTGTTGAGCAAATTCGATTTGCCTTCGAGTCAAAGCCATCCCATAGGAGTGCGTAAAAATTTTGGCGCCTGCTTTGCCGGCCAGGACAGCTATTTTCACTACAACGATGCCGAGACAATGAGTCAAATTATCAGCTATAATATTGATTTAAATTTAAGAATTAAAACCAGATCGGAGAACGGTGTGATTTTGTGGACCGGCCAGGTGGGCACCACTGATCAGGACAGCGATGATTATCTATCGCTGGGCATAGAAGAAGGGTGAGTTGAAATTTAATAAAGAACATTTTTCTTTTTGGGTTTTTCTCTTACACACTTTCTATTTACTTCTCTGGCTGGCAGGTATCTTCACTTTCGCTATAATTTGGGTTCCGGTGAGCTAGACATACGCTTCAATAACACCAAAGTTAGTGATGGTCTTTGGCATCGTGTGCGTGCCATAAGGTAACTGTATTATTTTTGCTATAATTTTTAATTAAACAAGTTGTAATTGGGTAATTCCATAGTGACGGGTGTGAATCACATTTAATATTATAATATAAAAATATAAAATTTGTAATTAAAACCCGGGTAAAAATATATAATAACAAATAGACACTGAAAGAACATAACCTTTTGCTAAAAATGGCCCTCAGAAGGCTGAGACGGGTGTGACCTCAGTTTTTGCAGAATTATTACTTCTAGGGTATATTCTGTAAGATCTTACGTATTATGCACAGGTTTAGCGCCATCAGATGACTGTGAAGGGTGTGACCTTAAAAATCAATGTTTTTACAGAATTATTAGTTTTAGGATATATTTTTTGAAATCTTACATGGCACAAAAATTGCCAAAAAAAAATAAGAAATTAGCTTCAGTGCCTTTATATTAGCACAGCGAACGTAGATAGTGGTGGCTTAATCGTGTATCAAATATTCTTGAATTTGAGCCAAGGATCTTGGAGGTGGCCATATATCCTTTTTTTAATTTTTCAATTATTACAAAAAATCTTTATTAGTAAGCTAACAGTATTAAAATTATCGCCAAATTTTAATGTTATATCACTTATTTATAAATAAGATTCTAAGGAAATTACTGGATTACTGCCAAACAATGAAAAAGGTTGTATCCTATTATGTTCTACTTATTTACCAAAAATTATCAAAATTCCCGCAGATACAGTAAACCCATTCACATATCCTTTTTCGAAAAATTTCCACATATCGCAAATAGCTGTAAAAAAGCTTTTTTAAATTATGTAGATAGTTTTATTGCTTAGTTTTGTGTGCTTATAGTAAAATTTAAATTTTTATGAGACTTTTGCACAAAATATGCCCTTAAAACTAAAAAATTATATTCAGTGCTTTCATACCAGCAAAATGAACGTAGATATTGATGATTTAACTGTCTACCAAATAATATTGAATTTGACCCAAGGATATCAGATGTGTCCATATATCCTTTTTTTAGTTTTGGGTGGAATTCCCAATTACAGCCTGTAACTTGAGTAGAAAATTTTTATGAAAAACAGTTTTCCCTTTCCGAGTGATTTTCAAAAAAACTTTTTAGACGATTCAATTGCTTGGCTTGGGTAAACATTAAATTAATATGAATGCTTTTGTGTATTTTGCAGAGATTCACAAGAGGGTTATTTAGAAGTGGATGGTCGCAAGAGCCTATCACTGAGGTCACCGGGCAACTTGCGTCAATTAAACACGGATACGGGCTTATATGTCGGTAAGTGGCTAAATTTATAGTTTCCGCAGAAACAAAGGGTATAAAAACTATTTTTTTTTGTTTCTACTTTCAGGCGGCATGCCCGATGCCAGCTACTTTACACGCCGAAGATATACAGGCGGCATTGTTGGCTGCATATCAGAAATCGTCCTAGCCGGAGAGTTTAAAATGAACTTTGATCCCAATACATTGGGGACGGCACACAACGTTGAAACAGGCATACTTTGAAACGTCCAGCCGGCGTTTCGAAATACTTGATATTAGATTAAATTTAGATTTTTTAGATTTTTATTTGCATATAGAACAAAAGAAAAAAAAACTACAACCACAAAAAAACAAGGATATTTTCACACACAAAACCAAAAACAAAACAACTATAACATGTTTGTAAAAAGACGCTTTTAATAAATAAATGAAAATAAGGAAACAAATTTTATAAAATGAAACTCTAACTATAAGTAAATAAGAAAGAAAGAAAAACAAAACGAAGAAAAACACTAAAATAATTTAACAAAAATCAATCACAAAATTAAGAAAAATTAAACACAAACACACAAACAATCAAGCAAGACTCGCACCAACACAATTTCACACAGACGGAAGGGAGTACATAGACGAGAGACAAAAGAGAAGAAAAACAAGCAGAAACAATAAAAACAGGATACTACACGCAAGGAGATTGGAAAGAAAAAGAAGGCAAGATAATAAAATAAAAACTGTTATTAAAAAATAATCCTTATTGCTTTTTTTTGTTTTCCAACGGGCAATCCCAAATCTCTCTCCGTAGTGCCCAATTATAAGTAAAATTCAGAACAATTACACTGTACAACAATTTCGAACCATTTTTTTTTTTCAAAGTTACGGTGTTCTGACACTGGCTTCTGGTTTGAAGAATCACATTTTATTTTTGAGGAGTTAAAGTCCCCCCTTGCCATATCGGTGTAAGAAACTAAGTGTTCTTTACATCTGAGGTGTGGAGTGTGTTCAGCAACTATGTGGAAAATATTAAAGCAGATAATTTTGTGGAACATATTAACTCTTTAACTTCCCCACATAACTGTAATTTTTGGCTTTATTGTAAGAAATTGTAAAAAACACCTTTAAAAAGGTGCAGGGCTGGGATGAAATGTTCTACAAAAATGTTGGCCATAAAGTTTTACTATATCTCCTAGAACACATCAAAGCCCAAAAATTAACATAAACAACAAAAATCAGCCAAACTCAAGATTTCCCCAATTTTATTGTTACAAATTCCCTTGTGGGAGTTTAATCGTTTTCCTAATTTAATTGTCCCACAAGGGAATTTGTACGATTAAAATTGGGGCAATCTTGAGTTTGGCTGATTTTTGCTGCTTGTGTTAAGTTTTGGGCTTAGATGTCTTTGCAGACCGATAGTAAAATTGTATGGGCAATATTTTTGTAGAATATTTTATCTTCGTCCTGCCTTATTTTAGGGCTGTTTTTTACGATTTGTTAGTATAGAGCCAAAAATTACCGTTTAGTGGGGGAGTTAAAGGATTAATATGTTCCACAAAAATATTTACCACAAAAATGGTGAACATAGCATACAGCTCATATGTAATGAACACATCAATTCCTATACCGGTAAAATAAAATTCCGATGCGATCTTTCAAAACACCCAACACATGTGTATTTTTTTGCTCTCCTCTACCAGAATCCATTGTCACACTTCCGTAATTTTTTCCGTTCGTGTTGTGTTGTGTCAGTAAGCAGTGTTTTGGGGACTTCTGTTGTAAAAGTATCTTCTTAAAATTTAATAAATTTTATGTACTTTTTGTTTTTAATAAAGAAATTGCCAAGGAACCTTCTACACACTTATACATATCATATCCTTGTTTATTTCCAAATTAAATAATTTGATTTTATTTTTATTTATTGTAAGTATATTTCTTATATTATTATATAAGGCATGCAAAATTTAAATAATTACGAACTTTGGACTTCTGTTTAAATTAAAAATTTTGTGTAATTTAGGGCGTATTTGAAAAAAGAAAAGTGTAGCATACTTTAAGGATTTTTGTTATAATGGTTCACAATTAAGCTGCAGAGATATAAATTTTTTTGCAAATATAAAATAATATAATAAAATACTGTTAAAAATTTACAAGTGAAATGCTTTGAGACTTGTAAGCATGCCTTGGCCGTATTTCTTCGTTGGCAGGCTTCCCACAACATGATTTTGGTCTCAAACCCTCATTTTCCTACCACTCTATTTCAAAAATGAAATGGTGCCGCTTTGTAGAGAAATGCTTAAATATTTAATTTGCTTGGATAGGAAGATGTTATGTTATGTTATGTTGGAATAGCATGGGCGCTGGGCGTGGCCCGACTCGATTTAACTCGGCATTCGATATTTTTTATGCTAGAAAGTGTGTGTATTTAATTTGAAGACTTCAGTTTGGATAGGAAAAATTATATGCGAAAAGTCTATTGGGATTGCAAGGGCGGTGGGAGTGGCCTATATGGATTAAACTTAGCACGCGTTTTTTATTCTATGAAGTGTATATATTTAATTTAAAAAATTCAATTTATAGAGAAAAAATGTTATGCGAACAAAAGTCTATTTGGAATTGCATGCGATTCTTTTTATTCTTGAAGGTGTATGTATTAAATTTAAAGACTTCTGCTTGGATAGGAAAAATTTTATGCAAAATAATGGATTTGGATTTGATGAAAGGTGGGCGGTGGGCGTGACCGAATTGTATGCAACTCAATTTGGTTCTTAGTCTAGTCAATATAATTCTCGTTGCCAAGTTTCAATGATTTATTATCAATCACAAAAATATATGAATCCATACCACTGTGCGTTTGTGTATCCAAACTACAAATTCACTTGTCCTAATTGATCGGAAAATAATGATAGTACAGTCTGAACTTTTATTACATTTCTAAGCAGTTCAAATATCATAAAAATTATCAGCCTAATTTTTAACCTTCCTATACCCGCGCGTTGGTCTGTGAGACCGACAAAACGATTTTTTTAAAACTATCGATTTTGATGGCTTATTTGTTAAGGACTAAAAATCAATAAAATAAGTGAATACATATTTAATGCGTGATTTTATTTTTTTATTATATCATTGAGATTAACAAAGAATCTTTTGTTTTTAGTTTTGTTTCAAAAAAACTAGTATTTCATCTTGTACAAACTTTCGGTCTGTGAGACCGTGCGCGGGTATATGTGTTATAAAAATTAGCGCGGGTATAGGAAGGTTAATGTTGCTTTAAAAATAATTCCCACGGAATTAATTTTGCCAAAAATAAAATTCTCGTATTCTAAACAGAGAAAGAAAGAGAGAAAAACTGCAAAAACTTTTTACTTTTTATTAAGAAATTAAACTAAAAATTTACGCTCGTCTGGGCTGATGCAATAATTTCTAATAAAACCTCTATTTAAAAAAAAAACATTTTATTGCGAATTTTCATTGAAAGTACAATAAAAATGAAATTTTTTTTAGAAAAGAAAACGGCATGTTTCGTTTTACCTGAAAGTTTCCAAAAAAAAATAATTTAATAAGGGAACAAAGGGAAACATTTTCCAGGGAACTATTCTTAAGAATCAGGCTGTATATTAATGACCACCTATCTTTATAATAAGCTCTGACTTTTATACTTGCTTGCTTGGAAACTATTAAATTTATAAAACTTTAAGAGCAATAAAGCCAATACCATATCAATTATAAAGCTTTAAAAGCACTAAAGCCTACATATCTATAACAAAAAAAATTAGCTTTAAGTTACTTAATTCCTGCCCTTCTTTCCAATCTTCTCTCTAGCTTACACCACACAGAAACGACACCAACACCACATAATTGTAGCTAAATTACTAAAATAATGAAAACAAAAAAAAAAAAAAGCAAATGCTTCACTTAAGAAAGAAAAAGCCTGTGACTGTCAATATTTAATACAACAATTTTTAATATATATTATTAAATATTAACGTATATTTAAGTTCAAACTAATGAAAACTTTTCTAGTGAAATAATAAAAATCCATTAATTTGATTTATTAACTAAAAAGAAACTTTTATTTGCAAAACTTTTTCTACAAAAGTGGCATCTAGTGAATGAAAAACTTACTAAAATTGAAATTGAAAATATCAGTTATACAAAAGAAACAAAAAACAAAAAAGTTATTGCAATAATTATGGTAATAAAGAAAAAGCATAAAAACACAACGTATAATAGACTCTATAATAAATGTAACGAGATAAAAATTATTAAATGTTGTAGTGTAGTTATAAATAAGTCTATTACAACTGAAGATAAAAGAAAAGCATAAAAAGAAAATAATTAAATTAAACTAATATAATAAATATAATGAAGTATATACACAAAATGGATATAATAATGAATGTACTTAAGACAATTGCATATACATATATACATATATAAAAATTGTATTTAAATTTAATTTAAAAAAGAAGACATTTTTATAGTAAAAAAATTGTATTATTGAGCAGTTCTGTCCTGATAACAAAAATGTTTAATTTTAGACACATAAATTCCGATAATATTTTCTTTATTTATTTTTCAAATTTAACTTTCCACACATTTTTGTTCTATACTGTAATAATTCTTCAGGTGTAGAGCACCAGACTGTTTTTCTCATTTACTTCCACAACTGCAGACATACTCAACAGTGTGACCATCTTAGCATTTTTGCAGCTAAATTTAGCATTCAGCACAATTTTTAGCATTTCCAATGTTTTGTTGAAATTGAACAACTACAATAATTTTTTTTATGAAAAAAATAACACTCAACTACAAACATGAAGAAATATGCCAGGAAACCCCAGTAAGAAATAATGAAAATTGATGAAAAAACATATACATATGTAAGTCATGTCAAGTGTCTTTTAATATATTACAGAAACGTCCCATTTTAACCTTTTTTACGCCTTCTTATCTTATATAACCATTGAAAGATATACCCATGACTTAATGAGTCACTGAGTGAATAAGTCAGCAATTTTATTTTTGTATATACTTAGAAAATATATAAAATCATCCCAAACTTTTGCTATCCTTTCAAAGCTTTTATTTTAAAAATTATGAAAGGTAAAAATAAGTCTACGATGTGTCTAATTTGTTTTGGAAAGTGTTAATTATTTCATAATAAAATAATTTCGCTAATCAAATTGAAAAGCAGCCAATAAAATCTGTAGAAGTTGAGTAACAATTAAATTTCAAGCCCAAAAAAGGAATATATCAATAAAATACTTTATTATTTGAAGAAACGATATGTAAAAGAAATGAAAAAATCACTTGCAAACACAACCACCAAATACAAAAAAAAAAAACAAAAAACAAACAAAATTATTTAAATATAATATCAATAATAATAAAAGAATATCAATAATAATAAAAACGCATTAGCATAAATAATAGAAGAAATTGATAACAACAAAACAACATTCTATGTATGTATATGTAGCTTAATGTAAAACTAATTTAATAAATAATTAAAGAAAAATAATAAAATTATTATATGTATAATTTCTTATACTGCAATAATTTGCTAAATAAAGAATGAAAAAAACACTAAAAATAACAAAGAAGATGTTTTATTGCAACAACAAAAAAAAATTAAAAACACAAAGATCAAATAAAATTTTTTAAGACCGCCATCCCATTTTACAAGACCCCAAGGTAGAGAAATTTTGTTTACACACCCACCCCCCCCCCCAAAAGGCGATAAAAGTTTACTTACAACAGTACACGTCCCTTATATAAAAAATTCATAATTTGTGCATTCAAACAACAATTAATTTTCAAACAAACAATTAATTTTATTCGTCAAGTGTTTGCGCTTCAACGTTTCACGGAATAGTATTCTCAAACAAAATAGTTTGTTTACTACACATAATTTACAATCCTTAACTTGATTTGCGTTCCCTTCACACTGATCAATAACATACATTGGCAACACTTACCCTGCTATGCAAGAAGAGATTGACGACAGCAAACCATGAGACGCAGCAACATTGACAAACAATTTTAACACACAAGAAGAAAATTTTTGTTTTAAGCAAAATGTGAACAGTTATCACAAATCTTATACAATAACCATTATATTTATGAAATTACAAGTGAATAATTATTTATAATTTGCTATTTCAGCTAAGATTTCACTTTCTTAAAACTGGGCCACCGGCAGCAGCCGCAAAACACACAAACGATTTTCCGCACTAAAAAACATATTTTGCCCTCATATTTCTTTAATTTTCAACTCAAACTTGTTTTATTGCTTAATTTTCATGATTTTTACACTTGCAATATACCAATTAAAACTTTTATTACACTTTTTCACCAATCTAAAATTTTTTCCTTCTCAGCCGCTCATGATCGCAAATAAAACTAAATAATGGAAGATAAAAAGGTAAACAAACAAGCAGAGTTGCTTTTTAAAATGTCGAAGCGGATGTTATTTATAAACAGTGCTGCCAAGCTTAGTATTACCAATATGCTTAACGGTCACAATAGAAGTGCTGTCAATACTACTAATAAACATTAGGTTTGTGAAAATGATGAACTAATTAGTAATCAAAATAATGTATTTTGGGATTATTATTTGAATTGTAAATAGGGTTCTTCGAATCTGGTATTTAAATAAAAATAAAAACACTTCTTTAACTTCCGCTTGGCATGAGCATAACTTAGAATATGCATGTACATATTTTTTCCTATTTTGTGAGCACCTCATCTAAATTTTCTGCATATTGTATCTAGAACATTTGCATTGCGAATTTTATATATGTACATATAAGAAGTAAGATTTGTAGATATTCGAATTGAATTTTTCGACATTGAACTTTATAGGGAAAGTCAACATGCGAACCTTACGGATAAAAAATTAATTTTCTTTGTAATAACCAGTGCGATTCACCGGCCATTGACCACAAATGGATGTGCTATGTGTGAAAATGTCCTGGTTACAGGGGACACGTTTCCTGATATCATTAGAATATATTCCATTGTAGTATAGGTAGAAAGCGAAATATACTCCAAATTGCTGCAAGTCTGGATGCCCTAATGTCACCGATAAGCTTCTTCGCTATCTCCTGTATGCGGTCAAGCAGTTCTAATATATACTTTGAAGTGCCGGTTTATACATGAGAGTTGTATTCTTCTTGTTTGATACATACCTCTGTATCATCATCGTTAATAAATGCATGATTTTTTTTGTCAAATAAATTATCTAATGGTCATAAGATATATTAGATTTATTTCTTGTTATGAATTCTATAAGGAAATTCGACAAAACTTCAGATACGTCCTCAATATCTGTTCGTAAAATTTTAAAATTTTACATATTTCCGGAAAACAGAAAACGGGCGCCATGTCGTAGAGTATTTCACCATTTTTATTTAAAGTGGTGGGTTTACTAAAGGTTTGTGGCTTGACTAGGCTATACTTTAAAATTAGTGCTGTCGCAGTTTAGGTAATATTTTGTAATAAACAAATTATTGGTATTATCAAAACTGCTAATAATTAAAAGAAATTAAGAAGAATTTATTAGAGAGTTTGATGAAGTTTCATACTATAGTATATAAAATGCCTTCCAAGAGATTCCGTATATCCCAAAAATTTTTAATCGCTTTTTCAATTTACGTCATGTACTTTAATGATTTGTGGTAAAATGAAAACGTTGGCATCACTGTTTTCTTTCGTCTTCTTTCAGACGTTCTTCTTATTGAAATCATCTGCTTGTCAAAATTTTGCTATAAGACGAAAAAAACTAGTCAGACCTTTTTTAGAATAAAATTTTCCGAAGAAAAAGTGCGTGCGAAATTTCCTAACAATAATGTGCAAGAAAAACTAACTGGAAAACATATTTTAAGACGGAAACAATGTTGAGTGTTAAACTTGTTAGATTTTACAATTAAAAGGTAAATTTGGGAAGCCAGAACAAATAAATAAGAAAATATTTTGGGTGGAAAATTGAGCAATACTGAATTTTTCTTCAAGTAACGATGCAAGAAGTTGGGCAACCGAGTAATCAGTAAATCTATAAAAGAAATAATTGTGAAATTCAAAATTGTATGAATATTGTAATTGTTATTTAAAATAGCGTATCAGTGAAAAGTTTTCCAATTACAATAATAGTAGAACGGCGATACGTACATATGTAAAAGTATGTATGTACATATGCATGTATGTATGTGGGGTACATTGGGTTTTCGTGGGTGAATTGTGTTGTTATTGGTTTATCGTTTTTGCAGTTGCTTTGGTGTATTGGTTGTGATGCAGGTGTGGAAAAGCTAATACTATTAACTTGCAATGATTTGAAAATGTAAGAAATGCCGGGTTGCAGTTGTCACCACAAATCGTCGGTTGGTTTCTGGTTTGCTGCAAACATAATGTATTTTGAATATACTGTGCCGCAAACCAGAAACCAACTGACGAAATAGCATAAATTTTTCTTAATATCGAACTATTCTATTTTTACTTCTATATCATTCGCGAAATCTTAATGAGGAAATAAAAACAGTGGATTAATAGAATTAATGACAATCTGAATGCTGTTTGAGATTGAATTCAAATTATGACATGTTATTTGGCTTGTATTAGTGGGGGCGAATATATCCTGAACCGGCCATATAAGTTTTCATCCGCATACTCTTCAGTTGTGGCACATTATTTGACATTTTATATGACGATAAGTACAATTCTGATCAAAATATTATTATAAAGCAACAAGTTCGGTCTGGATTGTGAGGCAATAATTTTGAAATGGTATCTGTAAAATATACGTATGTATCGTCGGGTGGTTACTGGTTTGCCGCACAGTATATTAAAAATACATTATTACTGTGACAAACCAATAACCACCCGACGGTATCTATTTACTGAAGATGAACTGCATAAGTTTTAAAGGTAACTCTACAATACATACATATTTAAAGTTTCGATTGCATAGCAATTACTAACTGATAACCACGTTTTTGATATCAATACAAGCAAAAATTTTACCTCCAATCGTGAACTAACTAACACCAAAAGAAAATATTTTTCAAGCTACAATTTTTTTTTGAAAGCATCAAAATTATATTAAAAAGTGAACATAATTTATTCAATTTTGCAATTAAGAAAAATGAGCATAAATTGCGATTTTTCCCTTCTTCTTTGTGGCATATTTATTTAGAGCCTTATAAGCCTTAATAACGAAAAATTGACATGAAGTTAGCATGAAGTTTATACATATACTATATGTTGCTGATGTTTTGTTAAATATAAGGCTGTTAATATCTGAAAAATAAATTATTCTGCAATATTAATTTTCAGTCTAGAAATACAAATATCTACATGTTTAAGACTTAATTACGACCAGTGGCCCGTTTCCCAAAATTACAAATTACGAATCTACAAGTAAAATACACACAAAACAACAGCACTTTTACAAATTTTATTGTTGTTTTGTGTATATTTTACTTGTAGATTTGTAATTTGTAATTCTGAGAAACAGGCCCCAGAACTGCATGCTGAGCTCGATGCCCTACCTGTTTTTAACGTTTGTGAGCAACTATCCATGCCTGATGAATAAAAAAAAATGATTTTGCTGTAACAAATATAAAGAGGGTGTGAAAAATTAATTTCTGTTTTGATGACTTTACTTTTCTCCTGTGTTCACCTCTTTTTAATTTCACACAACGTTGCCGCTCTGGTCTTGAGAAATTTGTCAGTTTTTTTTTCAACTTAGGATAGAATTGAAAGTTTTCTCCTTATTGCAACATAGACATATCTCAAAAAATGTGTTTTTGGAGTTATTCACCCTTATCGGGAATCCTATGAGCAAAATTAGATAAAAGTATACTGACACAACAATAACGCGATCACAAATTTAGGGAAAAGGGAACACATTTAACGTGAACTTTTATTCCCGATAAGGATGAATATCGCAGAAAAAATTGCTGTCATATAAAATTTTGTGCAAAAACTTCATATAAAAAGCTTATCGGGAATAAAAGGTGAACCTTTTGTTCACATTAAATATTTCCTATGAGCAAAATTAGATAAAAGTATACTGACACAACAATAACGCGATCACAAATTTAGGGAAAAGGGAACACATTTAACGTGAACTTTTATTCCCGATAAGGATGAATATCGCAGAAAAAATTGCTGTCATATAAAATTTTGCGCAAAAACTTCATATAAAAAGCTTATACACGCAGGTCTTGAGAAAAGAAAATATTTTTATATGTAGTATATTCATTGAAAAGTATGTAAATTGAAAAGTTAAAACTTTCCTGCAAAATTATTATTTTTTAAGTTATTCCTCTGTTGCCATAAAGGAGCGATATGTCGTTGTATGGATACTGGTTTGCCACATGAAACAAAACGTGTTATTGTTTTAAATCAAGTCTAAGTTAATAGATGGAAAGCATTTGTTTCTATAATAAAAGTTGTATGTCTAAGTACATGTCGTTAACTTAGACATATTTTGTGTAAAAATTTCATATAAAACACTGCGCATGCACCTATTGACAGAGAAAAAAAATCAAGTAAAATGTTAAGCTTAGTTGTTTTTTAAATTATTCGAGTTTCCTTTTTTAACAGAAGTGAAATTTACAAATTTTCAGTACAGGCAAATCATTTTTTTTTAATTTCAACTTTTGGTGAATTTTTTACCTGTGTTTGTTGCAAGAAAAATTAAATTTTTCCATTTTTCCAACCAAAAAAAAAAAAAAAACTGAAATGAATAGCTTTATTGTTTTCAAATACATATTTAAAAAAAAAAGGAATAAATATTTATTTTCTTGCCCAAGGGTGGAGAAAATGATGTAAGATTTTCACAGCGGGTGCATATGACCACTGTATATATCTTTCTTGCAAAAAGTGAAAATCTTTTTTCTGCAAGCTTGCTACCAATATAATGCTTGAAAAATGGAAACATTTTGATAGTCTTCTTCTTCAAGCGTATACAATTCTAAAGATTTCAAACAACGCTGTTGTTGAAATTTTGCAGATAGGAGTTGTGGAGAATATACTGACATAAAATAAAGTGCTTTGCGTCATGAGTCTTTCAAGCATATGTATCTAGCCTTTTTTTTAACTAAAATTTGATTCTCTACGCCTCCTATGGACAAAACTAAAACTATTAATAAAATTTATTTCATGAAATAATTAAATTCAGTCTTATAATGGCTGGTTAGTACTTACTGTTGAGAAAATGCAACAAAAATAAAATACGTTTAATGCAAAACTTCAAAATATTAAAAATTCGTTATATCAAAACTTTTTTTTTTTATTTAGGATTGTGAAAATGGGATTTGTGCATAAAATTTCGTTGGGGAAAAAATTGCTATGGCGGCAACGCTGATTGCCTAACAGTATTGTTGCAAAAACAATACTTTTTTTTAACAAGTGCGGTACAAAAATACATACTTACACACATGCATACATACATATTATGTATATTTTATTATTTATACTAAATACTTATCTATCTTCTATCTATCTATCTATATAATTAATAGGCGAATACGTTTCTTGTAATCCCTTTTACGCCGGAACTACTGCACCGATTTTGGAAAGATTTATATCATTTTAAAGGAATTTCTGCGCAGATGTGCAGAATCTATATTTTATTGAAATCGGTTTAGTATTTTGGGAGCTATAAGCGTTTAAAGTTGCTACTACTACATGCAAACATAGTACACGCTCATTTGTTAGTTTACACTGTGTGTGTGTGTGTGTTTGTGTACTATTTTTCATGCTATTCCATTTTTTTTCTTATTTGTTATTGTATGAAAGTCATAAAACCAGGGTGGCCGATGACATTTTTCAAAAAGTTGCACCAAATGGGGGATTATTTATCAAAAAAAGGGGCAAAATTAAAAAAAGACGTGAAAACTACACTAATTTTTTTATTTTTAATGTATTATTATATAATTCACTCTAAAAAAAGGGGAAAAAAGTGGCAAGGCAGTCGAAAAAGTGGCAATTTGCCCCTTTAGGCCGAGGCCACGTTCTAAGCGTCTAAGCGGTAAGCGGCTGAGCGGTAAGCGTCTGAGCGGCGAATTTGAGCGGCAAGTGGCCACGCAATGAGCGTCATTTCTGAGCGGTTAGTGCAGTTTATTGTTAAAACGCCATTGTCAAGAGAGGTTTGTTTAATGTTTTTACGCGAAAATCGTGTTCATATTTACAAGAATTTAATGCGTTTAAGAAAAAAAAGAAGATTTGGCATTCATCCTATAAATCAAGTAAGGCGACATTACGGCGAATTTAACCATTTATATACAAATCTGCGCAAATTTCCAGACAGATTTTGGCAATACTGCCGTATGTCGGTGAAATCCTTTGATTTGCTGTTGCAAAAAGTTAACACCAGATTGAAAAAACATGGACAAGCAAAGCTTTTCGGAATGTGTCCTTTAAATTTTTCCACTTTGTTTTCGCTGCCTCTCCTAGAAATAAAAATAACATAATTATAATAAAACGCATTAAATTAATATAAATTAAATAAAATCTTACCTGTGCAACCACAAATTTCACCAACTTCACTCCATAATTTATCAGTAATATTTTTATTTTTAAAATTTGGTAACCTATCTTGCCATAATAGCGGTCGACTTTGTACAGATGAAATTATAAGCTCCGCATTCAATTTTGCCATGTTTATACTTTGCCGCTCAGAAATCAACTAAAAATTAGAACACATTCTATTCCTGAGCGGCGCCGCTTAGCCGCTCAGAAATTCCGCTTAGCCGCTCAGAAATTTCGCTCATAACGTGGCCGCTTCAGTAGTATTCCATATGTTTTAATTTTTTTCCGCTCACCGCTCAGCCGCTTACCGCTTAGACGCTTAGAACGTGGCCTCGGCCTTAGTCGGTCAAACGGTCACGCTGCATAAAACTTATAGGACGAGAGTTCAATAAATTGAATAAGGTTTAATAAAGAGATTTTGTTTCTGTTTAGAATGCGGACGATTGTATCGTCCGTTTGGTATATCTAGTTGAAAATTAAATGATAGTGATTGAAATGAAAAGTTTAATTTGTTTTCGAAATAAAAAATACCTTATTTTATTATGGAGTTCTAGTAAATGAATATTTTATTTATTTTCTTGTGTTCTCTAGAAAAATAACTTAAAAAGAAAACAAAAGCACTGAAAAGAATTACCAACTGTTACTGCTTTTGATATAAACTAATTATGGCTGATAGTGCGGCACCTGAAGTAGTTACTTCTAACAATGAAGCACCAGATCTATCCAGTAGTCAATCGGAAGCACCCAGCACATCAGAAAATGTTTCACAAATGCAAACATCATCAGCTGCCGCACCAGCAACAGCTGGTACTTCTCAACCGGCAGCCGCCGCTGTAGATCCAGCTCTAGCAGTTCCTGCCCAACCACCCCAACCTGCTGCGGTACAAATAGATGTCAATCAAATGGCCAACGTGATTAGTGTCAGTTATTTAGCTGCCAATGGTCTCAATAATCAACGTAATCGTGGTGGTATGGCTGGTGTTAATTTTGGTATGGCCGGTCCGGGTCAGGTAAGTGTTTGGAAGTTGCAGTTACACATTTATTTGTAGCGGGGTATAATGTTTGTAATTACTTTTTGTTTTCTAGAACAATATTATGAATATGCGCAATCGCCTCTTTCATGCCATTTATTTTAAAGTTGCTTTAACTTATGCACAGATGTTTCCAAAGTAAGTAAAGAATATGAATATACCGAGTAAAAATATGGTTTAACGCAAAAGACTACGTAGAAATATGGAGCCATAACCGCCAAAAAAATCTTAACCGACACATATTTTGGACTTCGTTATTTTTACTAAAATCGATTATTCACGATCGCAAGTGATCGATTTTGGTCAAAAATTAAGTTCGATAATTCTGTTGCTTAAGCTGTTTTTTTTGGCGGTTTTGGCAAACTATTTATAATTAAACTAACGACTTTCAATATGTTTTTACTTTAAATCATATTTAACTTTACGTCGGCAAATATGTATGTTATTCTCCAGTTCAATTCACAAGCCTTGCATCGTTTAAAGTTCGATTTGAAGAGACAATTTCAAATAAAATTTCCTCAGAACAAATAACAAGTTACATATGTATTTGTAAAATATTTTTATTATTTTATTTATTTATTGGTACATACTCTAGAAAGTAAATTTGCTGAAGATGGTTGCACAAAAATGTACGGGATGACTAAGACCATATGTCAATGATGTTTTTAACGCTAGAGCTGTTCTTCAGCCCAGAGCTGCTTGACATTGTAAAATGTTTTTGTTTTGAGAAAGTTTGAAATTGTCTTTTCAAGTACGAGTTTACACGTTACAAACAAAAATGCTTGTGAATTGAGCAAATATTTTGATTATTTGAATGTACGTTTAATATAAAAATATATATATTTTTTCATTTAATAGACCCTTTCAACGGATTTTGGAATATTTTTTCCTAATCAAAGCGTTGCTATTCTTTTCGGCTTTGGTGTATATACACATGTCGTTTATTAAAAATCCAGCAACATGCTTGCATCATGTAACAGATTGGCCACGTGATGGGGTTTTAAGGTATGTTATTGAAAATAAGTTTAAAATAAATACAATTTTAAACTGACTTACTGTAGATGCGAAGAGAATTATTATCGAAAATATTTTTTTTCGAATAATTTATTAAAGTTTTGATTTTTTTTCAAAAATTCAATTGATTCAGTATATGTATTGCTTTTATGTTAAAAACATTGTTTTAGCAACATGCTCGAAATTTCGAAATTTAACTAAAACATTTAAAATAAAGTATTATGATATCAACTTTAAAATCAAATTTTTTTTAAACTTGCTTTAGGTAGAAAAAAAATACAAAAACGATAAAAAAATTTTAAGTTTTGAAATTTATGTATTTGTCTTTAAATATTAACATCCCTACGTTCGAAATTTCAAATTTATATATTTAGATTTAAATAAAATACTTTAGCATAAAAATTATCTAAATATATATTAGGCAATAAATAAGAATACCGAAATTCGGATTCAATTTCGAAAATTCCTTACAAAATTCGAATATTTTTTTTTTGACAATTTGTAAGATCCAGTTTTGGAAATTTTCTTAAAATTTTTGAAATTTATTTGTCCTGAAATATTAACATCATTACGTTCGAAATTTCAAATTTATATATTTATATTTAAATAAAATACTTTAGAAAAAAAATTTTCTAAATTTATTTTATGTGAAAGTGTGAATAACCGAATGTGAACTAAATTTCTAAATTTTGTAAATATTTTTTGCAACTATTTCCCAGGAAATTTATTTTTCCTGGAAATAAAATCTTTCTATTCTAAATAAATAGTGGGAAAACTAAAAAGTGATAGAATTTCGAATTCAGTCATTTTATTTCCAAATTGTTTTATTTTATCCGAAAGTATGCAAATGAGGGGAACAAGAAATAGGGAAAAGACTCCTTAGAAATTGTTACTCAGAAAAAGTTCATAGCCTAATAAAGATATACAAAAATAAAAAATTTAAGCATTTAAAAAAACTGTACATAAATTCATAGAAACTGTAGATGTTAATTATTAATTTTATCCAATTCGACAACATTTCCTTTCTATTCGGATTACATAATAACCCCCAAAAATTTTAAACAAAATCTTTCGTAATTGAAAAGATAAAACTCTGTCCATTAGAAACTTTTTTTTAAATCGTATTCTTTATTTGTACATATTAATCACTTCAGTTCTTTTACAGAGTGGAAGTTATTCCAAACCTGGACAAACGTTTGGAAATCTACGAAAGGAACCAGGCTATTGAAAATTCCATGCTCAGTCTTCATAACAACTTGTAAGTAAAGTAAACGCAAAAGAAATTTTACTTATAGTTTTGGCATTAAAAATATAAATAAATAAAAATTGCAGTTTTTATGGAATTGGACCGAAAACAAAAAATCAATTGTATCATCATAAATATGCCACAAATGAAACTTATACCTATTACATGCAACACGAGTCTGCTTATGGCGAATACTTAAATAAATATGCAACTAATGAATATCATGATACTGATGAGGGTAAGTGTAATAAGTTTTTGAAAATATGTATTAAACATTTTTAAACTTTTAAACCTTAAATGCCTAATTTGCTTAGATGAACAGTATATTGTGGAATATTCCTTGGAATATGGCTATTTGCGTTTATCTCCTGCCACACGCAAACGTTTGCAAATACCGGTACGTGTTGTGCAACTGGATCCATTAAAAAATGAATGCTTTGGCGATAAATTTAGTAAATTTCTTTTAAAAGAATTACTGGGGTAAATATAATATTAAATAACAATTGATTGATAATTGATTATTTAATTTGTTTGCTGCTTCAGCTATGATGATTTGCTAATGGCGTCAGTACGCGTTATAGCGGAACAGGAAGAGAATAAGGGCTATTTGCGTAATGTTATAACCGGCGAACATTATCGTTTTGTTTCAACTTGGTGGACGGCATGGAGCTCATATCCCACTGCATTTTTTGTAATGTTATTGTTTGTAAGTATAAATTTTCCGTGCATATGCCCTTAAAATTAATTTCTTAACTTTTTAATTTTTGAACTTTTTAGACATTTTCGATTTCCATGCTATTGAGGTTCTCTCATCATCAAATATTTGTTTTCATAGGTGAGTTTCTGCTTTATGATTCAATTGTTTAAAATTTTTATCATTTTATTTTTTTATTATAGTGGATCTACTGCAAATGCTGGAATTTAATGTAACCGCACGTTTTCCTATAGCTCCTTTGTTAATTGTCATTCTGGCCTTAGTCGGTAAGAAATGATTACTCTTTTATATTAAAACTTTTGTTTTTATCTTACACATAGAGCACTGTGCTTTTATCTTATAGAACTAGTGTTTATGATAAACCATTTAATTCTGATCTAACTTTTAATGAGTCCGGCATTTCATTTCATTATAAAGTCGAATCGAATGCATGCGATTGTGATAAAATTGATATTTCCGATAATATGTCATATGTATATGAATCGTTTGCTTATGAAAGACCTTTTGTCACAAAAAAGTAAACTTTTGGAAAATAAAAATAAATTCACTAAAGTGCGACCTTGACTCGCACACGAACGGTTCCGTACGGTGCTTGTGTGTGTTTTTTTCGATTTTTTCGGTTTATGGCCATTTTTTAGTATTGACGTTTTTTTAGTTTTGGCGATTTTTTGTTTGTTTTTTTTTCAATAGCCATTTTTAGTGGTAGCGATTATTTTTGGCGATTTTTTCCGTTTTTTGGAGATTATTTTTCGAATTTTGGCGTTTTTTAGTATTGGCGCTTATTTTAGTTTTGGCGATTTTTTGTTGGTTTTTTTTGGCGATTTTTTGTCCGATAATATGTACATGATTCGTTTTTTTTATGAAAGGCCTTTTGTCACAAAAAATAAATGTACTAAAGTGAAACTTTGACTCGCACACGAACGGTTCCGTATGGCGGTTGTGTTTTTGGGATTTTTTTCGGTTTATGGCCATTTATTAGTATTGACGATTTTTTAGTTTTGGTGATTTTTTTTCGGTTTTTTGTCGAGTTTTTTTAAACTAATTTTTAGTGTTAGCGATAATTTTAGGCGATTTTTTTCGTTTTTTTTTGAGATTTCGAATTTTGCCGTTTTTTTTAGTATTGGCGTTTTTTTAGCTTTGGCGATTTTTTGTGTTTTTTTTTCAATACCTATTTCTAGTGTTAGCGATTATTTTTGTGTGCTTTTCGGTTTTTGGCGATTTTTTAGTTTCGGCGATTTTTTTGTCGGTTTTTGCCGATTTTGTTGTTGTTTTTTTAAACCTATTTTCAGTGTTAGCGATTATTTTTGTGCGATTTTTTCGTTTTTTTTTTTTTAAATGTTTTTAGTATTGACACTTTTTTGTTAATTTTGTTATTGTTTTTTTCAAAACCTATTTTTAGTGTTCACGAATAGTTTTGTGCGATTTTTTCGTTTTTTTTTTGGAAATTTTTTCGGTTTTTGGCGATGTTTTTTAGTTTCGGCGATTTTTTTGTCGGTTTTTGCTAGTTTTGTTGTTGCTTTTTTCAAAACCTTTTTTAGTGTTCCCTATTATTTTAAGCGTTTATCGGTTTTTTTTAGAAAATTTTTGGATTTTGGCTTTTTTTAGTATTGAATTTTTTTTTTAGTTTCTATTTTTTTTGTCGGATTTTGGCGCTTTAGTTTTGTTTTATTTTTTTTTTCTTTTTACTCTTGGTGACTTTTTGTGCATTTTATCGATTTATTTTAATTTTGGATGATATTTTTCATTTAAGCGCGTTTTTTAATTTGGCGATTTTTATTTTCTTAATTTTTTTAATTTGGCGATTTTTTCTTTTTGCACTTTCGAAAATTTCAAGAGTTTGGCCTCTTACGGCTTCCAAGATGCAGCAAGTTGTCCAAATTACATACTCAAAATTACATTAACTGATAGAATGCTCTTTAAATTTGATTTTTTAAATTTCAGTGTTAATTGTTGTTTGTAGTCTGCATAAAAATACACTAACTTTGAAAATTTCAAATGTGATTATATAAATTGTATATTACCGGCCCAGTTCTGTAAACCGAATCCGAATAAATTTCTCGTTTTCAAAAAATTAATAATATTCGTGCCGACGTGTTTAAAATCATGAACGATAATTTTCTTTCAGATATGATATTTGATAATTTATATAATAAAAAAATTTAAAAAATCTAAAAATAGATTTCTATTGTCGGAGTTAGTTTTCTAAAATCGTGCGATTTCAAATCGATCGGTTTACAGAACAGAGCCGTATATTAGGATTTCAACATGTTTCGTTGCTCGCTTTAGAACACCCTTTAATATTTAACTGTCATGTATTTCAGTTCGTTAATTATTACGGTCGTCGAGAAAATAACCTGTGACAGACAGACAGACAAAATATTAAAAAAAAAAACTAAATTACAATTTATTTTTATTATAGCTATGCTATTTATTGCGTGATACAGGAGTTAAATAATCGACACTATTACAGTTATAAATTTATTTTTGTTTTGATTTTTTTGTACTTAAAAGCAGAGTAGGAAAATAAACGAAACAAATTGTTTGATTTTGTTCTTTGAAGTGGGTGAAACAAAAACGAATCAAAAACAATGAGAACAATTGCTTAATTTGTTATTGTTTTGTTTTTGCATGAGCACAAACCAGAGAACACAGCCGATCGACTGTAAGCCGGCTAACAGTCGCCATCGGTCACAAACAATACATTAATCTAATCGTACGCCGCTAGAAAAGAAATATTTGCAGAGAATTTGACATCATCATATAATATAATTTTATTGCATTGTTATTTCACACTTGAAATTTGTTTTATATAACTAAGCAGCATAGCTATAACCGGGTGTCCTAAGACACCTCTTCTTTTTTTTATTTTCTTCATGAACACTTAAATATTTTTTTTTGACTGAAGCCCCCTAAAATACAGCTAATATTTGTTTTTAATATAATTTTATATTGTTTTCAGGCATGGAAGCTATAATGTCAGAATTCTTCAATGACACTACTACAGCATTTTATATAATTCTAATTGTGTGGGTTGCCGATCAATATGATGCCATCTGTTGCCATACAAGTATCACTAAACGCCATTGGTTGCGGTAAGTTTATTATTTATTATGTGTGATTTCAAATTATTAGGAGTTTTTAATAAGTTTTTAATTTAACAAAAAAAAAAAAACTTTTTAAAAATTGCTTTAAAAAAAGTACCTTTTTAAAATATTTGGGTTTTTTTTAATAAAACTACATTTAAAAAATAACGTTATAAAAACGGATATCTTTTAAAAAAAATATTTGTTTAAAAAAGTACCTTTGGAAAAAATTATCTTTTTAAAAAGTACCTTCTAAAAAAGTAGCTTTTAAATAATAAAGTACATTTTTAAAAAGTACGCATTACAAACAAAAGTACCACCTTTTAAAGAAACTACCGTTTAAAATAGTACCTTGGGAAAAAATTGCCTTTTAAAAAAAGTACCTTTTGAAAAATTACTTCATGTTAAAGAAAGCAAAAAAAAAAAAAATATATCTACATACATACATTTATTTATTCGGAATGGGTATTCGTTTTGCTATTATTTTGCCAAAACGATTGGAAATGAGAAGGAATGTAATAGAGAATATTTAACTAATAATAACATAATTATTTATACTTTTTACTTGCGAGTAGAAAATTTTGTGTGTATTAATAAATTTAGTATAATTAAAATAGACTTTTATGGATGTATATATGTATGTGTGTGTACATTAACATACAGCCCCACTACAAGCCCTGAAGCAACATAAATAATTTAGTAAATGTATCCCTTAGTTATGAATTAATTAAATTCATTTGATGTCTCATGTTTAGAAAAAAAACTTGTTTTTTAATTAATGTAGTATACATATGTACATACATACATATTTATATTATAACAAAATATTCATGTTTATTTTTATAAAAAAGTGGAGTGTTCCTAAAAAATTTAAAGAAATTTAAATATTGGAAGTAGTGCTGTGCTTCCTAAAGGGATTTTTAAGAAATTGGTGTATACATTTATTTTAACTATTCATTAAATTTTTTTGGAGATATATTTTTTTAAACAAAAATCTTATAGCTCGATTATGTATGGCAAACGAACTTCAGCTGCCTTGTCAACTGGCAACGCAAAAGAAATTAAAATTAGTATTATGTATGGGAATTTGCTCAGATTGGCAATAAACAAAACTTCAAAATATATAAGAAATATAAGTGCTAAAAAGAAACTTGTTAATTAAAAGTGATTCAAAAATTACTTATAATTAAAATCAATAGTTCAGTGGAATTATTTTTAAATGAAGACAAGGAACAGACAATCCAAATCATTTAGAATTACCGACTCCCTATTATTTTAGTGCAAAGGGAATATGTGAATTGCTTTGATGCAACGTATTACAATTTCCTGAAAGCTTTTTTTTGCAATTTTACCATCTCTAAATTTACCATTGCGATTTACCATCTTGCCATTGTCATCTATTATTTTTTTAACCAATAAGAAATATATTTCTTATTTAATAAATTTTAATTTTTTGGATTTTTGCAGTTAATTAAATTTTTATTTTCGTAATTAAAAAAAAATTAAATTATTTTTTTCAAAAACAAATTTTTACTTAATAAAAATAATTTTGCACCTACAAGAAATAAATTTATTAATTAATTAAATTTTTATTTTTTTTACCAAAAAATAAATTTTCTATTTAATTAAAATATATTTTTTTTTGATTTTGTACCTACAAGAAATAAATTTATTAATTAACTAGCTGAGCCCGGCAAACGTTGTCCTACCATCAATTATTTTTTTTTTAACTACAAATTACTCCACACTGTGGTCACTTGTTGTGTCAAAAATAAAACGAAAACCTATTCAACAGAACCTGTGTTGAAAATTTCAGCTCCACAGCTCTTATAGTTTCAGAGATCATGCGTTAGGAACAAACACACAGTACGATTTTATATATATACATTAAATTTTAATTTTTTCCTAATTTTTTATTTAATTAAGTTTAGGGCCTTATTTTGTTAGCGTTGACAAAATTTTGTATGTATTTTGTTTTTGTAATTTAAATTTTTTCCATATAAAATTTGCCAACGCTGAGCAAATTACGAAATTAGGCCCTTAATTTTTTTTAAAAATAAATTAATATTTTTTTTAAAATAAATTTATATACATATAATTAAATTTTAATTATTTTTTTTTTGATTTTCTTACTAAATAATAAATAAATTTCTTGTTAACATTTAATTTTTCATTTAATCAAATTTAATTTTCTTTTAATTTTTTATTTAACTAGATTTCAATTTAAAAAAAATTATTTTTTTTAAATAAATTTTCTTATTAATTAATTTTTAATTTTTTGCCAACAAATAAATTTTTATTTAATAAAAATTCTTTTTTGTATCAACAAGAAATAAATTTGTCAATTAATTAAATTTAAATTTTTTATTTAATTAAATTTCATTTGTTGAAAAATACAGGATTATTTATTTAAATAAATATTTTTACTTAATTCAATTTATATATTTTAATTTTTTTTAACAATAATAAATTTATTTTTTATTAAATTAAAATTTAATTTTTTTAATTTTTCATTTATGTAAATTTTTATTTATTTTTTTATTTAATTGAAATTTATGAAATTTTTTAAATAAATTATTTTTTTAAAAATACATATTCTATTTAATTAAATTGTAATTTTTTTTAATGGTTCATTCAATTTATTTTGTTTTAATTAATTATATTTTTAAAAATAATCTTTTTGTTTCATTAATTTTTTTATTTATTTCACTAATTTTTTTAATTAGTTTTTATTTTATATCAAAAATAATGTTTTTTTATTTAAATTAAAATTTATTTTAATATTTTATTTAATTGAATTTAAATTTCTTTTAAATTTTTCATTTGCTTAAATCTAATTTTTAAAAATAAATTATTTAATTTAAATAAATTTTTTATTTGATTAAATTTAAATTTTTTAATTTTACTATCTTTTTTCCGTAAAAAACTATGCAGCAACTAAATATTTATGGTTGCCAGTTAACAGCAGTTGACGATCAGTTGCCATACGTAATACCATTTTGGCAGCTGGCAACGCAATAAAAGTTCGTTTGCCATTCATAATCGTGTCATTAGTCTATAAAAATCTTTGTTTTTTTTATTACACTCTATTAGGAATTTGATATCAATTTTTTGATTATTATTATTGATTAAGACTTTTTCCGAGGTACTCGTATTTCTATATAATTTCTATAACAAAAAGAAGGTCCCAACAAAAGTGTTTGATTTTAGCATTTATGTATAAACATTCCAACAAGTCCTTCGCTGTCTCCCAGGAATGTATTTAGTGCATGATTTCCTTTTACTTAATATTTCAGTGCTTTCAAAAATTTCATGTTTGAATTGAAAATTCTCTGGGACTAGTGTTTTTCTTGTGAGAGTGTTTTAATCTAATCCATTAAACAATTTCATATCCATCAATCTAAGGCCCGGGGCTATCTGCATTAATTATGCACAAACTCTTTGCTAAGGAACCGGTTTTATGTACATATAAGATTTGTTGATTATCAAGAGCACCTGAGAAGTCAGAAATTACCTGCTCGGCAATGTAAGCTCTATTTTGCGACACTAAGATTTGCGATAGGCTTTTAAAGAAGTTTGCTGAAAGCCATAATTTGTTACTTCTTAATTGTATTTATATTTTTGAAATGATGATATTTAGGAATCTGTATCAATTGCTTCAAACTAATTGTATGAAATAAGCAACTTTCCTTTGTTTTCGCTATAAATTTTCCACAACCACAATATGAACTCTCTTTTTGTAATAAATATTTTGTTTTTAAGCATATTTTCCTAAGCACAATTTTTTACTGTAAGTTAAACTGATGATGGCACTTAATCAGGCTTTTCCTACACAATTTTGTGTTTAGAATTTGGTAGTCCATTTTTATTTTGCTCTTCCATTATTTCAGTTTATGTAGATAAATGTTTTCTTTGGCATTATTTCTACTTCTTTTGCATTTAATTGTATAAAAGTGTTTGCCAAAGTATTTTACCCTTCATTTTCCCTTTTTTTATATATATATATTTTTTTTTACATTTGTATCTATGTATCTATTTCATGTTTAAATGTTGTTTTTATTGTTGTTGTAAATGTTAAGGACTAGGAATAACATTCTAGTTGTTGCTTGTTTTCCTTAGATGTGTTTATAAATATCGTTGCCTTAAGGTAGAAAGGCCCCAACGGATTATTTTTTTAAAATAGATTTTCTTGTATATTTATGTAGATAGAATTTCGATTTAAAAAAAAAATGAGTTAGGGCCTTTTTGTATGAAGTTAACGATATGTATGTAATTCTGATAATATGGTTTCGAAAATTAACTTTGCTTTGGTTTCATTGGTTATGAAAGCTTTACCCTTTAGGGTTCCATCAACTACACAAGACTTACTTAAATTACACAATTCCTAATTTATCGAAGTAGGTGGGAGAGGTATGTATAGATAGAAAGCAAACAAAAAAAACTGATAAAAACACAAGCAATGAACAGTATTTACAGGCAATAGTACAACAAAAAAACATAAATAAATAAATAAAAATAAAAAATAAAAAATAGGCCAAAATGGAATAAATTAAGTAAAGTGTGAGGAGTTATAGAAAAGAAAAAACGAAAACGGATTAAAGTGAGTAAAATACTTGCAGCAACACGCACGCACACACACGCACACGTACACGTTTAAATATTGAAACCATCTGGCTGGGGTATCTTGACAGCAAACAAGGCCAAGCAAGGGACCGTAACAAATTTTAGTTTTATTTAAAAAATTACTTTTCTTAATTATTTTTTCAAGTCTATTATTTCGCTCAGACAATAAGTTCTATCTAATGGAGTGGAAATTCTTAATTTCTTTTTATTTAATAAATAATTTTTCAAAAGGTACTTTTTTTATGAAAGTATTTATTTAAAATATATGTATAATAAAAGGTACATACTTTGAAAAGTTGCTTTTCGAAGGTACTTTTTTTAAAGATATCATATTTCAAAAGTTCTTTTTTAAAAGGTACTTTTGGTAAAAGTACTTTTTGTAAAGGTACTTTTTTTCAAAGATAATTTTTTATTTGAATTTTTTTTTCAAAAAGAAAAGCTGCTTCTTGCTTTTTGCAAGGCAGTTTTTAAATGCACTTTTTTAAAAGATACAATATATAAAAAGAACTTTTTTAAAAGGTACTTTTTGCAGGTAATTTTTATTACAAGATTTAACATTTACGAAGTACATACTTTTTTCAAAAAGAAAAGGTACGTTTTTACAAGCTTCAACATATATAATATCTAAAAAGTACTTTATTAAAAGTGCCTTTTTGTAAAGGCGCTTTTGTAAAATAGGCTTTTTTAAAATTTGGTTTTTAAAGATTTTTTAAAGATACAATTATGTATTTCAAAATTACTTTTTTAAAAGGTGCGTTTTCAATGTACTTTGTTAAAAGGTACTTTTTGAAAAGGGGCTTTTTAAAAATGTTTTTCAAAAGCACTTTTTTTAAACTTGCAAAGTTGCTTTTTCAATGCACATACCTTTTGAAAAGGTAGTTTTTGGAAAAGTGCTTCTTAAAGGTCTTTTAAAAAAAGTTATATTTTTTTTTCAAAAGGTCCTTTTTTAAAACAGTTTTTTGTTTTCAAAAAGTATTTATTTTAAATCAGATTTTTTTAAACTAGTTTTTTTTTTAAAGATTTTTCTCAAACAGTTTTTTTTTCAAAACCGATTTTTTTCTTCAAAAAGTACTTTTTTGCAAAACGTACTTATTTTAAAAGATTTTTTAAATAATATTTTTAAAAGGATTTTTCTTAAAGTATTTAAATTTTTTGCTTTTTTAAGGTGTACATATGTACATATGTATACTCGTATTTTAAAGGTACTTTTCCAATAGATATTCGTTTAAAAGTACGTTTTTAAAATGAACATTTTTAAAAGGCAAAATTTTAAAGGTACTTTTTTTGGAATGTGCCTTTTTAAATATACTTTTTTTAAAAGGTATTTTTTTTTATTTTGAAAATTATTATTTATTAAAAGGTACTTTTTCAAATTTATATTATTTTAATGTATATTTTTAAAAAGTAGTTTGTTGATATTTTTTAAAAAAGGTATTTTTAATAAGATTTTTTTTTTCAAAAGGTACTTTTTTAAAACAGATTTTTTTTTTCAAAAATTACTTTTAAATATACAGATTTTTTAAATTTCTTTTTTAAAATAGTTTTTTTTCAAAAAGTACTTTTTTCAAATCATGATTTTTTTTAAAAGTACTTTTTTCAAATCATGACTTTTTTCCACAAAGTCCTTTTTTCAAATCATAATTTTTTTTCAAAAAGTACTTTTTTACAACTGTTTTTAAGTACTTTTTTAAAGGGATTTTATCCAATATACATATGTATTTTTAAAAATATTTCTTTTCCCAAAAAGTACTTATTTAGAAACTACCTTTTAAAAGGCACTTTCCCTGTAAAGAACTTTCTCTGTAGAGTATTTTCCGTATAAGGTACTTATTCCTAATGTACTTTTTAAGGTCCATTTATAATGGATAGAATTTCTAATGGGTGTAGTAATAGTGCACATCAATTTTTCACATATACAGATATAATTCCTTTGATTCCATTTGGAGTCATTTTGTGATGAAATTATTTAAAAAAAAATAAATTAAAAATAAAGTTAGAAATTATTTGAATTTATAAATAAAGATGTTCGGTTTTAAAAGCTCACAGAGCAGGGCACCCAACTACCTTTTATTAAAAATGTTTAACTAGGCCAATAAACTTGACCATTTCCTGTGTGTGGCCTGCTCAACTTAAATGCAAATGTGTGTGCATTGTCAAACCACTGTCAGTTGGAAATTATTATTTGTTTATTATTTATGCATACTAGGACATTTAACACTTTTCCTTGTGTGTTCTACACATTTTAATATGCGTCATTTCAACAAGACGAAACAATTCAACCCGAACCACTGAAAATAAAACAAGAAATAAATATGCAAAACAACTTCACTACCATTATATAACATCATCGTTTAAGTCAACATTAGAAAGAAATAACAAACCGCACAACGTAAGTTGGTTGTGTAGTACAAGATGCCAGGAGTAAGTAGTTGGCTGATTGTGGGTGTTGGTCATGTCCTGTGCAATAGGGAAAATGAATGAACAAGTATTTACAACCCAACCATTAGTAAACATTTTAATAAGCGTTTCGATAAACAAAAAAAAAAAAAAAAGAAAAGAAACTTAACAACAAACATTTATGCACTGACATAACAAAATACAAACAATAAGGAAGGACACGCCAGCAATAATATAAATTGATTATGAAAAAAGGAAAGTAATAATATTAAAAAGAAAAAATATACCATTAACAATCAACCATTTATTAAACAAAATATTATATAATAAATACGAGTGTACATAAAAATACGAGTACAAGGAAAGAGGTCCTTCAGGTGTTTAAAAGAATAGTATTATAATATATTTAAGGAATACCTCAAAAAAATATGAGAGGACAGCGACTGATGGTTTATATCAATGAAAATACATTTTAAAATGGTACTTTTTTAAGCACTATTTTTTAGAAGTTACTTTCTGTAAGACGTACTTGGAAAGGTACAAGTACATTTTTAAACTTATTTATTTAAAAAGTATTTTTTGAAGTCATTTTTAAGAAAGATGTATATTTTTTAAACGACTTTTTTTTAAATGTACTATGTACTTTTTAAATGTACTTTTTATGGGAATTTTTCTAAAGTTCTTTTTGTCAGATTTTTATTTGATAATACTTTTTGAAAAATGTACTTTTTGGAGAAGGTACTTTTTTACAAAATTTTTTTCATAAATGAAATATTTTTAAAAGGATAAAAGAAAAGTGGGAATTTTTAAGGTAATTTTGAAAAGGCACTTTTGTAAAAAGGTTTTAAATTAAGAGGTACTATTTTAGAAGAACGTTATTTAAAACGTAATTTGTAGACGTTACTCTCTTAAAACATGTCTTTTCACAAAGTACTTTTTGAAAAGGTATAAGTACTTTGCCGAAGGTACTTATTATTTTTTAACTTAATTATTTAAATTGCATTTTTAGCTACTTTTCAAAAGCACTTATTTGAAGGTACCATTTTAAAAGGTACTTTTATTTAAAGCACTTTTTAAAAAAGTACTTTTATATAAAAGTACTTTTTCATAAGGTACCTTTTCAAAAATTACTTTTATTTAATTGTACATTAACATTTTTTTCAAAATGTTTCTTTTTTCAATATTTTTTTTTAAAGGTACGTTTTTCAAAGGTACTTTTATTCAAAGGTAGTTTTTTAAAAACACTTTTATTTGAAGGTACCTTTTTAAAAGGTACTTTTTTAAAGGGTACTTTTTGAAAAAGGTACGTTTTCATAAGGTACTTTTATTATTATTATTCAAAAGGTACTTTTTAAAATTTAATATTCTCAAAGTACTTTTTTAAAGACACTTTTTAAAAAAGTACTTTTGTATAAAGGTACCTTTTTAAAAGGTACTTTTTCAAAGGAAAATTTTTCAAAAGTACTTTTCAAAGCTACTTTTTCAAAAGCCCTTTTATTTGAAGGTACCTTTTTAAAAGGTACTTTGTCAAAAGATACCTTTTCAAAAAGGTACGTTTTCATAAGGTACTTTTATTTAAATGTACCTTTTCTAAATATAATTTTGGTTAAATGTACTTTATCAAAATATACTTTTATTTAAAGGCACATTTTTGAAAACTACTTTTATTTAAAGGTACCTTTTTAAAAGGTACTTTTTCAAAAAGTAATTCTTCATAAGGTACCTTTTCAGAAAGTTCTTTTTAAAACGTTCTGTTATTCGAAGGTGCTTTTCAAAGGTTCTCTTTCTAAAGGTACTTTTATTTAAAGGAACTTTTTTAAATTATTTTTCCAAATGTTCTTTTTCATAAGGTACTTTTTTTCTAAGGTACTGTTATTCAAAAGTACTTTTGAAAAATACTTCTTCAAAGGTAATTTTCCATAAGCTTCTTTTATTCAAAGGTACTTTTTCAAGGTACTTTTTCAAAAAGTATTTTTAATTAAAGGTACTTCTTCAACAAGGTACCTTATCAAAAGTAATTTTTTTAAATGCACTTTGTCAAAAAGTAATTTTATTTAAAGGTAGCTTGTTAAAGATACTTTTTCAAAATATATTTTTTCAAAATATACTTTTTCAAAAGCAACTTTTATTTAAAAGTACTTTTTAAAATTTAATATTCTCAAAGTAATTTTTTAAAGGCAAATTTTTTTAGAGGAACTTTTTCAAAATGTACTTTTTCTTAAGGTACTACTATTTCAGAAAGCACTTTTTCATAAGGTAATGTTATTAAAAGATACTTTTTCATAAGCTAATTTTATTGGAAGTTTCTTTTTCAAGAGATACTTTTATTTAAAGGGACTTTTCTTAAAAGGTACTTTATTCAAAGTTAATTTTTTCAAAATCTACTTTTTCCTGAGGTACTTTTCCAAAATGTACTTTTTTATGAGGTACTTTTTCAAAAAGTACTTTTTGATAAAATAGTGTTAATCAAAGGTACTTTTTCAAAAAGTACTTTTTTTTATAAAATACTGTTACTCAAAGGTAGTTTTCCAAAAAGTACTTTTTTACAAAATACTTTTACTCAGAGGTACTTTTTCAAAAAGTACTTTTTTATAAAATACTGTTATTCAAAGGTACCTTTTCAAGGGCGCGTATTTTTATTTAAAGTTAAATTTTTTAAAAGTACTTTTTTCAAGTTGTGAAAGTTTAAAATTCTTGATTTAATTTTAATGGTTTTTAAAACCTTCTATATTTCGCTCTAAAACAATTATAAAGTATGTATGAATATGAGTATTTCCAAAAAGCTTTATGCACCTTCCATTAACAATTAATTCTTTGAATGTTCGTATTCTATTGACACTTCTTTTTATAGTTAAATAATAGACAAATAGAATAGATATTGTATTCTAAATATCTCTTTGTTCGCTGTGTTTTTAACTCAATATGCTACGAGTACATTAATGAATACGCACGTCAAAGTGGGTTTTTGTTGTTTAAGTTGTAAAATTTCTGCCGGCATATTTTAACATTCCCCACACAACAAAAAAGGACGGGCGAAATTTGGTTAGATTGCTTTCCACTTACCTACCGTCCGTTTTTATTTGCGGCATGTTGGGTCATAACAAATCATATTTATGGTTAAGTCACTTTAACCATGATGAATTTGGTGAGTGTATGTATTGTTTTCTGTTTTAGGCCGCTCACTTTTTTTTTGGTTGTTTATGTGCCTGAATATTGGGTTCAAAATTAAAAATTATTATTATAACAAATATTTAATTTTACTTTAATTAGTATGATTATTATTATTACTTAAAGTTCTTTTTGCAATGATTTTTAAGAGATTCATTCACATTATTTATTCATTTGCTGTGGACGTAACGTAATCACCTAAATCAAAGTTGCCTGCTAATACTTCGCTGCCATTTAAAAATAATAATTTTCAATTTTCTTAAGCATATTTGATTAACTGAAGTAAGCCACCAACAGCCAGGCAGGCAGCCAGCCAGCCAGCCACTTACATAAATGGACTGACTGTTACACTTGTCTTGGACAGCAATAATTGATGTGTAACAACACGATAGAGGGTGAAAAAAAATGTCCAAGTTGTTTATTTTCCACTGAATAATTTAAAGTTAATATATTTGTTAACTGAAATTTATACAGTTTAGATATTTAGTTGCGAAGTCATTGAATTTAATTTAATTCACTTCAAAAGCAGTTGATACTGTGGAAACAAATTTTAATTAGAAATTGATAACAGCATGTTTTCTGCCAAAGGAATTTTTGTTTAATTATTTTCTTATCTTTTTAAAGCTATGCTATTTATTTGACGACACAGGAGCTCGGATGTGGTTTTTGTAACAAAAATAATCTACACTATTACTGTTATAAATTTATTTTTGTTTTGATTTGTTTGTACTTAAAACCAGAGTACGAAAATAAACGAAACTAATTGTTTGATATTGTTTTGTTTTGTTCAAAAAAAAAAAAAAAAAAAAAACAAAAGAGAACACCGATTGGCTGTCAGCCGGCTAACAGCCGCCGCCGGCCACAAACAATACATTAATTTAATCGTTGGCCACTAGAAAAGAAAATAATGGGAAATAAATGGAAACGTTTTGAAGCATATGCGGCGAATTTGACATCATCATATAATATAATTTTATTGCATTGTTATTTAACACATTAAGTTTGTTTTGTATAGCTAAGAAGCATAGCTATAAGCGGGTGTTCTCAGACACCTCTCTTTTTTTTTGTTTTAAAGTAGGAAGAGTTAAAAGCTTGTTTAAATTAAATTAAACATGCAATAAATACTAGCAGCCTTATTTATAAAAATTATTAAGCCTTTATAAAGGCTACTAAAGATCCTAAAAATCCTTTATAAAACCTTAATAATTTTTATAAATAAGGCTGTAATAATTATTGTTGTTGTTGTAATATTGGAATGCGAGTACACCTGCTCGTGTTAAACTATAGAAGAAACCCACACTTTTTATTCTGAAAAAAAAATCTAATTTTATGCAAAGATCTGATAGAAAATTTTTTGGTCCAAACTGTTATGAAACTCTTTCAAACAAAAAAAAAATGTGAAAATCTGCTGGTGAAATTTAAAATTAAATTGTAATGGGCGTGCTTCCGCCCATTTTTTAAATGCAAGATAGTCCCAGTCCAGACTTGCAATTTTTGTTGCAGCAATTCTTGAATATGTGTGAGAGTGTTGAAATAGAAATATATACTTTTTGTATTCCTCTCTCGCTCCTTTGCACTAAAAAAATAAAAATTTGCTGCAACAAAAATTGCAAGTCTGGACCGGCACATAGTGTGTTTTTGAGATCACAGTGTGTGTTAAGTTTTGTAAAAATCGTTAAAGTAGAACCACTTAAAATAAAATATTAAATATTAATAGGCGTAACTCCGCCAATTTTTTTAAATGGGACATTGTGTCTATTTTAGCGTAAAAATCTATTAAGCAGAATCAGTTAAAATATAATACATTTTAATGAGCTTAGCCCCGCCCATTTTTTTAAATTTTAAAAATTTGTAGTTAGAAGAACCAAAGGTGTTTGCTAGGTTTCGCAACAATCAAATAAGTAGAGTATCATAAAATCAAATAAAAAAATGTTGGGTGTGTCCCCGCCCAAGGTTTTTTACAATGGTTCCAATTGGAAATTATACCCTCTCAGACAGAAAAAGAATTTTTTCAATCGTTCTAAAATGTACCGAGTTATGAAGTAACAATGTAAAAAAATACAGACGAATTGACAACCTCCTCCTCTTTTTATTGAAGTCTTTTAAAAATAACAGGAAACTCCGTTTTGAAAGTTCATATGTATTTGGATCTTATTTAATAAATTCGGTAAAGTGCGATTTTGACTCGCACACGAAGGTTTCCATATGGACACATACATCTCGTTACCTTAATATAGAAAGGCCCTAACGCATTATTTTTTGGAAATCGATATTTTTACATTTTTCGATACATTAGATGTGCCTCTATCGAAATATACAAGAAACTCAATTTAAAAAATTTAATGAGTTAGGGCTTTTCTATATTAAGGTAACGATATGTAATACTATACGAATTTGAGCCTATATAATCAAATATCTTACCTGATGTGGATATATAAAAAATTTTTTGTTTTGGTGTTGTTTTAGTTATAGCGCTTTTTTCGTTTTACCGATTTTTTCGGTTTTGGCGTTTTTTTAGTTTTAGCGATTTTTTTTTGATTTAGCGATTTTTTTTCGTTTGGCTATTTTTTTCGGTTTTTTTTTGCGATTTGTTTGTTTTTTGGCGATTTGTTTGTTTTTTTTTGCGATCTTTTTTACTTTTAGTGATTTTCTTTCTTTTAGTGATTTTATTTCAACGATTTATTTTATTTTTGGTGATATTTTTCATTTAAGCGTTTTTTTTTTATTTAGGGGCTTTTTCGTTGCAGAAATTTTTTAATTGTGGCAATTATTTTATCTGTTTTTAATTGTATTGTAATTTCGAAAAGCAAATTCAGCGTTGGCTTGAAGTAGTTAGCACGTTAACGACAAAATCGAAGGTCGTGGGTTCGAGCCCGGTATATCCAACAGTCATTAAATAATAACACCACGCATTTTTCTGATGTGCATTAGTGTATCAGTATCAGTTGTTGTATGAAAGTTCACTGAACTATACCGACTTCAACAGATACTAATTCTAATGCAACATTAGAGCGGCTCTCCTTCGTCAGGTAGCAGAATTATCGCCGAAGTAAAATAACCAATAAATGGCTTCAAAAAAAAAATTAATATACTCCGCATTTAACAGCAGAGGCCCTGCAACACTGCATTATTCAAAACGGGCAAAAAAGCAGAGTTGTAAAAGAATAAAGCTTTCCTCTATTTTCCTCGCTTCCTTCACCACCTGTCTTCTCTATCACTATCTCTTTCTTAAAGAAGGTAACAACTAGTAATAGTAGTAGGCATTCATTGCCTGGGTGTTGCTTCTCTTCAAAAAAATAAAAAATTAAGTGTAGTTCTGAAGTTATAGAAAATATAATATTTACTTTGTATGGGGGTACATGTCTCCCCCTTTTATACCACCAAGATTTTGGTCGAACATGTAGTTTGTTCTCGGAGCTACCCATATAAAATTTAGTGACCATTAGTATTTCAGTTGTGCTGATATGAATTGATGCGCATAAAAAGGACCTATGGCCCCACTGTGCGCCACATCGACATCGGCAAAAATATTTATTTGAATATATAATTCTACATATCGAAAAAAGTTAATGTTTTTGACAAATTTCTTAAGATATTAAAAAAAACGTAAGCGACATAATTTTCGAAATATATTTTTTTTACCAAAATCGCTCATCTGCGATGGTAAATAATCGATTTTCGCCAAAAAAAAAAAACGAGGTCCAAAAATGTGTCGGTTAAGCTTTTTTTTTGGCGATTATGTATAGAAAATGTGAAAATGTTTTTGTCTCTACTGTAAAATTTGGTTGAAGTGAGTTAGCAGGTTTACGCAGGTTTACTGATTGATGAGTTTGTTTGATCGTCTCCAGGGTATTTGAAAGCATTTGTGCTTTCCCTAATGTTTTATTTGTTTTCATATACTGACTGCTTCCTTTCTTTAATTAACTAGGTCTAATGCAGCATATTTTAACGCCAACTTTCAACTATAATCTAATATATTTGTAACAAAATAAGAACGCTGACTGACTTCTACACAATTTGCAGGATTAATGCTTGGCATCTTCTGGACAAAATAACATTTCATTTGACTGTTGCTAACATATATTGACTTTGTTAGCAATTAATTAACATTATTAAACTGAAAATTACCCAAATTCTAATAGGCTTATCAAAAGCACTTCTTGCTATTAATTATTAAGTGTTAAAAGCTTCCTACGAGTTTGTGGAAACACCTTAAAGGCATCACAAGGGATACAAAGCACTCGTACTCATAAGAAATAAATGATAAGGAAAGTGCAATTCGATTTAGTTCGAATGTAATACAATTTTAATTTTTTGCTGAAAAAGAAATTTTTTAGTAAAATACAACGAAACACTGCATAATAAATAGATAAATAATGTTATGATAAGGAAGGAAGAAAGTATATGCATGTGGGTTTTAATTAGTTAAAGATTTCCCTGAAAAACAAAAATAAAATTCATGTTAAATCCATTAGAACACAAAAGTAAATATATACTCGTACTGGTGGGTTGAATGTTCTTGTTATTTTTTTTTTGTTTAGTAATAAACTGAAATAAATTTTCTCTGCTATTTGTGAAAATTTCTTTATTTGTCTGCTTGAGTACTCGTATGTGTACGTACACAACATTCTTTATGCGTCTGTCAGTTTTTATATGCTTATGTTTTGCCACATTTGCTTACGATACATTTTCTTGTCTATTTTAGTCAATGCATTTGTCAATCAATCAGATTTTTTTTATCCTTCCTTCTGTATCATCTAGTTTTCAGGATGTTGGTTTTACTTTTTTTTATTTAAATTTTATTTCATATGCAAGTAACTTGCTGCCCACTGTCATGTAGAATGTATTATGGTTTTGTCGTTTGAGTGATATTAGTGTAGAACTTGTGTTCAATATAGTGAAAGATAATCGACATCAATGTCACTTTAAAAAAAATTGGGGCTTGCGTACTCGCTTCGAGAACAATTTTTATACTACTGCCAATTTATTTCCGTTCGCTAAGGTCCAGAAAATAGCATAAACCTGCCCACAGGAATCAATTATTTTCGACAACGGGCGCAGAAGCCCCATATTTTTGGGTATTGTGTTAAATACTACGTTTATACGTGCACTAAATTAACTCATAGTTTACACGGCATTGTAAATGTATAAAAACTTGGTAGCACTGCTATAGAAAAGTTACTTATGTTTGCGAAAAAAATCGTGTATATGTATAAAGTAAGAAATAATAATTTGTTTTTGTTTTTTTGTACAAATATTTATCAATTTATTGTTTTTTCATTAGCAAACATTTGTAAGTGTGGCAACCTCAAGCATTTTATTTGCAAATAGTGCGTTAATCGTGAATAGTTTTCTGAGTTCGTAAGTCGCAATAAAGCAATAAATAAGGCAAAAATTTACAGTTTTATTAGCAAATAAACCGTGCGTATAAACGTAGTAAAAGTGACGTCGATGCCGACAACTGGAATAAGGGCGAATGAATAGAATAGTTCGTTGTCAGACAGTTTATAAAGCATTACAGATTTTTGTTATCCTACAAACGCTGTTAACGCGTTTTAAAAGCTCCCCAATAAGCTCTAAGCATTCATAGTGGAATTTTACTAACTTCGCTGTAAAATGTACTGTTAGAAAATCTACGAAAACAAAGTTAATTTAACATTTTTCGTTAGTGATTTTGCTTCAATGTGTTTCATGTTAATTCAATAAAGGTTAATTTAGCATTTTTTGTTAGTGAATTTGCTTCATATGTGTTTCATGTTAATTCAACATGATTTACAGAAATAACTTTGTTTCAAGTTGATTTAAAATTTGCAGTAGTGCTAAATCAAAATGAAGAACCATGTTGAATCAAAGTTATTTTAAGTTAAAATAACAACTGCATTTTGAAACTGTTGCGAAAATTTGAGCTGTTGGAACAATTTAGTGATGTGAAGAATTGAACTCGTGCAAGTCGCTCGAGATGAGGTTTCCGTTAAAGCTGGTGTACGACAAGGCTGCACCTTATCGCCGTTACTCTTTAATGTAGTGCTTTACATAGTGATGAAAAACGCAACGAGCAACAACAGAGGCATAACATGGTCGTCTGGCCGATCTTGACTATGCCGACGACATATATCTTCTAACACACAGCCATTCCGACATGGCGGAAAGTCTCAAATTGGTAGAGATAGAAGCTGCAAAGGCAGGACTAAGAATAAACATAAACGCAACATCCAACCGACCATTTACTATATCCAAAACATCCAACTTGAAGAGGTGGATCACTTTTGCTACTTAGGTAGTATCATCACATCGACTGGAGGTTCTTCTGAAGACATCTCAAACCGCACTATGAGAGCTCGGCAAGTGTTCGGCCGAAATCACCATCAATCTCCACCCGCACTAAAATTACAATTTTCAATTTGTGCGTGAAGTCTGTGCTCCTCTATGGATGTGAAACGTGGAATATGGCGGCAAAAGACGTGAACACCTTGCAAAGTTTTTACCAACAAATGCCTAAGGAGGATATTAAGAATTTTCTGGCCCAACAGAATGTCCAACACGCACCTCTGGATATGTACACGTCAAAGCCGTGTATATACCGAAGTATTGAGTAGGAGATGGATTGGCCACACATTACGAAGAACACCCGAAGATGTCAACCGCAATGCCATTGACTGGAATTCGCAAGGTAGCAGAAGGAGAGGACGGCCTGCTCACACTTGGCGAAGACAGCTAGAGGCAGAGGCTTTAAGAGCAGGAAAAAGCTGGGATGAAATTAAGAACCTAGCGTCGAACAGAAACGATTGGAAAACTTTTGTTGAGGCCCTATGCTCCTTATAGGAACTAAAGGATCTAACAATTGGGAACATTGATGTTGTAGCCCATAGTGTTGAGAAAAACCTAAGTTAGTCCATTTCTCTGTGGGATTGGCCACTCCATTCCGAATTTTGCTTATAGACTTAGGGCATAAAGCATCGGTATATCATTGAAAAATCATCTTGAGTAATGAGTCTTATTTTCAACTTCTGAGGCTATCTTAACCAGCAGAACTATCTCATATGGGGGTTGGAGAAGCCGAGAATTAGTTTTGAAAAGCCTCTACATTCTTAAGGTGTAACGGTTTTGTGAGGTTTTTGCTTTGAAACTTAATTTTCGAAAATGTGGCTGAAGAAAGTGTCACGCGTGAATGTATGGCGCTATCGAAAGATGATTAATGATTTTGTGAGGCTGTAATTGAAAGATATTGATGTGAATGATGTTTATTTTACACAATACGACGTGAGTAACAATTACCATCGTTATTTTCTTTGAATTTCTCTCAAGCGGCGATCACAATTGGTTTTCGGAAATCTTGTGATTTAACACCTTGAGACTTCTTTCTCTGGGGCTACCTAAGAGATAAGACCTCTGCCAATGGCCCACAAACGCTTCAAGACCTCAAAGATGGAATTCGTGAAGTCATGGGTGCGAAACGTGAAACTCAGTGGTGTTCTGTGAACTGCGCGTTTTGAAATCGTGCGATTTCCAAAAACGAAAAACAATGATCTGCTGACCGGACGATTTAATGCATTTAAAGATAAGTTAGTATAAAATAGCGTAAACATCTAAAACATTAAAACCAATTAAAAAGCTGCAAAAAGTCACCCTTTTAATGAAGATCTTTCCTGGAAATTAGGCGATTTCAAAACGCGTGATTCACAGAGCACCCCCCACTGTGTGGTTACCAAACGTCTCCCTCAATAAATCAATTATGGCACGAGCTTTGACATGTTGCGACGTCACCATTGACTTGAACGTTCTGACCGGCATCGTTTTTAAAGAATAAGAAAACCTTTCCGCAAAATTGTCCATAAAGTGGATGGACCCATATTTAATTGTGCACGATGGCGCATAGACTGATTCGAGTCTTCCTCTACGCTACGCTCTACAGCAGCATTGAAGTGCGTACGTAGGGGAAGTACAGTGAGTGCTTCACTCAAACCAAGATCTTTCCACAAAATCTTCCATAAAGTGGATGGACACATATCCAATTCCTGTGCACGATGTCGGATAGACTGATCGAGTCTTCCTCTACGCTACGCTCTACAGCAGCAATGAAGTGCGTACGTAGGGGAAGTACAGCGGGTGCTTCACGCAAACCAAGATCTTTCTACAAAATCTCCATAAAGTGGATGGACACATATCACAATCCTGTGCACGATGGCGGATAGACAGATTCAGCAATGAATGACATTTAGAGTAAACGTGATGCGAAAACGTTACATAGTTAATCGAATTAATTGCCCTGATGGACGTTTATGTTGATCGTAAAATAGACGTAGTGGTGCGCGATACGTATTTCGAACAGAACCATGATTTTCAAATTAAATTTGCCCCATTTGGAAGCGTGGTTAAGGCGTCGTCAGTCTATTCATGTTGAAATGCCAAACCAAACTAAACATAAATCACTTGACAGCTGACAAAATGGCCGCCAGCTAAAAAAAAGTGTTGCCAGCTTAAACTTTTTTACATCTATAAAAAATTAGTACAACTCTTACTAAAGTTGTACTTATGCAACTCATTACCTTGTAATGCATTAAATAATCACTAGCCGATAGCAAAACTCTGAAACTTTTTTGGCTGTTCTATATTTAAAAAAGCTCTGATCTGAGTTATTACGTCTTGCATCAAACTCCCGTAACCAGACTATATTTTGAAAAAAAAAAACTTGTTACGTGCGTCTTGTTGAACAAGGCAATACTAAGTCCTTATTAAACACATTGCTATTCATACACCTCAAGTATTATTTATGCATATCTATACTTTTTTTTTAATCCTTTTACGTTCTGTTCCTTTAACATTTTATATGCAGCTGTTGTTGCTGTTGATTTTATCGTTTTGTTTTAACGCAACATTAAGTAGCCGAATGAGATGTAAAAGCAACTGATATGACATGAACACAAAATGAAAAAAAAACAAAATCAATGAAATTTTGAAACAAATAAGATTAAATATCTAAGATTTAAAAAGAAAAAAAGTATATAATGCAGTTAAAGCACATCAAAGTAGCTGTGAAGTAGTGTTTTTTTTTTTTATAAACGAACATCGGTTTTTAGTTCACACAAGAGAGTTTGAGTAGTTTAAAAGCTTTTTTCAAGTGCTGTTAACAACAGTTGTCATTTAAAATAAATTTCAGCTTGAATTTATTTAAATTTAAAAAGCATTTTCTTCATTGCGTGTGTGTAGCTGAAATGCAATTGTTTGTAAACTACAAGTATTTAATAATGTAATTGTCAACCTTTTGTCAGCTCGAATATGGTTGGTTATTGTGGTCAAGGTAGACAAAAACATAACTTTATCAAATAAAATTTTACTCCAGACCACATTATTAATTCTCAGTCATGCATTAAGTTCAGTGTGTTTCAGCTTCCAAGCGCCATTCCTTCTTAGTGCTCCTAAAGGAGTATATACATTGAAACTTTAATTTGAATCTAGAAGGAAAACAAATATGAATTTCTTTAGTTTTCTGTGAAGTGTTTGTTGGTATTGTGGTATGAGTGTTCGTGTGTCTGTGTGTGTGTGTGTTTTCTTCTTCATTAATAGCCACCATTTTGCACTAGTTTTTGGTTTTTAGGTTTGTTATGGATGATTAAATTCTTAATATTGTTGTTGGTCTGAACAAATGATTCAATTTTCATTTCACTCGTTACTGATGAAGCAAATGGATTGAAAAAGAAGTTTGTACACATCTATGTGACATTGTAGGGTGTGTGTGTGTTTGTGTTCAGAGATCACCCATTTTTTAAGACTCACTTTTTGCTCACTTATTGTAGAAGAGTATTTTCCAAAGGAAGGAATTTAACTTTTTGTTCACAACCATGATTTCGACAAAAGAAATCTATGCATATTACATACTTTGTTATCGTCAAATTGTCATCTTATCTCTAGGCAAACAACTAAAAAATAATCAGCTGACGTGGCGATGCCACCTTGTTAATACACATTGCACTGGTTACTTTCAGCAAGCTTAAGCCTGCCATACACGACATGTTTTTACATCGCACATGTTAAATTTCCAACTGCAAGAAAATAATTTTTTCTGTGTATGTAAATGGTGTCTTCGAATTTAAAGAAAAAATCCTAAAAAGTTCAACGAATATTTTTATGGCGGCAGCAAGCCATTTTGAAACCGACAGCGACCTTAATTTATGCAAAAGCTGCACAAATCAGCTGTTAAAAACACAAGGACACTGTGTCAGAAGCAATTACCGTGAACGTTTGTGACCAAATATTATAAACCTTCTATAAAACAGAAATTTTTACAGACGTGCAGAAAGAAATGTCAGATGTAAAAAACATGTCGTGTATGGCAAGCTCTCTAGAGATTGCATATATGTATGTATGCTGCCACATGAACAATTTACTACAGCCCAGTAATTTCCGATCCAGTTGACTTTTAATTGTCAGTAAATTTTTTAATACTGATTATCATGATGTTTTTTTTTTTTTTTTGCAAAATATCTATCACATTAACGTCATTAATAGTACTACGTCTTCATAAAACACCGTCTTACGCCTTGATCAATCAATCGTATTTCCTTAGTAGATACTGCGATTTTATAACAATAACATTATTAATCAGACTACGTCGTCAATAAGACTACGGCTTTAAGATGTTACGTCATTAGTACGACTATATATTTAATAACACTACGTCTTTAATACGAGCACGTCCTTAATGAAATTATATCGTTAATACGATTACGTCTTTAAAAAGTCTACGTATAAAGACACGATTTTAATAAGGCTACGTCTTTAGTAAGACAGCGTTGTTAACTACTCTACGTCTTAACTGCTTCTACGTTTTAATGCGACCAATTTTGTTAATAAAACTGTGCCTTCAATAATACTACATCTTGAAGAAGATTACGTCTTTAGTACTAGTACATCTTTAACACTAAATAAGGTCCTTAATAAAAATAAGGTAATTAATAAGACTACGTCGTCAATAAGACTACGTTTTTATAACAATAACATAATTAATTTGACTACGTCATCAATAAGACTACGGCTTTTATTAGTCTACGTCATTATTACAACTATATCTTTAATAACACTACGTCCTTAATAAGAGTACCTCTTTAATGAAATTATATGCTTAACAAGATTACGTCTTTAAAAAGTCTACGTATTGAAGATTACATTTGCCATAAGTCTACGCCTAGCATAAGGATACGTCTTTAATAAGGCTGCGTCTTTAACAAGGCTACGTCTTTAATAAGACAGCGTTGTTAAAGACACTACGTCTTAACTGCCATTACGTCTTTAATGCGATCAATTCTTTAATAAAACTTCTTGAATAATCTTGCAGAAGACTACTTCGTTAATTGTAGTACGTCCTTTATAAGTCAAGATCCTTACCATGTTCCCAATAAATCCGCTCTACTAAGAATACTACGTCTTAGGGCTACGTGATGGATAATACTACGTCTTGAATCACACTACTATTTAATAAGACTACTTAGTTAATAGCGCCACGTCGAGGATAATACTACGTGTTATATTACGTCTTTTGTAAGAATACGTGCTTAATGAGACAATATCCTTATTACGTGCTTAATAAATATACTTTATCAAGAACACGTTAATATAGACAAATGCTGCGTCCTTAGTAGGGCTACGTCGTGCATGACACTACGTCTACACTAATATTACGTGGTTTATGGGACTGAGTGTTTAATAAGATTACGTTTAAATATATGTTATTTACCACGATTTTGCTCTCAATAAGGCACTGAAAACGTATAAGCATCCAAAAAATTCCTAAACAAAAACTGAATATTGAATTTCAATAAAAAAACAAATCTAGTTCTCACTACTTCTCGTAGTAGACAAGCAAAAACTTAAAGTAACTTAAACGTAATCCAATACTCTATTATGTCAGTGAAAATTAATCATGCCTGAAGTGTTGCTTGTAATAAATTCTAAATTGATACAAATAAAAAAAAAATTTATATCATAAACTTATGCACCTCCACCCCTCCACCCCAGCACATGACGTAGTAAACCTTCAAATAAATTAATTTTGTTTTGAAATTTTGCAACAATAATACTAAGAATTCAAAAACCACAAGAAGGAGTCGAATAATAAAACAATCTCCTTTTCCTCTACAAATGCGAAAAGTAGTTTACAAACTTCAATAAAGAAGCGTGACGTTAAGATTTTGACAGGTGAATTACATTTCAAAAAAAAAAAAAAAAAGAAAAAAACGCTGGGGGGGGGGGAAAGAAAGATACTCGTATACTAGGCTCATATAATGAGACACTTGAGAAAAACTGAAAGCCTTAATAATTTTTGATGCCATAGAAATTTATCCGATATGAACAATATACAAATCAGACATATCTAGCAGGTATTTCGGATCTCAAACACACACACTTACACGATTTTTACCATGATACATAATTTTTTGTTTATAAATCATAAATGTATATACGTTAGTATAATGTGTTCGTATGTATGTGGATGTATATAGTATATAAATTTTTATATTTTCTGTTATATACTATACTGACCATGGAAACATCTACAAAATGTATGACAATTTCTTTTTTTTTGTTGTACATTTGAAAAGACCTTAATTGCGTGTATTCAATACACACACTTACAAAATTTATTTTTAAAGAAGATAAGGAAGATGAGTCGTAAGTCAACATATGTATTTTTTTAAGTCTACAGTCGTTAATATAAAATTGTTAACTTCTGTAGTTTTTGTT